>CAXKWD010000004.1:110665388-111865388 GCA_964059195.1 Ectobius pallidus | reverse complement strand
AGAACTGACTTCGTCGATTTCCTCATCCCACCCTCATTGAAGAAGGCCAAAGGGAAAGGGGTTAATTCATATTGAAAATAAGTTTTCAAATCTTCGTCGGTTTTCTTTCTTATGGATTTGCGCTGGAATAGAAAAAAAAATATCCACAGACACCCATTCATCGTTAATCTTGATTGATGAGCTAACAGTCGAAAGGGGGAGTGCTCGATCTTTCCGAGACAGTTTGATACTTGTTTTCAAGCTGTAGAAAAAAATAGTTATTCTTGAAAATTAATTTCCATCACATACAAGTTTAAAATAAACTATGCGAGATAGCGAAAAAGTGAAAGGTATCAGTCTTGATGGAACATTTTATCAGGTTTAATTTTGTATAGAGTGGTATTAACGCTAGGACCCAAAGTTCCTGAGATATAAGCAAAAACCCGAAAAGAGGGACCTTCTATGGGCCCCCCTGCCCCCCCCCCCCCCCCCCCCGCTCACCTCCTAGGACTGGGGACTTTTAGTATGTTTAACTTCTAACTAGTTCCAAACAAAGTCCCAAAGTCAAAAACCGTGTTCCTTCCATTTCCCTCTATTCATTCAATCATTGACTGGACTATACATAAGCATATATATATATATATATATATATAGATTCATTTCTGTACAACTTATACGTAGTACATACTATTTATACATATAAATACGTAATATTGGCTTTTATACAGAGTTAGAGCAGTGAAATAATGGAAAATGCAAAAGTTAAGTTTTTCTGCAAAATCCCAGAATTTACGCATAAAGTTAAAATTGCTCTAACTTGAACGATTGAAGATAAAGAAGTAAACTATGATATATTCTTGAAGGGAATTTAATGCTCTACAACTTCCTTCCTTATGATTTTTTCGTAGGACAAAGGGCCAAAGAGTTAGCTAACGAAGTAAGGCAAAAAACGCAAGGCAATTTTATTTTTTTCAAAATTAGCTAATTTTGAGCGCAGATATCTCGAAAACTAGGCGAGATAGCAAAAAAATGAATAGAATCAATCTTGTGGAGCATTTTGTCTTCTTTAATTTTGTGTAGAAGGATCTTATCGCTAGGACCCATAGTTTCCGAGGTATAAGCAAAAAACCGAAAAAAGGGACCTTCTAAGGGCCCCCCGCTCACCTCCTAGGAGTGGGGACTTTTAGTATGTTTACCTCCTAACTAATCCAAACAAAGTCCCAAAGCCAAAAATTGTGTTCCCTCCATTTCCCTCTACACTTCTTTTTGACTGGACTACAAACTGACACAGAATTTGGTAAGATCAGCCCATTCTGTTGGTAGATTCTGGGCTTGTAGTTTCTATCGGATGATGTTGACAGCTTCACTGGGAGGAACCTTAGTGAAAAGAGAGGTCACATTGAAGCTTACAAGAATGTCATTGGGTTCTAAGTAGGGGGAAAAAAAGCAGACCTACTAAAATATCTAAGTTGCCGATATGAGCCACTGCGCTTGCCTAGTGGGTTCTAGGCATGCGCAGTGGCTCATATTGGCAACTTAGACATTTTAGTAGGTCCACTTTTTTTCCCCCCCTACCTGCACATTGGTGGTGATGTTGACAAAGTGCTCCGAAGTTTTTTACTGTGGATGCTGTTGTCAGTCAGCGGACTCAACTTGCCAGCCAGATAGCATGCCAGGGGGTCCATTGGGCAGTTTATGGCACTGACATTAGGCCATAGAGGTACGTCAGATTTATGTACCTGTGGTAATCCATGGTTTAACTTCGGGTTCAATTAAAGTGTCTTGATTTATCCAGGCTGCTACTTCGGATCTCATTGTCTCTACAGGGTTACTCAGTAATGGTTTGCAAGTTTGCTCTTCTCCCATTATGTTGGTCACTTTCTGTTGGTAGTCAGTGCTCCTCAAAAAGACCGTTGCATTGGCTTCATCTGCCAGGAGAATGATGTCATCTTGTTCTTTGAATGCAACAAAGCTTCTTACATTACAAGGTGCCATAATGATACAGCCTACTAGTCGGTCCTTTCGAGGGACCACAAAAAAAGTAATATTTTTTTTACAAATTGCATTCTGTTTAGGACACCTGTATTATGTCATTAGCATTTTTCATTTCTTTCATGCTAAGTATGAAATTGTTTTAAGATTGTTTTTCATCTATCCTTGTAATTAACTAAATAGATAATACTATGTTTCCAGATACGAGACATTCATCACTTGGACTCCTTGCAAGGACTACAGTTGACTGAATTGGTACTTGACGGCAATCCCATGTGTGATAAGATTCCAGACCAAAATGTGTACATCAGGTAGGAGTTGGGTTTGTATAGTCATTTTTGGAGTTCATGACAGCTGGTAAGATGGATGAACCACAACCAGCAGACATAAGGTATGAGTGGGAAATGTAGTTGTGTTTTCTGGCACGGCGAACACTTCAAATGCCGTACCAATCTGCGCCGATACGTGGACGGAGCGCAAATGTATACGTGGCTTAAAGCTTTGTTTGACTATCAGTCATGGTGTACCATGTGGAAAAGAAAGCATTTCCATTGTCTCAATGCGTAAATAAAGGCGAGAGAAAAAGTTACGTCATGAACTTTAGAATTCCGTTTTATGTTAAGCAAAATGTACTAATGAGCTTTTTTATTTATTTTTTCGTAACTGCCCTTCAAAAATTTAGGGTCATCTTATATGCGAGGTCGTCTTATATTCAGGCCAATACGGCACATTGATGGTAATTTTTAGTAAATACAAAACAATTTGCACTTGATTTTTTTTTTTTAAATGCTGATACTTCATACTTGGAATTTGATGTTCCACATATTTTTCAGTTTATGCAGTCTAAAGAGAATTTATTATCAAAGGGGGAAAAAAAGTTTATTTAGAATTCAGACATAGGTTGCATTATTCTGCACTGGAGTACCTCTAGTGGTTGACTTAGGATGCTGCAAGTTAATTTATCCTTCTTTCCCTACAATATAAATCTTAAGCTACAGTTAATTATAGGCAGTATTACAGTACAGTATATCGTTATCTAATATAATTCACAACTAAGCTACATATTTAATAAACTGGAAATGTTCCTTGCATTAGTACTGATATTAACAATGTTTGTGTGAGCTTTTTCTACTAAAATCTGTTATGCACACTACTTTCATACAATTTAGGTACATAATTATTATGAAATTAAATGACTTAATTATTAATAATATTAAAGTAAAATTACACATCTAAAATATTTCACCTTAACGAGAAAGACATTATAATGTTTACATTCCTGTCGTTATCTAGCATGCAGATTGCACTTTGCACTAGACACACATTGATTATGTCCATATCGAGAGTTATTTCATGGGCTTTTTTTATGTTCTTAAAATAACATGGTTTCATAGATTTTCCGATCACAAATGGCACTCTTGTCTCTGCCATCCCTATTTACACAAAGCAAAACTATATAATTCGAACTTTAGAGATTTCCCCCTATGACAAAATTCTCCTTTCAGTACCAGAAGTCAGTCTGGAAGGACATTGTAGAAAATCTCAGTTTCATTGGTATTATAAATATCCTCAGGATCAACTTCTCCAGTAATGATGGGAGAGTCTTGTACCAAAGCTCCATTGTCTCCGCGTCTAGTGAAACACTCTCACCAGCTAGTTCCTTGACACTAAATGAAATTATTCTTTGAAACGAGTGATACAACCATTCAGTTGGCAGCAACATTTTCTATAGGCCTATTTGATTTTCCTCTTTTTTCAAAGCTTTTCCTCTCAATATAGTACCATCTACAGGAATATTGGAAACCCTTACTTGTTGGTTCCAAGCAAAAAGGATATTTTCCAGTTTACAGAAAGAAGATTCCCGTCCAGTTTTACATTTCATACTATAACTCCCTCATTTATTAATTTGCTCTTCTATCTTGCCTTCTGCAAATGGAGTTTAATGTTGTTACTGATCCAAAACATGTAGCAATATCCACCTTTTCTCTAGTGCAGTGGTTCCCAAACTGTAGGTCGCGACCCACTGGTGGGTCATGAAAGTAATTTCGGTGGGTCACGACAAAGGTGGGAAAAATTAAACTTGTTTTCAATATAAGGAAAGAGTGTTTAATTTAAAGAATCCAAACAAAACTTTCATTTTTATTTCAACTGTGTTTTCTCAGCGGGGCATTTGAACACTATAAATCTATTGAAAGGCATATGAAAAACAACATGTGTTGTATTTTATATAGCCTATATTGGTTATCGTTACGTAGTAGTGGGCCGTGAATTTTTTTTTTATATAGCCTATATTGGTTATTATGTAGTAGTGGGTCGCGAAAAAAATTTGTATGTGAAGGTGGGTCCCAGGACAAAAAAGTTAGGGAACTGCTGCTCTAGTGCATTCTTTTCTACTTCTACAATTTTTAGTTGTTCTTGAAAAATTCATACTTTTTTAACTGGTTGAGACATGTAATGTACTAGTAACAGAAATCGTAATATAGAGTGTACAAGAATAATAATTAATGAACAAGTATCTTATTAATATTGAACTCTCACAACTGAGACACTGGACTTAAATACTCACAGATTCACAACTTAATAGTAAACATAGGTTTGTTACATAAAAGACAGTTCACTATTGTCTAATATTTTTTCTACAAAATTATTTCATTTTTCAGTCAAGTGACAATAATTACGTAAGAGTGTGATAAAAAGTGTTTTGCTTAATTTGTGTAGTTGACATAGTTCATTGATTCAGTCTGTTGAAGTTCATAATAGTCATAGTTTATTCTAGAAGTAGAAACTCAGGCAACTACTCGACTGTATATACCTGTCAATTGAGCTCTTTTTTTTTAATTAATGCAAGTCATAAAAAAGAAAGATAAAAATACATTTTTAAAATACTTATAGTATATGATATATTTTTAATCCTGCATTTCTACATCTCTGGCTTAGATTAGGTCTTTCTGCATTATTTTATTTTTTGATCCTGCTATTTATTATGAAAGAAATTTCCTTTGTAAAAATTCCATTCAGTTTCATACGCAACTCTCTAATAAAGGACACAATGATTGAATTCTTTTTGTTATTTCTTTTTTAATGACAGGGTGCCCACTTCACCCCGCAGTGTTATGAAAAGTAACCCCCTTTACAAATAGTGGAATAACAGTAGGCCTAAAACTTTTTCCCCAAGAAAAGGTAGGTTTTTGCTGTATTTGTAATAATAGTAAAAAAAAAGTGTCAATTGAAAGAGTATGTTTAATGAAGCTGTTTTTACATGATATATGCATAACTGATAAATGATTACAGCTTAAATTCTAGAGGATTATAAGACGTTTTTATTACCTTTTGAAGTTACAAAACTTAACTGTTACTAATTTTAACATATAAAATGCTGATTTTACAACAATTTCCATCCCCTCCCCCTATAAATTTCAAGATGCTCTCTGAATCTTAGGCGCCCCCCCCCCCCGGGTACCCTTGTTTATGAATTGTGTCCATGTTATAAGAAGTTTTAGGAAACAACAATAAGCAGTCGACTAATAATAAAAGTTGGTGTGGATTTAGTATTTTTTTAATTCCATTCATTATTCTCTTATTTTTATTTATTTATTTTTTATGTAATTGCTATACTTGCTTTATATGCAGCATAAGGGCCTCATGATTGTCTTGTAAATTCTGAATTTCTCAGAGAAGATGGTACAGAACTAAGAGAAGATAAATATGTGGGAGAGGGGATTCAGAACCAGGCTATGTTTTCTTTGAGAAGGGATTCCTCACAAGAACCCTTCTAAAGGTGATTAGCCTGTAGTTGAAGACATCTGCATTTGATTTATAAGAACGTTGCACAAACGAAGAAAAGAGGGGAGAAAAAAAGCAGACTTAGGTGACCATTGACGGTGACGGAGTCAGTATACTGTCTCCCGCTAGCAGGCACCAGTCTTGCTCAAGAGCTTTATGTTTACATTACTGAGCTGCTGTGTCTCCAGAAGAAGAGAGGCCATTAAAACAGAAGAGACAAAATATTTATAAATGAAGAAAAGTAAAGGAAGAAGGATAAATAGAATAAAAATGGATACTGTACAATATGTTAAAAATAATGAAATTTTCAACAGGAAAGTAAAAAAGTATAAGTATTTAAAAATTTCAGGGTTACAAGGAATTATTTATTATTTGTTTGTATGGCATTAAAAAATATGAATCCACACAAACATTATCATTTTAGAAATAAACAATGTACTTTGTTCTTCAGTTCTTTCAAATTCATCATTCCAGAATGTGATTGTTAGTTTGTATCCCAATCTAGGCCTACCTATATCAGCAATAAGTTAGGGTACAGATTATGAGCGCATATGAAACTGTAGTGGAAGATCATTTCTAACAGACCTCATTTATTTTTATTATAATTTTTCAGGATTCTCTGTGCATATATTAATGATTTAACTAATTTTTAAACTGCTATTAATTCAATGTTTTCTATATATGTATAATTTCAGTCAAAACCACTAGCCTATTAGATTCATACTATTGTTAGTTTGTATCTCAATCTAGGCCTACCTATATCAGCAATAAGTTAGGGTACAGATTATGAGCGCATATGAAACTGTAGTGGAAGATCATTTCTAACAGACCTCATTTATTTTTATTATAATTTTTCAGGATTCTCTGTGCATATATTAATGATTTAACTAATTTTTAAACTGCTATTAATTCAATGTTTTCTATATATGTATAATTTCAGTCAAAAACACTAGCCTATTAGATTCATACTATTAAAATTCAGCTGTAGAAAAATATATTTCACAATTAAAATTTCAAGCTCCACTATCCCTGTCCCAATTGCTTTATGAAAATGAAAATAAAAGTTTATGATTCCTTCTAGGATTGTGAAAATAGGTTTCAGATTAAAATCTCGACAGTTCTAAGTCCTTGAAAAGATTACAGTTCATTGTGTAGCCTTCTCATTGTTTTAAGTTTTCTGTTGATCGTGGTGCATTAATATTATCATTGAGATGTTCACAGGCGTCTTTTAGGTGCCTCTCTTAACACTGAATAAACCCATTTTCCTTCTGTGCAGTGAGGTGAGGAAGAGGTTTCCAAGAGTCCTCAAGCTGGTAAGTGACAATAAGTATTTTAAAAACAATATAATAATGGAACTTTTACACAGTGAAGCAATGTAATGCGTTAATTAAATGAGGTGGTTGACATTTAAACACTTGACTTCACTTTTACTTACATTTTCTTACTTATGTTTCATGAAACATATGTTCTGCAAAAATGTAAGTAAAAGTGAAGTCTAAGTGTTTAAATATCAACCATCTCATTTAGTTAACATTAACAGCAAGTATGTTATCAATTCATTCTGTATGAAGTATAAATATATTATTTTCGCTTTCTTCTACATATAAGTTATTGTTAAGAACCATATTTTTTGTTAACAGCATTCTGTAATTAATTATATTTCATCTTTCAACCCTCAAACTAGTGCAAAGTATTGTATAATAATGGTTAATTTGTTAACATTTCTCACCACTATATTTGACAATATGTAATTAAAAGAGTAAACTTATGCAAATGCAGTAGTACATGAAATAATTTTTTTGCACAATAGCCACTGAAATCGGCCATTTTATGACACAGAAAAATCGGGCTCCTAGTTATTGTTTAATGTTTGAGCCAAGTTCTCAGAAGGCATCATGTTTACATTCAGATTGTGAATGCATATGAGAATTAAATAACATAGATCGAGACAAATTTCCCATAATAAACAATGGCAAAGGTAGAGATTAGGGTAAACAACAAGCTTTAAATGAAATGCTCAATTTTTACAAATAAAATATTAAAACATTAATAGCATCAAGTATAATAATTATATTGTCTCGTGTCAAGGATAAGTTCCACTCTGGCTGTCCCCAGCCGGGTTAGGATTTTTTTAGTAGTGAGAAAAAAGTAGGGGGTAACTGTAAGATAATTTTGATATAGGGGTCATTCCATATTAAATCAACAAATTTTAAGAAACTTTTTGCCACACCATTTTTTATTTTGATGAAATTTGGTAGGTGATATCTCTAAGAAATTTTACTCCTGAGATATAGGCATTTGTTTAGTACACGAACAAGCAAAAAATGTAATTTCAGACTTATTTTCTGAAAGCTGTAGAATTTCTGTTTGAATCAGTAGGATGGTCAGATAGGGCTCATTGGAAAGCTTAAAGAATGGACTTTCATTTGTGTATACTAAATTAGATTTAAGTTAAGTCCAAACAGAGGTTTTTGGGGCTCTAATCTTCGTTCACGAACTGTTGTTTTGCGTAACTTTAGGCATTAAAAAAACAATGAAGGACTTGAGTAACAGGCCAGGTATGTGTAGGAAAAAAACTGAGCTGTTACTGGTAGTCCTTCACCCTGAAAAATTTGCTTGAACTTCAAAAAAATTTAAAATCTTGCTTTTTCTCGGTCTTAAAAAGTAATGTGGGGCAGAATAAGAAGCCCTTATAGTGTAGTTTAAAATAAAAACAAAAAACTTCTTCTGTGGCTGCTACCTTGACACTGGCGAGACTTGTTATTTTGCCTTTGGACCATGGCCCACAGCCCGGAAGATGCTTCAACATCAAGATTCCGCCCGTGAAAGCCTCAGATTAACTATTTCCCTTTTGTTTGAAAAAGGGATCTATTTTTGGCTCCCATTTTATTTCCCCGTAATGACATTGGATGGTCCCTTTTCCTGACCATAACATATCTTCAGATAAAATTATTTTTTTCAATGTCAAGGGCTAATTTTGGCCTTTTAAACATGTTTCTCAGATATTTTTTTTAATGAATTTCCAAAATTAAAAAAAAAAAGAACATACCTGACCTTGGTCATATTTTTAGTCCCTCCTGTAAAATTTAAATGATCCCTTTTAGTTTTCCACATGATATGTGTGCTTATTCATACTCGCACACATATTTCAGGCTTATCCTTTAAAAGAGTTTATTTTTATTTTTTTATTTATTTATTTTGTTTTTCAAAATCATAAATGAATAATTTTTACTTCTTCACCATTGTTAAAACCTAACCAGATGTTTATCTGGAGTCTGTAGTAAAGTCCCTTAATTTTTTTACTCTTTGAACAAGTAAGAGTTGCTGGCAACAATACACTGTTCTAAATATTTCTCACGTACACATCTCTTTATAAAAATAGTCATTTCAGACCGTATTTAATGGATTTATTTCTAGTCATATAAACGAGCATACAGCTTGGGAACGCCAGTGAATTGAAATTGCTTTATGCAGAGTGAGGTAGTGATACACATATGAAATGGCAATCCGCACGCCACAGAATAAACACCATTGTGGCCAGCACACATTCCTGACATCTGGGTACGCTGTTAGTATTTAACCGTCTGCTGTACACTTGGCTGGTTTTTAAAGTAATCCTACACTTTAAACACCATTTTACAAGCCTGATTGTGTAGTATCTCATGTTTTCCACTTACCATTGTTTGCAGAAAACTCTTAACACAGTTATGAAATACATACATACATTCTGAGTTTACCCTCAATACAGAGGCTGTCCTCCAACCAAACAATACAAATTAAAACAAAGTATCCACATATCAGATTTCAACACAATCAATACACTTTTCTGAGCTTGTCATCATTTGTTAATAATCTGTCTCCATTTTTCTCTGTCCTGTGTATCTTCTTCCACTGCACCAACTCTTCCCATTGACATCTGTACATTGTTGATCCATGTAGTCGCAGGACGCCCTCTTCTTCTTCTCCTTCCAATTTCCCATTCAAGTATATATTTTGTTATCCTTCCTTCTTCCATCCTTCGTACGTGACCATACCACTGTAGTCTCTTCCTCTCAATAGTATTGTTAATGTCTTCTTCCACTTCCATCCTTCTTCGTATTTCTGCATTCCTTATTTTGTCTCTTCGTGAGACTCTGGCTGATCTTCTCCAAAAATCCATTTTGAATACATTCAGTTTGTTCATATGTTTTCTGTTCATTGTCCACATCTCTGCTCCATATAACACTATACTTTGCAATATTGACTTAAATATTATTCTCTTCGTGCTACAAATGATGTTCCTGCTCCAGTTCCTGTTCAGTTATGAAATAAATCTGAAATATTTCAACAAACAAGCACAAAATCATGCACCAACTGTTTTCAGACATGGTCACCAGCAAATTGCTGCTGCTCAATGGCTATTAAAAAATATATATATATCATTTCCTGCTATCGTCTGCACACCTAAGATGAAGTCATTTCACCTACTTTTGTATACATTCCAAGTGTAGTGAAGTTTTGAATTCATGAGAGTCATTGTAGCTTGGCATGTACCACCTGCTATACATATTTCACAATTGCTCACTAATTTTACAGTCCTGCTACTTAATATATGACCTCACTTCACTTGGGGAGTGAAGAGAATAGGTGTAAATATAATAGAAATGGAAAATAAAATGTTTGATAACAGTAAATGACTAGTAAAATTGTATTCATGTAAAATTTAATTTATTTTTATGCTTTCTTCATGAATAGGATGGAATTGAACTGCCACCACCTATTGTGTTTGATGTGAATGAAGAAGAATTCAAGATGCCTCCATCAAAAGCGAACTTCTTGATAGCACCAGAAGGCATGGCAATTGTAAGGCCATTCCTCGAGCAGTATTATCAGATATATGACAGCAATGACAGACAGCCTTTAGTGAATGCATATCATGAAAATGCTATGTTTTCACTTACTTGTGCCTATCCTCCTGGCCAGAGTGCACCAAGTAATGCTAAGTATGTTAAACTTTTTCTGCAGCTCAGGTTTTGTTTTACCTTCTTTTATTGCAAGAGCTGTAATGGTTTGTCAATGGAGAACCAGTAAATTGAGCTTGTTAAGGAAGAGTTTGTTTCACTAAAAGTACCCATAAGGATAGTCAGTTGGGTTTAAAAAATACACAAATCTCCCCCCCCCCCATTAAAAGTACATTAGGTAACAATAAAGATATATGCCTAATAGGAAAACTGCTTTTAAGAAATAAATATTTTGAGAATTTACATACATTTATCCTGCAATATTGAATTTTTAAACTGGGAAAACAAATCAAACTCAATACACACAAGAAACTGGAAGCCATTGTTTAATGTGTGTGCTCGTCTGTAATAATAATAATAATCTGTTTGTCTGTGATGCCCAACAAAATTTTCGATATATCGCATGGAATTATCGATTGCTTTGATTCTTTGAGCTCACTCTGGTCGATTCATTTGTTTATAATGTCAGGGAACGTAGGCTTCTGAAATTTTCAACATAGGTGGAAGAGGGATATTAATGTAGGCTTAATTGGGCAAACATTGATCAATTTGGGCGTAACTCACTATACAGAGATTTTCTGGGCCAAGGAACTCAAATCTGAGGTCATTTTTCCCAGGTGATGCTTTCTAATTGTGGAATGCACTCCAAAGCCAGATTTTTAGCTGTTTCTTTATAATTATTATTTGATTAGTTTGTGTTTTGTGTAAGCATTAATAAATATGTTTTAATTATTTTGCTCTTAATTTTTAATCTTCACATTCATTATCATGGGTGAAGACATGCTAATTTGAAATAATTTGACAGTGGGAAGAAGTTGCTCTTAATAGATACCTTGATTCTTAAATTTTCTTTTGTCATTGGTTAATTGCCCTTGTGTGAAGCACACTTGTTGAATAGTGTTACTAATAGGAGATATTCTAAAGCATTGACAACCAACTTGCAAGCATGCCAGGCTGGTACTGTGCTCACGGTGTTCAAGGTTACTAATCTTGGCCGGTGAGAAACTTGAAGCAGTGGCGGTTTGTTTGTACCAGTAATCTGTAGTTGCTTTTACCATTAAAATATTAATGATTGGATAGTAGAGAAGTATTATAATAGTAAAACGTATTATAGACAAAACAATCCAATACCAATCGATTATAGCCTATAGTCATATACACTAAATGAAAGCATATGTAATTTATATATTATATGCAATATCCTTATTATAAGAATGAAACAGTACTTTTTTAGTGAAAGTTAGCTGTTTTTATGCTGAGAATGTTGAAAAAAATACAAAATAACTAAATAAAACTTGACTATACAAGGATAATAGTACAAAGATCACTGCAAATTAAAAGAGTAAGTTATACACTGTGTAAGTTAATATATTTTTCAATTAAGTATTTGATATTTTCAGCTCTTCCCGGTAGGCACTCTTGCTTTCTGACATCTTTTGGTTTTCAAGATGTTCACTAAATTTTGAATAATGAAACACAACTCTGAAACCTTCAAATTAGTTACTGAGGTTAGCGCTTTGAGGGCCTTTATTATGTTTCATAGCTGAAAATAAGGCATCATGTACATAGGTTGAACCAATCATTCCAATCATAGATGCCACACCCCTGTGTAAACGAGAGAATCTTGACTTAGGAAATTGACTTCTTGCATTTCAAGGTGATAGCTCCTGTTGGATGTATTTAGACAAATTAAACCAATGAAACCACAACTACATTCCACAAAGAAGTACGCAGCTCCTCATTCAGGACTGAAATAATTTGTTGGCATGAAAGCCCTTCACTTTAACAAGTGTCATTCCATCACAAAACAGCATTGAAATACGGACCACCACTGCTATTGAGGATAAACTGTATGCTCTCGCTGCACAGCTTGCACTGAGTCTGCACAGTGCTGGATACAAGCACGCACCATGGCAAGCGAGTTGGTTGACACTGTTCTAAAGATACTTTAAATGACATTCATTCCTATAATAAAGTGCATTTTTTGTTCTTTTGAGACAAATCCCTTTTAAGGGGAAAAAATTCACTCCTGAGTTTTTTTTAACTCTGGCAGCCATTGCAGGCTGGTTCATCCCCATACACAGGACATTCACTCTGGTATACCTGCTCTTGAAACATGATGTCCTCCTGCTCTATTTAAATGTCTATACATTTTTCAAAATAAAACATTTGAATACAAGTTTTATAATGTATTAAACAGATCTGCTAATAATAATGCTTCATTTATGGCACGCTCGAAACATTCTCCACAGAGCAAAAAAAAAAAAAAAACATATGAAGCAAATGTTCTTTCCCTCCTTTTGTGCATTACTAACTCTGCTAGGTTTTGATTAATAATTTATAAACATCTGCACACAGTAGTACTGTAATTTCATCATTGCACAAGGATTGACAAACACATTTTTTTTCGCCTGCTCAGTCAAAAACAAAACTGCAGTAATCAGTTTAGAGCTGAACAGTTTGCAAAGCACTATCTGTTATTTTTAATTAAATTTATTAATAAATGAACTTTAGGAGAGACAATCCGAGGACAAGTAGCAACTTTCCATCCAGTGATAAATGACCATGTTTTAAGACCTATGACTAAACTATAAAAGCTAACACTTGAGAAAGCATTGTCTTACGTGAGGACAGTCGCATAGCGCTTACTGCTTCATGAAGGTGATCTCCATAGCCTACTATCAATGTTCTAAAAAGCAGTTTTACCATATTGTTCAAGGATATAATCGCTGTAATCATGTGAGCTACATGAGTGACTTTTGTTTATGTTTTTTAGACCTAAGATTTAACTAGCCGATCTAAAATTATTACACATTTCATGCAAAACTTCGCGTAAGTGTTATATGGAAAGCTTTAAATTTTTTATGATTTTCTTTACAAAGAATCCAATGGCTTTTTAAAGTGTTAATAGTGGAATGTTGAAAAATACTTAAATCTAATTTTTAGAACGGGTAAATCAACAGTTTTCATTGTATGAAATTGCTTTTACTTACAGTATATTCTGTTAAAAAGATTAAACCAACATACCGTATTATATGTACATGGTGTAAAAACTGTTAGTAAGTCCGTCCGTCCCCATTCATTTACTTTTAATTATGCTTCTGGGTACTAATTTTAAGATTATTATTTCAACTTTCCTACAATACAAAACCTTTCTGGATGCACGTTCAATCTTGATCTGTTGAACTGGTTGGTGAAAGACTTCGAAAAGGTATTAATTACTGATGGTTTTTGTAAAATTTTGCCTTTTGGGTTTGAGTATGTGATAGTAAGAGAGTACTTCTGTTATAGAATAAAGTGGATCCATTTCAGTAAAATGTGTAACATTTTTATCTCTAGGTTATCAACTTACATCTCGGAGAGCCGTAACGTATTGAGAATATCAGACAGTGTAAGAAGACATAAACTTTTGTACAAAGGGAAACTGTCTGTTGTGTCATGCTTATCTAAGCTGCCTAAGACACAGCACTACCCTAGTTCTTTTGCTGTTGATCTTTCAATATTCACGGTGAGATATATTGACTTCATTGGCATGTTAAATTCACAGTATTCTGTTAGATTAAAATAGTTTTTTATTTATTTAGATTTCTTCCCGCAAAACCTGCAGGCTGTCAAAGACAAAGAATACAATAACTTACCAAGGCAAGTCAGTAATTATGAATTTCTTCTAGTCTACATGATTAACAGGAAACATTTCTGAATTTGTAAATGCATGGTAAAGAGGCAGTTTCTGGTTTTAAAGATTAAGAGAGCATTCTTTATTATATGTTAAACTTTGAAACATTCAACTTCACATAATTGTTGCAAGTGAAAACGTATCAAATTAGAATGTAAGTTTCATTGGGTTCCCCATTCTTTAGTTTATTTTAAAGGTTACAAATTAAAGGGAAAAATGTGTTTACATGTTGTTTTACTCTCATATATGAAGTTACTGAATCCAGTTTAAAAGTGAATCTCTCGTAACCAGTTTCTTTGAAAAGAATATAAAATATTTTCAAAGCTATGTGTTCATAAACTATGAGACTCATATTGTACGAAGGAAAATGGTATACAGTAATCCCCTCGAATTCTTCATGTACTTCTGCTGCAGTTGGCAGAAGAAAGAAAAACTGTGAAGATTGCATGCAGGAACTCCCTGTGGGTAGTGTTTTTTTTTTATCTATTTCTGTTCATGCTATCATGGTGAAAAATCGTATTTCCAAAACCTAGTGCCAGTAACCAAACTTACTGCACATGTGCATCATTTATATCAAAGCCTACAACTTCCGAAATTGTAGACATGGAATATAATCATATTTTGTAGTTGAAGTTAATAATTTAAATCTTATTTTACTTCCTTTTAATTTTTTAATATTGACTTACAGTAATTCATCTGGCAGCTAAGTTTCATGCAATACCATCTACGTGCCATGCAATGCACATTGCCTGCACTGAAGTAATTGATATATCGATTAAGTTGTATTTGATGACTGTTCTAAGTGATTAATTATTTTCACATAAGTAAAATTTTTATCAGGTAAATTGCTATCGTAGAAAAAATAGTATGCAATTCACATACCTTAAGTGCATTGGAGAATCCTGGAAATTTAAAAGTCTCTCTATCAGCTCATCTATCAAACTTTTCCTTAATTCTCCAATGATGCACTTATGACACTTGTATCACAAAATATACTATTAAAGCATGAGTATCTAAGTAATGCAGTAATGCAACTGTTATGATTGTAACCTCATACTAAAACCTGACCAGAGTGTAACAGCATAATGAATAAAATGAGAAAGTGTGATGACTCCGCCGCTAATACAATGGTGGGTATAGGGAGAGCGGCGGTCCACCGAAACACTGGCAGCACCTTCGTTGCGTTTCAACTTCTCATTGCTGCATCATGATAGTTTGGCATCTTATGATTAAACTCACAATCTTTAATTAACCCTTGGTCCTATTTCTGTGAAATTTGTGCAGAAATAATCTGCACCACACAGTTCTTCTGATGGTTAAAACAGAGACTCAAAAAATGCGGACATAAATGTTTTTATTTCATTATATAAACATCACCAATTACACAAAATTCATGGAGGGTGAAACGGAATTTGACTATGCGACAATTTTTTTCATTTTTGTGTCCCGTAAAAACTTCAAGCGAGAAAGTTTTAGTGAAATATTTCAACTTTATTTTAAATTCAGTACCACCTTTATATCTTGAATAGTTTACGAGTAATTGAGTGGTAATTATTCCGGGCGCTAGCTGTATGAATGATGTGGGACGATCGTGAAATGTTGAGGGTGAAGCAAATTTGACTATGCGGCATTTATTATTTTATTTTTGTGTCCAGAAAGAGATCAAGCGAGTAAGGTTTAGTGAAATATTTGGATCTTATTATAAATCGAGTACCACCTATATATCTATAATGGTTAACGAGTAATACTAATTACTCTAAAGCTAAAGCTATCAGAATGGTATTGAGGTATTAGCAGGCATCTTTTCCATAAAATACCAGCAATAACGTAAAATGTTTTACATAATTTATTCGTGGACTCAATAATAATACTTGACTACTTGTACCCATACTGCAAGATTGACCCGCTGGGGAAAAGGAGTGAATGAAGCTTTTTTCTAACTTAGTAAATCTGCACTACTTTTATTTATGCATTTATTGGATTATTTATCATATTTTCTGTTCACTTATGTTAGTAATTTTTATGTATAATTATCATAGGTAATCCCACGAGAGTTGACGAATTTATCTGATGCAACTCGTCAACTCGAGTTGGATTTATTAAGACTATTCAATGAATAAAAATCCACCAGATTATACAAATAATAATAACTTTCGTGCTTTGTTCTACAAAAACAAAACTAACAGCTGCGAGATCACGGCATACTATGAATCAACCATCCATGAATCGATTCGAGCTGTTTTGGTGTAATCAGTGCTACCACCAGAGCATATAAGACATAGTTAACTTCATTCAATTAAGCTAAAAGCAAAACAGAATAAAGCACACGAACTGGCTTGCACAGAATCGAAATTGTGTTCTTAATCAATGTACATTTCTATTATTTCAATTTCCAAACAAATTATGTTGTATGAAATAATCTGTTTTCGTGCCGCTTGGTGGCACCATCTGACTATTAATCACTGCACACTGATACTTGCGTCTCCAGTAACGACCAGACCATTTTACCCGATAAAATGCCATCCTCGCGATTCCTACAAGAATATTGTAAGATAAACGGCCGTGATTGGTCTATATCCGAGGAATTGCTAAACGTTATTGGTCAATATCAAACACGCGGCGTATGAGTTGAATAGTCATAGCAAATGTCTTATTAGTTTAATATCTTGTTCCTTTTTTTAATAATATAATTTAACAACATAAGACGTACATCAGTTACAGCGAACGGCGAATGGTCGAGGGTTTGAGCAAATAGCGGGCTGTAGTTAAGGCAAGAGGATTTAATTTTTTTATGAAAAAATCAGGGAAAATGCTTTGAAATATTGTGTGACATATGTAGAAGGCATTGCAAAACAATTTTTGCGTATGTGCGTCTTTATCGGATGTTGAGACGCCAATTTTAAAGATCATGCGCCCTATTTTTGTAGTGCTGCTTATGAAATTTTCCGTACCCTGCAATTCACAAACCATCCCTAGTTTATATTATCTCTGTTCACATAATTTGTACACAGATCTACACTTTTGACCGTGTTTCACCTACATAACTTACCCCATACAGCCAGGAGAAAATTAATATTAATATAAATAATATTACTATTAATACAATATAATTACAAATTAATGCTCAGTAATATTCTATACAATGTAATATTAATTTATAAAATATCCCTTAGCTGTTTTCTACCCTAATTATACGTTATTTCTATACAAATGTAGCCTACATTCTTTAACAAATTCCCATCAAATTATACTAACATACCTTCTACCCTATTTTCTAGGCAACAAAATATTAGATCAAATCATCCCTTAGCTGTTTCATACCTATATTATATAATTTTTCATTGCTTGTGAACATCTTCGATTTTTGGAAAGATGTGGAACGAAATGTTACGGTCAAGCTTCTTGCAATCTGAGAAATTACTGTTACACAAGGCCATGTTTATTTATGGAGATGAGATCTTCCAAGACGTGTAAAGCAGCCCGAAAATTGTCAAAAGTATCTAACAATTCAATTTAGATAAGGTGAGTAATTTTGAAATAGATTAATGTATTATTTTGTTTAAGAGTGTTTGCAATTTTTCCTATACCGCCCGTAGTAATCTTCCTCCCGCGAATCTCAAGCAGAGTAACTGCTACCTAGCGGCAGAACCAGTGAACTACCTCAGTCATCACACTTTCTCCTCTATTCATTATGGTAACAGTGTAGGGGAAAATTATGTGGATGTTATCAAACTCATTAAAGAAGTAAATAATTATATTCCAGTGGGATACACAGCTCAGTTGCTTTACTTAGTTATCATTGAGCACCATATAGCTTGATGCCATGTGTTGTAAAAAGATGTTTATATACAGTTTTAGAAACATCTGTACTCTCTCTTGGTACAGTGAAATTTTCAATTTTTGCGTAGGTTTTTTTTCCCCCTTTTTTAATGTACAGTAGAAATTGCACAACTTTTTGCTTCTTTCAGGCCTGAATTTTTCTGAACTATGCAGCATTCATCTCAGGCAAGCTTTGACCAGGCCCATCCTCCATATTGCATGAGCTGCAGTATAACTTATAAATTTCTACTGTATAAAATTATATTTTATGTTGTATTCTAAGTTTGTATTAATTATATAACTGATAATTTTTTCCTTTATATGCACATACATTTGATAAGTATCTTATATGAAATAAGGGATAATAATCTACAATCAATGTAAGTAACACAGTTGTCTCTGTAGGAAATATCAGACTTACTATTGACTCAGTCTGATTTCATTATAGTCTGATTTTTGTGACACTTACTGTGGATATTCATTCCATTTTGAGTCAAAATGGAATGAATATGGGAGAAAAAATTTCCCGAAACTAGTCTCCAAATAGAGAACTCAAGTGAAGTGTCACAAAAATTGACTCAATTCTTATATTACTGTATTAGAAAAACTTCACTGTTACTAACTTCCTGTAATAATTAGTATCTGATTTCATTGTTGTTCCTTTTTTTATTTTATTTTTTTTTTTTTTTATTTTTTTTTTTTTTTAATTTATTGATGCATTCAATGATTGCCATTTTACACAGTAATGATCTTTTTTGCACGACTAAACTAATTAGTGGTACTTACAAATATTGTTGCCGTGGATCGTAAGTTGACATTCCCACAAGCAATCTTGTTGCTATGGAGAATAAAACAAATTTCCATGTGGTAATAATTTACTTACGGCACTCATCATAATACAAGCCCCCCAGGACAAATATTCGGTTCCCATAACAACAAACACATGCGAATCACTTTCTGAAATATAACATTCATCTTCAATAGTGTGTATACATAACATTTTCAGCTAATATCTCAATTAATATAAATAATCATTGTGCAAAAAATAGCATGCAATACTCGTGCCGTAAGTGCATAACAGATCTCGAAAATTGAAAAAACTCTTTCCTCGATCCGTATGCACCGCTTATGGCACTTGTATCGCAATATACTATTGTGTGTCATGCAGGCAAGTTCAAGTGTGAGCTGGATAGATCAAAAAAATTATGTAAAATATGTATTAATTATGTATGATGTTTTATTTACAGTCACGGCTCATTGTGATGTCGGTATCTGGTCTCTTCATTGAACCTGAAAATGGGAAGAATCCTCCTCTCAGAGCATTTCACAGAGTGTTTGTCATTGTTCCTGTTGGTGAAGGATTCTGCATAATCAATGAAGAGTTATTTGTTACAAATGCAACAAATGAACAGATTAAGGTTAGTCCTGTATACCGTTTTGTTCACTAATTTTAAGATGTAAGTTCTTTGGATACAAAACATGTTCTTTAACATTCCAGCAGGAGAATAGGATTAAAACGTGCAAGAAGGAAGTGTTGAAAAAGATTTTTGGATCCAAGTAGGATCAGTTCATAGGACATCGGAGAAAATTTCAAAATGATGTTTCAGCATTTATATAATTAAACTCAAGCCATCTAGTCTCCAACCCTGATTTTCTTCATGGTAAGAGAAGGGTGGAAGTCTCATAGGATTGTTGATCTGTGGCAACAAGAAGCTGCTGAAAGAATGTGATCTACTACCAAGGCTGATATATGTAAGGTTGCCTCGCTCCCGTAAGAGCTGTGGGGAGAGTCCTACACTGCTGTGTGACGTCACCCCCAGCCCGCGCGAGAATTAAGCAGCTACATACGAGGGTTATCCAGAAAGTAAGGAACGTTTTGGAATTAAAAAAAAACCAAGTACAAGAAAAACATTTTATTATATACATGTGAAAGAGGGACTAAAATACTACTTTTCAACATAATCACCATTCAAATTCAGGCACTTATCAAGTGGTGGACAAGCTTTGAAATTCCTGAGTCATAGAATTCTGCCGCCACTCAGTGACGCGTACCTGGAGCTCCTCATCGTCGTGAAGCTTCTGTGAAACAATTTCAAAAAATAAAGTCCGTGAAACTTGTGGGAAACACAGAGAAAGCTCAGTTATTGTGAAACGGCGGTTTTCACGAATCTTTTCGTCAACTTGGGCGACCAGATCGTCAGTCACAATGCTCGGACGTTCACTCTTCTCTTCATCATGAACGTTTGTTCGCCCATTTTTAAACTGAATACACCACTTCCTGACACACTCATTACATTGTTCCTGTACACTTCACACAGTTCCCGATGAATTTCTATTGGTTTTAAGTTTTTTGCCAACAAAAAACGAATCACATACCGCACCTCACAACTGGCGGGATTTTGGATTGCAGCACACATTTCAAATTTGAATAATAAAAAAAGGGGCAGCGCAGAGATGTTCCCGTTGGCACAGCTGGACGCTGACTGAGTTGCCGAGTACGAGCACCCCATTGTATACGCTATTGGCGCGCGCCTGGCGGCATCAGGTGCAAACGTTCCTTACTTTCTGGATAACCCTCGTACAATGGTAATGATGGGAAGAAATAACACGAAAACACCTTCGTTTTACCAACAATAGGCCCCTAATACATGTTTCCGAGGTGAAGATAGAATGCACACGACCCTGCATATAAAGAGGATTTAACACAAATTAAAATAAATATTTAATACAGGTACAAATAAGAATAGTGCAGCTTTACAAAGTTAGGAAAAAGTTTGTCTGACTCAGGAAAAAGTAGTCTAGTAGATATAGCTTAGATTATGCTGAAATGTTTTTAATTTTACATTTCTAGGTATGTTTACTTATTTCAGGTAAATTATTCTAAATTATGGAAGGAGGCTTAAAAAGAAAAGACTTTGGTTTTCTTTGCAATATTCGTCTTGACTTAGAAAAATAAATTTCTCAATGAGTTCGATGCGCAGTTGTGTATTTTCTGTATTTATTTTACATGAAATTAAGTTAAATTAAACGTCTATAAGATGAACAAAGTCACCTCTGATTGCAATGTACTTGCCACAATTTAATTACAGAGCTTATAATCATAGATACTAAACAATTATTAAAACCAAAGAGGAATAGACAACATGGAATAATGCTTTCCAGAGGCAGAAAACTGGAAGATAAATAAAATCTGCGCACGGAATAACAATTATTATATTATAAACCAATCTGTATTCTGTTTGTAGAACACTTTGAAATAAACATTTACAAATGAATCAAAGTGATCATAAATATAACAGGTATATCTTTAAATGTATACCGACCGACAGCATTTAAATGGTTGAACAGTCCAAGACTGAATTTAGTCATGTTTACATGTAAATATGGATTTTAAGAAGCACTTATAATAAAATAATGAGTCAATAACTCACCTTCAGTAGGAAGTGGCTTCTTTTGCAGTTAACAACAGATCCATTGTTGAATATTCTTCCCCCCACCCCAGTGGATGAGCCCCAGTCAGGTTTATGGGTACATGTAGTTATTCAGTTTCTGACAGATGTTTTATTAGGGGAGTCCATAAATAAAATGTTGAAGGATTTTTACTTTAATACTGGTATATACTGGAAAAGAGGATTCCTAATTCCTCGAAGCGTTATTAAAACATTATACTGTACAGTACACTAACATTGTAATTATTTAAGCGGCATTAAAGCAGTAATGGAATTCAATAGTGAGCCACTCTTTAAAAAAACACACACTCTGGTACACTGACACTTGAGGTGATAAAGTTATATATAGGCTATAAGAATTCCCCAACTATTAAATTCAGGCGATAATTATAGCACATATATGACGTAACTAATCAGAACTTTGAATCAATATTAAATAGAACTTGTGCACGACACTTGAAACTAGAGCTGTCTGACTGTGAATTGATGTTTTAAAGATTTTTAAAAGGGAGTCTTGCTTCACAATGTACATTTTTTACATCTGAAGGGTAAAATCACATTTTCTAACCCTTAACCCATCTTTTTGAATAGAACATTTTTTTTTTTGTCAAATATAGTGTAGGTGGTCAGCTCAGCAAGGAAAATTTTCAATAGTCTGCTGCTGTCTATAAATAAAATGGACAGGCTCTTTAAGTTTCTGCTGGCAATGTGTATGAATAAAGAATGATTTACAAAAGGGCAAACTCCCCTCTGCATAAGACAAAAAAAAGTTGTATAGGCTACTTCCCATTTTCTGAGTCATAACCAAAGAGTTGTAAAAGTACCCCAATAAATTTAAAGAGAAATGTAAGATGTTTGTGCGTGTTCTTTATTTTGACATCCACAGTATGTTTTACAGAAACCAGCAGCTTAAATATTTTGTTTCAAATGTCTCAATATATTTTGTTACAGCTTATTCATTTGAGGCCTGAGCACTCAGAAGTGGTCCCTCTATTAAGCCATACCCCCTGTAAGATCATATGTAGTCTATCTTTACAGATACATGCATTATTTTAGTTAAAAATAAGTTTTATTCCCTTCATTGCCATTGTATGTAGGTGTTTAAATCCTCCTGCCGGGCTAGGGGCCACGTCACATCCCTCATGCTCAATACGCATGTGCGTCGAACGAGGCAACCTTACATATACCAGCCTTGATCTACTACTACTATCACATTTCGTCAGTTAAGAAGAGAAAACTTGTGTCTGAAATTATTCATTTTCAAGTTATAGTTTTGAAATATTCAGAAAAACAGCTCCATGTTCAAATTGAAGCCTTTTATGTGAACAGTAATTGATTTTGGTGCTATAATTGATAGTAGTTGATCTGATTATATCCTCACAATGCTGGAATTGAAATATTTTTCCTGTCTCCTGCTGAGTTGCCCGTTTTGGAGATATGAGGTGTTCATCTTAACTGGCAATATTAAAATTTAGAACAGTGAAATCACCATTCAGTTCATTGTGAGATTGTTTGGGGTCAAGAAAATTTATACAAAATGGTCTATGTATACAGTATTATCAAAAGTAAAGTTGTAGAAAAAGTTTTTGTGACAATTTTAATATGATTGCACTTCCGAACACTCAACTTCACAAACTAAGAATGTACGAACTGCTCATGTATCACAACTAACAACTGTGCTGCTAAGAGATTGTGACTGAACTGAATGTAACAGTAAAAATGTACAATAATGATTGTTGCAAAGAATTACGTTAGAATTCAGTTTAATTTACAAGTCTTTTTCTTTCATGCTGTCCATTATTTGGAAGTTTTAATTGTTGTTGGGGGATACATTTCATTGTCCGCGTCCGTTTTTGAGAATGTCCGTTATTTGGAAGAATTTTATCATAAGGGCCAATGTTTTTCTGCAGGGGAATTTAAAAATGTTTGCTATTGGGAAGTGTCCGTTAAGGGAAGTTTCACTGCATTTTCAAAACATGAAACCCTTGTCTCACTCCACGGCTCGAGGTGTTTGAGGAATGGTTTTACAAAGTGTCCTCTTCTAATGAGGGTCACTCATTATTCGCTAATCCCAGAGATAGTGTAGTTAGAGAGTGGCTTGATGTGGCTCAGATGACCATTTATACCTGAGTCAGAATAAATAAAATCGGGTAAACTGATGTAACAAAGTGCCAGTATGCTTTTGTTTAATCAGTAAAAAGTTAATTGGAATTATGATATGCAGAGAGTAAGTTATTTTTGTTATCAATTTCCGAGTTAAGCTGCAGATCGATTCATTAAGCAGGACTTACGGAAGAACAAAGGTCTAAAGTTTGATATTTAACCTTAATTCAAACTCGTATACACTGATATAAGACATTCTTAAAATATGTCAGCATTTCACAAAATACACTGGGGAAGAACTCCCTTTAATGTATGTAGGCCTAATTATTTCAGAGTTTATATCTTCTGTACATAACAGTATTCAACTTGACGAACGAAAGAAATATCTGATTAGTTTGATAATCAAATCTTCCAATTTACTTCGCTATTATCACCGTACAGCTCAGCTTAAATGCGAAGGGGTGTGTCATGGCTAATTCCGGGGTGCGAGGGCGAAGAGAGTTAAGTCCACCATCCTAAAAAATTGAGATGTGTCCATAGAGTTATAGATAAAAATGTTCTCTAAATTTGTGTTAAGTCCAGTAAGTCATAATTAAAATTGAATCGGTCATTTAAGAAAGGGTTTAATGACAGAAAAGATCATTTTTCAGGAGAAAGAAAAAACTGTTTATTTACAGAAACATTGACAGTTAGTAAATTCTTGCATATGCAATGTCTTATAATAGGTGCTTTTAAGATCTCTACATGTGAAATGGAAATACAGTGTGCTTACATGATGCATTACAGTAATTGAAAGTAATGGAATTGAGCCCTTTCAAAAGTATATCTCTCACACTTAACATTGAAATTGTGCAAAAACACACTTTTAAAATAGAATCAACTATTATGATTGATTTATGTAGCATTAAAATATGATGTATGAAAAACTCAATATATTGAATACTAAATACAGTCCTACATCAATGAAAACATTCAGTAAGTGTAAAATCTACATATCTACATAGAAATGCTTATGTTCTTCTGGTATACGTTATAACACATTAGTTTTGACAAATGTTGCTTGGTGTAAATGGGAACATTATTTTCATAAGCACACTTTTCAGGAAGTTTCACAATTGATATTGCAGATATTTCACATCTGAGGTGTGGCTGATATATATCCCTAATGTATGTTGAAGCACAAATTTGTACTGAGTTCATTGAATCATACTGACATTCATTAAAAAACTTAGGTTTCAGTCTTTTGCAATAATTTTGCCACTATGTTGAGACTTGTAGAAAGTCATCAGCCAATACCAATAAAACTGTAAATTTTTCTTGTTTTGCTGAGTTGACAATGATTTGTACATATTCCCTGATAGAAATAATTCTATCTAGCTTATAGATACATCTCTTGATTAAACCAAAATCAAGGAACAATGACCATAAGTCTTACATTCACTGCTAGGTATCAGAAAGGTTCAGTATTGAAAGGACTCCATTCCTGGAGTTGAGGCATTTCGAAACTGAATGGTATATTCAAGCTGCTGTAGAACTAACTTTAGTAGGTAGAATTGAGTCTTTCTTTAAAAGTATCATGCATCTACCCCTGGTGAATCCATTTACCTCATAACATCCATTTTGTAAAAAAGTGTCATTGAGCCCTTTCTTAAATGACCGATTCAATTGTACGGAAGTTATGGATGTGTGCCTCATGGGTTTATGCATCTCTAAAGCTATGTTGGGCTGGAATAGTGTGTTAAGTCACTCTAATTCTCGGTAACAAGAAAGTGGACTTAACTCTCTTTGCCCATGCACCCCGGAATTTTTCCAAAGCCGTATATGAAAAGAGTAAAACGATATGTTGTCAGGATAACAGATTTGCATTTGTTAAATTCTGTATAATATATTACCATAAAATAGGCACTAAATTGGGCATTACTCCAATATCAATAGACGTCTTTCCATGGACATTATAAATGCGTATACCAAGTTTCATGAAAATCCGATAAAGCATATTTGAGTTACCGCGTCTTTAAAATAGACACTAAATTGGGTTTTACTCCGGTACCAGTCAACCGATTTGGTCAGTATCAATAGACGTCTTCCCATGTACATTATAAATGGGTATACAAAGTTTCATGAAAATTTGATAAAGCATATTTGAGTTATCGCGACTTTCTAATATATTACCATAAAAGGCACTAAATTGGGTATTATTCTGGTACCGGCTAACCGATTTGGTCGAATATCAGTAGACATCTTTCCATGGACATTATAAATGTGTATGCCAACTTTCATAAAAATCCGATAAAGCATATTTGAGTTATCGTGGCTTTAAAATAGACACTAAATTCGGTTTTACTCCGGTACCAGTCAACCGATTAGGTCCAAATTCAACAGGTTACTTCTCATAGACGGCATAAATGCATATATCAAGTTTCATGAAAATCCGATAAAGCGTATTTGAGTTATGGCCCCTTTCTAATATAATCTATTAAAATAGGCACTAAATTGGGCATTACTCCGGTACCGGAGAACCGATGTGGTTCAATATCAATAGGGTTCTTCCCATGAACGTTATTTATGTGTTCAGCAAGTTTCATGAAAATCCGATAAAGCGTATTTGAGTTATGTCGTGTACAGACACACAGACATTTTCCCGTCCCTCACACAACGCAGAACTACACTACACTAACGCAGAAGGTGCAACTATTCAACACAGTATGCGGCACTGGACTCAACAATCTCTAGAAAAGACAGAAACCTGACAGTGTGCTTCTCGTCCTTTAATGAGGCTCCTATTGTATAAATCTCTACAGTTAAGTAGCAGGGGGAAGTGTTATCTGAGTAGCTCCAAAAACTGAGGCTTTTATGTTTTGGAAAATACTGTTAGTAGATACCAAGATGTTTGTTGTACATTATGTGATAATCTTAAAACTTTAGGGTAGCTTTAGGATTGAAAGGCAGTTGATAGTAATTCAGTTAGAATTAAATATTTACTCTTGAATTCATTTATTTGTGTACCTTCCACAGTAATTAAATGTGTGCTTTCATTAAAGGCTATGAGTGAAACACCTCCAGTGATGTCTCCTCCAACTCCAGCCCACACACCAGTACCTGTGGCCACATCTCCAAGCATGCTTGATGATGGAACAAAGCAGCAGATGATACAGACCTTTGCAATGCAGTCCGGAATGAACTTAGCTTGGTCACGAAAGTAAGTTTATAATGATTTTATTAAACACTTTCCATGCAGCAGCACTTTTCATAATTTTCTCTCAGCAGACTACAGGATTCCAACACTTCTTTAATAAAAAAAAAAAATTAATTACATGTTACTAAATGTGAAATTACTTATTCATCAATTTTAAAACTTCTTTTCAGGTAATTTTTTTTCCTTTCTTTCTTTTTTTCTTTTAGTTTACCTTCCCAGAAATATTAAATAGGATTTTAAATGAGTGGCTGTTTGGGAAAAAAATTAAAATGATTTGTCATCTTTCTAATTTACAGTAAAATAAAGAAGGTTATTCCAAACTTTTTACTTCCTCTACCAATACTGTAGGTACTATCTTGTGATCAAGGGCCCCAACTTTTGGGAGAGGGCAACGTACTTTCTGTCATATATCATTTAAGGCCTATGTATACGGTAACTACAAATCCAATTCTTGCCACCCCTAACAATTTTTTTCAAGTTGGCGCCTGTGTTCAACCCCAAAATTTGATGCATAATATGTATAATATAACAAATTATACTTAGGTATATTATAATATGCTATACTAAGAGCTAAAACTTTTTTTTGAAAAAATTCTCTGAAGGATAGTTATAACTTACAAGCAAATCCAGTCCGGCGGCCCAGGTTCGATTCCCGGGCAGGTTGGGGATTTTTCAGTAGTGAAAAATTCCTTTCCTGTGTTCAGGACTGGGTGTGTGTGTCCTTAGGTTTAAGTAGGTAGGGGACTGGCACACCCCGTAACAAATCCGCTGAGAATATCTCCTTACGGGATCACCAGAGGTCACTCGCGAACCTGAGGAATACCTTTTTTACAAGCAAATCATTTCATAAGAAACTTAGATTTTAGGTCTTGCCTTGCAAATTATGCAACTTAGAATGAGGCTAAGATAACTAACTGTATGCACACTACTGCAGTACAGTCATAAACTTTATACTGGAATACTGTAATTAACACTTTCCACACCGCGCCATTTTTCAGCGTTTTCATCCTGTGAACCGGGCGTTTTCTTCCGATTTTGCGATTTTTTTAAAAACATACAATATGTATTACAAAATAATGAATTACTTACGCATGAAGATTGAAACTTCCTCTTTCTAGAAATGATATACTTTATTGTATTCACTCATATAAATATATCACAGGCAAGTAAATGGGAGGCTCTTTTAAGGAATTACTTTTTTCGGAAATAATTTTTTCTAGGTTTAGAGGGTTAAAAACCTTTTTATTGCAAAAGTACTAACTAAAATTACTGAAAAAATACATAATATAGAATGCTGATAACATTTTGGTTGCATATTGTCTAGTATTAACACGTGTGTGATATTCTTGGACATCTTCACGAATGCTAACTTATCTTCTTGTTGATGTTCTGGTAATCGCAGTAGGCCAATATAAATTCGATAAAAAAAAAGTCGATATAAATTGATACAAGAAACGATAAAAGTGTATGAAGCACACTCTGTTGGGAAGTTCATAAACTAAGCTTCGTGTTTATCTGTTCAAATCCTGTATTACACCAGTATTCTCCCATTGCTTAGCACGGGAACGCGCGCAACGTAAGGGATACGGTCTTGGTTCACGCGGGAATAAAATGCGGAACTTATCACGTACGGGCATGGTTTAGAAAGTGTTAAGGGTCGAGTAAGTTACATGTTTCACAGATTTTTTTTTTTTTAATTCAAATGAACAAGAATTGACAAAAAAAAATCAGTCATAGTTCATTTGAATATCGACTAGTAATTGACACCGAGTTTGATATTATTTGAAACAGTTCAACTTCACAAACCAGCATTGCGTTTGTAGACCTAACAGTACAAGCTTGTCTTCTGTCAGCACACACCATCTCGGCTTGTCGATAAGCCTAAATCACAAACATTCTTTCTTTAAGAAATAAACCTGAGTTATAATGAACTTCATTCCATCATATTTATAACCTATGTATGTTGGCCTTGAAGGGGTGTTGAACTGAGGATATATTTTATGTGAGTCGTGTTTATTTTTACATACCTGAATCATCGCTGAAAACCCTGAAGGTTTATCATTATTTTCGGAATATCCTGATTTGATTCAGAATACAGTAGAGCCTCGGTAATTCGAGCCCCGGTATTTCGAGGTTCCGTGTAATTCGAGCTGGTCTTAAGAAAATTAAAATTTTCCATAAAACTAGAGTAAAATCCCGTTTTTATACGGTGTCCGCATGTAAGTTTTACGCACTTCTGAATGTGTTACATTTTGAGCTTTCATTCAATTTTTCCATGTACAAAAATGCAGGTAAAACTGCCCCACTTAGGGTTTTTGTTCATAATACACAGAAATAGCCTTTGCTTCAGACTGCTAATGCATTTCTATTACAGATTGACAGAAACCGTTAGGTTCGATCTTTCTTTGTCGGGACCTCGTGTCAATCAATTGTACAGTGCATACCATCCTTTCAGAAAAGAATACTGTATTGTTACAGTAATCCCTACTCAACGACAATGGTAATTATAAGTGTTTTCCTAGTAGCGCCGCTTTCCCGTTCCACTCCATTAAGGGTCAGACAATGACTTAATCCTTAAAGGATGCCGATGTAGCAAATTGGAAATGTTTGACAATATATACATACAGGCGTAACACAGGTATGTAGGCGTACTATATTGTTTATTTATTTATTATTTAAGCCATTATTGTGCTCATTAAACATTTATTTGCGATTTACCCATTGATTTAGTGATATTTCCATATAATCCAATTTTTTTGTAATTCGAGGTAGCCTCAGCCCTATTTAGCTCGAATTATCGGGGTTCTACTGTAATCAAAAACTTTCTTCATCCAATTCAGCCATTTCCATTAATGCTTTTTATTGCTTGCACGATGTCAGAAAAATTCAACTCAATTGAATAAATCACACTGTTGGCTAGCATATGTACTATTCTCAATATTTGTGTACACAAAAATTGTATTACCTACATTCTCTGCCATCAAGCATGAAAGCCTGTCCATAACTTGTGGGCTCTGTTTGACGGCTTTGTGAACAACACCATCTCTGTTAGGATTTGTAATGTTTCCCCAACTTGGCGAAAATGTACCACATTTCCCCAGTTGGGACACCTGTTGCTAAGGCTACATTACTGCAATAAGATGAGTGAGTTGGGTGATTTATGAACATAGTAACCAGAAGGGTCCTTAATCCTAAATTCTTACTTACTAACCAGACCATGCTGATCTTCTGCAGCAGATCTGGCAGGCACAAGTTAACAAAACCAATAAATACATTTGGCATAATGTACTGAATTTATTTCTATAATTTACTATCCTTATTACTCTTTAGTCAACAACTTTTTACTTCTTCTGCCCATACCATAGGTACTATAGGTAGAGGAAGTATTGTTTTCGACCCCCAAATTCGAAGTTGAGTTTTTAACATAAATGCACATTTCAAGGAAACATGTCTGTGAACAGGCTAGGTTCAAAACGGAAAATCGTATGAAAACAAAATTTTGTATTTGGGTCAGGTACTTCTGAAGATGTGAGTCAAAGATTGGCGACAAGTTTCTCTTATTTTTAAGGGGACTTTACATGAAGAAATTTTTGTTTTTCGCAATTTTCTCAAAAATGGCTTGGACGATTTTTTTTTTAAATTTTGCACATGGATGGCTCATACTAAGGGCTAAAACTTTTGTTGAAACATTTTTTCAAACAAATTCTCTGAGGGTAGTTATAAGCCACCCACTGTGAATACACGCTCTTTGCAATACGGCCTCTTGTAATGGAAAATCGTACAAAAACAAAATTTTGTATTTGGGTTAGGTACCCTCTGAGGCTGTGACACAAAGATTGGAGACAACCTTCTCTTATGTTTAAGGGGACTTGATATGAAGAAAATTTTGCTGTAAGCCTATGATGTGCACTGGTATGACGACACAGTATACTGCTGATGCAGTATGAACAAAAGTTGCTTGTAGAATGCTTTCTACTGCAGTCTGTTGACTTATGATGTGAAGTCTGGTGACTTCTGATGAAGGACGACTGATGAATTTGACTACCATAGACAATTGCTGCTGCTGCCGTCCAAACTGTTGCAATATACTCTGATGAGAAAAGATGGTTCTCACTGCACTGAATGCTGAAGCGATGAATATTGATGAGGGGCGGCTGCTTGCCGATGGTTGGATCCTAGATGCAAACTCGGTAATCACCATACAACTACTGCCGATTCCGAAGTTTCCTACTCCCCAGGAAACCTCGCGTGGCCACTAGAGGCGGTGAACTCATTGCTGCATTGCGACAAGTGACGTCATTAGACGTATTCAAGAATTCCACTGGAGAGCCGTGGTTCAAGTAGAACCAGTAGATTAGGCACAAATCTAATGAATAAGCTGGTATTTTCAAACAAATTTTTTGATCTTTTTTTTAGTTTTGGGTCTTTTTTATATGTTCTGTAATTTTACAGCTCATTTTTTAAGTATTTTAAGTCTTCAAAATCTGGGCCTTGCTAATGACAAAAAGTACCATGTGAACAAAATATTTTTCCTCAAAATTAATTTTAAAATAAAAGAATTAAAAAATCAATTAAAATTCTAGCTATTGAAATTTAACATCTCTGATATTTTACATGACATAAAAATACAGTGTGTCCATGCTAGAGGGATCGAGAAATAAATGCTCGCCAGTTAAAACGAGAGAAGAATATTGCTGCATTCTGCATATGACAGGAAAGGGAAACTCTCCGAGATTGTGCAACACTGTTTTCAGAAAGCTCCACGCTTTTGTCTCGAAATGTGGACACCGCAACAGAAAGTTCAGTGCGTGTTTTGGCTAGCAGAAGAGAAATCTGTTACTCGGGTGCAACGCCGTTTTCGTCGTATGTGGAGTGTGGATCCACCTGGTCATAAAGTGATTCTCCAATGGGACAGAACACTCCGAGAAACAGGTTCTTTACTACTCTCGATCCCTCTAGCGTGGACACCCTGTATTTGTCATAACAATATGTAACATCACATTGTTTTAGCTTCCACTACATTGCTTCCTTGTTCTTTGTTCTTTCAGATGTCTGGATGAAACCAATTGGGATTATCAGCAGGCCACGTTAGTATTCACAGAGCTGCTTGGACAGGGTTTAGTTCCTGCTGAAGCATTCATCAAAGTCGAACCTCAACTGTGAGAGATCTTTTGAAGCAAACAGATTTTTTTAGACAGTTTATCATTCCTTTCACGCCCCATTTATAGTGTTTGTAAATATATTACTGGTATGTATGTAGTGTGTGTGTGGATGAATGCTTTAAGAGAGAAGTTTTCTTTCCATTGTGTGTGAGTGATTTAAGTTATTGGGTTTGGTTTATTTTGTTAACAGTTATTAGTGGCCATAATAATTTCACTTCCTCAGAAAATGGGTGTGGAAAACTCTTAGAAATAAGAAAATTCTCTTTGTCTTGAAAGTTTTTGTGACCCTTAATTGCAGTGAGATTGTATGGATATTTTAGGTCAAAGAAAACACAGAATCTCATAGATCCTATACGGATCTTTCAATTTTGATTACCGAGAGAGCAAGTTTTATATAAAAATTAGTTTCATATAAAAATTAAGTTATCATTATAATTGCCTTGCCAAAGAGTTTCTCCATATATTTTTATTTAATAGACGTGACTAAATGGATTTTATTTGAAAGCAATCATTTTGATACAGAATCAGGATTATAGAAACATATCCATCTAATGGACTTCTTACCAATTGATTGCAAAAAAAAGGCTTTAGGCTCTATTACACAATACTCTTAAAATTTTCACATTATTATTTCTTTAAGCAGTAGAATTGTTCCTGTTTTTTGTCTTTATCCCCTATGATTGCGACATGAGATATTGACACTGTTGATCAAGTTTATTATTCATTGCTAGGATAACTGGAAACTTGCAATACAGCCTTTTCTCAGCAGCAGCTAGTTTTGAAGAATTATTCCTGAAACCAAATATTTTGGAAACAATTTGTAAGCAGTTTAACCCTATCCTCACCCTTTGCTGCTTACTGTAATGCCATTTGTTTAGGTTCATATCTTCTGCTAATATGCAGTTTTCAGTCAACTTCACACCCTTGTTAGGTCCATTGATATTACTGGAGAAGAAAACTAATTTTTGTAATAAGTTTTCTCCATATTCTTCCATTTAATTCTATAATCATTTTACCATTGCTCTGTTGACTTGTCCCTCTACCATTGTTGCCATCTACCACTAGTCACTGAGTCCAAAAAATAAAGTGGTCCAGAACTTCAGTGCAATATAGAACGAAAATAATCCAGAAGACAAAATCAAACAGAAAATAAAATAAAATTTGGAATGGTGCTCCTTGTTAAGCCTATTCTGCTAAAGTAAAAACAGAGGTAAATAAAAATAAGCCAAAATATAGTTAATTTGTATGAAATTTAACCTTGAAATAGTCTTCAAGAAGTGAATACCAAAATTGGAACATATAACAGGAAAGTTATTCTGAAGCATCTTACAGACTTTTGGCCACTATCAAAGGTATGTTGCATCAGACATTTTGTCCCTGATATGGGGAATTTTCTCACCGAGCATGCCAAAAGAAGTAGAGTGATTCTTGAGAAAGTACTTACGGACAAGAACAAAATACTGTGGATCACCTGACCTGGAAGATATCTAGCAATCAAGTTTCCAGCCATAGAATAATAAAACTTGACCGAGTAATGTCGGATAACTCATGATTAGGAATGTGATATTTGGTAAAACCTCTTTTAATGTTCCTGCTTCTAATTAATTTCTTTTTTTTTTAGGAATACAATTTGAATTTACTACATACAGACTTCCGGTTTAACTGGATTTAATTTCAACTCTTTTATTTTGGAGGGAACACCAGATATTTTAATATCCTCGAATAATGCTTATTATATGAAGAAAACTGGAAAATATATGCAATAATGAAGTACGGTAATAAAATGTTCCTTGCCTTACAAAAACAAAACAAAAGCTCAATTTCTAAATTAAACGTTGAACTTCTATACAACTTCTGCCAAATCACATGCACAAAATAAATTTTCCATGGATAAAAAGGACAGTCAAACAGTAAACAAAAGAAGCGTTTAACTAGTGTTATTCGTTTGGTCTACACTTTCCTGTTTTCTTGATTTAGCAACAATAAATTAGCACAGTGTGGCTACTTTCTGAAAACCTGTTAATGAGCATTGTTCAGTAGGCCTATAAAAATATATTATATATTCCCTTTAGAATAAAGTAGTTGGTGTTAAAAATTCAGTAATTCAATTTTTGAGCTCTCAGTGTATGGCTTAGCAACATACCAAGTTTCATGTTTCTGAACTACATGTTCCAACAGTTATTTAGATGGTCCGGGACTTATAAACTTGCCCTGTATATAATTTTGTAGATTTTTGTATTGTAAATGTTTCAAAAATTCTTAAACGTTGAAGGTGATCTTAATGTATTATTTATTTAGTTTCACATTTTAAATGTTATGTTTTAATTAAAAGAAAGTGAAAATGAGATTCTGCTATTTTAGCACTTGAGATTGCAGGTTCAGTCCCACCTGAGATCATTGGCATTTGTGGGTGCATGTCTGTAGATTTACAGGCATGTAAAAGAGCATCTGGCCTTTTCCACAAATTTATTCACTGAAGTTAGCACTATAAATCACCGAAATCACATTCCTACTCATGATTACAGACATATTTCATAAACTAAGTGCAGTAGATGTGAAACAGAAAATGTTGATTAAACGTCATTAAAATACACACTGCAGGAAACTCCTTATTATCCATAGGTGATTATCCGTGCAAGGTTCTTCCTTTTTAACCCTTAGCGAGCAGAAAACAGATATATAACCAGGTGTGAGATTTTGAATTTCCCACACTTTATTTCATCATATTGTGCATAGACAATGTTACATTGCTTCCTGAGAAGCCAAGTAACAGTCTGTACACAATATGGTATTCTGCTCGTCAAGGGTTAAAATGTTAAATATTCTAATATTCTATTATTTTTATTGAAACTCTTGAGTATAATGAGCATTATAACAAATTTAAAGCCTAGAACAGCATTGCCTGAAGCTAGAGTAGTAATAATTCTAGCATTTGGATTATCTGTGTTTTTGGATTATTCGTGCACGTCTCAATCCCAATTACCGCGGATAATTGGGAGTTTGCTGTAACTACTTCATTATAATTTTTCACTGACCAGTAGTTTTCGAGAAGGCTGTATGCGTTAATCTATTTGTCCACTTCATTGTGTTTCCCATGATAAGTATAAATTAAAGTCAAATTGTTCAGTTCAGTAGCAATAATGAAAAATACATAAAGCTGCAATTTTTGTTTGCCCCTTTATTTAACAAAGTAGCAAACTCGAGACATGCTTAATGCATCTAATGTGAATCAGACGTACAAACTATGTAAGAAGAACACTCCATTTCACTTAATTGGTCACTATAAATAACATGTTTCAGGAAGCTTGTTAGGAATAGCTCATAAGTAGACTTTGGACTTTTAGGTTGTAAAATGCAATTGTAGATACCTAAAATAGGCTCTAATTTTTAGGAAATAGGCTGTAATAATTGAAAAATAGACTCTATTATAAAATCATTAATTCCATGTAAGTAGCCACTTTTCTTAAATATCTCATAACACAAAATTATATTTATTAATATGCCCATTCATCAATATCAGGATCAAATAACACAGACACGGAAATACACAGGCCTATTACTTGGGCCCATATTATCACTGATAAGTAGTACACTATTTTACATCAGAATTTCAGTGTACACTTTATTGAAGACAAAGTTCATATTTATAGGCCTATAAACATTAGTAAATTTCTTCTAATTCCTGTCCAAAATTTGCTTCACAATAAATTACCCGTTATTTTTTTTAATTTCACATTATACACTTAAATCAACAAAGTCGCCCAACAACGAAAGTGACCTGAATTTCCCCGCAAAGTCCATGGAATATTTGAAACTTGAAGAGGAAAACATGCAAAATGGCTCTAATATCAAAATAGGGTGTTTTAGGTCCTATAAAAGCGTCAGTTTCAGTCACAGTCACCTATGAAACGCGTATTTACAAGTTTTTGTGTATTTATCTTTTAAGAATAGGATTTTACCTAAAATCCAAAGTCTACTCATAAGTATTGTTTAATAATGATTTTGACAAAATGGTGTTTTGGTAACTGTTACTTATAAAATAGTACTGATGTCTCTTTCTGGGCCTATAATTATGTATTGTGTGACTAAAATATGTTAAGATTCCCATAGTATGTACTCTAAATGCATGCTAATCTTGATATTACTTAAAGAAAAAAGTCAATTTTCTATACCTTTAAAAGGGCTAAAAATTAACTGAAAAGAATAGTGAAATGAAAAATGTTAATATGACCAGGGTAATCAGCAGTTTGTAGCAAAAAAAATTATATATATACTCTCACAAGGGTAAGTCAATAAGAATTCACACTCTCTTTTTTAAATTTATTGCAACAACAATACATTTTCGTTACCTCATTTTTCAGTATAGCCCCCTTGCTTCTCAATGCACTTGATTCATCATTGCACAAGCTTCCTGATGCCTTCAGGAAAGAAGTTTTTCGGCTGAGTAGCAAGTCACTTATGCACTGCTTGCTTCAGTTTTTGATCTGTGGTGAATTGACAAGTGGGCCAAAAAGATGGAAATCTGATGGGGAGATTGAGACTGTTTGTTCTGACACCTAAAAACTCAGTTTTGCAATAGTTTGAGCAGTGTGGGCAGGAGTATGTGAGCACACATTATCATGCAACAACTTTTGAATCCCTTCATGCTCACTTTACCATGGTAAAACATTGCTCCCATATTGTGTGGAAAGTCTTCACTGGATTTTGGCTCCTGGTACACCTTCAGAAGACAAATGCTGAGCAGTGCAGCCATGTTTAATGTGCAACAGCGCAACACTTAGTGGAATCGTAACTGTCAAACATTCCACAAGCGGAGACAAGTAAACAACATGTTGACATGCGCAAGCACAAAGCGGTACAGCCAACCTAATAAAGATTAAATAAAAAGTGCGGATACTTATTGACTTACCCTCGTATATTTCAATAACTATAAGACATGAATAGGCATACTTATGAACACACACACTTCACTAGAAAGGTATTTATCTCAGAATATCTCAGGTATTTATCTTATGTTTCACGACCTCAGTCATAAGTACGTTTATTGATAATAAATACAATTTCACTGTGTTATTTCCACTCATTGGTTGTATTTAAGTGTAAGACTGCTGTAGGAATATTTTTCACTCTTGTTTTTCTAGCACCATGCAAAGAATGGTCTGAAAGAATCTAGTGCACAGCCAATCGTAGATAAATTATTCATTTCAAAGATGCACTGAAAAGGGTCTGTTATTTAATTACATGGGAATGTGTGCCCTAAAATTATGGTATGTTACTGAGTATAAGCCAATGCTATGGTTAGCTAATTTCAAATAGGGTTTTACCTTTTGTTAGTCTAAATCAAGATGGTTATGTACAAGGGAAATAGTCATATTAACTGACTGATAGTTTGTCATAGGAAGGAACTTATATTCACATATTCTGATCTGTCATATTGTATGTTTCTTGGGTACGGTCACTGTTGTGGATGGTATATCAAAGATTCTAGATTGGAAGTGGCAAATATTGTAATGGACATGGGTCATTCTAAAAGCAATAGCACTGTGTACACATGCATAGTCATGTGCACCTTTCCTCTTAGTGTTATGGTGAGTATTTTTAAAGGCTCAAAACTTAATCGACATTGTTCAGATTGTAGCTCAAGATTATTAAAAATGCTTCAATTGAAGATTGTCTGATTGGAAAGTACACCTATTAGTGTATGGAGACGTCATGAACTGTTGTGGCATAAGGAAACAACATTACAGTTGCTTGAAAGTTTTATTGATGAGAAGTCAGTTTGATAATGAAGAAGTGTGACCCAAAAGGCAAGACAAATCTACATACATCTGAAGAAATGCTGTTTGTGAACGAACTAATAAACTATGGCAGTGAAGAATTAAAAATTCTTCAGTACCCAAACAAACTGGACCGTAACGCAGTCTCAGTACTTGAACGCATCTGGATTTTCTTCATGGGAAACTATAATGGGGTGCCTCATTATTATCTTGTAATGTTGGTGTGACTGTCCGGAGCATGATGTCCCATCTTCAGGATTTTGTATTGGACTTGGATCTTCCGGGGGGGGGGGGGGGGGGAATAAAAGAAAACCACATCAAAAGATATTGGTTGAAAATGTGAAGAGTGGGAGAATTTTCACACAATTATTTTGCATTCTTAATGCATTGTGATTTGCTTTTGGAATGACTCACAAACTAGCTTTCATCTAAAAAGAAACTGTTATAATCTTGAAACATTTTATAAATTATTTTGGGTATTTTAAATCATTAATTTATTTGTATATATATTTACCTTGGATAACTCATAGAACAATGTATGTATGGCATCTGAAACAGTTTCAGTTACTGAACACTGAACATTGATAACTGTATCCTGGAATTGACGACATTAAAAGTGTATTTTGTGTAACAAAGGAAATAGTAAAACACATATTTTCAAGTTTTACTTGAATGCAAATAACAACCGTTAAGTTTAGGAAAATGAACCCATTCATTTGTCAGAATCAATCAATGAATACTAAATATTGTAAAGTTTGGTGAATGACCATAACCTTGACAATTTGGAAGTTCATTACAATTTAGTGTACATCTTTTACAATAATAAACAGTTTTCATTTAATCATTTTCATCTGGAGCACCAAGTAAATTTGGTCGTCACTAAATATGCATTTGTAAATGTTATTTGAATCCTGAGTTCTTTTTGTTAATTGCTTAATTGTGAATGTACAATTCTGTTAGTACAGTTTATTAGAGAGGCTGATGATTATTTGCAGTAATATTAAAGTAAAACTTAACCTTTTCACTACTATTGATACAGTGAGTCTCAGGCAAATGGGTGCCGCCGCGCGTTGGGTTCCCCGCAGATGACGCTCCTATCCCCGGTATGCGACAAAGGAACTCCCCGGCAGTTGACTGACTTGTCCGTGCGTGACAATGAAAATAAATGAAATAAGTTTGAAAATAACGAAAATAGGCATCTATCTTATTACAGGAGATGCTGGAAGTGTCCTCCTCCTACATCCACACATTTCTTGGCATCGTGATAGGAAATTCCGATTAATACGCATTAATTGTTCTTCCGTTATTATTGAGTTTATCTCTATCCTAATGTTTTCTTTTAGTTGTGACAACTACCGATTAACACTTTCACGTCTGTAAAACACGAGAACAATGCTCAACTGCAGGCTATGCAGGAATTGTTTACTTATCTGCGGGGCCACAGCTGGCCGCGATGCGGGTAGTGTTGAGTCATCACAAGAGAAACACGGCGCTGCGACAAGCGGCACCAATCTGTCTGAGACTCACTGTATATATTTGCATCACTTTAAAAAACTGCATAAAAACATAAATATAAGTTTAAAAGCATAATCTTTAAAAATAATAATTATTTATATAGTATGTGATGGTTATTATCTGTATGCTAGAATTGCCATTCTTAGAAGCTATCTAATTGACTAAAGTCTTCCTTATAGATATCAAATTTAGAACTCACTGAGGAATTGATTGTTTTCATCAATATGTAAATTTAGCTTGAAAGGGTTAAATTCATTTGTTTTTGTTATTCCATTTCTCTTGGATAGCAGTCTCAGATGATAGCTAATCCATCAAAACTTCCACAATTAAGTGAATTTCTTGTAAGGTGCAAAGCACGGAATAACTGAAAATGGCTTTACAAAGACACTCATAAGTAGACTTCGGACATTTAGGTACCTAAAATAGGCTCTAAAAATTGGAAAATAGGTTCTAAAAATTGGAAAATAGGTTCTAAAAATCGTAAAATAGTCTGTTATAAAATTGTCAAGTTGCCAATTTTCTGAAATATCTCAATTGCAATGCAGAATATTACATCTTTGAAGTCATCAATAATCATGATAAAACACAGATATAGGCCTATGGTATACATAATTATATACACCTATTACTAGGGCCTGTATTAGGCCTATTACCATAAAAATGAAAACCTAATCCCTGCGCCCAGAAGCTACGCACGCTAGCATATTATTCAACCCTTTGTATCCCTCAGTGATTCAGAGAACTACTTTATATATATATATATATATATATATACTGGATGTGGGAGTCTGAAGAAAAACACTACATCTTCTTGGGAATTCCAAGGAATTTTTCTCCTGAAGTCGAAACATTCCTTACTATTTAACCAAGTCACAAATGTGTCATCTACTGCACATTCCGAGCTAAAAATTTAGTATGAACTGGAAATAAATGCTGGAATTATAACAAAAAATAACTTATTTTGAACTTTAGAGGAGAAACAAGCAAAAAGGCAATATTAGGCTCTAACATAAAAATAGGCTGTTTTAGGTCCTATAAAAGTATCAGTTATAGGCATAGTCACTTATGAAACATGCATATACAAGTTTTCGTCCATATATCACTTAAGGATTAAAATAGGTTTTAACCTAAAATCCGAAGTCTACTAATAAGACAAAGTAAGATTTAAACTAATAATCATAATTTTGAGTTCTTCATTAAGAATTCTTAAATAGGAAGAGGTGATGGCTGTGAGTCTCAATTGTTTTAAAATCTTCTTTTATTTGTTCCCCCTCAAAATTATGTAGACTTGATTAGAAAAATCTGGGCAAGTTTTGAAGTACCAGTTAAGATTTGTTTAGATGTAGGTTTCATTTACAAGAAAATGTGCACCAGCAATATTGACCAAGTGGTAAACATGTAATGAACTACCTTCAGTCCTTTCAATTAATGCAATTTTTTCCTAGGAATATAATTGACTACACAAACTATTGACTAAATGTTATCATATTATTTTAATATGCCTGTTTGTTTAAGAAAACCCATAGACCTGAATTACATGATTACAGCCACGTAAACACATCTTGCTACAGACTCAACTGAATATTTCCAGTCTGAACTGAAACAGGTGTACCAAGTGCCCGGATTTTTCTTTAACAGATTGTACATATTGAATCTGGAATAGCTAGAAAAAAAAATTATGATTGCAAAAGATCATCATCCTTCAGCAGTTTTAAGTGAATTTTTATTACAATTGTGTTACAGGTATGATAAATAACTTGATATAGAACATTTTATTTGACATTTGTTGCCTAATCTGTTTCACAATGTTTATTTGATTATGTACAATACATTGTTAGACAATGCTGGTAGTTTTGTGGTAAATAACATTGGCATTAAAAGCATTTTTTCATTTGAATTCAGAACCTGATTTGTGAAGTATCTTCTATCACAAGGAGAATTAGATGAGCTAGTCTACTGATTTGTCACATTTTAGTATTTATGGTCAAATATCTGCAAAATCTTGTATATTTTGTGTACTACGTGTATGCTATTGGAGTGTGATTGTTTATTTGATGGGAATTTAAAGATGTGAGAATATTCAGTTTTAAAACTTTGAAAAAGGGAATATATGGTTTTATTAATCTGTATAACCTTCTTCAAAAACTTTCCTGCAGTGCAATTGGATCTTATTCATGACCAAATATCATTCACTCTTCAGAGTTGCAGATGTTCAATATTTGTTTTACTGAACAGAAAGACTGAATCCAATCCTCTTGTTTAAGTGCATTAAAATGCTTGTTATGATTTTGTGAGAAAATGTGTATGTGAAAATTGTGGAAAAAGATATCGAGAAACGAGAGTATTTGTAAAAATGTTACTTATTGAGAAAAGAAATTACAAAAGGGCTGTAAAAGTAGTATAAGTGAAATTATTTTTAAATATAATTGTTTCTGAGAACTGTTGTCTTTATTCTTACTTTCTAGCACATATTCTGTAAATATATGCAGCATTGAAGGCACAGGTGCTTTTTTTATAGCGAGGGAAAATGAGATTTCAGTAAAAATTACCTTACTGCCAGGAAATTGTATTTCCCAGCATTGTAGTGAATTTTCTTTGTCTTAATGTAGCAACAGCCATGGGTAAGCCCAGTTTGAGGAAAGCTTAAGGTGAATTATTAATTTTAGCCAAGTACCAGGCAATTATCAGGTAGTTGTAACTTTAACCCTTCCCGGGCAGAAACCCATATATGGCACGCCTGTCCAATGCCTCCAACGCGGTAACCCATATATGGGTTCTCTGACCGACTCATAATGTGACCGGCTCTTCTCACGCACGAAGTATGTAAAATCTTGAACAGATGGCAGGAAAATGTTCTCTTATCCACTGTGACTTGGGAATTCCCCAATACACGTGCCCAGGACGATTTTAGTAGAGGATTTCAGTAGCCGTGCGTAACTAGTGAACAGCGTGCACTTTTTGTTCCGTGTTTTTTCCTTATTTTCGGTAAAATTTCAAAAAGAAAGTGTCCTACAGGTTCTGAAACTGAAGAATTAAGTATTCAAAGTGACAGTGAAGTGTCAGAATTATCATTTAGCGATAGTAAGGAATGTTTTTCCGAGATCGCTACCGACAGCGTTAATGAGAGTGAGAGCGACATAAGTGACACTGGAGGCAATCGTGCATCCAGCTCAATGGAAGTGAGTAATTTTGATGCAGGCACACCATCTATTACTACAGTATACAATATCCAGCAAAGGCCAGTTCTGCCTTCTGATTTTGAACAAAATACTGATCCAATTGAAAATCATAGCCTACTGTAGGCTATGCACTCAGTGAGACTTGTGCCGTTTCCGCATAAACATTTTCTCGCTAAATAATAAAAATCGTTCCTAGAGCAGATTAGGGGCAGAATTCGGCAAAATTCCAAGGTAATGTTGATTTTATGCATGAATGCATGATTTAAGTTACTTTCAATTGGTTTCTCATTAACTTATTTTTTATTTAAAAATGCCTTCCGCCCACAGCCATAAAACATCGCCACCCGCGAAGGGTTAAATTACTTCAGTTTCCCCTTCTGTTCTACTTCTTTGTGATCCTGCAGAGTTTTTCTGACTGAATAACCAGTCTGAGTCAATATGAAGGGAACTAGGATCCTAAACTCATCTCAATTAGTGTCCCGTTCAGTTTCCCACTTCCCTCATCGTCCTTGCAGCTCATTTATGTAACCAGGTCAGTTACTCTGTACGACTACAATAACCAAAATCAGAATGAGGCAAAAGGTATTGGTGACAAGTGGCAAGAAACTAATGCTATGAGCTTTTACCCCAAGGTGTAAGATAACTTGAGGCATGTGACTAGTGGCATGAAAGCTAAAAATCAAAATTTCTCACTTGGTTTTTAAGGTGTCTTTAGACATTGAGTAGATATAATGCTATAACGGTTGTTATCACTAGTAGAGGAGATATTAATAATTACATCTATGTGTGAGGGACAATTTAAATATGTACTGTACATATGTAGCCTCAAAACTCTTTGTCAAGAAAAACCATTAGTAATGGTCATGATAATCAGTACGCTTGCCTGCAAATAGGTCTTGCCCTTTTGTTCTTTTGAACTAGCAAGAGCTGTTGAAACATCACTTTGGTGTTTTTGAACAGGAGTACTTAAAAGTGTTGGTACGCTTATTATAGAAGACAATCTTACTCTGATATAGAATCCCGTGAAATATATTGTATAATCATCACCTATATGCCAGAACCATGAATGTGCAAAAATTGAGATTTTAAGTGCATCGCTGGCATCTATTTACATTTATATTTGTTCTGCAAAAACTGCGAAAGTTGTGTCTTCTTTCCTTGGCGAGTAGTAGCTAGTTCCATTTTCTTGAAAGTACAAGTTCTGCTTTATTTGTTATCCCATTATCACGAATGTGACACATTTGTATCTGTACTGTACTTCCCTCTTGCACCTACATCACGAATGTGCCACATTTGCAAATTTATCAGAATAGGCACAGCACTTGAAGAAAGATGATTTGGTGTGTATGTACCACATTCGTTAAAATCGCAGTACAAACCTGGTTAAATCAATGATAAATGTTTCAACATCCTCGTACACATTGGCAACGGGCCCTGGATATCTAAAACATGGTCATTTATCACTGGATAGAAAGTGCATACTTTTCCTTGGATTCTTTACTCCCTAAAGTCCTTTTATTATTATATTTTTTGTTAAAATGATCACATCAGGATTACTATATAGTCTTATTTTGGTTTTGATTGAGCAGAGGAAAAAACGTATTTATCACCAATCCTTGTACACCTACTGATATAGAAATTATAGTACATATTACTGTATTGTTGTATGCAGATCATTTTGTTGATTTCTTATTAATATTGAATACTATTCTTTAAAAAATAAATTAAATGCAGCAAATGCTGTTGTTGTTCTGTTTCTAAATACTGCCCTATTGTATGCATTTAGCGCCTATAAATTTCACAACCTGTCACCAGATTAACAAAAATTCCTAGAAAATAAGCTGTTGGCCTTGAATTCCCAAGAAGGGGGAAAAGGGCCTGTAAAAGCAGCACACAAAAATCACCAGGGTGTCGTGAAGCATTATTAGCACTGTTTAGTGCAATATAAAGTTTGTATTTCAGTAATTATTTTATTTTGAAAAATTTACAGTCAATTAAACTGAGGAGTGTGGCATGTTTAAAGGGCAGGTGTGCTATACGAGGGTGAATGTCCGGTCTACAGAGTTAACCGGTCCGCAACAGCTGCAGCCAGGCGCAATTGTGTTAATGTAAATGCAGATAATACTAGTGAAGGAGCTTTTACATTTTCCCAATAATAGTTTATTTGTATAGTTTGTGACTGTTGCTGCTTTCTGCTCGCATGTTTTTCTCCATTACTGCATTCCAAGATCTTCATTATGTTTATAATCATTACGAGTGAATGTTCACGAAGAATTCATGGTCAGGCTAAGAAAATTAAGACTGATATAACAACAGATTTTACAAACAATTTTGGTTTGTTCAATTTATGTTTTTTATTGATCTGCTTGATATTTTATGGGCATAGGTGAATAGTTGCATTTCTTTTCACTTGCAATGAGTATAAAAATGTATTTACGTTTGATGCTTGCAGATAATGGAAATTCTGGTGACAGTTTTAATTTTTTGTTAACTTGAAGTGATTTTCTGAACATAGTAATTTTAACTAAGCTTTTATTCTATGTGTAAATAAAAATGCTTTTGTTAACCTAGATGCTATGCCAAAACCACAAATGTGACAAAACCAATCCATGGAAAGGATTGTAATCACAGTTAAATGAACATTATGGTACCTTTCTAACTGCTGATATGACATTCCAATACAAATATTCACTTATTTGTTAATTATGTAATTTTACTCTCTTTCTAAAGTTTCAATTGCGTTTTTTTCAAAACTAGTAAAATACACATTTGTGGTTCTGGCATATGGGTGACGATAGTATATTGTAATATTAAATATTTTACTGGCGTCACGCTGAATTGACAGGTTATCATTATTAGTGCCTACAGCATAAACAGCTGTAAACATGTACGTACTGTTGGTGCCATTTTAAGAGGACCTCGTCCAAAACCATCCTCTATCTACAAAAGAATATAATAGTATTATTCCCTAATCCGAAAATCTGCACCGACATCGACACAACAAAGAACAGGTGCTCCGAAAATCTGCACCAACACTGACACCGACAAAGAACAGGTGCTCTTGTAGTAGCATGGATTTCCCCAGTGTTGCCGCTGTCTTTCACAACATCTTAAATGAAGTAAACGTGCTGTGGTATGTATTTGGCAACATTGTACTGGACTGTAGACAAGTGTGAATACGCCTAATTACCTTTCCATTCACTGATTGATAGGTCGAAGAGGATTAGGGTGGCAGCAGGTAGCGACACCCACAATACATACAGGTGTGTATAGTTGTATATCAAGGGCAATGTTATGGAAGAGAACAACATAACTTTTATAAAACACATCAAAAAAACACTTGCTACTTCATTAAAATAACTAGTTAGCCGGCTTTCAAGAGGACCTTCCTCCCTTCGTCAGACTCCACCCACTGCCGAACTTCCATCCTGTATCACCTGATGACGCTGCTGAGGTTTCACGAATTTTCCAATCAGACCCAACTCATTCTCCCCTGGTATGTCGAAATTTTAGAGGTTATTCCTATGTTTCTGTATGAACATATTTTCCCATACAGTTAATTCGGTTGGATGATATAGGTTTTTCAGTAATTCCGGTTTATTGACCATATGGTTCTCAAAATTCCAAACATGCGAAGCTACTGCAGACTTTCCGATTTCCCCTTGTCTGAACATTACCGAAATATCAGACAAGGGGAAATCGAAAAGTCCACGGTAGCTTTGTATGTTTGGAATTTTGAGAACCATATGGTCAATAAACCGGAATTACTGAAAAACCTATATCATCCAACCGAATTAACTGTATGGGAAAAATTTTTCATACAGAAACATAGGAATAACCTCCAAAATTTCGACATACCAGGGGAGAATGAGTTGGGAAAATTGGAAAATTCGTGAAACCTCAGCAGCGTCATCAGGTGATACAGGATGGAAGTTCGGCAGTGGGCAGAGTCTGACGATGGGAAGAAGGTCCTCTTGAAAGCTGGCTAACTAGTAAGTTAGTTATTTTAATGAAGTAGCGAGTGTTTTTGTGATAATGTGTTTTATATTATTACACTTCATTGTGTTTCCCAATTCTAAGTGAATTAAAACATAACTTTTATTAAGATCATACGTGTTTAAACATGACATCAAGTTGCTGAAGTCACCCATTCTATGTAAATTACATTCTCTGAGCTAGATGTGAACTTAAGCCTTGTTCTTTAATTGGCTTCATTGTTCTGTATGTGTTATCTATATCAACAAAACCAAATTTTCCTCCAAAATCTCATCCATAATCAGCAAGGTATGGGAGCGTCATGTAATAAAATTATTGACCACTTCCCATGTGAATGCCAGTACTCGTCAAGTATGGTAATTTTAGGTGCTGCTGTCAGTCATGAGAGAAAAGTTAAATGTCCCAGGAACAGCATTTTAGGTTCAAATCCAAATTGATGGGCTACACATGCTTCAAAGCCTTGTATAAGGTGAAATTAGTATCTTGAAAACTGTACTTTAATTTGATATATATGTTCATACCCATAGATTTACCTCTTCTCAGCTCCACTTCCACTTCCACTTCTGTTAATGAGATTGTGATTGATGTTGAAGTTTGGTTTGAAGGCGATTATGTCTGTTGAGTATGGGAATGAACTTCTTGAAACAATTGTCCAGGCCAAAGTTCTGTGCATAAAATGTCCATTCACTTACGTTTTCACAAGTATGTCTATTCTATCTATGCCATCAATTGATTGATTGATTGGTTTATTTCATCATACAATACATAACATAAGGGACTCTCGGTTACAAATGCCATCAATTGAGAGACTACAGTAATTATTTCACATTGATCATGCATATCAAATTTCGAACATTAAGATTATTTAATCTTATCGTTAATGTTTTTCTTATTAACTATGTTCTAAAATTATTTAGTGTCAACTATTCTACCAAAACAATTACTATGGATTTTGTATTATATTAGTAATTTATTACTTTATGGTGTTATAGTTGAGTAAGCCATAAAAGACATGTATGTAAAGGTGTTAATGGGTTGGGGGTGTTGGTTTTTCTATTTATTTAAAGCATGAATTGGGGATGCGTAGTCTCCCAACTACTAAATGTTAAGATGAGATTTTTCTGTGATTTTTCTTGTTTAAAGTCTTGAAGCTGGCTATTTCTTAGTTTTTGAAAATTCTTTTCAAGTATTTAGTAAGATATCTTGAGGATTCAGTCAAGGCAAAGCAATATTTGAAAACTCACCAGTGACTGCTTGAGCAGTCTACTCAGGAAGATGTTTTTTCTCTTCAGAATCTACTCAAGATGATGGATGTGCAAATTAAAAAATGTCTAGGTCAAAGTTAATAAAATTATTTAGCACAGTGGATAAAAAACAATTGGACGCAACATTTCGATTATTCTTTTTAGTCTTCCTCAGGCTGCACTCTGTAGCTGACTAGGCCAGGTGAACAATCCTCGACTAGCTCCGTCAGTATGTCGTGATTGATCCTAAATACAGTCAGTGGCGGACGCAGAGGGGGGATTGGGGGATAGATCCCCCCCCCCCCGAAATTTGAAAAAAAGGCTATAATATGCACTCTAAGTGGCCAGTTTTATAAACTAATTTATGTAAGTTAATTAATTTTTTTAGTATTCTTTCTACCTATTGAAATCCCCCCCGGAAAAAAATTCTGCGTCCGCCACTGAATACAGTATCATGTTTCTGTGATATTCCCTCATCAGGTCTCTGGAATGTTGTACTCTACTTCCTCCATGCATATGTTTCGTGGAGGAGGGATTTTAACCTTCTGATATGTCCTTTTCATCTTGCATATCAACACGAACCAATCCTCACCCTCATCCCTGTTGTACTTATTCAGAGAAACACCCTTTCTGCTGACGATATTCCAAGCTTCACACACCTTTCTTTTCATCTCATCCCTTTCTACTCTTACAACCTTCACATCCCCAATTCGGTGTTGGTTATCGATCATAATATGTTGGCTCAATCCAGTTGTACCACACACTATGTCCTTATCATGTTCCTGGAGCCTGGTCTTGATACGCCTGCTAGTTTCATCGGTATAAATTCCTTCACAATCATCACAGGAAATCGAATAAACCCCTGGAGCTTCCATTTTCTCTTCCTCCCTTCCTACATGTTTGTACCGAGAGAATATTTTTTCAATACATGGTGAATAATCTGAAATCTTACATTTTTTCAATAGTTCTATCTTTCGGTAAGCTGGGGCAAGCTCATATTTTCGGTACACTTTCTCTATTTTTACACTGACAGAAGGGATATAAGGTATCCCCACGTACTACGCCTTATTATTTATCCTTACTTCGTTCTCCCTTTTCTTCCCTATCTCAGTACCTCGTTGTTCCCTACTTTTCCAAATGTTGTTTTTTTATCCACTGCTAAATAATCTTGTTAACTTTGACTTAGACATTTTAATCAGTCGAAAGTGTGCATAGGCGCCGACTTAGGGGGGGCAAGGTACTTTCTGCCCCCCCCCAAAGACTTAAGATTTTATCATGTAAGGCCTATGTATAGCTACTGAAAATCCAGTTCTTGCCCCCCCCCCCAGAAATATTACCAAGTCAGCGCCTCTGAAAGTGTGGACTATATTTATTCATGAAATTAAAAAAATATTTTCCCAAATATTGATGTAGCATGTAGCTCTTAAATGTAGGAAGTACTGTGTTGTGTACATTTTTTTTTTAACCTTGGAAATGAGACCAATAATTTATTTTCTTAAAATTTGTTAGTATAAATAATTGATATTTGGTGTGTGGGGAGTAGAGAAATTTCATTGCACATATATTATTATTTTTCCACTGTTGGCTCTCCTGATTTTAAAACATCATGGCCGTCATTTAGATAAACATGCAGCCGGTGTTTGAAGTATTACTTTCTTTTTCTGCACTTAAGATGTTATAGACCGTTTTAAAGACAATTTTTAGATATTTGATGTTGTTCAATTTACCAAAAATCTTATAATGACTATCGAAGTCTCGTCAGGTACAGCGAAGGTGGCGTTAATCTTAACCTTCACTGTAGGATTTATATTGGGCTATAAAACGAAAGAATGGAGGATTAAATACATGAAGTGGAAAAGAGACAGATTAGCATCTAAACTGAGGGATACTCAGAAGAAATTGGAAGTAATCTCTGCAACTTGAATCTGGCACAGGTAAAGAATTTCTTATCTTGAAGGGAAAGTACAGTAGTAGGGTTATGTTCAATGTGTATCTGGTATACTTGTCTGTCTTTCTGGGAATCAAAGCTGGGACCAATTGAATAACTTCTCACAACGAACTGAATAAAAGAAACCAAATGATAATGTCACACGGTTTCTACATATGATACAGTAGTTACGGTACTTAGGTAACTGCACACCACCGTTTTTAATGTGCGTAAGTTCTTAACATGATACCCTCTTTCTTCTGTGATGAAAAAAATTTATCCAGGAGATGTTTGCATCCCTTTAAGAAATAATAGAATTCTGGGAATAATGGAACTTTGCACCCCACGCTGCTCCCCTTTCCACTCGTCTGGCTGCTTCCCGCATGCCGCCTGCTCCGCCTGGCTACTTCCCGCATGCCACCTGCTCCACCTGACTGCTTCCCGCATGCCTCCTGATCCGCTTCCCTGCAGCGCATGCCGTCATGTCTGTAGCCGTTGCTCAATGCAGGTAATGCATAATTGCAATTGATATGTCACTTAATATTTCACAATAAAGAAAGCCCCTTGCACCTCCACATAACATTTCACAATTATAAAAATGACCCTTCCAACAAAATAGGCTATTTCACAATACAAAAAATACCCTTGTACCATACATAATATTTCATAGCCTAATTATAAAAAACGCCGTATTATAACATAAAATGTGGCTTAATTGATGCAGGAAAATTCCCTTGTACCAACATTACTCTTTTCATAACTAACATAATAAAAACCGATTCTTGCGTTAAAACTCATAATTCAAATATACGAAAGCTTCCTTCAGTGCTCAACGTTCACTCGTAGTGTAGTGGTTAAGACTCCTGGCTATAATGCTAGGGGTCCTGAGTCCAAATCCCGGTTGATCCAAAATTTACTATTAGGAATAAGTCTCAAATAGGTAGGTGAGGTGAGAGGAAGAGAGGAAGGAGACGGGAAAGGAAGAGAAGAAGAGAATAAAGGAGAAATAAATTATTTTTTCTGTTACATCAGTTCTTTAAGACATGGCGCCACCATCGCTGCTAGTAGTTCAAATACCGCCGCTAAGGGAGGGAGTTAGAGAGTTGGAGTGAGGGACTCGCATGGGGCGTAAAGTTCCATTTTCCCGAACAGCTGTCAAATTAACTGCCACCATCAGTGTCGTTTTCAGTGACCATCATTGTATTTCAACTTTCATTTGAGTTTTCTCAGATATAGGCCTAATGTACCGGTACTCGACTGTTGCATTTGTAGGCCTACTGGGAGGACGAAACACAAATTCCTTCATCTAAAAAATATTTTGGTGTAAGACATCTCTGTGGAGGTGAAGTGCTTTAAATATTTTGCTTCTAATACATATCAGTGGAAGTATTTTTCTTTCTCTGCTCTAATTCTCAATGAGCTGAGATATAACAAACTCAAACTGCTGCACGTTAATAACTCTTTGAACAAACGATTACCGGTACCGTGTCATTAATTTTGCAGTTCGTAACCCATTTGTAAGAGAATCCTAACATTCTTATACCTCATCCCATGGAGTGGCATTAAGGAAATGCAGAATTGGTTACGCTCTGGAATTGAATTAGGTAAAGTGAATAAACTAGAAAGAAGATATTAGCCATGCTATACATCCTAGAACACTCACGCCAGCAGAAAACGTATGGGTTAGAAGTCCAGCCCAGTAATACCATGTTAAGCATTTAAATATTAGCCTACCATACTGAAGATCCCGAACTTAATTAATGACTGACATTGTTAGAAAAATAAAAAAATCCCTTTAGGCAGGCCTACAGGCGGAGGTAGATTTCGAAGTGCTTTTGGTTTAATTTATTGTCGCTGCATAGCACTCTTCTTCTTTAGCCTTGGCATGGCAAACCTGCAGTAAAGAGGAAGAGCCTACAATCAATTGTTTTGACAACAATAATAGGATATAATATTCTGGGAGGCCGTGCGCAAGATCAGCAATGAATAAAATTAGCAAAGCCGCTAAACAAGACAAAATTATGATATTATAATAATTCTTTCAAGTGTTATTATTTTCAAACATTAAAATCTCGCGTCATATGAGAGCTATCAAGAAACTATTTATTGATTTGTAGAGTACTCATCAAGAGCTTTTCAACGATACCCCACAAGATGTGGTTTCAAAAGTTTCGAATTTTCATCCCCCACCCCCACCCCCACCCCACCCTCACTCGAACCACCGAATCGTTGGTGTCACTGTGAACTCCATAGGGAGTACTCTAATTTATTCAAACAAAGTTTCCCTCTATACTTCATAGGGGCCGAGATATACATTTTTTTAAATTTCAAATCCCTCCCCCGACCACCCCCTTGGGCCAATTTTGCTCATTAACGAACTTGAGGTACGTGGATGACTGTTTGTTTGTGGCAAGAAGTGATGTGGCTGAACGCTTGATATGTGACTTTAATAATCAGCATAAGAGAATTAAATACACTTTGGATTTGCCGAAAAATAAGGTTTTGAACTTTCTGGATCTGAAAATAATGATGGGAGAATTCGGGTATAAGACAGGGGTGTATAGAAAACCTAATGCAGGTTACATGTAGGCTACTTACACAACAAATCAGCCCATCACCCAAGGATGAAAAACAGTGCTTGGAGGAATATGGCTTTTAGGGCCTTTATGTTATGTAATAACCAGGAGGACTTACAGAAAGAGAAGGAAGAAATTTTCAGAATAGGGGGATTAAATGGATATACGTTCCAAACTTTAAGTAAAATTTGGGATACCGTAGAGAAGAGATATGTTAGTGGAAAAACATGTAAGTATGTTGGAATGGTATACAGGCACAAGACTAGTGGAAAGATGGATAAAGTTTTTCGAAAACACGATATAAGAGTGGCCTACAGGACAGAAAGAACAATAGAAAACATTTTTTCTGACTATAAATGAATAGGAAAACAGAAGAACAAGATGATGATGCCTGGGGTGTATTCTATATTGTGTAACGATTGCGGGAAGACATATGTGGGGGAAACGGGAAGATCTTTTCAAGTTAGAAAAATTGAACATGAAAGAGACGTAAGAACCAAGAAACCATCTACGGGTTTGAGCCAACACTTGATAGAAACGGGCCATAGTATGGGTGAAATGAACATAATCAAAATAGAACGGGATAAGGTAAGGAGGAAAATTCATGAAGCTCATAAAATTATAGAACTAAAAGAAAATAGTCTTAATAGATATGAAGGGGATTTGGGGGATGAATGGCTACAGTTAATTAGGAATATTATAAACTATAATACATCAATAAAATTTCCATTCAATAAGGGGATTGGCAGAACTGGTCAGTGACTTCAATATCCCGGAGACATGGATAGTAAAGTATGGACGAATGGTGGATTTTGGTGAAGAACTTCTGAACAACCCAAGTGGCAGTGACTGATAGATATTTATACATGAGAGCCTTGAGCTGTATTTTAGTGTTTTTATTGTACCTGAGGAAGACCCACAGGAAGGGTTGAAACGTCGTACTTTTAATGTTTTAAAGATCCGTTGTATATGTGTATTTGTGTATTTTTTAATGATTCAAGTTAAAAACTGAATATTTAAGCGTCCAGCAGAACCCAATGGGGACAAGGGGAATTGACTCTGAAATTCGTAACTATCCCGGGCAAATTTGGATGTCTGGTCACTTTACTTTAGAAGCATGAAAAATGGCCAAGTTTGATGGTATATTGTTGTTCAAAGCATGTAGAATCCATGTACAGAGTGGTCATTAGCATTCTGGGCAAGCTTTGGAGCTCCACTCCCTGGCATGATCATGCTGCGTCAGCGGCCAGTTTGTGTTCCGGTCACCTGGTCGGAGGAAGGAGCGGGATTGTTTAATCTTGTGAAATAATAGTATGGCCTATTATGTAGTCTATAAAAATTTGATATTATTTTGCTTACATTGATTATAAGAGATGCTGGAATTGTTGTCCCTCCATTACCACGCATTCTTTCCCACTTCTTCCTCCTACCAGGTGACCTGTAATCGAATTGGCTGCTGATGCAGTGTTACCATGCTGGGGAGCAGAGCTCTGAAGCTCACCAGAATGCTAGCGACCCAAAGGAAGATTCTAAGTACTGTATATAGCCTATATAGCCTAAGTTAAATTGTGAATAAGTTGACACAAAATCTGCTGCTTGACAATCTTTCATCTAATTGGTCCTTCCCACAAAGGCTTAACAATACTGTTAATAACTACATAGGCCTGTATGCATGCTCTTCAACAAGTTATATGGTTAGGTTCCACAGTATTGTTTATGAAAACTAAACTTACAGCAATAACTGGATTAAGATATTAGTAAGTGGAGGGTCCCCAACAAAAACACAGGAAGGGCATCTGGGGCCAACATCAAGGATTTTGCCCCAAACATAGAACAGGAAGGGATCAATATCAAGATATTTTACCCTTGCGAAGTCTCCAATGAAAAAACACAGAAAGGGGCTCCAGGTGGATGGGGATGAAGGGAATCCAGTGCTGATACCAAGTTTTGATACCCCTGCTAAGCCTCCAACTAAGATATACACAGTAAGATATACAGGAAGGGGGTCCAGGGGCTTCATGTCCAAAAGAAAGACGAAATCCCACAAAATAATAATAAAGTCATTTATGAAATTAACTCTGATACCTGTGAAAACATGTAGGCCTACTTAGGCTAAATGATGAATTTAAATTTAAGGTGCAAGGAACATGTGAGAATATAAAATAACAACAGATAGAAAAAACTGCAGTGGCACATCATTTCTGTTCTACAGGTCCTGATTTTAATAGTGAGGCAAAATTGCTGAATTGTGTTAAGAAACCACTTGATTGAAAAGTTTGGGAAAAAGTAGGCCTACACAGAAAAACAAAATTTTGACATCCCTAAGGAGAATGACCTCATTTCAAATTTCATACAATCTGGTGGACAGAGAAACAAACTCATCAGTAGCTCTCAGCTGATGATGAAGGGATATCCTTTGAAACATATGTTCTAATTTGGTAATAATCAGGGTTGGAATGTTTAAAACAAAACGTTTAAAACAAGTGTTTAAAACATGTTTAAAACAAGTGCTTGTGTTTTTTTTAAGTTTGTTTGAAACGTTTTAAACAATCCGTTTTAAACATGTTTTTTTAGCATATGTTTAAATCATTTTTTAATTGATGTTATATTTAATTATGAAGACAATTTACATTTTGTCAAGTCAGTGACACCCTGTTAGTGTTGTAAACAGAAAACAAACAAAAAAAACTAGGGCCAGAATACCAGAAAATCATGTGAGGTGGTGTCTTTTGTATCCTTTTCCTCCAGACTTCTCTATCCTCTGTCGCCAGCTTCCAGTTTCTGATTTTGAGTAATTGATTTGAATTTTTTCTGACTGCATCCTACCATCTATTTTGTGGTCTTCCTTTTTAAAGAAAGAGATTATTAATATTAAATATTGAATGTGTCAATTTGGCAACACTGTAGTAGGATATCCCTTGTAAGTTTGATAATGTAAGGCGGCTAAGACCACATAAAGCATGGTGAAAGTCAATCATCAGTTGAGCAGTAAAGGCAGTAATTAAACAGTAGTTTGTATTATTTTTTATTAATCATGAACTATTTAATCATAAACAAATACTACTGGTACAAAATGTATTTTCAAATACTGTTAAGTCTACGACTCGTAAATCTTGAACATCTTAGCACAGGGTGTCATTGGATTGACAAAATGTAAATTGTCTGCATAATTAAATTTAACACCCAATTAAAAAGTGTTATAAACATATGCTAAAAAATGTTTAAAACAATTTTTTTTAAATGTTTTAAACATTCAACATATATATACATATATATATATATATATATATATATATATATATATATATATGTATGTATGTATGTATATAATAGGCCCTATACATTAAAATGGTTGATTTAAACAAAATGAACAATTTTAACTTATTTTTAAACAAACAACATTGTTGTAAAAATAAAAAAACGTTATAAAAAAACACGTTTAAAACAACCAACATTGTTGTTCACATATAAAACGTTTTAAACAAAAAAAATGTTTTAAACAACAAAAAAAACGTTTTTTTTTTGTTATTTAAAAAAAAAAAACATGTTTTTTATCAACCCTGGTAATAATGGTATTTTACTTAAAGGCTACAGTAATTATGTGAAGTTAATGCCTTAAAATTTAGTGTATAATATTAACACTTCACAATGTTTTCCCAATTAATTTAATAAAATCTAAGAATTTGCCTAAAGTCACATCACATATAGGCCTATGGCTATGATTTAAAAACCTAATTTATAGTTCATTGCAGATGAACACAATAACAGATAACAGCTAACATTCATTACTGGAACTGCAGTGAACTATGGGATAAAGAGCAATGAATTATGGGGGAAAATGCAGACGAACTCTACACCATCATTGCTCCTGATGTAGAGGTAAAATTTTCTTCTCCTACTGTAAATATAAAGATTGAAAAATTTCATTTTCTTTTTTTCCCCTTTTCTTCTTTTTTTCCCCTTTTCTTCTTTTTTTCTTCTTCCCCCAAGCCTTGTGCATGTTGTCAGTATCTATGTACAATAAAATTGGCCTTGTTTGTAAGTACCGTACTTCCATATCCCAAGAGCGGACAATATCATGACTGATGTAAGTAGAGTCACAATTCAAGTGCTGCAAACATTATAAACAAGCCATTTTGGGAATTTATTACCTAGTAGAAATGTGCACCATGTGCATAGTTAGCTCGTGCAGAACGCTGCGAGAGAAAGCTACTTGCCCTACTTGAGCAAAATATTTGTGTACATGGTATTTCTCACAAGTTTATTCACACAATTCACAAATAGGCTACTTCTTTCCTGGAATCCATGGGTTGCAAATCTTTTAGTTATGTGTCTAAATTTGTAATTTGTGTTCTTCATATCTGAGTTGATTATGGCCTCTATGGAGTAAGAAGGACCGCTGGCATGGTCTTGTGGTTAGCGTCACTGACTACGAATCCTTCAGACCGGGTTTGATTCCCGGTACCTCCTCCGATTTTTCTGAGGTAGGGAGGTCTGGCAGGGGTGCACTCAGCCTCGTGATTCAAATTGAGGAGCTACTTGATAGAGAAGTAGCGGCTCCGGTCATGGAAATCACCATTAATGGCCATGGGTGTCGCATGCTGACCACATGCCCCCCAATCCTGCCATCTGCCTATAGGTAGATGATGCAGCGGTCAGGTGGTAGGCCTTGTCCCTTCGGAGATGTCGTGCCACGGAGTTAGTTAGTTAGTTATGGAGTTAGAAGATCTCCCATATTTCTTGAGCCGTATATGTGTGGTGGTAGATGGCAGGAGCAATTGATACCTAATTTCCATTATGTAGAATTGTTCCCTTGTAAGTTTATAGCATAGTCTCAAAAGTGTGACTTTCGAGATAGACAGAAGTTTTTCATGTATGTGGCTTTTACTCTTTCATTATCTTTTTGTTTTGAGAGTTCATATGTAATAATTGGCAATACTTTGAGTTTGAACATTTCCATCCCAATTTCAACTGATAGTCTACCGTATTTTATGGACCATAAGATACACATTTTTACCCTGAAAACAGAGCCTTGAAAGTTCGGTGCATCTAATATCCAATGTACACTAAAAAATTAAAACTACATTAAATATTCCCGGAATACCATAGTTATAAACAAGATGTTGTAAACGATAAATGATAAAATTTTGTGAATTTGTCACAATTGTAAAATGAGGGTAGCTGGAAGCCAGGTATACAATGCGAAAAGAAAAGAATGTTCTTTTATATGAATGGAGTTGTCTCCGCCGGGTGGTCTAAATGGAGGCAATTACCTCTAAACAGCCTTGTCCCGTTACACGTACCGTATGCTGAATTGAGGGTTAGAGGGTGTAAAAGTATTTTCAGTCTTTTATGAAAAATCAATTCAATTGTTAAAATTTACGCGGTGCCACCTGTAGGCCTACAGAAGTGATTTTCATACAACACAGGTTTTAAGTTATAAGTTTTGCAGTGCTTTACACTAATTTCATTGTACAAAGTTATAATTTGTTTATGCTATGAAGTAAATTATTCCCTTTAAAATTTTTCATTTAGAATCACATTAAATTTCTTTTCCTTTAAATTTCTATCCTAAAATCAAGATGCGTTTTATGGTCCAGAGCATCCTATAGTCCATAAAATACGGTATTTAACTTAGCATCAATACCATATCTCATTTGTTACCTTCATGGATCCAGGAGGCTAAAGCAAAATTGTTGCCATTTTATTTATTGCAGGTTTTGGCCTTCCTCGTACATACCACTAATTAAAACAAATACATGTGGGTCATGCCGTGGTAATAATAGACATGAACACACTTTTGTAAAATATTCTATTTTCATTCAAATTTGTGTTCTTGGTATAGTGAACACTTCAGAGTTTTCTGCAGGGTAATTACAGTGAGTCCCACGCAAGAGTTGACCAATGACGCAGGTTTCTGCGTTGCGGCGGGCACAGCTCCAACTCCTGAGCGATTGGGTGAAATATCTACGCAAATAAAGCCATGGTCGGTGTAATGATTCAGGTTCTCACGTTTACAGTTGGAATTACAATGAAAATAACCACGTACCTCATCACAGGAGATGTTCGAAATGTTCTCCTCTTGCATCCATACAATACTGGCACCTTTTTAGGAAATTTTCTTTCACGTGCATAAAGCATTACAGAAAGAAAAACCTTTCCATTTTATTTTAGCTACTGCATGATAACCTCAAGTTTATTTTCATGTGTAACAGAGTCCTTAACACACACCTGAGCTACTTTTAACAAGGAAAAAGGGACATGATCCATTATGTAACTATGAGAGAAAAATCCCCCAAAATTAAAAAAAACCTTCCGTTAACGTTTTGTAATAACTTTTTTATATGGATTTTTAAAGTAATTTAATTCTCCTCTCTACCGTTAAATGTCAGCACTTCTTTATGAATTTACTTTCATATAACATAGGTTTCATTTTGGAAATATTATGTTACCAGTACCGAAGGAAATTTTATGTTACAGCTAAGAGTTTTTAATGGCAAGAATATAAAAGAGATTGATATTGTGAATCCCGTAAGTTTCTTCCTTCATTTGTTTTCCATCCAATTTTTTTTAAATTAGTGGCCATTGTTCCTTTGTATTTATTTGCTTTCTCTCAGTTTAGAGAATGAAAAATTATTCCTAAACTACCGGTACTTAAATATTTTACTGAAGTAATAAAAAACACACTTTGCTCTCTAGAAAACCAGACTTGTGTTGATAAGTCTTGCTAAAAATATATCGTAGTATAAATAAATAAAACCTTTTTATGTATGTATGGGACCCAGGTAATGTGCACCACACTCCTGGTCCCTCAGAGAGAGCCTGAGGTTGCAACACACCCAAGAGCCACAAGGTATGCAGCACACCATCAACAACCCACATGACTACAAGCCACAAGGAGGGATGGGAGAGGCCAGCAGCGGACACTGCAGTGGAAGATGGCTCAAAAACTGGGAAAGGAAACGGGATGATAATGAGGGGGTGACTGAAAGTGAATTGGAGATTGTTTGTGGAATGAGAGGGGGAAACGGGAGAATCCCCAAGAAAAAACCCCTAAGTCATGGCTTCGTCCACCACGAATGGAACACTTGCCTGCCTTGGGATTTGAACCCAGGACCACTTGTGTGCCAGGCCCATGTGCTAAGCACAAGCCACCGCGATGGAAATTAGACCATTACTTTGAAAAAATGTGCCCAGATTTAGAAGTAGTATTGAGAAAGGGAATGTTGTGAAAGGTGAAATACCTGGCACACTTCTTTGATGCTAAGGAAGATTTTTATGAGCAAATGCAAAGTCTCTCCAAAGACATATATACCGTAACACTAAATTAAGATAACTTAAAGAAAATCTTCCAGACATTGAATGCATCCTGGTACAGCACTTTGTAGAAAACTACATCATTTGGCACCAGTCAGAAATTATGCAAGCTCATTGGAATTCTTGAAGTGTAACACCATTTACATATCGGTATGTTGGGTACTACCAAGATGTTAAGGGTAAATAACTCAATTTGAACTACTGTATTGTGTCAGATTCCTTGCAGCGCAAGAAAGAGGCTGTACACATATTCAATGGAGCATTATTGAAAGACCTAATGCAAAAAATTGACTGCATTGCCAGACAGAAACTATTTTAGTATGTACTGCACATGGCAAAGGTCCATATGATGGCAGCGTGGTGTTTACATTCAACAAAATTGCATGGGACATATTTGTCTTCCGTAACAGGCTATTCATTTACATATTTTTACTTCCTTCTTGCTAAATAAGAAAATATACAATATGAGAACTATGTGCGAGTATGGTTCAGAAGTTTTCTTTTTTGTTTCCTTTTTTCATAGAAGTTTGTATCCACAATTGAGATTGGATCAATCTGACCAGTATATTCTATAAAAGATTTGTACAGTATTTTTTTTCACTATTAATATATAACAGATATTTAATATTTGGTGAAAACCAATTTTTGTATGTCTTTTTTTCATTCCTTCTGTAATGCTACAGTTAAATTTTGTTTTTCTTTGAGTCCTTAAGTCCCATATTCGTGCAAACCACATTAGGGATGATAGTTGATGTCAGGTGTATTAGTGCATAAATTCCAGATTCCTAAATACTATGCACTCACTGCCAATTTTACTTACATATTACAGTGTCTTCCTATTGTAACAAAATAAATGCCATGGCTTGACCCATTTTTAAATTACATAGGCCTACAATCTTGATTAAAATAATTTATTATTTTGATTATAATAATTCAGTAAAACAAACAGCCCTGGACCATAATTGGAATATGGAATAATGAAGATTTATTTACTTAATGAACGTCTATCAGTAATCCCTTGTTTCAGGATAATCTGTAATTTTTTTTGTTAGTCCTAATACAGTATTAAATTTGCTCATTAATCTTGTAAAAACAAAAAAAGCAATGTGAAAATTCATGGGACATTTTCTTGGCTCAACCCAAGTTTTTTAGCCCTAGTTTGATAACATATTGGATCAACTTATTTTCCTAAAAGTTTAACTGTCTTTGTTGTCTGGGTGGTGTTGCATCAGTTGTTGTGAGCCAACTTTTCCACAGCCATGTTGCTGTCTTCTTTGCTGGAAAGTGAATATGACTTTCGAAGCCAGACCAGACCAAGTATCCTACCAAAAAACTAACAAATAGGTATAGTTTTTTCAATACATGTAATTAACTTAATTCTAATAAATTATTGACTTACCAAATGTGATATGATAATGATATGATTTATTTGTTCTAAGACACTTTACACTGGCCCTTAAGTTATACACTTTCGAAAAGGAGCCGTACCTACCTTCCGGTTTCTGGCAGGTCCTTTTCCATATAATACATGCATACATAATTAACACATGGCAGATTGTTCAACGTCATCAATCACATTAGATTTCGTACTTAAACACTACCTTTATTGAACTGCCGATCATATTTCTTCATAGGGCACACGCTATCATGGACGCTGGAGACGTGTGATGATACTAGGCACTAAATTATTATTTGATCCTCAACTCCCTAATCTTACAATAATGATTTGAGCTATTCTACTTTCTCCCTATACTCCTTGGCAATTCACTCTTAATGAACCTTAATCTATTTAAATTAACACTTCTTCACAACTTGCTATTTGAAAACTCCCGGCTAAGTTCTATTGTTTGAAACTTAATAATCTGGTACGGCTTCTGGTGGTTATCGTTGAGTCATCAGTGGTTCCGCTTGCAGCAGCAGATGACTCGTCCTTGCTCCAATGCCCGTGAGGAATCTGGAAACGCGTCACAGAGACTTACCAAATATATCACTTAATAAGATATTTGTAAAAGGTTGTCCCCACATCCTTAGTTGACGGCATCTTATTAATTTAATTTTGAGGGTATAAGACTAAAATCTCCTTGATACTTCTATATTTCCCCTCATAGAAATCCAAGATGAAATTTATCAATAATAACAGACCAAGTAAGCTAACTGAGATCAGAGCATTGCGGGCTTTGATGCGATACCTGCATACCTGCATACCTGCTTACGAAATGCATTGCTGAAAATGAAAACAGGTTCCTATCCTATAACTTAAATATGCTTATGCTAACAGTGTTTCACAAAGGGTTCAAATCTATGCAGGGCAAGTGTAATGAGAGTTAGGGGTCAGGCCGTATCCCTTTTTATATATAGTTCCGGTATTCACCTTACAAAAAACCCTGGTGTAACTTGTAAAGCGGATTTGGTCATGGTCCTCCATTCTATAATGCCTGGTGGGAGTTGAGCCAACTGTCAGCTGACGGCTTATCCATTGGGGAGTTGGGTTATTTAGGCTGAAGGCCTCAAGAAGTTTTGATAATTTTATTTGTCCCCTGGGAAGCGAAAATGCTTTTCAAGTTGCTGTACTAAAGGATTCTCACCATCGTGAAGGTTGGAGTTGAAATTCTGTGCAAGGCTTTTGATGTGGGTGGCAAATAGTGGGATCTTTAGGTCTTCATGGATCTGCCTGTTATTGATGTACTAAGGTGCGCCCATAGCAAGGCAACATTTCGACTGCACAACTTGTAGTCCTGCAACATAGATGATTGCTGCAGACCTCCAAGCTGGACTGACGTAGTTGAGCAGAGGTCAAGTGAGTTGCTTATAGAGCAGTGATCCATTCGCAGATGAAAGTCCTTCTTTGCCATTAAGCAGAAGGGCAAAAATTCCAAGCTTTTGCATTTCTGTTCTTCTAACCTGGGGAACGTGGGGTTTCCAGGTCAGCCTTTTGTCTAGGGTTACCCCCAGATTTCTGGCAGTTTGGCTCTGTGAAAAACTCTACAGACCTAGGTGGTGCCGTTCTTTGCCTTGCCTTTGCCTTGTGTTGTTAATGATGTTGATGGAAATCTGCCAATTTGTCAGGCAGACCCCTAGTTCCTTGACTTATGTCTCGAGATATTTGATGATTAGTGCAGGCCATTTGAAGGTTGCCAAAAGCGCAGTGTCATTGGCATAAAATGCCAACTCGACATGGTGGTGTCGTAAGGGCATGGTCATTCACATACAGGCTGAAGAGGACAGGGGTATAAGTCCCCACTGAGCAACTCCAAATCGCATGGAACAACAGAAAGATGTGGCCGACTGGAAGGATGTTATTAACATCCTATCAGTAAGGTAGGAGGTGATAAGGTAAGATGGGAAGTTACAGAGAAGTTTGTATAGGAAACCTTTGACCCAAACAGTGTCAAAGTCCTTGGCCACATCAAGGAATACTGATTCTCTCAACCAGGCAGGCTACCTGCTGAGTCGTGCTATGTTTGGCTCTGAAACCAAACTGCTCACCACGGATAGTGCTGTGTCTGTTGATGTGCATTAGAATTCTATTTAGCAGAATCTTCTCGAAGAGCTTCCCCACCGAATAAAGAAGACTTTTGAGTCTATAATTTGATGAATGTGTCTGATCCTTTCTGGGTTTTCGGATAGAGACAATCCTGGCATGTTTCCGTATATTATGTGGGAAGTATTGTCTCTTAAAGACCAAATTAATAATTTTGGTGATGTAGGTGCTCTCCCATTTTGTTAGGTTCCTCTGAGCCATATTGGGAATACCGCTAGGGCCCAGAGTCTTACCAAGTTTGAGCTCTTTTATAGCCTTGACAACCTCTGATGGAGTAGTTAATTCGGGTTGACTTGAAGGAACAAGCTCAAACAAAGTCAGTTCCCTTTCAACCAGCTCAATTATCCGAAGGATCATCAACCGGCATAAATCGAGAAAGGTCTCATCTTTCTCAGAATCTGATAGAACAAGTCCTCCCGACACTCATTAGAGGGGTGTGGGATCAGAGATCCACATCGTCCTTTTTGTAACCTTCCAAAGGGACTGATCCTCTACATTCACCCTGTTGAAGGATGTGTTTTGCTGGCTTATATGCTTAAGTGGTTTAGAGTCAATTATTGAGTGGCCATTATGATAATCATGATTATCATTTGGTAATATTGTTTATCAGAAGTACCGATAGTTTCTGCTTTAAACTTCACAGCCAGAATGCTGTTCTGAACTAGACAGGCTCACTTTGGCCCAGCATCAGTGAAAATCTACACTGACCAGAAAAAAGTAAGCAATTTCTTTCAGTAACAGTAAAACTATACAGTGTCAAATGTTCAGTGTACCCGTAGCATGTGGTTCCAAGGGTTAATCGTACTTTTAAGTATTTCTGATATTTTATGAAAGAGTATAGATTTCTTTAGCTTATCAATAAAACATCAAAACCTGGCATGATGAATGTAATAAAGTAGTGATGGTTTCAGAAAACCAAAACACTATGACACGAGTGGTGGCAATAAGGCCCCGCAGACCCATGGTGTGGGGGGAGGGCATGATTTTGGGGCCACATAAAATATTTAATAAATTTAAAAATGTTGTGTACTTGAAATGTATTTACATATATATCTGCTGGCACTTGGTGCTCATGTGCATTATGAAAGAAATACAAATCAGTAGATGGAAATATTGCAATATCACAGTAATCTGAAATCCCAGTTTTTCCAGTTCAAAAGCCTGCCAACAATATAATTTCATCTGCAGGTGGCAGCGTAGCGCAACCATTTATCTTCTCTAATCACTGTAAAATCTTAAGCTCTGGTACTTTCTATAATGTGATAATTTTCCTCTGATTTCAACTCCTTTTAAGTTAAATTTTTAGGAAAAAATAACGTAATCCAGTTTGCTATGAAACTATCAAACTAAGTGCTATGGATAGCCTAAAATTAGATTTTCAGTTTTTTGGAGGGGGGAATGATTATAATCTGAGTAAGATACATTTCCCCTTTTCATTAGAATCTCTAAATGGCTAAATAATAACCAAAGGATTGTAAAGGTCTAAGAACCAGTTTAGTTGGAACTGGAAGCAAAAAATTAAAAATCCTAGCAATGCTAGGTGCTCGACACTAGTTATTCAAACATCATTCAGCTGCATCTTTTCTATGCTTGTGTTATTGTTAACATAACATTTTTCCTTTATTTATTTTAAATAATCTTATGTATTATTATTATTATTATTATTATTATTATTTTTTTATTTTTTTATTTTTTTGTGAAGTCTAATAAGATACAAATGAAAGCCACTTTCAGTGCCTCAACCAGCTTAGTGCCACTTTGATTTCAGGTTTATCAATTTGTAATGCAGTGAAACCTCCTTATAATGATGTTTGGGGCCCTATCAATTCATATTGTTATATGAGGGTTATTGTTATACCAAGGTACATCTTAAGAAAATTAAATGCAAATACATAAGAGAAGAATTTATTTAATTATAAAATATAAACTATAACATGATACACAGTAACTCTAAAGTAAATTGTACTGCACTGTGTTTATTTAGTAAAAAATCAGTAACATTGCTTTTCATTGTTTCTCTTTGCCACTAATTTTGTTTCAAGTATCAATGACTTTTATTGTTGAGTGGATGCCAAAGCTACTTTACGCCTACACTCTGAAGAATCACTGAAACAAATTTTGATGCCTGTTTCTGATTAGCGGTGTAATATCACAGGTGTCGTACATCATAGAGGGTTCAGTCCTGTAAAATGTGGAAAGAGGGGATATAGAGAGCAAAGAAAGAGGCAGAACGGAGTTGCCGTGTAGTCAAAACTGAAAGCATTTGCTCGGCATTACACTTTTACTGCGCATTCTTCTTGAATTGAACTAACAAGTGGAAAAACCATATGTTTTTGCAGTAAGGCAAGTTAATTACCTTTGTCAGTGACTTTGTTCTCCACCCTGTATTCACAAATCTCAATTTCACATTTCCAAAAACAGCTAACAGGTCTGCACCCCGCAGAAAACAATAGATGACTGGGAACAAAGACGTTACACTAGCCTGGGAAGGACATTAATCTGCTACCTGCTACCATTTGCAGGGCTAAGCTACCACTTTGGAATAACAATTGCACTTGAAAATACTTATTGTTGTAAAGAGTGCTTCTGAAATAACTTAAGCGCTATAATGAGTGACATTTAATGTTATTAAGATAGGAAATTTGCTGGTACCACAGAAAAATGTTTCTTAATGGGGGTTTATCGTTGTATCAATGTTTGTTATACAGAGGTTCGACTGTAATTTATTTCCTTTTTCTTTTCAGATGTTGCTAGCAGACTGAAAAATATGGAAGATGAAATTGGTGCTACTGCTAAACACTATCCTAATGTATTTTTCAGTTAGTAGAATTTTGTAAGTTATTAAAAAAATTGTATCTGTATAAATATATTTTTTTAATGATTTAAAAGCAAGTATCTTCTTATTAGGTATTTACAAGTCATTGTTACATCACGTCTTAATACGGTTGCTAAAAATCTCATCAGAATAGGGTTGCCAACTTTTTCAGGGGGGAAAAAAGGATTATTATTCAAAGTAGGTAGTTTTTTTCCCCTATCTAGAATATGGATTGATTAATAAACTGTCCTAATATAATATTCAGACTCGTGTTCACATGCACATCCAACGCTACCTATTAACAAGACTGTATTAAACTGTGAAATTAATTGAAGATGATTTTGCTTGGTTTTCTATACTTGATTCAATTTAACATCATGACATGCAGAGATCTAATATTTTCTGCATAAGGTGGACAGAAGGGGATCATAAATGCATGCCAAAATGGGAAAATATTGAATGATTTGAACAAAACTCACTGTGTGTGTTTTTTTTTCCCCTTGAGGCTAGGGAACTCGTATCTGAGATTTCCCCCCCCCCCCCCGGGCAGCTCACTTTAATCATGAAATGCACCTCAAAGCTGGGTTTTTAGCTTTTTAATAATTATCAATCGTTTTGATTGTTTATGCATGTTTTTGGTAAGGTTCGTGAATCTTTGGTACATTTTAATCATTTCATTTCAAATCTGTATGCTCATATGGCAGCACAAGATTCATTTTGTTCGTTTAATTATTTACATTTATTATGTAAAACAATACAATTGCAATTTATGTAAAAACGATGTCAGTATTAATTAATATGATGTTTTAATTATTTTTCTCTTAAATAAATTATTTAAATAAATCATCTATCAGTTGAATAAATAATCACAGGCGAAGCCGCAGACATCTGCTAGTAAAATACATATTAAACAGTTAACATTTATTCAGGTTCAGTTAAAACTTGTATTGGCTGATAGATTTTGCCTCACCTAGTCACAACGAAGAGGTCTTAGAAAGAATAGAGGAGCAAAGAAGTCTATGGACGACACTCATTAGAAGAAGGGCCAGTCTAGTGGGGCACATTATGAGGCATCCAGGCTTGGTCAACACTATATTAGAAGGAACAATAGAGGGGAAAATTGTAAGGGAAGACCACGATTAGAATATGCAAAACAGATTATTGGCGATTTTGGATGTAAAAAATATGTAGGTCCATGAAGAGACTGGCTCAAGATAGGAAGAACTGGAGAATTGCATCAAACCAGTTGTAAAACTGATGACTACAGAGAGAGAGTCACTGTTGCTGCCATGTGCAACATTGCTTTCTTGTTTAAGATGGAACAATATGCTTTATAGCAATTATTTTTACTGGTCCAATCAATTTATAAATGTCCTCCCAAGAAGAGTGAACACTCTTAAGTTTATTTTCTTTGGTGGTGAATCTTGTCATTCCCATCTTCTTCACTGCTCATGTGTAAAAAGATCTACAATGTGAACAAATGACATCTGCTAATTAAATAGCAAAAACACCTGTCAAATTGATGTGGTCTGCAAGGTGGATGCTGGTCAAGCCAATCTAAAATTGGAAGGAAGCAGAAAGCAGAAGAGAAACACTTATGAAAAGTAAGCAGCAATGAGCTGAAATGTTTTAGTATTCGCCAGTGTTGGGAAAAAAAAAGGTTTTTTTTTAAACCACATTTTCTTTGCATTGATATTTATTTATTTATTTATCCAATGGCAGGATTTGACATTAGTGTCATTTTGCTTCTGACTTCCCAATACAGATAGAAAATTGAGTCTTGTTTTAATTCTTAATACTGTAAAATACAAGGAAATTTAAATGAAATTGAGAACATTAAACCTGATTAATTACTATTTATTAATACAATGCAATAGGCTACTATCACTTGTCTCAGAATTAAATTCAGCTTAAAAGGCATTTCACTGGTCTTGTTCTCAAGATACTAGACAGAGGCAAGAAGTCGACAACCCTCATTCTGCATTTAATGACTTAAAGAATTGGAAACAAATCCTCTGTTCTTAAACAGTAGACTAATAGAATTAATGATAATTTATAATTGGATGTATCTACATATTTACACCCATATTTAATTATTTATAGTCCCTGCCAAGTAGCAAGCTCTGCTACGTAGGCAAATGATCTATAAAGGCCTGCCACGTCCCTAGCTTCACCTGCAGCTGTCACATGAAGCAGGCCGATTCCTGCTGGCACCTCCTCCCTGCCTTGAAAACGTGATGCTTCCTATGATCTTTGCCAAAGGCGTTCTTAGCAAGAGAAGATTACAAGAAGATGTTTGGCATGACCATATTAACACATTCAGTATCAGGTAGCTGCTAGCCCTTTAAACCTGCCAGCCTAGCCTTTCAAGAGGCTCTTCAAAAGCTCACGTTATGTTTACTTCATTTCAGGAAATTTAACATTTCTTAAAAACCATTTGACATATTATAGAATTTTGAACATACCTTCTGGAGGGCAGGTAGAAGAATTTTAATGTGTGTTATCTCTTATCATATGCACCATGGTGAAGGAGAACTCCACACTTATTACATAATAGTTTCACTATTTAAAACAAACTTGGCACTAGAGTTATGTCTCCTCACACAAAAAGGCATAGAAACCATTCTCCAGGTTTGTTTGTTTGTTTGTTTGTTTGTTTTTTTTTTTTTGGCCCCGCCTTCCACCCCCGGATTACCTGAGCCATAGGCTATATCTCCGGTCCAACAACCGATTTCACATTTGTTCTAAGATCGTCGCGTCACCTTCTCTTGATCATAGAACAGGGTAAATGTTTGATGAATTGACTTTGGCATTTTATTCAGATAACTTTACTCTGGTTCATCTGTCTATTGTCGTGGGGGGCATGTCCCCGATCTGGTATTCACCTTATAGAGTGAAGGAAACCCCACGAAAACCTCACTCAAATCGGTTGCTGTGAGGTTATCATGCAGCTTCCAAGGCAAGTCTTGGGCAATCTGCCATATCAGTCCTGCTTGGTATGGCCTCCGGGAATCTCACCATTCCCCCAAGGCGTATTCGTCTCATATTCGGTGTGTTTTAGGCATCGTCTTGTTCTTGTTCTTTCCTGCTTTCTATCACATGGCATGTGTGAATGTTTTGAAAGCAGTATTAGCTCCCTTTGTCGTCCAAAACTAAGTTCTGGTGGCCATACTTCGCCTGCTTTTTTGGCTACCTCTCTTAGGCTAATGTGTGCTTTGCTATATCTTGTGCATGTATATAGGGCATGGTACATTGTATCAGGCTCACAATATTCACAGTAGCAGAGATAATCCTCCGCTAGGATAAACCTAAATAGGTTTGCTGTGAAGTAGCCATGTCCCGAATAGAACTGAAATGTTGAGTACTCAGGAACGATCCAGTTATGACTAAGTCATATGCAGACACTGGGAAATAGTCCTTTGTTAGGAGGCCCTTTTGGGCATCTTTCCAGCGTCGTTCCCACGCATGTACAGTTGTGCTTCTAAGCTGCTTCATTACTTCTGAACGATTGTACCTTTTATAAATGTCTTGATTTAGTTCCTGCTCTGCAATTCGAGTAGGGAGGTGTTTCGTATTTTGTAAGCATTTACTTTTCCTCTAGTAGCAGATCTACTGGGATTTCTCCAGCAATAACCAGTAGCGCATCACTTGATATAGTCGAATATGCTCTGGTAGTAAAGAATCCACTAATGATACAGTACAATCAGAAGTAACTAGACCTAAATTAAAATCAATGTTTTCATAAAATACATGAGCAGGAGGCTGAAAATGAGTAGAGTCCGGATCCATATTTTGTTCACTTTCATTGCACCTAACAGTACTATACTTTCACAATGTGCTGTTTCCTTGATTTCTGAATCACTATCACTGTCTAAGGGAATTAAATTAATCACCATAATTATCATCATATAAAATATCCAGTAATGATAGCCTATATCAGATAATGGTTTATGTTTATAATTACTACAATTCATTGAAGCACACAGCATGTTGAGTTGATGCTACCACCTTGCTATTATTCATAGACTGACCGTGGAAACCTTTCTTGAAAACACATAGAATTCACATGTAAACAAAAAGACTGAACCATCAGAATTCGGTAGCATGGTTTAGGATAAAATGTATCCAAATACCATCCAGCAACCTAAGAATTAGAAGTGAAAGTTGGAAAACAACTCGAAATGGCTAGTATGAATTTTAAACACCATCTAGCGCCTTAAGAATTAGAAGTGAAAGTTGGAAAACAACTCCAAATGGCTAGCAAGCGTTGGATATTCTTAAATGAGTAAGCTGCTCTACATGAGTCAATGTGTTAACATATCACTAATGCCAACTTCCATTTTGAATATAGTTACTCCAAGGGGTCTGCCAGCTGGGTGTGGGTATGGTGTCATGCCTGGCAGAGCTTCATAGTTACGGCGGTTAGTCTCTTGTTTTCAACTTACTGTATGGTTACAATTAGACTAAACAGTTAATCAGCCTTAAATAAGGTTCTACAAATGAAAAATACTTTTCTTTGAACAACAAAACAATAATTTAAGCATTTAGGCATTAAACATTTTGAATAATAATTTACTAATTTTGAGGCCTTTTCACTTTTCAGTTCACAGTCGGTTTTGAAGATTTAAATGCACTAAATCGAAGGGGGAAAAAATTCTTTCTATGCTAGCTGAAAATGCTTGAGCAATCAGAAGTTGGTCTATAATTGGGAATGAATACATTAGGAAAAACTTTTCAATAGCACTTTTCGGCACTTCCAGTAGTAAAAATAGCAGGAATAAAAGTAAAAATCATAGTGGTTTTTTAACAAAAGAATTTGGTTTAAATCATGTTTTAAACCAGCCAACCCTGCTATTCGCTGTCAACAAGTTTGTTGTGTTTTTTGTTACTCCATAATTTGGTATATCAAAATGAATAATTAATTATTAGTACCATAAGGCAAAATACACAATTTCTCGGGAAATATGGGATAGTTGGCAATCCCTCATCAGAATGGCTCATTATGTTTGTTGCGTACAATGCACATATTACTAGGTACAATTTCAGCTTGCATAGTAGTTTTTTCCCTTCAAATCCCTTGATTTTCATAGACTTGCTAGAATTTTCACCTTGTCTGAAAATACCCAGAAATTGATAAATCTGTGTACTGTGACACAGGAGTTACTTTCTGAGTTATTAGGCCATGGTCTCAGGGTCCTATTGTCTGATGGCCTGAGCATTATTGTCATGAGTTAACTAATACTGGCAACCAACCAGATAAATATGCTCCACCAGCCAGTGCCTCCAAGAATGCTTGCCTCGGCAGTGATGGAAAAGATAGGTAATAGAAATCTTAGATTGTAGGCCTGTTTCTAATGCTAAGTCATGTCCATGTCATGTACCAAGACATTCGTGCACATTGTGAGTAGGCCTACATGACAGTACATGAATTGACTTTGGGAGTTCAAACCTCATGGCATAACGACTGAGAAATAACTTCTGTTGTACAATACAGCACAAAAGCCCATCTGAACTTCTCAACTTCACACTCCATATATTACTAGCAATTCATGCTAGATAAAATTTAGCTAAATTCATAATGTCGGTATAATCATTTTAAAAATAATTTTTCACTGCATAGGACCAGAAAAACCAGAATTTAGCTAAGTAATTAGGTTCACCATTTTAGTAATTTATAATCACATAACAAACACTTACTAATATATGCCAATTTCACAGAATGCACTGGCCATTAATGATGTTCGTAATTTGATGAACTGAACATGTAGTTTATGACATATGCACAGCGAAGCTGCCTTCAAACTGTAAATAATCCGTCAGCAAATACATAAATACTGTCATATTAATAAGTAAGGAGTGACTAAAATGAAATATAGGTTACGCACATTAAAGTTTAATGTAGATTTAACAATAATTTTAGCTTCAAAGTTGACCATAATCGCTTGTATTTATCTTTTGTTTATTTTGTTCATTGAATGAATCGCTTATGGTTCTTTGGATCGTGGTATCAAAATAAAATGTTCTGTTCGATTTTAAAATATAACTTTTTAATTTTAATGTTCTAACCAAAATACTTTTTATAAGTAAACAGTATGCAATTTAATGACACCGTAATGTAAAAATCTTTTCATTGATACTTCATACAAATTAAATGATCTGGTGTTCAGTTTCAAAAGTGTAATTCATTTACTGGTTTGTGGCAGCTCAGCCGCTGATTGGCTGTTTTCAAAAGCTAACCAAAATGCTTCGGGTCACCGAACATAGGACTTTATGTAATCAATTTAACTATTTGTTTGAAGGATAAAATTGCCACTGCTAAGAAAATTGACATTATCCTAATAGATTGACTCGACTGTTTGATTGGGAATATTGAAATTGTTTCGAGTTTTGAGTGATTTATGAGTTTTGTGTGCAACTTCAAGGGAAATAATAGCTGAAAATAGCTGATGATTTCCAAGAAGAAAATCCATAACCAACAAAGAGCACCTATATTAGACAATAGCTTACTGCTGGCGGACAATACACTGATCAGAACCATGAAGACAGATAGGCCTACATAATTTTATGGAAATTCTTTATAAAGAATATTTATCATGGTAATTATTATTATATTATGTTATATTATGTTGTTATTGATATTATTATTATTATTATTATTATTATTATTATTATTATTATTATCATCATCATTATCATCATCAACATCATCATCAATTATCATCAATGACAAATGTGATGAATTGCGAAGGGAAACAGATATCATGTTACCATAAGTTTTCAAAGAATCTATCTCCAATTAAGAATCTATCTCCAATGAAGAATCTATCTTCAAATGTTTCCTAAAATTACTTGCATGCATAAATGATGGATGGAAATTTTTCATTCCGACTAGTGGTTGAATTATCTGCATTTCTATAAGTTAATTTCTTGTCTAATTTACTTGTCAATGAGATAGTTGGTGTGTTTAAATTAACTGCTGGATGCCTAACAGCGACTAATAAACACCCTACTATGGCCACAGTTGTAATGGAGATAAGAAGTGATACCATGCTGTTAAGTTTTCAAGTGACCGTGTTCCACTTAAAGCATTGGTTCTAGAAATTTGCAACTTGATAAAGTCATGTCAATTCTATAAATGTGTCAGGACCCCCTGGAGATTGTTATCTTGTAGAATTTATGCAATAGTCTGTTGGTTAAGTTTTCCTTAGCAGGTTGTAGGCAAATAAATTATTTTATAATTTTCAACATTACTCACTTTTATTACATGTATTAAAGATCACTCTGATGATGTCAATAATAAAAAGTCAGATAGGCCTACCATAGTAAAACTAGCACTAACTCAGAATTTAAACCTTTAAATAAAGTGAAAGGACTGCTGTAAATATTTAGATTTAATGATTATATGTACATCAACGTCGCTTTTACTCTTTGCAAATGATAGGACTTACCTGTAACCGGTTTTCACACACAGAGAGGTAGATATATTGAGAAGGATCTTCACAGCATCTTGAAGTGTTTTGAAATTCTTCGTTGGTGTGGAATCCAGATCTTGGGTTTGTTCGGAAAATTTGTGTGCATCCATTGTTTTGATTGTTCTTTTGATTCTGGATTGTCGTAATGAATCCACATTTCATCCCCTATCACGATGGATTTCAAAAACTCGTTCTACTATTACAGCACGGGGAGGGGATGTAATGCTCATTGTGGTGTTTTGCGGCAACTGTTAACAAGATTACCATTTTAGTTGACAAAAATGATCAATTATGATGTGTGAATGTTATATTTGGAAAGTTAAACTTAGGCTTCTCTTTGAGAAAGTGAGCAGCATGCCAACCTATGAGCTCTGGCGATACGATTGACTCTCCCTGTCATGAACATTGATGTTTTCTTTGAAGTTGTGTGACTACTTTAAGATTAAATTTTAAATTATTTTAATAATTTTTGTTCAGAAAGGAGAATCATAAGTGTGCCCAGGCACACCCATAGTTCCCCTATAATATACAATACATTATTTCTGTTGTACGGACGTACTTCCATCGTTTTAAAATTATACAATCTCCATTATGTCCCTGCACTTCTAGTGACCAGACAATACAACACCTTATGTATGAGTGTCCTAAATTGAACTCACAAAGAGCGATACTAAGGAATGGAATCACATGGAAGAAGGGTAAATGGCCGGTCACCAACAGCAACATGATACAACTGTACTATAAAGAATTTTTGCAGTTTGTAAATTCGGTAGATTTTGATGAATTATGAACAATTTTAAATGTTGAGACTGCAAATACCATGATGATGTTGACTCAAAATAGGCCTACTCTATAATTAAGAAGGATAAGATGCTTGTTACATCAATCTAATAAATAAATAAATAAAAAATAATAAAAAAAAAAATAATAAAAAAATACATAAAAAAATATAAAAAAAATAGAACAAGGTAATAATTCAAAAGTGCTGTAAAAATCACGAAATGATTGTACACACATAATAGCTAATTATTAATAGCTGTATTGTATATAAAATTATCTTTCTAAATTCTTTAATAACTATTGTAGTAAGGTGTACTAGAACATGTATTGTTGTAACAATCAGTCATGTAGTATTACTAATGTAATGGGACATGATGTTAATAAATTAATTTAAAAAAAAAAAAAAATTATTTCTGTTGTCATTAGCCCTTTTCCCAAATGAAAATTGTGTCAGTTCATATGAATGTGGTATCAATTGAAAGATTTTTCACTTCGGTTGGAAATATTTATATGCCTGTGTTTTAATATTTATTTATTTATTAGTTCCGGTACATTACATTGTTGAATTATGGCAGTGACTCGTTGGTCGTTTAGCCATAATTCGATCAATTACATGGTTACTCAGTTACAAACAGGGTATATATACAATTTCTTCTTCTGCTTTTGCAGAGCTATCTTGACAGTTTTAACATCAAAATTTATTTCGCTATTTGTCTATGATGACATTTGTTTTTTTGTGTCTTTTTTCTTTTACTTTCCATAAGTAAAAACCTAGCTTTCTTAGAGTCTGTGCATTTGTAGTTTTTGATAGTTTAGCCAGCACAACTTCATTGCTAAACTGCAACCATTCCATTTTCATAGAATGCCTATCACTCCAATTCGTCTCTCTGCATGTTAAAAGTATATGCTTAAGATCTTCATTTTCTCCACAAAGCGGGCATTTATCTTTTTCTGCTCTACCTCTTAGTCCTTTGAGTTTCCAAATCCCTAGTTTAAACCATGCTATACCTGTTGTTTTGTTTTAATATCTTGAATATTGTCCCATTTAATAGACCAAACCCCTTATATAGTAACAAACCCTCCATTTTGAAATACAGTTGGATTCATATATCAATTGAAGCAAATGATAGAATTGTGCATTTATCGAAATGTGCTGCTTTAGGCTATTAACCTTTATCTGACCTTAACTTTATTGTATTTTTCACTTTAACCCATCCACCTACGTGGTAGTTGATTAGACGAAATTACTTAATATATGATTGTCCTTCCCCAGCTGCCGATGGGTCAGATCTACCTGCAATGACCTCTATATACCCAACTGGTGATGAGACATATTTCCTAGTTTGGCTGGCAATTCTGTACACTTACTGACATTTTCCCGTGTTGGGAGTGATCGTCTCTATGTGTTCACATTTTTAAATGGCTGGAAATGCAATTATGTCTTGATTTTTACTTATAAAAATAAAACACCTTCTGTATACCATCCAACTAGAGATTGATGTAGTTGTAAACAAAGCGGATTGTAAATAGTCTTACCTGTTTTAGTTGGTAGGCTACACTTTGAAAATAGCACCTATATGGAATAATAACACAACATTGTTGCTGATTAATTTTTATGAATCATTAAAATTTATTGTTCAGTAACAGCAGTATATTTCCGATAGCAATTATGATCAATACTTGATGGCTGAAAGCTAACATTGTGTAATGCTGTTCTTAAAAAAAAAAAAAGATCAATTTATTAAACTAACTAGGCTATGATAGAAAGGAATGCACTTTTACTAAAAATCTCCAAAAAATGGCAATACTTATAAGGAAACATTAATAATAAGAGGAATGGCACACAGTGTCAGAATTTTGTTAATGATATTGTTCTTTTGTTGCATCTTGCAGATATAATAGTTTCAATCACACTTACTTCCATACAATTTGCAAAGATATTGTTTACTTATTGGTATTGTTTCTTCCTTGTAAAGATCCTGTGGTAGGAGCCATGGACAGGCATACGGTGAAATCACATGTCTTCAAGTATAGTTTGCATGCATCCTTTCTCATTTAACATGGTGTAGTTAGCGAAGAACCTTGACGGTATTTTCTCCCTCTTCATGTGTAGTTCTCACAATAAATTTTAATAGATTGGTATGATTTTAAAATGAACAAGTTTCAAAGCCATTGCCAATGAGATCTTGCTGATATTCTTTATCGTTTGCAGGGTGTATGAATGTGAAGATGTTTCCATGTGTCCTTAATATAAAATGTGCATTATGGGTTCTTTCTCGTGTAGGATTCTGTCTGTGGCGGCAAAACTTCCTCCATTTCTAAATGCCATTATCTAGGGGCGGTGGATTGTCATGTGCTTATATACTACAGCACTCTATAAAAATTGCACTAAAATTATGCTTATTCTCGAACCTAAATCTTGTAACACTCTCTATGGGAAAACTAGAAACTACAATGTCGCATGCTGAATTGGCTTCAGCCACTACGATCTCACTCAGAGAGATGACTAACTACTGTGAAATTTTAAAGTGTGCATGTTCTGCTGCTTTTTCCTGCCTGCCAGCTCTGCTTGTGCTATAGTTCATGCAGCCACTATGAGTCGATCATTAAGACCGGTGTGTTGTCATGTGGTGGATTTTTGTTTTATTTTGAAAGTGGTCATATTGTATTGTGCAAGCAGCATGGTGAATTCTGCATAGATCTGTTAAAGAGACCCATTTCAAGTAGATCTTTGGAAGAGAAAGTGAGAGTTAAATTTTCAATATGTACAATTTATTCTTCATTTCCTAGACAAAACAAGCACAGAAGAAACAAGGCCTTCAGCTACTTCTTCATCAGGACCCATAATATTACGGATTTAATAACAAATGAATGAGGAAAAAAGTTTTAATTGGAGTGGAAACAGCTGTTAAATACCAGCCATTTTACATGACGTAGTCTATATTTCAACAAGTTTTATAATACACATTTAACATATTAAATAAACTATGAGATAAATATATTAAACATTAATCAATGAAGACCCACCATAATATAAATGGACGTAAGTGATAATAATTAGAAAAGAGTTACCACTTTTAACAGTACATAAAGAGTAAAGAAAGTTTTATTGAAGATACCAAATGATAGAATATTATAAAAATAAGGGTTGTAGGCAGCCTTTTTTGTGCAAGAATGTAGTAAAATATAATAAGCAGCACATGAGCTTGCCATCCGGTATACTCAAGTGGCCACATACATCTCTTTAAAGCAGGTCCCTTCCTATGTGTTCTAGTGGCAGGATGAATTCAGGTCTTCTAAGTAACATGTGTGCTTGCTGTCCTGTGTGAATTAGTGGCAGGATGTTTGCTCCCAGTATGTTTTAATGGCAGGATGTTGACTTCCAGCATGTTCTAGTGGCAGGATGTTCACCTCCAAGTGTGTTCTAGTGGCAGGATGTTCACCTCCCAGTATGTTCTAGTGGCAGGATGTTTGCTCCCAGTATGTTCTAATGGCAGGATGTTTGCCTTCCAGTATGTTCTAGTGGCAGAATATTTGTTCCCAGTATGTTTTAGTAGTGGGATGTTTGCCTTCCAGTATGTTCTAGCGGCAGGATGTTTGCTTTCCAGCATGTTCTAATGGCAGGATGTTTGCTCCCACTATGATCTAGTGGCAGGATGTTTGCTCCTAGTATGTTCTAATGGCAGGATGTTTGCCTTCCAGTATGTTCTAATGGCAGGATGTTTGCTCCCAGTATGTTCTAATGGGAGGATCTTTGCCTTCTAGTATGTACTAGTGGCAGGTCTGCCTCCCAGTATGTTCTAGTGGCAGGATGTCTGCCTCCCAGTATGTTCTGATGGCAGGATGTTTGCTCCCAGTATGTTCTAATGGCAGGATGTTTGCCTTCTGTATGTTCTAGTGGCAGGATGTTTGCCCCCAATATATTCTAGTGGCAGGATGTTTGCTCCCAGTATGTTCTAGTGACAGGATGTTTGCTCCCGGTATGTTCTAGTGGCAGGATGTTTGCTCCCAGTATTTTCTAATGGCAGGATGTTTACCTTTCAGTATGTACTAGTGGCAGGATGTCTGCCTCCCAGTATGTTGTAGTGGCAGCATGTTTGCTCCCAGTATGTTCTAATGGCAGGATGTTTGCCTCCCAGTATGTTCTAGTGGCAGGACGTTGGCCTCCCACTATGTTATAATGGCAGTATGTTTGCCTCCCAGTATGTTCTAATGGCAGCAGGTTTGCCTCCCAGTATATTCTAGTGGCAGGATGTATGCACCCAGTATGTTCAAGTGGTAGGATGTTTGCCTTCCAGTATGCTCTAGTGGTAGGATGTTTGCCTTCCAGTATGCTCTAGTGGTAGGATGTTTGCCTTCCAGTATGTTCTAGTGGCAGGATGTTTGCACCCAGTATGTTCTAATGGCAGGATGTTTGCACCCAGTATGTTCTAATGGCAGGATGTTGGCCTTCCAGTATGTTCTAGTGGTAGGATGTTTGCTCCCAGTATGCTCTAATGGCAGGATGTTCGCCTTCCAGTATGTTCTAGTGGCAGGATGACTACCTTCCGATATATTCTTACAGTTGGATGCCTTGAAGATCTCTAAGCTGTAGACAATTCTGTTTTCCCAGGTATTGTAGTGGCAGGATGACTTAAAGTCTTATATTCATTACGTATGAAGCAAATGGCTTGAAGTTTTCTAAGCAGCAGTGTTTTTATGCCTCTCGCACTGAAATAATTTTTTGAAGAATGGTTAATAAAGCCCAAACTAAGATTGAAATCTAATGATAGTATTACGCATAGCGTTGCCACCCGTCCCGAATTTGGCGGGACATCCCGCATTTTAAGAACATTTTCAGCGTCCCGAATCATGCCTAAGAGGGACGCATTATATTTTTTAAAATTATTTTGCTAGCCTTTTCTTTTCTAATGTTAGTGTTACTGTTAAATAGCCTATTCAGTTTTCGCTTTGTAACGAATATAAACCATCTTTCTCTTATTAATAAATTGTTCCATGTACAAATTTAGGTAAGAAGATCGGCGATATGCATGTATTCGATAAGTGTCCCTCCTTAGCCTTACCAAAAGGTGGCAACCCTAAACGCAACAAAAGATATCAACATATCTTCAGCATGTTGTACAATGACGCATGGTTATCTTGGCAAATGCTTTAAGTAAATGAACATGTTTTAGCATCCCACTGGCATAAGGGAAAGTTGCAAGTAAGAGTAATATTTAAATAAAGATCAGTTTCCCCTATGCCTGTCTGTAAGGTGATGCTTGTATTAAAAGTGAAAATTTTTATTGATTAAAATAGCAACTTTATGTTTTGGTTACATGTTTTCTTTTCCAATAGTTTTTTTGTATATAATTTTATCTTTTAATTGGATGTATTTCCTGGTTTTTGGCAATGTAATTCATTTATTGTTTGATAAAAAATATTTCCTGCGATGTGTTTTTCTATTTCAAAGACTTATATTTTGTGGGAACATACTTTATTTACACATCTGAATTCAGCTTGGTCTTTTTTTCCCTGGTAAAGGTTATCATTTTTAATATTTTGACTTTGGATATAATTTGAGGCTTAAGAGTCCATTTTTTGCCCATTTTGAACTAACACTGCCTGGTAGAGTAGAAACGTTATTTTTCTGATAAAAGGTGAACCAAGTCCATAGTTAGAATAATATTCACCAGGTGACAGCTAGAACATTTAGAAGTCAATGTTAATTAAAGCAACTAATCATCTTTGAGATGTATTTTCTCATAAATGAATTTCGTGGACTTGGTTCACTTTAACTCTGATACTGAATATTGTGCATCACATAATACAGTAAAATCCAGAGTAAATGGTAAAGAACAAGTAGGTAATGGCTTATGATAAATTTCAAGACATTCTTATAAAAATCACTTTGCAAGTTGAAAAATGCAACAGGGTATTTAACTGTGCATGGGAAAGATTAAAAGATGGATTGAAACGTTTTGTAAAAGTTGGAAAACATACTTTTTGAATTACAAATATTCAGTACTGTGTCCTCTTAAAATATTTATTTGTTTATGGAATAGACGACATAAACAAATTTACTGAAGGTATCTAAATGAAGATATTAATAAAATAGTCCTTGTATCCATCAAAATTATGTACAAAGTACATTAATTCAAAATAGCCTACTCGAGATCTGAAATAAAAACTTCTACAGCTTACCCATTTCACACAAAGTATCCTTATGAATAATAATATGATTTTTTTGTTATGCAACTTACTACCAGGTGGACAAATTTCCAACACACATGTTTTCGTTTTAAATTTTTATATGTGGCTTGCTGTCTGTGTAAAATATTAATGTAATGCAAATGAAATGAATAAAACGAGGATGCATCATTCCTGTTTGATTGGTCAAATGGCAACTTGTTAAAGTGCTTACTCTTGACTTCCTCCATGGTTTTCCTAATGCCTGACTTAACTTGAAGGGTGGCACATAGTTAGTATTTATTAATTCTTAGTTTTGGGACCAGTATGATTGGGAAATTCTATCATCAAATGAACCAATTGGTAAAGCTCTGTGGTATTACCAGTGATTGGAACACGGCAGGTTTTACTCAGAAGCTTAGACTTTAAGCTCCTTAATAAGCCTAAAATGTCAGATTTGGAACTAATTGTTTTAAATTCAACGTGCTAAAAATCTTAAGTCTCTTACCCTGGCAGGGTTTGAATTTGTAGCCATTAAATAGAGAGTCCAAGCACTCAACCTTTTGGATAAGTCCTTAAGTTTATGTAAATGAGTTAGTATTAATTACTGTATTTCCAAACACAACTTTGTTCTATTATAAATACAGTACATCAAAATTGTGTAATGTTATTGTGAATCTTACCTTAGTGATGGTTACATGTATCGCTGAATTTGAGTCTTCATGTTTATGTATGGCTGAAGACTCATAGTTTCAGGATTTTTATTTAATGACAAAAGTTTCTTTTTATGTGGATTGTGGCATTTATCTTCTTTTTTTGGTATAGATTATATTTTTATTTTTTTGCAAAATGTTGCCGTGGTTATGGACATTAATTGTAGTCCTATAATATATTAATGTTGCAGATTATCCCAAAAGAAGTCTAAACTGGAACAACAGCCATCACATAGCAAGATGTGTAATTGCAAAGTGCTCTTCAAAGCCAAGGCTGGGAACTGCACAAAGAGATTCACTACATTGTAACAAGAACTCAAATAGAAGGGCTGACAACATAGCCATCCACAGAGGGAGAAACTGTAGTTTGCTTTTAGATCCTAGTTCCTATCATTCAGTTCTAAGAGAAGATCATATAATATAAACCATGTTTACCCTGCCATGGTGCAGAGGTTGCATGTCTGCCTCTCGATCCAAAAGCTGTAGATAAGTAATCGATGTAGGAATCCTGAGCTCCAGGAGGGACTATCAACCATGTGCAAATTTATCTGATGAATCTCGTAATCTCGAGTAGGATTTTTTAAGACTATTCCACAAATAAACTGTAATGGATTTTGCAAATAATAATTATTTTCTTACTTTGATGTCAATATTCTGTCAGCCGTAAGATCACGGGATACTAGATGAATGAACAGTCCACGAATCGATTCAATGAATCTTTCCAAGCTACCAATGCTACCAATAGTGCACATCACAAGATGGAGGGTGTCCTGGTAGTTGCTCAAAATGCCATAAAAGCACATGCACTGGCTTGCACCGAATCGAAATTGTGTTTTTGATCAATGGACATTTATGTTATTTCAATTTCCGAACATTTTATGTTGTATAAAATAATGTTTTTATGCTGGGTAATGGCAGCACTGCACATTGATGCCTTACGTGTCCAGTAACGATCTGATGATTTTATCAGATAAAATCGCATCCTCATGTTAATAGCAAGCATTTTATAAGATAAATGATTGTGATTGGTCTATATCCGAGGAATTGCTAAACATTATTGGTCAATATCAAACACGTGGCGTATGAGTGGAATAGTCTTTGTAAAATTTAGGAGTACAAAAAATATCCATATATTTAATTTTGCAACAAATTTTATCAGCTTTAATTTTATTTACAGTCATGTTTTAGCTCTGACCAGTAGTTAACAAAAATCGGGAAAGGGGAAATGTGGCATGTTTCTGGTCACTGCCACAATAGCTTTCCTCTGATTCATCATGTCTTATGGTTTAATTGTCACTAGGCACCTACAAATAACTATGTGAAGATTTAAAACTTTCCGATTCTTTTGAAGTTGACTACTGTTTAAGAGCAACTATTTGGGGCATGGTGATTTTGACAAAATTTCCTTACAATATATTAAGAAATTTAGGCTTTCAGGTATATGAAATTCAAACAATTGTATAGAAAATTCTGAAAGATTCATTCCATATACTAAAGTATCATCTTTTCATAAATTAAACCATAGTAGGCTATACATAGTAGGCTATGTCAATAGTAACAAAATCAACTTATAGTTAGTTAAAAGAGTTCTGTATTAAATTATGCATTCTTGCGGTCACTCTCCATAGAAAGCAGATGGTATTTAATAACTCCTCCTTTAATAATAAATAGTAAGGTTTTCATGTCATTTCATGACTCAGTGAGATACTTCCCTGAATTTGTCTAGTACATCCACTTACCAACGTTTGTACAGATGACACTGTATTAAAGACAGAAGAGAGGATGGGAGTGAAATTACATGAAATGGAGTGAGGCATGGCCATTCAGCCCCTCATTTTCCTAATGTTCTTTTGTCAGGTGCCTGGCTTACAATAATAATATTACATTGAACTAAGGTGGACCATTATTCTTCAGTATACAAATTTTTAACCTAAAACAAAGAAAAAAATTAATAAATAGAATAAATCGATCTGAATAGGGCCATGGGTTCTTAAAAACTCAACTAAATAGCCCCTTTTCTAACCTGCGGAACATCAGAGGAATATACCTGCAGAATGATGTTCAGAATTTATGACAGAGCAGTCATAAATTCAATGACTGTCACACGTGTGCATACTTCTCTATGGCTGTCGTAATTATCTGATAGTTGCAGTTTATTTCCACAATGCGAAATAACATGTAATGTGCCTTGATGCAGCCATTATATACAGGAAGTGACTTCAAGGTGTGACTGTACAAAGATATTTACACCATTAACCAAAATGGACTGATAACAATCAATACTTCTTTTTATGTTATGATAAAAAATACTCCATAAACATTCTCTGGAATCATATAACTCTAAACTGCTGATGTTTATGGCTCTACAGATCCTGTGGTGAGAAGTACCCTCCCAGTAGGTAAATAAGCTCTTCTTTCCATGTTTATTTTATTTATTTTAATATATATATATTAAATATACAACCCCAAAGAGCAAAGCTCATGCGAGGGGTGACAAACATACATTAGTCCAAAGGAAAAAATTGTAATACATACCATAGGCGTACCGAGGGGGGTTTGAACCCCCCCATTGAATAAAAAGGGGAAAATTGTACTATTTATTTCATTATTGTGATATGTCACCTTTTTTTAAAAATCTGCTTATAAATTACTTAATATGAGTTTAAAGCGTGGGAAGCTTAAAACTCGTTATTGTGCATCTTAATTTTTAAAATTTTCTGGATCCCGGAACCCCCCTCTCCAGATGTATAACCCCCCCCCACATGGTCGGCCTGGTTACGCCTATGCTACATACTACAATTATCTTAAGGCTATAACAAATTCACTAGTGACAAACATACTACAAACCACAAAAAACTTGAAATATACTAATCAATTTTGAATTATGCATTTTTTTGTATGCCTTCACAGAAATATATTATAACTATCCTACTTTAAAGTACACATCTAAAAAATATAATGCTTTTAGTTTAAAATTTCTAATGGAACTGGACACACTTTCAGGCAACATGTTATACATTTTTATAGCATGAAGTAATATTCCATTTAGACCATATGTAGTGTTACTATTTTACACTCTGTAACAGGGGTTTTCATTATTTTTTTATATCAAGAAACAATTTTATGAGCTTCTTTCTAAAGCGAGCCCCTGACCTAATTTTTAAATAAGTGGTAGGATATAGAGTATAAGCATTAATGATTATGAGACAGTAACATGTAAAAAAAAAACGAAAACCCTCCTTAAAAAAAATCTAGTGGACAAATAGCAAGGTTAAAATGCAGTAACATATTTTTAGAATTTTTTATGAAATTACTTTTATGATATATGTCAAAATGATTATTTTGAATGGATAATTCCACCAAATAAATCTTTGCCTCCAATCACATTTCTACACATGGACTGTAATAAAACCACACTATTTTGATTCGAAAAATTAATAAAATCTTCAAGATTTGATCCCTCGGCTGTGTGGGGTACCATAAGTTTCATACCGGTACACAGGCTACTCTCACAGTGGTCTATTGAGCCAATGACAGAATTGTCAAATATGCAAACAAGAAAATAAAACATAACCAAAGCGTACACCACTGCCTGTTTCCCTTTTTGGTAGGACTCTCAGAATTCAGTCTTTAAAATACTGCCTTGGTTCTTGAAGATTATTTTGCTCATATGTTGGGGTTACTTTGACCTGACCCTTATTTCTGTTTTAATCCCGAACAACTTCTCTCTAGGGGCTACTTTGACACCAATTAATTTTTTTAAAGGGTTTGCTGTGATAAAATCCTGTAAAATAGCTTTTGCAGTTTTAATTTTATTGAACAGAATACTTTTAATCTGTATTATTAGTACTGTAATCTCATTATAGGCGCTACATTTTTAGAAAAGGATTGTCACAAAGAAATTTGCTACAAGATTTTACAACTAATATTTAAAATAATATTTCTAAAACAATTTAATTGCACTTGCAGAAAATTATCTACACAAATCCATTCTTAAACAAAGCAAAGAAGGCTGCAAAAAAATTAAATGTCAGTCTAGTCCAATTTCTACGAAAGTAACCCCAGGACCCAGAATATTTCGGTACTGATCATGAGCTTTGCTTAGTTTCTTAACTCCGTACTTATTCCAAAAAGATTATACCTTAGAAACTTACATCATAAGTATTGCTGGTGAAACGGAATGAAAACTATTACAGCATAATATTAATAATAATAGTAATAATATGACAGTAATCTATTGGAGTTGGACACTGGTGAAACGCGTGTGAGGGGAAGGGCATTCAGAGAGTCGAGCCATCTTCCCCTCCCGCCAGTCATGACAGCCGTAGCCGTAAACCTTAGTTAGCACGACGTGACTCCCTTGAAGACTAGGATACGAATAATAATAATAATAATAATAATAATAATAATAATAATAATAATAATATAATTTTATTGTCGTTAAACAGCATGGTAATAGACAACGTCATGGACAAATATACACAAATTTGATATTTAACTATCTTAAAGTAAATTATAAAACATGGATTCAAGATCATATATAAATATCAGTCAAAATATATACAAGTATAATGTTTACCTTATATTAAAATATAAAAACATTGGTCCAAAATCATAGTCATAAAATTTACAGAATTTAGTTTTTACTTAAAATAAAGCTTGGATCCAATATCAGAGTTCTCATATTTTAAAAATAAACAACTTTATTTTAATTTAGCCACTATAACAATAGGCATAGTCAAATTTATATTAACAATAAAACCATAAAACAATAAAATATAGATATCACCTACATAAAACCAATGAAGCCATAGAATACACTATACAGTAATTGATTGCACAAATTGCGTTATATGTTATAGACCTTTAATCACTCATTACTATTATTTATACAATCATAAAATTCCTTCAGTTCATAAAATGGGTGTTTAACTAACCATTCATACAGTGTGTGCTTAAAAGTGGATAAGGATGAATTTTGATTTCGCAACAATGGAGGAAGCTTATTATATAGTTTATGTCCTATAATCTCATAACTATTGAGTGTCTTTGATAATCTGTGATGAGGTATGTGTATTTGCCTATGGTTTCTTGTGTTGTAAGAATGTATGCTGTCTCTGAACTGTAATTTAGGCAGATTATTCCTTGTGTAAATTAATACATAGTAAATATATAAATTTATTACTGTCATTATTTTACTTTGATAGAACAGTGGTTTGCATTGAGCTATATACGAAGACCCAGTAATAACCCTAATAACCCTCTTTTGTAGCCGCAAAATTTCACCCACATGGCTAGAGTTACCCCACAAGATGATACACACTAAAATGCTTTGGAAAAAAGAAAAATAGGATACTCTAACATAATTTTCCGGTACATACTTCCTGAGACACCTGAAACATCGTCCCTTCAAATGACAATATTTCGTTAGTAAACTCGTCCAGAATACGGAGCATCTTTCTGAGCGGGTTCAAGCAGAAAAAATTACTGCACATCGTAGAGCTGTGTCAAATGAAATACGAAAGAAAAAAGAATGGAAATAATAAAATGCAGATAAACACCTTTATGACTCTAGCGATGTTGACTTCCAATTGCAATTTCATTGAGGTGTGGTTCCTAATTCCATGTGAATCAAAATGTTTCGTTAGGTTTCCTGATGTCGTTTGATCACCATAAAGTCAAGTGCTGAAGTATTTATTTATTGCTCAGTCCTATATTCGTCTCATCGTGAACTCTTTTTTTTATTTTTTTATAATGTTACCTAGCAAAAGGCATCGGAAAATCACCATGGTTAGCCTATATACAATATTCTAGTACTAAGCGCACATATTAATACAGTCCCTAAGTGGCATCCATGTGTGCTACTGAGAGAAAGATGGTGAAGAGTATAGGCCTACTCTAATAATGTAGTACTGTATATTGTATACTGCATTTTCGGGCCTGTGTTTACTTAACGGGTGAACTAGACAGTTATACATAAGAAGAAGAAGCTATGGAAATGCTGTATTAGGCCTATACCAGTGGCAGACGCAGAGGGGGGACAGGGGGGTTATTTAATTTGAAAAAAGGCTATATATGCACTCTAAGTGGCCAGTTTTATAAACTAATTATATATGTACGTTAGTTAATTTTTTTTAGTATTCTTTCTACCTATTCAAATCCCCCCCGAAAAAAAATTCTGCGTCCGCCACTGGCCTATACCGCATCAATAGTAAATGGATCTTTATTGTACTTAATTGTAAATATTAATAGGATACTGGCGTATAAATTTATATTAGGTCGACGCGTACTAAATTAATGACCATTTGAGTCAGTGTGAAGCATTACTGTACTGATATAAAAAATACCTAATGAAGTGGGGGAAGTTGCTCGCGAGAGAGACAGAGATGGTAGGAGTAACGTTGGTAACCTCTATGAAACGACCAGTTGTCAGTTCCACCGGCCCCGTTGATAGAGACTGTTCGTTTCTCGTCTTTCAGTGTTCTATTTTTTTTATTCGAAGTTTTCGTGGACGTGGCCTAGCGGATTGAGACACCGGTGTCAACTGAATATGGATGAACCATAGATAACATTGTCTGGTTCTGCAGTTACTATTATGGGATAAATGTGGCTATTTATATCGGCGAATGTTTACCTTCTGATGTTGGTACGTGCGGTCGTAAAGTTCGATAATTTATTCTCCAGTGCTGATTAGGATTTAAATATGATAAGTGATGAATATAAATGGACGTGTGCGTCAGTACGTTGATTATATTTCATAAATTTCCAATTGAAACGAGGCATGACATAATCATAGTGTGGTAATGTCAATGGTATGTGATGCTCGTTCAGTATATAATAGTGATCTTCAGATATAAATAAGTACCGGTATAAAGTAGGAAGCATGAAGTATTATCTACATTGTTTTAGAATGTTTTATATAAGAACTGCACACTTGCCGCAAACTATTTTCTCCTCTGGTTAATCTAATAGCATATCATTTTACTCTCTCATTACACATATCTCGACAGTAAAACAATTTGTTGCTATTAGTGTGTGGGTTGTTCAGTCGTATCCATTCAGGGCGGCACAAGATTTGACTTGTTTTTATCAAAGACAGTACATGGTTAGCATGATCCCTGCTAAAAAGAGAGTCAAAACAGTCAAACTCGTACCGCCCGCGTGATAAAAATTACTGTATCATACAGTTCGGAGTTTGAGGTTAGAAAAGTGTATAGTGGAGGGAGTAACGATGAGTGGATGTGTGAAGCAGTGGTGGTGTGACGTGTTTATAGTGCGGTTGTACAAAGTGCAGCTTGTGGCCACCGGCTTGATTGGATAAGTCTCGAACCAAGTAATGGAATGGTAAGTTGTCTTTATATATTCATAACTTATCTTATCTTATCGAGCAATGTAATATTATTGCCATTAGAGAGCTGTTTTTATGTTTACTGTTTGTGTCATTGTAGTTTCTTGATGAGGCACGTACCGCTAATTAGTACGGTTTAGTGCCATAATAGAGTATGCAGTTTATAGGGGGTTGGGAAGGATTTCCCCTGACCACTAGCTCGTATTTAAGATTTTAATTCAAGTAGTAAACCTATTAGGTATTCCTCCCTTCGGTGTCGGCCAGGGTGGCGCAGTTAGTATCGCCCTGGCTTCCTGTGACCAATGTTGTAGGTTCGATCCCGGCCCATAAATGTGACAGGCCTGTGTCAGTAGATTTACTGGCATGTACAGAACCACAGAACACTTTAATGTCTTTAAGCACGTGCAACTCTGCAATGGACAGCGTCAAATAAATAAATAAATAAAAAAAACATTTAAAATTTTACAGATTTCAAGGCAAGATATTTATTTATGTTATAAAATGGTTTTAGACAGAGCCATTTGTATAATCTCTCCTTAAATATTTTGAAGTCTAAGAGTTTACATGCATTATGTAATTTTTTTTCATAGTTTCAGACTAATGATAGAGAAACTCCTGCGGGACAAAATTCCGGCACACTGGCGACGGTCACAGGCCTAAGTTGCAGTTCATCCCCGTCGTTAAATAATCATATACTAACCAACCTTCCTCTGGTAAAATCACAAATCTCACACTGTGATAAGAATACCAACAATGGGACATGTTTTGCGTGTGAAAGCGTCCTAGTGTTTGCTATTTCTAATTTATTAAAGTTGTAAAATGTATTAATATAAGACTTGCATTGCGAAAATTCCCCCTTGCTAATATTGCGGTATGCTAGGAATCGCTGGCTTCTATGTGTAGGGTTTTAACTTTATATGTCTATTTTTAACTCTTTTCGGAGTTCTTCGAGTTCACTGTTTTCTAAGCATTCTGCATGGAGATTGTTGGATTGAATATTATGTTTTAAATAAACTTTTCATAGAGTAACACACACACACACACACACATATAAAAGCTACATTAACGCCATTCTTGAGCACATGTTCTAGTTAAATTTAAGTTATGATGTCAGGCAGGTTTTCAAATACATTCCTTGAACTGCTGGCAGAGTTAATTTCGAATAGACCATACAGTTTTGTTTCTGTTTACGACATTAATTACTCCAAAATAATTATGCATGTGTTAATAGCAATGGCATTTGACAGTTTAAAATATTTTCCTCTAAAATTGGGGTAATGGGAAAAAATGTTAAAAAACAGGATTTTTTTGTGACGTGATCATAACAGTCAACTAAGGGTTTAGAAAAATAAATAAAAGCTTTTTGCTTAAAATATTTTAATGTACTGCCGATAACCTAACTGAAACCGTTCACTAATGTTCACGGTGACAATATAATCTCTTAGGATACCTAAGTAAAATTAGCAGCAACGTGTATTATGAAGGCCTAATAAGCTGTAAACTCCAATCCGGTATCATGGCCCGCGGAAAAGAGCTTTCACTACTGGTGCACAACTTGTGCACAGGGCCGTGGAGAGAAAGCAAGGGTCCCAGGGACTAATTTTCCCTGGCCCCCGTCAAATATTAAATTCACCACTGAAACCTAACCTTGCCCTTTATAAGGTATGCAACAAAAAGATTCTAGTAATGATATTACATAATTATTAAGTGCCAGAATGGTACTTTATGAGATTGTGTGGTAGACGGGAAAATATCTGCCCGTGTGTCTGTAAGCGCGATAACTCAAATAAGCTTTATCGGATTTTCATAAAAATTGGTATACGGATTTATAAAACCCATGGGACGAAGCATATTGATTTTGGACTAAATCGTTGACTGATGCTGGAATAATGCCTAATTTAGTGCCTGTTTTATGGTAATATATAGGTCCCGGATTTTTAGGCTTTTATAAAAGGCATTCTAGGCTTTTATTTTCGTGGAATTGTCCTGTTTAGGTTTTAAACGATTTTAGCCGTCTTGATTAAACACTAATATTAACATCGAAAATTGTATTATAATTTTGACACAGTTGTTCTAGTTTTTTTAAAAGAAAATAAACAAATAACTATTCCTTATTCTGCACTCGAAAAATAGCAAAAACAATTGAGATATTTACCCTTTAATTATACAATTATTCTTTCTTTTTATAGTATTTTAATGAAAAGTCTGCAATTCAACGAACACCAAGAAGATGGCAATAATTAAATACTAATAATGTGTTCATGAAAAATGTCAACTTCATTTGAACCGCATATGTATGGTAGTACACGTACTTTAAAATTCGATTTCAAAATCCGAAGAAAGAAGTCTGGTAGATAAAATGAAAGAAAGCTATGTTTACTTGTTTTTGACAAGCTTGGCAGAAAATTACTTGACCATAAGTTGTGAAATTGGGGTCTTCCTCAATCCACTGCAGGAAAAGTCCTATTTTTTAAGATTTCTGTTTAGGCATATCAGATTATCTTAAGCACAATATGAGTCAATACACTTGACTTCCGACCTATAAAAATAAGTAGTCTGGAGTGTCACGAATTTGTTCCTTCAGTTTTTCAGCAAGTCCTCTTTAGCCTTAGTTTTTCAGCAAAAGTCCTCTTTAGCTCCTAGTTTTCAGCAAAAGACTTCCTTAGCCCCTTTTAGACCCTTCAGTCTGTTTTAGCCCTTTTAGGTTCTGTAAGATTCATATATTCGGTTGCAAGGGGCATGAAACGTAACAATACATTAAAATGTTCTAATTAGAACAATTTTATCCGTATGTATCAATTTAATCTGTATGTACCAAAATTAATCTTTTGAAAATTATTATTATAAATGCCGAACGTTAGTGAGGCCTACTGTTGAGTCCAAAAGGATTTCTGCTTCTACTTTTAAAAAATAGCAATTTTTCTTCAAGAATAATCCGTTCCAGATTAACTGATTAATTCCGTGTCACCGTTATATGACAGGACAATGGAGATAAAATAAAAACACAAAACATAACTTAAGCTGTTTATTGACTTATATTCAATTTTATTTTAGAGTAAATTTAGAAGGTAACAAATAAAATCGGAGCCCGGGCCCTGGGACTGCCCCTCCCCCCTCTCGCCGGGTTTGCTTGTGCACTGCTGTCTTTGATGTACATTGAACTTAACACGTTTTCACTACAATAAAACGGTTATTGCACATTAAGGATAAATCTTGCCCTTACTTTACGTGTAATAAATACCTATTCAACTAGACGCGTTGTTGAGAATGTTTTGGAATTACGGGTAAAGGCAATGGCTAAACGTAATTAGCTGTGTAGGCAATCTCATACAAAATAATTCTATAAGTGGGTAAGAATACAAAATATAAATTAATTTTAATTTTCCACACTAATTTCATTTCTTGTTTGGTTGGTTGCAACGACTTCAGAATACGAGAGGTGCTAGAGATACAGACGGTGCCGAGCCGCCAATATAGTAAACAAATTTTTTTGAATTATTTCGAAAAATATCATGGTAAATGAATTGTCGGATAAAGCAATATATGTATTAAATAAAATGTGAGAGTTCAGTGCAATTGTTTTCAAACTGTTCCCGCTGCTAAACTAATAGGCCTATCACTGTTCTTAACCTCACTGACGCAACTGAATATGGTTGGGCCCCACTGCCAAGTTTAATTTGGGATCCCTAAGGAAGGGCTTCAGGTTCAAGCATAAATTATGAATTCATTAGAATGATTTCGACCACGGGGAATATCAAATTTGATAGTCTGATAGGACCTCGGAGGGCATAACAATTTTTATGCACCGTCATTATTATTATTATTATTATTATTATTATTGTTATTACTATTAGGCCTGTAGTAGTGAAAGTAAAATAAAATGGTTCCTGTTCAGACCATGAAGACCCATAGGATTGCAGGAGATGAGACCTCCATATTTTTATACACTTGAAATTGGCAAGGTTGTCAGCTTTATACACCGGTTGCCTTCAGAGGCGTAACGAGGGGGGTTTGAACCCCCCCCCCATTGATTAAAAAAAGGAAAATTGTACAATTTTTCTTAAGTCTGATTATAAATTACTTGATACTAGTATAAAGCGTGGGAAGCTTAAAACTCGTTATTGTGCATCTTAATTTTTAAAATTTTCCGGGGGAGGACCCCCTCACCCTGGGGGGTATATGGTTGCCTTTGCCCCTGTGATTGCTCCTAGCATTCGTTTTTGTTAGAGGCTGAGTAGATACACTCCACGCGGAATAGACGAGTAGTGTGCAGCCGTCACAGTCCAGTCCTTAGATTTTGTTTGGCTGAGGTAACTAGCTGATTGGAGCTGTAAAAATAAAGAGCACGTGTTGAGTTGTCGGCAAACTTTCCCTCCTAACAAAAGGAAGCCGTCTGGGTACGCAATGAAAAACTGGACTATAATAAAAACCACTTCTAGGCCTAATTCTTTAGAAGTGAATCAAATATTTAATATACTATTTCAATTATTTTCATCTTCCTACTGAGCTGTATAATTTGATTTTGTTAATATAAAGTCCACTTATGCTCAGTATGTAATAAAATTTTTAGACATCTAACCTATTTAAAAAAAAAAACATAATTTATCCCATGACATTTTACCTTGTTTAAACGCAGCATAAGCTACTAGTCTATAAATATATAAAATACTTATGTACATATAATACAATAGTCATAACCCTATTAAAATTCTTAACACATTTAAAAAAAGTTTAAAGCCTTTAAAAAATTTTCAAGTCTTATAATAAGACTTGAAATCAGTTATGTAGACCTATATAACTTATCATGTAAAAGCAACCTACTTTTTCAATTGAAACCAGCAGCTGTCCGCGGCTTTGCGAACGAACCACAGATTCGTGCACCTTATCATTACATGCAAATCATGCGTAAAAAATTAAAACGATTGATAAGCTCAAAATCCGGCTTCGACGTACAATTCGCGATTAAGTGCGCCGCCTGAAAAAACTCAGATTCTCAGTATTCTGAATCACGGTTCACTCCCATTATTGCGGCAAGGGTGATGAGGCGAAGGGGTGTTTGTTAACAAGGTTACCATTTTTAATAGACAAAAATATTAATTACGGTACCGGTATGAAAATGTTAAATTTTGAAAGTTAAATCTAGGCTACCCTGTGAGTGAGCAGTCTGTTTCCTGAACACATTTGAGCTATGGCGATAGATATTACCACACGCATTGCCAACTGTTCTTAACTTCGAAGCCGTGTGACTACTTTAAGTTTTAATTTTCAATTTGTTTTTCAGTAATTTTTGTTCAGAAAGGAGAATTATTAGGGTGACACCCCATAGTGGGCGGCCCGGATTTTCTATTTTGTAATTGGAAATTAACTTATTTAAATTTTTAAATTTTTAAATTATAGGTCCTTATATAGGTAAAGATCTCGCACGATATCTGTGCCGATGAGACAGTTACTCGCTAGAGAGTGACATGCTATTGTGCGAGAGAGAGAGAGAGTAAGCTTGGCCTTTACAAATAAAAAGGAAGGTACTGTTGTGCGAGAGAGATAGGTAGCAGGCAAATCGACGCTACAGTCCCCACGAAAACATAATGCAAAGACAAAGGCAATCGGCACAGATTTCGTGCGGGAACTTTATTTAGAATTTGAAATAGGAAGAACGACTTATCACACTCAAACTATTTCCTCAGAAAACTATTGATATAACTTTTTATGGCTCATAGAGGATGTAGAATTCTGCATCCCATCGCTTGTACATAGCAAGCCTGGTAGGGGTTCAAATAAGAAGAAACAGAAATTCCGGTAACATAAAATTATACAGTATTGTCTTTGCGGAATATTTTAAATCTCACTCTCATGTTACCATACAACCGTTTTGGGGATGCAATTAAAAAGGAATTCTATATCATTTTCATTCTTCACTCCCCAAAAACCTGCGATATAATATAAGTCACATATTACCAAACCTCGTATTGTTTTCTCTATGTCGAGGGTAGAGAAAGTTATGACTGCATTATTTTAGTGGATTTCATTCCTTAATATTTATTTACAACATGAATTATATTGATAGCTCCGAGCAAGTCCCACTTCAATTATTTCCAAACCCATCTGAGACCACTGGAAAGAATATGTTGCCATGCCAACTGTGATTTGGATTTGATAATTCTGTGTAAAAAGGGATTAAGTATACTCAAAACATATGATTTTTGGCATTTAAAATCAAAATTTTGCAAAATCCTTTCTTAGTGAGCACTTACATTATGAAACGAAGAAATTGTCAAAATTCCAAGTCTCTACCTGTTATAGTTTAGGCTCTACGTTGATTCCTGTCAGGAGAAAGCCTTTTATACAGTGAGTTCCACGCAAGAGTTGGCCAATGACGCGGGTTTCTGCGTCGCGGTTGGCACAGTTCCAACTCCCGAGCGATCGGGTGAAATATCTACGCAAATAATGCCGCGGTCGTTGTAATGATTCAGGTTATCACATTTACAGTTAAAATTACAATGAAAATGACCACACACTTCATCACAAGAGATGATGGAAATGTTCTCCTCTTGGATCCACACAATACTGGCACCTTTTTAGGAAATTTTCTTTCACGCGCATAAGTTCAGCTTCCGAGACGGAGTTACTTTCTCTTGTGATAGGCCTATGTCATACTGTCATCAAGTTCTTCTAACAGTATGTAATTATTATTTATGGGGAAACTTGAAAAATAAAGTGTATAGGTTAATTTCCCATACACAAGAAGAACTTAAAGACAATATCACAAGAGAAATTATATAGAGATAGTTTTTCCAGTGCGATTGTTGTATATTTGAACCACTCTTGCTCTCTAGTGTTTTTGTGCCCTGTGCGTCACACACATTTGACAAAACACAAGGAAATTACCACTGGCTGTGTAGAATTAGCTATGGATAAAAGTTAAAACACTTTCTGTAAACAAGTATGTGAGTCTGTTAATTAATATAACTGCAGGACACGTCGACTTCTCGCGTTTCTTAAACTGCGGCCTGCCGCAAGGAACGATGACTTCACACTGCGGTTTTTATGTATGTCGCAATCTAATATCTTTCGCACAACTCGCAAACGGCAAACAGCATTAAGTCGGCAGCAGATTCTGTCGACGATCTCCTATTTGAAGGTAAGGACGTTTTATATGTTTCTGTTCAGTTTAATTTCGTGTAGCCTACCTTCGTAAAGGAAAATGTAAAAGAAACATGTTCCCGTTATCGTTGAATAACGTTTTAGGACAGACAAACTAATAGAAATCTGGTGGATGCAGGAAATCGTCCTATAACAGTACCATGTACACAGCGAAAACTCCTAACCAAAACAGTTCTTTCTAATTAGATAAATAGTTATAACTCCCAAACCATATGCATGGTTACTAATAACATTGGTCAGGAATTCATGCTACAATAGTTCTCTAATATCAGGTAAATTGCTAAACATCCCAAACTGCGGGATTTTATGGTGTGGATCTCGTTTAGTGGATCCTGTGTTGTGCGAAAAAATAATATAGTAATCCTACACGTCAAATCATAGTACAGAAGCGTGTGTAATATATATATATATATATATATATATATATATATATATATATATATATAGGCCTAGTACTGTATATTATACTGTAAACTTAATCAGTTGGAAATATTCATCAATTGTAAAAGGCGTGAGTCGTTAAATTTTTCTTGAGAGATCCTTTGAATACATACCAACTTAACGTTTTATGAGAGCTTATTATATATCTGTATCACAGAATAAGTGTCTATATTGCGAAGTAATAAGTTCAATTCTGGAAGAGTTTCATTCATGTTTATAGTAGTAGGCCTACGTCTACGAACACTAAAATTACGGTAGTTTGAAATATCTCAATATTATTTATCATATAACACGTGGCAGAGTATATACAAGGCGTATTTTTAAAGTACCGATATTTAAAAAAAAAAAACAGAACATTATTTTCCAATTTATATCTGTACTAGAAAGCTATCTACCCTATGAGTGACTGATCAAGCTATCATAAATTTTTACAACTTTTTCTTTACTTGTAATTTTGTTTTCATTATATAATTACCTCACATATTATTTATTTGAGTACTTCGTAGTTTTATATGGTGAGCATTATTACTTTGTACTTGGATAATTGTACAAATTTTAAAAATTTCAAGCGATAAATTAGCTGCCGAATAAAAACCACAGAAATTTGCTGCAGGAATTCCCTGACATAACATATAAGTTACATTGACCTAATTCTATTGCCAAAGCAATACTGGAATAGGAACGCCGCGAATTCTTGGTATACACGCAAAATAGACTAACTAGCTAAAAAGTCGCCCGGGTTTTTTTATTTTGTAATTGGAAATTAACTTATGAAGGACTTTCAATTTTTAAATTCTAGATCCTTATATAGGTATTTATAATTTGAAATAGGAAGAACGACTTATCACACTCAAACTATTCCCTCAGAAAACGCTTGCTACAGTTTTTATGGCTCATAGAAGATGTAGAATTTTGCATCCCATCGCTTGTACAGTGCACAGCAAGCCTGGTAGAGGTTCAAATAAGAAGAAACAGAAATTCCTATAACATGAAATTGTAATATCGAGGCGGGAAATTTTATTTCCCACTCTCATGTTACCATAAAACTGTTTTGGGGATGAAATTAAACAGAAAGCAATATCACTTTCAAACTTCTCTCTCCAGAAACCTGCGATATAATAATATACACATTACCATACCTCGTTTTGTTTTCTCTATGTCCAGGGTAGAGAAAGTTATGTGACTGCATTATTTTCGTGGATTTCATTCTGTAATGTTTATTTATAACATGAATTATATTGATAACTTCTCTTATTTGTCAAACTTGCCTTTCGTTTTTTTCCAAACCCATCTGATACCACTGGCAACAATATGGTCTGTGATTTGGATTTGATAATTCTGTGTAAAAAGGGATTAAGTATACTCAAGAACAATTGATTTTTGGCAATTAAAATCAAAACTTTTCAAAATCCTTTCTTAGTGAGCACCTACATTATGAAACGAAGGTACTGTCAAAATTCCAAGTCTCTACCTGCTATAGTTTAGGCTCTACGTTGATTCCTGTCAGTCAGTCAGTCAGTCAGTCAGTCAGTCAGTCAGTCAGTCAGTCATTCAGCCAGTCATTCAGCCAGGCAGTCAGTCAGTCAGTCAGTCAGTCATTCAGTCAGTCAGGACAAAGCCTATATATATTTATTTATTTATATATCTATATTAATAAAAGGAAGTGTCTGTCTTCCTCGGTCTGTCTGTCTGTCTGTCTGTCCGCGATGCCCAGCGAAATCTACTGAACGCAGAAGATTGAAATTTTAAACATAGGTGGACTGAAGAGTCGGAAAATGCACCTCGAAGCCGGAATTTTAATTTTCGCTTTCGTTTGTGGGTTATGAGTGAAAAACGGGCAGAAAACGTGTATTTTTTGCGTTTTCGAAGCATCAGTTTTCAGATGCATTTCAATCTCAAATCAATTACAGTTGGCTTTGGCTATTTTCGTCATACCTTTGAAATAAAAGCATCGCGATCGCTTGAATGTTGTAGCACACGCTGGTCGATTCATTTGTTTATAATGTCAAGGCACGCAGACATATTTAAATTTTCAACCTACACCGAAGAGGATTATTATTATTATTATTATTATTATTATTGTAAGAGGGATAATCAATATTGGCCTAAATATGGTCAAACATTGTTCGATTTGGACGAAACTCACTATACAGGGGTTTTCTGGGGCAAGGAACTCGAATCTGAGGTCGCTTTTACCAGGCGACGCTATCTAATCGTGGTATGTATTCCACGTGATTTAGGTGTTAATAAATATCATGAATTAAGTATTATGCTCTTAATTTTTAATTTTTTAAAATAATTATCGCGGGCGAAGCCGTGGGCACATGCTAGTATATCTATATTAATAAAAGGAAGTGTCTGTCTGTCTGTCTGTCCGCGATGCCCAGCGAAATCTACTGAACGCAGAGATCTGAAATTTTAAACATAGATGGACTAAAGGGTCGGACAGTGAACCTCGAAGCCGGAATTTTAATTTTAGCTTTCCTTCGCGAGTTATGAGTGAAAACGGGCAGAAAACGTGCATTCTTTGCGTTTTCGAAGCATTACCTTTCAGTAATATATTTCAATGTCAAATCAATTACAGTTGGCTTTGGCTATTTTTGTCATACCTTGGAAATGAAACTTCCGCGATCGCTTGAATGTTGTAGCTCACGCTGGTCGATTCATTTGTTTTTAATGTCAAGGCACGCATACATATGAAATTTTCAACCTAATCCCGAAGAGGATTATTATTATTATTATTATTATTATTATAAGCGGGATAATCAATATAGGCCTAAATATGGTCCAACGTTATTCGATTTGGACGAAACTCACTATAAAGGGGTTTTCTGGGCCTAGGAACTCGAATCTGAGGTCGCTTTTACCAGGCGACGCTATCTAGGCTTTGGCTATTTTTGTCATACCTTGGAAATAAAAACCCACGCAGGTCGATTCATTTGTTTATAATGTCAAGGCACGCATAGGCCTATATCTGAAATTTTCAACATAGACGGAAGAGAGACAATCAAAATAGGCCTAAATATGGTCAAACATTGTTCGATTTCAACGAAACTATACAAGGGTTTTCTGGGTCAAGCAACTCGAATCTGAGGTCGCTTTTACCAGGCGACGCTATCTAATCGTGGTATGTAGTCCACGTTATTTATTTGTTAATAAATATAATGATTTAACTATTATGCTCTTAATTTTTAAGTTTGAAATAATTATCGCGGGCGAAGCCGCGGGCACATGCTAGTAGATTAATAAAAGGAAGTGTCAGTCTTTCTGTCTGTCTGTCAGTTCGTCCGTGATGCCCAGCGAAATCTATTGAACGCAGAGATCTGAAATTTTTTATATAGGTGGACTGAAGGGTCGGAAAATGCACCTCCAAGACGGAATTTTAATTTTCGCTTTCATTCGTGAGTTATGAGTGAAAAACGGGCAGAAAACGTGAATTTTTTGCGTTTTCGAAGCATCAGTTTTCAGTAATACATTTCAACGTCAAATCAATTACAGTTGGCTTTGGCTATTTTTGTCATACCTTGGAAATAAAAGCATCGCGATTGCTTGATTTTGTAAGTCCATCCTGGACGATTCATTTGTTTAGAATGTCAAGGCCCGTAAGACATATGAAATGTTCTACCTATACGGAAGAGGGATAATCAACATCGGCCTAAATATGGTCATACATTGTTCGATTTGAACGAAACTCACTATACAGGGGTTTTCTGGGCGAAGGAACTCGAATCTGAGGTCGCTTTTGCCAGGAGACGCTACCTAATCGTGGAATGCACTGCACGTGATTTAGGAGTTAATAAATATAATGATTTAACTATTATGCTCTTAATTTTTAATTTTTGAAATAATTATCGCGGGCGATCGCTTTATTTTGTAAGTCCATCCTGGACGATTCATTTATTTAGAATGTCCAGACCCGCAGACATATGACATTTTCAACCTACACGGAAAAAGGATAATGAATAGGCCTATAGGCTTAATATGGTCAAAGATTGTCGATTTGGACGAAACTCAATATACAGTGGTTTTCTGGGCCAAGGAACTCGAATCTGAGAACGCTTTTACCGGGCGACGCTATTTAGTCGTGGTAAGTAGTTCACGTGATTTAGGTTTTGATAAATATATAATGATTTAACTTGATCATTAATTTTTGAAATAATTATCGCGGGCGAAGCCGCGGGCACATGTTAGTATATATATATATTAATAAAAGGAAGTGTCTGTCTTTCTGTCTGTCTGTCCGCGATACCCAGTGAAATCTACTCAACGCAGAGATCTGAAATTTTAAACATAGGTGCACTGAAGAGTCGGAAAATGCTCCTCGAAGCCGGAATTTTAATTTTCGCTTTCGTTCGTGAGTTATGAGTGAAAAACGGGCAGAAAACGTGAAATTTTTTTGCGTTTTCGAAGCATCAGCTTTGAGTAATAATTACATTTCAATGTCAAATCAAGTACAGTTGGCTTTGGCTATTTTTGTCATAACTTGGAAATAAAAGCATCGCGATCGCTTGAATGTTGTAAGCTCACGCTGGTCGATTCATTTGTTTATAATGTCAAGGCACGCAGATATCTGAAATGTTCAGCATAGACGGAACAGGGATAATGAATAGGCCTAATAGGCCTAAATGGACAGACATTGATCGGTTTAGAAGGAACTCACTATGCAGGGGTTTTCTGGGCCAGGGAACTCGATCGCTTGATTTTGTAAGTCCATCCTGGACGATTAATTTGTTTTAAATGTCAAGGCCCATAGTCATATGAAATTTTCAACCTACACGGAAGAGGGATAATCAATATAGACCTAAATATGGTCAAACATTGTTCGATTTGGACGAAACTCACTATACATGGGTTTTCTGGGCCAGGGAACTCGAATCTGAGGTCGCTTTTACCCGGCGACTCTATATAATCGTGGTATGTAGTCCACGTGATTTAGGTGTTAATAAATATAATGATTTAACTATTATGCTTTTAATTTTTGAAATAATTATCGCGGGCGAAGCCGCGGGCACACTCTAGTTACTTTATAAGATGAAGAAACAGATGATAATCGTTTGGCTGTGTGTGGCCGAGCATTGTCATGAACCAAAAGGATTTCACGCGAAAGCATTCCACGTCTAAAGAAACTCAGGATCTGAACGATTCGACCACCTTCCCTACAGTCCGGATTTGGCACCAAGCGATTTCCATCTGTTACTTCATCTGAAGAAATTCCTTGGAGGAAAACATTTCAACGACGATTAAGCTGTGAAATAAGAAGTGCAGACTTGACTTTCATCACAGGCGGCATCATTCTTTGATGAAGGCATACAAAATTTGTTTCCCGGTACAAGTGCCTGAATCACGGTAGTGACTGTGTAGAGAAGTATGTAAGGTGAGTACGGTACGGTACTGAAGTACGCTAATGAATGATAATGAAGTATTTGCGAAATAATGTTCTGTTATTTTTTTAAAGTTAACCGTACTTATTTTAAAAACATGCCTCGTAGGCCTATATTCCCATGTGAAAGTATTTTGCAAGAGCGGTTTTCATGATTCTATTTTTCTTTCACCATATTATTCGCATTGCCCTTTTTTGTAATTTAAATATTTTTCCCATAATTACGGGAAGAGTTGCCCCAGTAAATAATACCATACTTCATTTCAAAGGTAAATGTGCAAAGTACACCATCCCTAAGGCATTCTGTTGTAATATATCATTCAAAACTCTTAAGGCATGCTGAAGTCAGTTTTGGAATTACCATTTCAATGTGTATCTTTCAGTCAAGATTTTTGGTAATTTGTAACCTTAAAAAATATTACTAATATCGTTTTTCCTTATGATTGGTATGCAATTATAAGGTTTGAGACACATCTATGCTTTGTTCTCAATTGAATCGAATGGACCTTTTTGAATGAAGGAATAGTAATTACCAGGAAATCATACTGTAATAATTCTTTACTATGAAATAAATGGATATGAATCTCAAAACTTAAGATTATATGCTAAATGTAGCCTATTAGTCAGTAATCCTTACAAACAATTTTCTAATGCAAAATAAATGGGAAAAATTCCCAGAGTAGCCTATAAGGTCGTTTGCTAAACGTGCGTGTGAGGAATGCAAACTAACTTATAATAATAATAGTAATAATAATAATAGTAATAATAAGTGTGATAAAAAGGAACGATCATAAACCTAAATGAATCGATACCTGATAAACAACACGGTCCATTTTTGTCTTGTTTTTAGTCGGCACCCTCCCATAATTTGGCATTTTAAATGAAGATCCTTATTATAAAAATGTACGTTGGAGTGTTAACTCACTGGCGTAATGTTTAAGTTATAGAAGGTTGAAAGAAGTAACTTAACCAAACAGAAGATATACCTGAGTAGGAGTGAAATTATGCAGAAGGTATACAGCGTATACCCTCGACTACAACCTTGCTGTAAGCTTATAGCACATAGCTGACGGGAATATGGCAGAAAGTTCCGACTTTTAATTTTTTACCCCCCGAAAAACATTCAAATTTTCGGTCGCAACTTTAAAGTCTGTTTAGACCTTCTTTGGAGGCTTATAGTAGCTAAACGGTAAGTCGTATCAAAAAACCGATTGCAACTGCAGTAATGGATTTTGAGAGTTCTACAAGTTTGGTCCTATGACTTTTTGTCATATCTCCATCGGTTATACTGTAGTTACAGTTCGAATTGTTTGTATTTCAAGTAAATTCCGTATATTTTTATCACATTATGTAACATTTGACACACTTATAGGACAGCTAGAATCGTGAAATTGGTCAGGAATATTGGCACATCAACTACCGTAAGCGTGCAAAATTTGATGTGTTTCTAGCTACCCAATAAGTATGGAAAAATGACTTTATAGCCGTGACGTCATTCACATTACGACAGTCTATAATAGAATCTCGCGTATCCGGCATGGTCATATAAACACAGCATTCAGGTAACGTAAACTCCAGGACTAGCAACGTGTAGACTCCAGCACCATAAAATTTTCCTCCCACTTTACCAGACTGAGGAATGGCTATGGGAGATTCGTAGGTGTGGTTAAAAATGTTTGGCCACACTCTTCATTACTTAACAAAAATTAAAATTACACCTATAAAAATGGCTACTTTGTAATTTTATGTAAATAACATGCTCTTTTAACGAAATACAACCTAGATAATAATTATTTACTTTGGGAAGTATCGTTTTTGTAAGTGTGAAATACGTTGATATTTAGTTATTGTTTTTACATTTTTCCTGGTGGGAATTTGCTTTTCGCTGCTTCGGATCTTTTTGCAGGCATGCACTTGGAACTGTAAGTTAATATTATGATGCTCATGAACTTGAAACTGTTTGGATGACTGCGATGTAAGGATGCATTGAATTTAGAATGAAATTATTCTACTGCATTTGTGATTTCTTTCCATTCGTCAATATTTTCGAATCCCTCATAATCCAGGGGAAAATACAGCTTAGTCGAAATACAATTGTCACAAAATTCATCCGAATTGTCATAATTAGGTTCCAAAGCCACGAGATCACCTATGAAAGAGTCCTTTATGTCTTAAATTTTCAGAAAAGGAAGACCAAAGAAACAGTGTAATGAATTTCCCACTTGTGCAGAGAACATTTTACTGAGTCCAAGTTCGCATATTTTCCAGTAAAGTACGATTACTTCCACAAAGTCTCTGGCCTTGAAGACTAACCCAGCCAGCGAGCTTCTCGTTACATCTCGTTACCAGCTTGCGCAGACTCGCATGCGCGTAAGATCACTTAGCTACTGTTGAGCACAGAGTGAAGATCATGCAGCACGTTGTCAGTCGTAGAAAATACTATAATAGTTCAGAGGAAGGATAATACCGCAGCGAGACAGAGACAGACAACACGTGGAGTGGGATAGAAGAGCTGAGCCAATCAGGGTGCAGCTACCTCCCCTTGACAGGAACTCTAGGAACGGTGACACTCGCTCCTAAGGTATATACGTAAAAACCCAGAGACTTTGTGGAAGTAATCGTACTCTACCAGTTGTTGTAGTAGCCTAGGCAATGGTAAACATTGGTATTAAGTTAATAACATTACGTGTGGGAGTTTTCGTCTGTAGGCCCTACTGTATTTTACCTCTCACATCCGCTGACTTGACATAAGTACAATATTCATGCTTTTCAAAACAGGATCAACCGTGCGGTAGTTTAGCCTACTACTACCCTACTACCCTAGAATCTAGATAATTCACTCATTAACATTGTTTACTCACTTCCACATGCGCTAGAAGTTTTAAATTGGCACCTTTTGGATTTTAGCCTATAACCGATGGAAAATTCCAAAATCTTCAATTGTTTAATTTTTTTACCCTGAAAAACAAAACAAGAAACTTCGAAAAGTTTTGACTGCGTATTTATACGCCTTCAGATGTTTTTACAAACATTGCAGACTATTTTTGACGTGAGGAATTTGTTATAAATTCGTTCACTTGTTATTCTAGTTAGGCTATCCCACTTATTCCTTCACATATGCTAATCAAACTTCCTCAGGAAACCGTGGTCTAAAACTCAATAGTTTCTGAAATGTGGCCTATTAATTCCATCCATTAAATATCAGTTTACATGATTTATTATTATTATTAAAATTATTATTTCTTCATCTTCTACTACTACTACCATTACTATCACTACTCCTACTACTACTATTACTACTACTACTATTACGATCACTATTACTATTACTACTACCATTGCTATTACTGCTACTGCTACTGCTACTACTACTAGTACTGCTACTACTACTGTTACTGCTAATACTACTGTTATTGCTACTATTACTACTATTTTCGGTGTAGTAGGCCTTCATACAGGTCACATTTCTCTGAAGCAGGTTTTATTAACAAATAAAATAATTAATTTAATAACTAACTAATAATTCTAATTTAATTATGCACTTGCATAGCATTTGCTTAAATTTCTTGCATCACCTTGAATGTTTGACCTTGGTTACGTTGAATAATGAAAAAATACGTGAGAGTTTTGAAGATTACAGTATTATAAATAGACCTAGAGTTAATACCGTAGGCTACGTTCAGAGAAACCCCCACGGCGTTCACGTTGGTGATGAAAGTAGTTGGGCTGATGATTTGATTAGCTTCATTCTCAGCCTGGATTTAATTTCCGGCATTCGTTTCAGCAGTTTAGTGAGCGAGTCCCCGGACTCCTATTGGATTACAATGCCTCACATAAATGACAAGCGTTTTAATGAAAAGAAAGTTACGTCACTTCTTGCTTATTGTTTATTTTAATGTTACTTGGCTAATAATTATGAAATGAAAAATGGAAGTTCTAACTGCAGATTATCTATCTTGCTTGTAACTCATTTTACGGTTAACTTCTTCATAATATTTTAAAATAATATTAATGCTAACAGAGTTTATTATTACTTAACAATTTGGCTGCAATGTCAGCTTAACCAGTTAACTTGTAAACTGGTAACTCGTCAGTAGCTAACTTATGCACTAGGAGTTTACTTAGAACTTATAAGTTACTTATAATACAGGCATTCCATTGTAATGGGTGCACAGTTAAAAATACGAATTTTGAGGAAGAAATAATAGTTATCAAAATCTCATTAATTACAAAAGATAGATCTTTCTTTTGTGTGCACTATGAAGTATTATTTCCTGAAATAAAATTTTTACAGTATTTGAAATATTTAAAAAGGCATACTGTAACGGGTCTTACATAAAAACCACCCACTTGTTGAGATACCTGTAGATGATGAAAATTAATAAACTCGGTTAGGTGAAAACTCAAAAATTTTATTGCATAGGCCTATTACAGGAACTCTAGAAAAATTGAGCCTATAATAAAAAACAACAATTATTCAAAGAACAACTGGGTGTTACATAGTTGAGCAAATTAGGCAAAATACATACCAGAGTAAACAGTAAAAATGAATTACAAGCAAGACAGATAACCTTGCAGTTAGCATTTCCATTTTTCATTTCATAATTATCAGCCCAGTAACATTATAATAGACATGGAGCAATAAGTGACAAATTATATGAGGGCACATTAAAGTGACTATTTGTTGAAACGAGTAAATTAAGCATTATTAGGGGCTAAGAACAATATAGTCAACATATTAAAAATATTCTTATACTCCTTTCTTTCTAATATTTAAATTTAATGCTATCATTAAATGCACATTAGGATAGTATTTTTAATTAAACTGAAACATACGACTTAACCAATCACTAATATTGTTACGAATTCTATTTTTTTTAAATTTTCATACCTTAAGGACTGTTACACTTGCACATATAAAACACTGAAAATAGTTATAAATATTTCAAATAAGTAGAAACAAATTATATGAACAAGCAAGTTAGCTCGAATGTTGAAATTTTACTGAGCAAGAAGTTTAATATTAAAAGCATAACAGTTTTATATTTGAAAATGTTAGTGCAACGGGCGTTACTAAAAATGAACTTGAAATGGTACATGGGGGTAGGAAAGTGAAGAATTGTGTGAGATTCCGTGTTTATTAAATCTTCTGAGGTGTACCTAAAAATATATAAATTCACTGTTTATAGCAGATAAATTATTTTCAAAATGAACGAAATAGAAATCAAACTACGTAATAGGTTTTATACTGAAATCGTTTTAAGAACTATGGCCAGTCTAAGGTCAAAGTTACTTATTAAAATGTAAATTAGGGTTATCATTTCCCATTAAATTGCATTATTATTATATATATATATATAAGAGGCTTTGTCCTGACTGACTGACTGACTGAATGAATGACTGACAGACTGACTTAATGACAGAGAATCAACGCAGAGCCTAAACTATAATAGGTAGGGACTTGGAATTTTGACAGTACCTTCGTTTAATAATGTAAGTGCTCACTAAGAAAGGATTTTGCAAAATTTTGATTTTAAATGCCAAAAATTAAATGTTTTTGAGAATAATAAATCCCTTTTTATACATAATTATCAAATCCAAATCACAATTCACATGAAAACATATTGTTGCCAGTCGTCTCAAATTGGTTTGGAAATAAATGAAATGGGAGTTTGACAAATTAGAGAAGGTATCAATATAATTCATGTTATAAATAAATATTAAAGAATGAAATCCACGAAAATAATGCAGTCACATAACTTTCTCTACCCTGGACATAGAGAAAAGAATACGAGGTATGGTAATATGTTTTGGGGAGAGAAGTATGAAAGTGATATTGCATTTCTGTTTAATTTCATCCCCAAAACGTTTTTATGGCAACATGAGAGTTATAAATAAAATATTCCGCAAAGACAATACAATTTTATGTTACCGGAATTTCTGTTTCTTCTTATTTGAACCCCTACCAGGCTTGCTGTGTATAAGGGATGGGATGCAAAATTCTACATCCTCTATGAGCCATAAAAAGCTATGCCGAGCGTTTTCTGAGGGAATAGTTTGAGTGTGATAAGTCGTTCTTTCTATTTAAAATTCGAAATACCTATAGGCTATAATGACCTACAATTTAAAAATCGAAAGGCCTTCATAAATAATTTCCAATTCAAAATAAAAAACCCGGGCGACGCCGGGCCTTTTAAGCTAGTAAATAATAAAACATTAACATTTTTGTGTTATAATTATTTTCGATGTAAGACCGTTAAGCACAACGCACACTAGCGAGTTTTGTTATTAGCTTAGTCTGTTAAGTTCTTGTAACGGTCGAACACTGTGCGACGTTAAAATTGTTATTTTGGATCGTAAATTTTAAAAGGAAAATAATTTCATTTCGGTTGTGCTTAATATAGTAATCAAAAAAGTTTTGGTAATTTTGTATGTAGGGAATTCAGGCTCTTTTGGTTGGCAACAATTTGTTTAGAAACAAATGACACATGAAAACAAATGAACATAACTTCTACATTTGCTAAAATTACTCAATCGTGGTCCATTCGTATAGAATCTTTCTTCATGTTATAGAATAGGCAAATAAAGAACTAATCTGGAAATATTGTTCGCTATGATATGGAATTGCAGACTTTGAATGAAGGGGGAAGAAATGTAGGTGGTAATTAATGTTTTGAGCAACACTATTATTATTATATTGTCTTGGCTTATGAGTGAGCAAAAAACCATCTGGTTTATGGACAAAATTTTTACTGCCGACAAGTATTTATGTTATTTTGAAAATTGAAAATTATTAATAGGTACTGGTACACGATAAACAGTAGTAGTAGGTATAGTAGTATTTGTAGTGGTTAAGACGAATGAAATGGATAATTATTAATTTGTATGAAAGGGTTCAGAGAACGATAGCACCTAATTTTTTACAATAATGGACTCGGCCTGTAATCCCAATGAAACTTTACATAGACGGAGAGAGTTCTGTTAAATTATGTTTACGATCGAAAATAACATAACATTTTTAATAAAATGAAGGAAAGGAAATCGGAAGCAAAATTTAAATTTCGTGGTAAATTTACAGAATAAGGTACTTTAAACAACTATGGGCCTAACCATTGTGTTACTTTTTTTGGCAATCCGTCATGTGCTTGTAGGCCTGCATTGTGTGATAAATTGACTCTCCCTCATTGAAGCTGAATTTAAGTAGAAATTAAAGTTCTGAAACACTTCATACCCTTGAAATTGATTGTTGCCTTTTTTATTTACAGAGTTGTTACACGCAATCGTCACAGAAGCCATTTTATTCCTTGCAGTACGTTACTTTCCACTTTCTGTAATAATTATGTTCGATAGAACTCAGTTTACTTCACATGAATAAATGCGTGAATCTTGTGACAAAGAATTACCTATGTCTTGTACCTTTGGACAGGCAAAACGCAGACTACACTATATACCAATTATATAGACAACTAATTATTTGTCCTGCCGGCGGTTCGTTTACACGCAACCAGCTTTTCTGGACAAGGCGTTGCAGACAAACCGGTGTAAATATCTGTGTGTGATTGGAATAAGAAAAATGCTGCTTATGACACATTAATTTCCCAATTCAAAGGCGTTGAAGCTAATACGGATCGTGAAACAGTAGTAAAGAAAATTAACATCAGGAGTGCTTATAGAAGAGAATTGAAGAAAGTTCATCAGTCAACATACACAGTGATGACGTACGCAGTCCTACGTTGTAGTACATGAATGCTATCCTACAAGATCGAGAGACGTTGCATTCATCAACACTAAGCATGGAATAACCTTCACAAGATTCGGAAATTAACCTGAGGGTTTTAATATGATAATGCCATTAATAGGTTACGCTACATACCCGCGAAGAATAGAATTTATACATACACTAGTGTAATTAATTTATTAATCTATTTTAGCATATTGTTGTTCACCACTGTGACGTAGGGGATGCATTCCCGGCAGCGGGCCCGGGATCAAATCCTGGTCGGGACAAGTTCGGATTTTTTTTCAGGGTTTTTCCTCACCTGTGAGGCAAATGTCGGGTAACTTTAGGCCCTTGTGGTCTCCGGATATCATCTGACCGTTATTGTCATCTTCATCCCATCCTCGCCTTATTTGGAATGAGTGTGTGTGTGAATGGTGCGTCTCGTCCTTCGTGTTCGTGTTGTCTCGGAGGTGGTCCCAGCATTGAGCTGATCACTCATCCGGGGAGGCCCTCCATGTCCTTTTCTGGTCAAAAAAGTATGTATGTGTTCCAAAGATAATCCCTCTCCTGATAGGTCGCGGGCCTTTGAGGCCCGGATGGCTTGGGTCGCTTAAATGTCCCTACAAGGGAGAGGTAAAACTGAGGTAAAGAGAGAGAATATTATTAATTAATATTTAAACAACCTATATATGTAGCCTATTTATACACATATACACATATATTTCACACGTTGTTTAGGGATGTTTTATGAGTGTTTTTTCATTTAAGGAACCCATTGTTTCCGGTGGCTCAGTACCTAGTAATTGCATTGCTCTCATTTCTAACCTAACTATCTTTGTACAACCCAAAGTAACTGTTCAAAATGTCGACCCCTATGATCACGAAAAACTTCACAGCGACGCCTCATGGACTGTCGCACATGCTCTAGCATCCCAGGAGATTGACACACATCATCAGCGGCTGTTACAATCCTAGCAACCATGTCCATATTAGTTTCGACAGGAGTCACGTACAGTAGGCTCTTCATGTGACTCCATAAGATTTAGGATTTATTTAGAATGCTACGCATTCGTCACTACCAAAATAAGTTATGTTGCTGGGGAAAGTCACTATTTCCATTACGTAGGATATGTGTTATTCATGATAATTTTATCTTGTTAATCACAATGTTAACAAATGTGGGCTGATGGCCTATTACAATGAACAGTTTAGGAAAAAATTTTCAGTGTTTATACACATTTAGTGGAGGCTTGAATTCCACTCATAAAAATAATGTTTATACACGTTTAGATGATGCTTGAAATCCATTCACAAAAATTCTTTATTTGTTAAACATTTTTCATATATTTACTGTGTAGTTTATTTTATTTCAGATCACATTTTGAGTTAATTTAGCCGATATGACAATAAGAAACGTGTAACAATTATGTGCTCATCTCCCACATTCAGCCACCTTCATAAACTGTTAAGATGCAAATTTATAGGTCTATTGGCCTATTGCAAGTGAAATAACTTACTAAACATACAATTTCCAATTCTGCAAATAGGTTAATCGAGTTCTAATCTTAACATTTGTTTGGCTAGGAGAGAACTTTCCGGGATGAGTTCGCCTTTCAGCTAGTAGGGTTTGTTAAATTGGCAATATTCAGTATAGGGAAAAATAAGTTCCATGGCTTTTCCACCCTTATTTTATATTTTTAGATCGATTGTTACGAAGCGGTTGGGAGACCTAAATGACATGTGATCGTTCCAGTATCTGTGATTTTGGAAGTAAGCCGGAACTTTGATTATCTTATCTTCCAGTGACAGTTTTCGTATTATTTCATTCGGATTTTCGATGTTCAAATACTGTGTAATACGGTATATTATACGAGGGTATACTATATTTTAGACTAACACTATTAGGGTAACGTTCCAGCGTGCATTCTGTTCACTCGGGTCAAGACCTTGAGCAAAAAAGCAATGGGTAAGAATGCGAGGAAGTGTTTGTGTGTGTATGAGAGAGAGAGATGTTTATGGAACTTACAGTCTTTTCCTTCAGTCATCCAGAATGCAATCTGTTTGTCATTCAGACATCCTGTCCGTATGTCTCTGGCTCTACCACATAAGTCAGGTGAATAGCCGAATAATTCATGATTAAGTTTCAGCCATCTTCGAGATTGTGAAGCTATTTCGATTACTTTCAGTTGTCGTGATTAACACATTTAAATTGCTTTTCCATGTCTCTTACATAATATTTATGTTTTGAAATGTCATACAAAAGTGTGTATACTGACTATCTTTTTATATAAGGAACGGGTTTCACTAAATTCCTCTGGTCCAATTTAGTCTTCCGGAAAACAGATGCTGGGCGAAGGAAGGGGAATCGTTAAGGGAACCTGTGAGAATGAAAAATTGATTTTTAAAAGTATTTTAATTTAATTAAATTGGTTATCCTTTTCAGTTTAGTGAAATTAATACTAAAATATCTCCAATACTAACTGAGTTTCGACGAAAAACGAATCAATTGAACTTTTAAATTAACTTTTGTCATCTCTTCTTCGGTAAGTTTGTCACTCATTTCCCTAACTTACATTTCTAAGCCTGTTTCTTATAACTTAACTCTTTTTAATTAATGACATTTTGCAGCAAAATTCATACGAAAAACAAATATGACTATTATGACATTTGTTTATTTAATTTTAATGTCTTATTTTTTTAGGAAAGTTCAAATTAAATAAATGTACAATTCTCGACAGAGAAACTCTTATAGAAAAACTATTTCTCATTATAATGAAAAACTGCAATTTTTATAAACATGATTGTGTGAATAAAATACAATAAACTCATTTTAAAATATTGCAGTTGAAACTGCTGTGTGTATATATATAACAGTTTTCCTCTGCATAGCATTGCATCCCCATTATTGGCGCATAGGATATTTATCATTAATGGTAAAAGTATAATTTGTTTTTAAAATCTTATTTCTGTGCAGAAGTATTGTGTAGTCTCAAAGGCAAAATTTTAGCACCAAGGATTAGAGAGTTTCAGAAGAATTAAATTTTTACTTTCATGCTAATTATTGTCCCCTTAAATAGTGTTTCACAGCAACGCTGTTTTTAGCATCGGGAGAGAAATATGGTAACGTTATTGATCATTAAAAGATTATTGTTCATTGATAGACACATCACATACATGTAGGTCCATAAGAAAGTATAATGTTTAATATTGACAATGTATAGCAACGTAATAATTTATAGACCATTAAAAGTATAAATTTATTGAACACTATATAAAGGGTTTGCTGTCAAAACTAATCGGTTTGTCCTCTTAAACGCATTGAATGACATATTTTTAATATTTTCTTAAATACTTTTAAAACATTTATACCTACAATTTCATAACTGTTGAAAGCTTTGCTATATTTACATTAGGGAAAATAATTAATTATGAAAGTCCATTTTTTACGAATGGGATAGTTGTGAAATGACTAACAGTGAACATACGAATTAATATTATTTTTCGCCTAAATAACAATTTAAGAAAACAATGACGGCAAACTTAGAATCTTGTGTTGAAAAAAAAGTGGTTTACAGTTATATCTTAGTGAAGCTCCACGAATAAGCCTGTTTTGCCAAATTAAAGGTTGATTTGTTGACGGATGATTGACTCATAATAGAATCCCATAGCTGAGATGGCATTTTATTAGCCCATAATACACTAGTAGCAAGGATTGAATTGAAATAATATGTTTAAGCATTCTTAGCATGAACGTTCCTTTACTTACTGGCAACATAATTAAGTTGAAATAGCTACCCTAGACCCGGTTCAAAGTGAATACCAAAAAAGTTAACTGAATTAAAATTATTAATCCGACTGAAACTATTCTTGATATCAGTTTTCTTATCATTGTTTAAACTAACAACACCATGCAGTAATCTTAAGAAATATTTGTTCATTATTAAATTTCCTTCTATTAGCTTAGAATTCAGTGGGTTTCCGTTGGTGATGTACTGATGATTTCAAGTACTGCAATGAAAGTCCCTCTTGGTCGGCAGTATAGGTCCATAGGTTGCTAGATAGGAAACTCATGTGAGAACGAAAATACTGGGTAATAAATTGCCGAAACCTATTGTACTAAACAAGGAGATGCATTCTATATGGTACTTCTGCCAAATAAGGATACAGCGTGCACATGGTGTAATTGTTTTATTTGAGAGAGCTGAAGGACGGACGGACGAATCTTGCTGCAGCTAGTTTTACCTTGGTGGTCAAAACGCTGACCCAGATCTGGCTAGTCGAGCTCATGAATGGATGCAGCTAAAGCCTGCCTGTTCCGGACTCGAGTGAAATTAATGCTGCTATTCTAATTTAATTTACATATTGTAACTGTACCCATGAGTAAAACGTAGGTAATCTGAGCGTCACTTCCTTTTGAAGGTTTCAGACTGCTCAAGAAGACATCAAGTTAGTAGGAGTCGATAATATCTATCTGAAGAACTGTTGAAATTGGGGGTGAAACCATAATTCCAACTCTTTTCGACTTGTTTTAAACCCCAATTTATAATAATTCAATACTGGGTACTGGAAAATGCGATGTTGTGCCGATATAAAACTAGTGGATAGGACTGTTGTATCAGACTGCAGACCTGTTAGTTTAACATAGGTAATACCCAAACAAATGGAATATCTCGTGTGTGCATATCTGAGGGATTATTGGGACAAACATGGATGGATTTACAGTTATCAGCATGGCTTCAGAAGGAAACTTGTGAAAGCCAGTTGGTCAGCAACCACATTTGTATACACTTATATTACAATTTGTAGCAATAAATTGAAAATTGAAAAACTGAAATCGAAAATATTTTAACCAGGACATTGCGGAAATCACTTATAAGCGATAATATAGCTTTTTCTAAAGCTTTTGTTATCGTTTCTCATGACTTTTTAATAGCAAGATTAGCAAGAACTGGAGATGAAAGACGTGGTATTAGATATAGATAGATAGATAGATATTTTATTCCAAAAGACCAAATGCATAGTACACCTTCAGTAGAGATTCTAAATTCAAATAATTCTTTAATAATCTGATCATAAATATTGATTTGCTAAGTTTGCTAGCTACGTGGTTCACATGTGTTTGCCAACCAAGTCCAGATTCCATATAAATACCTAATACTTTAACGGCGTTGTCCAAATTTTCCTGTTTAATACTCATTTTTAGATCAACAGTTTTATTATGATTTAGATTAAGATTATTTGCATTGCACCAGCTAACAATGATGTCGTTAATTTCATTTAAATATGTATTTAAAAGAAGTTCATTGCTGTGAAAAGCTGTTAAGACTAAATCATCAGCATACATATGAGGTATGAAACTTTCCGTATTAACAAGGTAAGATTGAAAAAACTGTATGACACTGTCATTTAACCCATAAAATGCCAACTTTTGTAACAGCGTATCATGAGTTACGGTGTCAAACGCCTTAGTAAGTCATAAAACCTATTTAATACAATTTTTCTGCTTTCAAGACTTTCAATACATAATTTAACAAAGGACTTGACTGCATCCACCGTACTATGTTTCTTTCTAAAGCCAAACTGTTTATTTGAGAATAAATTGCCAAGGCAGGCCGAAGGCAGAGAATTCTTATAGGGAATTGTATTCTGAAGTCTGCATAGCATCTGGTTAGTACAGAGTAGCGTGATGGGAGGTTTTTTAAATTTTGATTTCGTGAATGATCTTCCACATGGTATGTCATCTCAAGTACGGATTTTGGCAGATATCTTTATCGCATATTTTTAACGAAATAAAAAATAAGAGGTTATAGCGGTATTGCAAACCAACCTGGATAAAGTACCTGTACGTAGTGGGGTTGTATAAGATGAAATTAAATTCGAAAAAAAAAAGAAGGAAGCAATTAGTTTCACAAAAAATTGGGATCAGATAGCATGCAAAATAATGACGAGAAAACTCCATAGTTGTTAATTGTAATTTCCTAGGAATTACTTTCAGTAGGCTAGTTATCGAGTGTGGGGGAAGAAAATAAATATGGTTACAAAGAAAGGTGGTGGGCTTTCCATTTTATCATGCTAGTACGGTACTAAAGAAAAGAAGAAAAAAATGTAAATGAGGACATAATTATAATGCATTGATTAGACCGACAATAGAATACGGAACAGCTTGCTGGGATCCGTATAGAGTGGGACAAATTGAGATATTAAATGGGTCAGTCTTGAAGTTCGTCTCTGCAATATTTGATTATGTGCAGTGTATAAGGCGTTTATAAAGGGAAACCAGCTTGGCGGGACGTTAATGTTATATTGAAACAACCAAATTAAATCGGGAAAGATTATTATAAGTTTCGGAAAATACAGTAAAGGACGAATGTAGGGAAATACTCGTTCGTAAATAGAACAAATGAATGGAATAGCTGGCCTACAAGGGTGATGTAGACTCTTCCTCCAAGTGTTAGACCTGAAGGGAGCGTTGAATTTAAAATAACTATAAGTGTGTTTCGAAGATTGTAAGTTATTTTGTTAAGTAGCCTACATTTTACTGTAAATCATTAATTTTACATTAAATGGGTATTAATTCAATGCAAATTTTAGCATCAAATTTTTTGTAAAATTTAAATTTTATTGTAGTATATTTATTGTTCTGCAGTGGATGTACGTGACAAATTATTTCCACTGGCTCATTTGGCGCAAACTGTTAATTTTCTTGTGTACAAATTTCAAACCAAGCTTCTTCCAAGTGGTCCATGACTTAAAATTACATTCAGTATTTCAGTATTTATTCATCATTCAGTACATGGGATGCCCCCCTGTTACATCTCTGCTTTCAGTGAGGCATTCCACCTTACATGACATCGATTGTATATTAACAATTAACTATTAACTATTCCTATACAAATACTAAGGAAAAAAACCACATGCAAAACTGCTACTCTCATCAAAATCTTTCTACTGAGTGCAAACTGCTAAAACATCACATGCTAAGGTTCACCATTCCAAGAATTTCTATTCAGCAAAATTCTTGTGCTGTGTACAGACATTCTTAGTATTCATTCCTGCTTCCTGTATTTCTGTTCTATTCCAACTAATTATCTCTGTTGTATTTATTTCTTCTTACTACCTTAAAAATTTATTTTTTCCAATTTTTTATTTTATTTTATTATTATTATTATTATTATTATTATTATTTTTTTTTTTTCCTATTTTTTTTTTATTAATTATAATTTTCCTCTTTTTTTGTAAGATTTTTTCATTTTCTTGTGTGTGTGGAATTGCCCTAACATCGTTAAGTTTCCAAGGCTGGACAGCTTCCGTCATCCCATCTTAGTCTAGTTAACCCTACTAATACATAACTGGCTACATGAACTTGGATTCTAAATGGTTAACCTTAACATTTATTCATCATACCTCTCTGCTTCCAGTGAGATAACCTCATTTGATTCCTGTCTCTGTATTGTCATACCTGCCTCTACCTTTTTTTTCCACTTATTTCTGACTAAAAATAAGTACATTCCCATCTTTTGTATTATCTCTAGATTAGAGGTGGTGCACAATTTCCTAAAGGCTACCTCCTTGTTCATTCGCAAATATTTACTACTTATGAATGCCTTCCTCCATTCGTCCGTTTCCAGACATTCCAGTAGGATATGCCTAGCGTTTTCCACCTTCATGCAAAGAGGGCACGTGTCTCTTGGGTAATTACCCCTAAAATTTTTCAGTTTCCATATACCTAACCTCATCCATGCGAGGCCATATCTTATCTTACTGCTACATTTGTAAACATATATTTCCATGCCCCAACTCGATTTAATGTTTTTAAAATCTTCTAGAGACTTGAAATGGACTAAATCACTGCCTAATTCTTGCTTTAAAATATCATTACATCTTTTCCTTATTAGTTTCGCTATAATATTCACATTCCAATCCCCCATTCTATTCCATATCCACCCCATTCCAATTTTATTCACCATCTCCACTCCCTTATTCCACCAATTGTCTCTAATTGCCGCTGATTGAGTATATTCCAAACAAGCTCTCTCTAGGCTATCCTCGGGTGTTTCTAAAATATGCTGGATGAATTTGATCCTCCTAATTAACACTATACTCAATCCATTTTCAATCCCCATTTCCATCCTCACTGCCACATTAGCGGAATTCCTCGGAATGCCTAATATTTTTTTCCCGTACCTCGTTCTCACCTTGTTTATAATATCTGCCACTGATTCATCTCCCCAAATTTCCATCCCATAAAATATCCTCGATTCTACTAAAGCTTTATATATCAAATTTAAATCTCTAAATTTAATGTTGGCCAATTTCCTCAAACATCTATCTATTGAATTTAAAGCTAAAAAACCCTGCTTTTTCATACATATTTTATGGACTTCCCAGTTACCTCTCGTGTTCAGCCACACCCCCAAATATTTAAATTTGTCCACCACCTCTATTTGTTCGTTATTTAAAAACCATTTCTCTTTCTTACTGACTACTCCCCCATTTTTGCAAACTAAAATTTTTGTTTTATTTATATTTATTTTCAAATTCCATTCCCTGCTATACCTGCTTAATTCGTCTAGTGCTCTCTGCAAGCCTATAGCTGTCACCGCTCCTATTGCTATGTCATCAGCAAAGAGAATTGCCGGTATTTCCTTATTCATCAATACTGGGCCATGGAATTCACGTTTCCCTAACGTCTCTATAACATCATTAATGAATATATTGAATAAAAAAGGGCTTAGTTTGCAGCCCTGTCTTAATCCCCTGTTGCTCCAAATATTTTCGGATAACCCTCCATCAGCCAATTTAACTTTAAAATTTATTCCGCTGTAAATTCCTTTAATCTTTTCTATGAATCTTGCACTTATGCCACATTTCTTCATTTTAAACCACAGCTGTTCTCTGCTAATAGTATCGAAAGCTTTCTCGAAATCAATAAATCCCCAAAAAATTTTCCCTCTTTTCTTACTTATGTACTTCTCAGTTAAAGTTTTGATTATAAATATATTATCACTGGTTCGCTTCTTGCTCCTAAACCCTGCTTGAAATATCGAAATTATCCCAGCCTCCTCTAACCAACATTTCAATCTTGTGGCTAGCAAGCCCGTGTACATTTTACTCAGGGACGGGAGTAAAGAAATTCCTCTGTAATTTTCTGGATTATCAATCGCGCCTTTGTTTTTATAAATCGGAACCATCAGAGCTGACTTCCAATTGTCTGGGGTCTTTCCGCAATCCTTTATTTTATTTAATAACTTCGTTAACGTTCCCACCCACTTCTCTTTTTGATTACTTCTTTCCAGCATTTATTCGGGATACCGTCCATACCCGCTGCTACCTTATTTTTTGACGCCTTCACTATTCCCTTCACTTCCTCCTCTGTAAAATCTTGGTCCAACTCCCTTATATATTCCCTCAGAAATGGTTGTTCTACTTCTTTTATCCCTTTCCCCGTACTCATGTTCTTGAATAGCTCAGTGAAATAACTTACCCAGGTCCCTCCTTCTATCCTATTCATACTATACCTCGACCTCGTCCATTTATTTATACATTCCCAAGCCTTTTGCAAGTCCCTATTCTCAATCCAAATTTTTAACTTGTTTATTTCATTTGCCTCATACTCTGCTTTAGTTATTTTTAGTGTTTCTCTATACTCATTTTTCGCTTTAATATACTCCCTTCGGTCTTCCTCCTTGTCATACTTTCTCCATTTCCTATACCACTGCCTATACCTCTTCTTCCGTGAATTACACTCCGCGTTGAACCATTCCCTCACTCTCTTATTTACCCTATCCTTCCTCCTCATACTTCCTCCAGCTCTCATTATACAATTGTTCAGACCTACTGCCGCTCTATTTATATCTGCTACGCTGTCCATTTCTATCCCGATCCTCATTAATTCACTTATGTCATCACTTAAAAGCTTATGAAATTCCTCCCCCTTATCCTCTTGCCAAATTATTTTCATAATCCCTTTATATTCACCCTTTTTTATCCTCTTCTCTTCTACCGGTTCATCGTCCCATCTAAACCATGTAGTTAACATCATATGATGGCTGGTGGATTTATCCTCAATCTCAAATTTTTCCACTCTCCCTGCAAGATTATAAGAAACTATCGCATAGTCAATAACACTACCTCCGTTCTGGTTAATAAATGTAAATTGGCCTTCGGGGTCCAGATCGCTCCTACCATTCAACGGTTCCAGTCCCAATGATTCGCAAAATTCCAATAATTTCCCGCCCTCCCTATTCAATATTCTATCTTTGCTTCTCCTAACGCTTTCCTCCATGAATAAATTATCTACCATAACCACCTTCCTCTCCCCTATACGAGCGTTCAAATCTCCCATAATTACAATTTCTGCACAAACATAATCTTCTCTTAACCCTTCCACATCGTTTTTAAGCACACTCCAAAAATTTCCATTATAGTATTCAGAGCCTACAGGGTGGCTGTAGCAGCCTCCGATTATTAATTCTGGGCTCTCTTTTTTTCCTTCCACTCTCAACCATATTATTTCTTCTAGCCCTGACTTGATCTCACTTACCTTACCTTTAAACCTTTCATGAACTAAAAACATTAACCCCCCCGGGTGCCTCCCGAACTTCTTATTTTTAAGCTTCTCCTTTCTAAAACACCTATACCCCTTAATGTCTATCTTCCTTTTCGGGTCCAACCAAGTTTCCGCTAAGCATAATATCTCATAATCCTTCAGAATCCCTTGTAATTCACCATTGCTGATTTTCTGAATTAAACCTTCTATATTCAAAAAACCACAACGTACTAGACCCACCCCCTTGCTGCACTGTTCCTATGTATTAACTTTGCTTTTTAGTTTATCTCCTGACAGCACCCAGCTTCTCAGGTTCCTAGCTGGTGGATCATCCGCCACTTCTATAATACTTCCTTGCGGGGAGGATACGGTCGTTAGGTTATTCTTCCTAGCCGACCAGTTCTGCTGCGAACGCTGATTCTCCTGTGATGCTGTCCCTCCTCTCTCCCTCCGCTCCTGGGATTTCTGTTGCGACCAAACATTCTGATCTCTCCGTGGTTGTGACGTCAGCCCCGGCGGCGGCGTAAGCGACGACGAGCCAGCTGCTACCATGACGTCATCTCTCACCGGGTCGATGCCCTCGTCTCTTCTCGTCTCGACTTCACCACACGAGCCAGGGTTCGTTCGCCATACACTTCCGTTCTCCACATGTAGGGATTTTGCAGATCGGTCCTTGTTCGACGTTCCATCTTGCGAACTTTCCTTTGCGTTTCTCTCATACCCTGCCCTGCGCCTATTGTCACTCACCGCCGTGAAATTGTTAACACAATACTCTAAATCGTAAACTCTTCCTTCTATTTTTAATTTGTCCTTAACTAAGGTTGCGAATTTGCCATTCTTTCTAGCTTCTATTAAATGCGGGAGTAATTGTTTTCTTCTTTGACGCGTTTCATAATCATAATCATTTTCGATCCTTACACCTGTCCCTCTCAGCGCCCTTAATCTACTCATTAATATCTCCTTAGTTATCAAACTTGAGAATTTCACCAACACTGCTCTATTCGTTCCTCTTCCAATCCTAAAAATATCTTCTATCTGGTCCTCATGTAAGTTGAGTTGGAAAATCCTTATGAAGAACTCCCTCACTGTTACCCATGTGTCCAATTTCTTCTCGAATCTTTCCTCTCTTAGGCCAAAAATTATTATATTTTTCTTCTTGTTGTTAACCAAGAGATTTTCCAATTTCATTTTGATTGTCCTGTTCTCCTCTTTCAGTTCTTGCATCTGCTTCTGGTTCTCCTCATTACTTCTTTGTACTCCACCAATAATTTCGCTAAACTCGTTCATCTTGCTCTCTATTCCTAGCTGCATAGTTTTGAAGCCTTCTTTCATTTCTTTTATTTCTTTGCATAAAAATTTTACCATGTCCTCTAACTTCACTGCATCGGGTCCAGGGTTGAGTTCCACTCCACCTATCACCAGTAGAACTGCAATCACTAGTCCCCAGCTCCATAAATTTGAATTGACGTTTATAGTGTCCACCTTTCCAGTTTTTGCCCGGTAGCCCCTATTGTTGAATCTGCCGATTCTCCCCCGATAAGTTGACAAATCGATGCCCATTTTCGAACTCCGTATAAATTCTTAGGCCCGGTCGTTGACTCTTCTTGCGTGTTCGCGGTCGCAAACTCGCTGAATACGCACAAAGCACCGTTCCACTACACACAACCGCTCTCGTCCACTGTTGAATGATGACTCCAGAAACGTAGTGTAAAATTACATTCATAAAAGGGGCTTTCAAATTGTGGTGTAGGCCTACTTAACAGCTGTAACACGCAGTGGCGCCAACCTTTAAAACATTAGGTGGGCTCAAAGATTTTAACATTTTCATACTCTCGCCTCTCATTTGGTTCTTGAAATGGACGTATATGATATTGATGTGACTACGGATAGATTTAGACCTGCATAAGAAACGATTTCATTGTTTATAATAACGAAAACACTTTATAATTCAGCCGTCAGGAAAGCGTTGTGTAGAATAGTTAAAAGAAATTAAAGTTTAGGCCTATAGCTTTATAATTATAAACTTCTTTTAAATTGCGGGATTTAGATAACTACTAAAATAAAATAAAATAAAATAAAATAAAATAAAACAAAACAAAACAAAACAAAAAAACATAATAAACTAAAACCACGTAAGGGCTCACCGTTAAGTAGCAAGGCGTGTTGCAAAATATTTCTCCTGAGTGGAGATTTCCCAATAAATTCGTCACAAGTGTCATCTCATCCCCATCTTCTTCTTCTTTCTATACCAGTAGCCTGTTCTCACACAATCTCTTTCGTGGACGACCGGAGCTTCTTCTTCCCTCCGGTTTATTTTCCTTGTTGGTTTAACCAACCTTTCTTAATTAATTTTTTCTACATGTACGTTCCACTCTTTCTTCTTCTTAAACAGTCATCAATGTCTTGTAATCTACACTCTTGTCACAACTCCTTGCTTTTATTCATTATTGTCCTTCCTGTGGGGTTTCTTCATCACAAGCGTCATTTAAATTCTAAATATAACTTTTCCGCGCTCTGCTAACGCACGTTTTAGTTTTTTTCCTTCTTTCTTTTCTTCTGAACGCAAAAATGTATTTACATACAAAAATGTATGTAATAAGGCTTAAAAATAATAATTGAAGAACGATTTCAAATGATCGAGAGGAACTTGGAATAAGAGGATATCGTACTTTGTATGTAAACAATAGCCTGAATTTTGTTGTACAGCGATTTGACAAGAAAACACTGTTTTTTAGTAATAGCAATAAAAAATTATGAATATATGGTAAGAAGTACTGTACTTTGAAAATTATTGTGTGGATTTGAGCCTCTAGGGCCACTAGTGGTACGTGAGAATTTGGTAGATTATATGCCATAATACGTATTTACACATATGTTAATACATGAATATCATATTATTTCAAAAGGTGCCTAAATTTGCAACTTTGCTAATTTGGGGACCAAGTGACTTATTATGGCAATAGCGTATATAAAATGGTCCAATTTTATATCATGTCGGTATAAAAATGAGTTGAAAGTTGTGCAATAAAAGCTATTCAATATAGTATGATAATTGGATATAATATGAAAAATATAAGTATACTAAAATCCCAATGGTATAAGGAATAAAAAAATGTAATAACACACAGTAAAAAATATGTGTTCTAGTTCAATAGTTCAAGAAACATGTTAAGGATTCCAATAAATATGCACTCAGAACTTAGATCCTCCTTTCCCGGAAGTTTTGTTTGCTTGTTTGTTTTGTTTTTGGCTATATAAGGAACATTTTCTTCTAAACTGAAAGATGTAATTTTTAGGCTTCTATATAATACCAAGATACAATAATCCTTTCACATCCTTTTTGTGAAATCTCGTTAAAAATGATTTTGTGTTGCACAATACAGAGGAAAAATTGTAAATTATATATTCTTCTGCTACAAACAAAACGAATATAATTTTTCTAAACTATAAGAACTATACACTTCAAATTTTAAGAACCTGTATAAATGCCGTTTTACACTTTAAAACACAAGAATTTTATTGTAATGGGTGTTATAGTTGCATAATTAAAAAGACAAATCTTGAGAAAGGAAAAATAGTAATATTATTAATTACAAAAGATAGCTCTTTCGTGTTTACTGTGAGGTATATTTTCCGAAATAAAAATTTTCCCAGCATTTAATTATTAAAATAACATATTGTATTAGGTGTTACATAAAGACAACCCGCTTATTGAGGTAGATGATGAAAATCAACTCTACGAGATGACAGCAAATACAAACTTTCAAATTTTATTGGAGACTAAAGAAAATCTAGAAAAAATTAACAAATGATAAAAAAGAATAACAGTTTTTTTTTATCATTTGTTAATATCGTTGCTTTGAACGTAACGAACTGTATTGGGTGAAACATAGTTGCCAGAAAATATTATAACTGAGCAAATTAGGTAAAATACTTATTGAAGATTAAAGGAGGTAATAATATATAAGGCCAAAGTAAAGTAATATTATTAGTTGAAATGAGTATTAAAATTTTTCTCATATTCCTTGTTTTATAATAGTTAAATTTCGCCCTATTATTAAGTACACATTAGGATCATATTTTTAATTAATCTGAAACAAGCACTAATATCGTTAAACAGTCTTCTTTTTAAACTTTTCAAGCCTCAAGAACTGTTACACTTGCACACTGAAAATAGTTATAAATATATCAAATAATTAGAAACAAATTTTATGAACAAGCAGAATTAGCTTGAATGTTGAAATTTTACTGGGCAAAAGTTTAACAGTTTTATATTTGAAAATGGCAGTGTAATGACCATTACTTGAAACAAACCTTTAAAGGCGCATGTAGGTAGGAAAGTAAAAAATTATGTGAGATTAGAACTTAGGTGTTTATTAAATCTTCTGAGGTATAACTAACTAATATATAAATTCACTGTTTACAGCAGATTACAAATTATTTTCATGATTAACAAAATAGAAAATCATACAATGTAACGGGTGTTATGCTGCAATCTTTAAAAGAACTATGGTCAGTCTAAGGTTCAAGTTACATGTTAAAATTTAAATTAGGGTTATTATTTCTCATAAAATTATTTCAATTTTTAAAATATGGTTTATTTTTAGTCGCTTTGACTCATGGGAGTCTAATTGCGACTGTACATTTGCATATACTTCACTTTAAGAATGATAACTTTATGTAAAATATAAATAACTAAAATCCCAATGGTACATTCAATAACCAACAGTAAAAAATGTTAACGTTGGTGTTAATGTTGATAGTTCTATTAGTTTAGGAACAATGTTCAGGATGGCTCTAAATATACACCTAGGAACAATGTTCAGGATTGCTCTAAATATACACCTAGAACTTCGAACCTCGTTTCCCGTAAGTTTATTTTTTATTATATCCTATAAGGAATATTTTTTATAAACTGTAAGAGCTAGAGGCTTCAAATTTTCAAGGCTTCTTGTGTCAAGATACACGTTTTACCGTATTCTTTTTGTCATATCTCATTAATGAAAAAAATTGGGTTGAACAATACAGTGCAAAAATTGTAAAATATTCTTCAGTCACAAAAAAAAAAAAGAATATCTTTAAGAAAAATTAAAGCACACAAAAATCCATAGGGTAAAATATGTTAAAACATGTAATAACATACAGTAAACAATTGCTATTACTGTAGGAGGAAATATTCCTTTCATTAACATTAGAAGTACAGAACACTCCGGGTGCCCTTAACGTTAGAAATTTTAATAATTTTTGAAGTATGATGTAAACTTAGGACTAGTAACTAAACTTATTAAAATAGAGACATTTGAAGATACTATTCTGTATTCTTTCCAAACTATCCATATGTTTTAATCCTCATTTGATTCCATATAATCGAGGCATTTTCTAAGTTTCGCCTTACAGATGTATAAAATACAGCTGTTAGGCTTTATTATTAAGTACAGAAGATTTTCTTGTTATAAAACAAAGATTCCTATAGGTTTTATTAATTATGTGTTTAACTGTCTATGTTCTCCAGAACTTCATATTTATTAAAAGTCCTTATAACGTGTAATAATGCAATGAAATTATAATAAATCTATACTTTAACCAAACATTGAGGTAGGCTATACCGTAATATTCTTTATACAATGTATTTGCGTTGTTAACAGGGTTAAATTTTGAGTTAGGCTTTCATATCTGAATACTGTAGTGTATAATCATAATGATAATGATGATGGTGATGATGATATAGTGGCAATATTATCAACATTACAAAGAAAACGATTACATCCATTAAAGGGTTCTGCGGTTAGAAGAGTTGTTTTACGACTATATACAAGCTTAAGAGGAATGTGCAGACATTTAAAAATATTTATTGCAAAAGAATGACTAAGCACATTTCAGCGTTAATAATGCGCTCTTTCAGCTAAGTTCATTCACAGCTCTACGGCTGGTTGTATACGAGTTTGAACTATAGCTTTTCTTTTTTGTAATATAGGCTAACAACTGCTTACAATTATTTTAACAATGAAATTAAATTCTTGAATATCCTATTTTGAACGGCCGTGGAAGCCTACAATACTATCTTGCGATCTGTCAGTAAATTCGAAAGAATGAGGTTGTTAATGGTGGGTTAAATGGTAAGTCCTCAGTTAGCTCTGTGGTAGAGTTCATGCCAATAGTACAAACCTAATACTCTCTGGAAGCATTAAATTCCGGGCGACAGGATAGTGTTTTGCTGCTCATTTCATCATTCAGGAGATTTTGTTTTTGTATGCATGTCGCTAGTGTCAAATCATAGCTTATGATAACTTTTTCCGTTTTAATTTGGTCGATTCTGTCTAACGTTAATGTCCCTCCAAGCTGGTGTCCCTATATGCGCATTATACACTGCACGTAGCCTAATCTAACACACTGCACATACGTATTTGTAGAGATATTTGACTAAACGTATTAATGAATAAACTTCAATATTCATAAGAGCATCATACTTTAAGGAGGGAAATATAGGGTCTTTCATTAAGCGCTTCCTATCTTTAAATTTAAATAAAACAAAGCATGTGTGAGATATCATCGAAATTTTTTATTCGTTTGAAAGGCCTATCGATGCCATTATGTATGGAATATAACATCCTGCAAATGTCCACCGCGGCTTCGCTGGAGGGCGCGCAACCGAAATGTCCAATTTTCCATGACTCTGGCGCATAAATCAGGCTGAATTTGACCGATGGTATGAGTTATGTTGTCTTTGAGAGCCGCTGTGGTTTATGGCTTATTCGCATAGACCTGCGACTTAAGGAAACCCCATAAGAAAAAGTCTAACGGGGTCAAATCGCACGATCTCGGTGGCCAGTTCACATCACCTCCACGTGAGAAGACCATGCCCTCAAATCGCTCGTGCAGAATGTCCAAAATGGCATGAGCTGTGTGGCACGTAGCGCCGTTCTGTTGAAAGCACATCTCGTTGGTGTCCATATCATCCAATTTAGGCCAAAAGAAGTTGGTAATCATCGACCTATAGCCTAGCGCTCGCCGTTGGCAGTGATGGCCCGGCCAACGTCGTTCTGAAAGAAATATGGACCGATGAGGCCGCCAGCCCAAAATCCACACCAAACAGTAACTTTTTCGGGATGCATTGAACGCTCTTGGATCTCATGTTGACTGGTATCGTCCCAAATTCGACAGTTTTGTTTGCTGACGTACCCATTCATCCAGAAATGGGCCTCATTGCTGAAGATGATTTTTCGATGAAAATTAGGGTCAGTTTCCAACTGCTCCAGAGCCCATTCATCGAACACACATCGTTGTCTAGGGTCGTTTACCTTCAGCTCCTGGGTAAGTTGAATTTTTTACGGGTGCAGGCTCAAGTCACGAAGCAAAATTCACCAAGTTGTGTTCTGCGAAAGACCTAGTTTTTGTGAGCGACGCGAAATCGACTGCGTCGGATTCTCCTACACACTCTCACGGACAGCGGCGATGTTTTCGGCAGATCTTGCGTTTCGTTGTCGTACGGGTGTTGGTTGATTGATTACTGAACCAGTGGACTCAAATTTATCCACCACACTACGAATAGTCCTCTCGGTAGGACGATTATGGCGACCGTAAAATGGGCGAAGCGCGCGGAACGTTGCCCGAACAGAATAACCATTTTGCTAAAACAATTTTATCATTTTCACGTGTTGTTGAACGCTATGTCCGTCCATGGTGATTTGGCAAAAGAGACTGAATAAATGACAGCCAATTCGACAGTTGTAGCTTCAATAATATGACCGCTACGAACTGTCAAAGTTCGGAAGTCCCTATTGGAAGACCCGTTATATTGATAATTACACTCCAAGAATTATATTTCTTGCATTACAGTTATAAATACCCTTACCGTCACCCCTCATTTTGTAAATTGCATATCCATCAACATTAAGATTAGATGGAACAAATATGTAGATATCATAAATGCAGTTATAAGTTTTAAATATCCCCATGAAAGATTGGTTACATACATTAATACTATTAACTTCTTTCTTTCTGACTCCAAGATAGTCTCGACTTTTAACACTGTAAAATTATAACCAGAGAACATTATAATAGTTTTAATAATTTCACAGTTAAATTTTTATCAAAGTCAACTTTGAATTGTTTTAAATAGAAACCTCGCAAAATTCATTTAAACATTATAGATTAAATAATTATTAAAACATAACAGATTGCAAATTATTCAAACCGGAGTGAATAATCTTTCGATTGACACCTACTCGCTCGTATTGACGCAGTTTTCACTTTGAAAAGTGTATAACAACTAAATAATACATGTAATTTATATAGTATTAATATTAACATTTTCTTTTTGTCTTTTTTCTGCTTTCTTTTGTTTTCATTTCGTGCGAATTACTTCTAACAATACCTATAAGTTACATAGGAATTTGCCATCGTCAGACTGTGGCTTTGTTCTAAAAGGACCAATGTCAATTTCTTGCAAAAATGAGATCTGAGCTCGGCTAGTCTTTATCTTTTGTTTAATAAAAGTGCCAATGTCTGTTGTTATTAATAGACATAACACAGGAACCTCAGAGGGCAATGTTCGAAATTCTCAGCCAAAAATGTTACTTCTATAAAGGCTTTAAAGTCAGTTATCTCAGAAGCATGTTTTATGACATTGGCCCTTTTAGAACCAAGCCACAGTTACAGGCTACAGTACAGAGACAAAGATTGAGAACTAAGTAAATTATTGTTAATTGGCATTCACCTTCCTGAGTGTGAAAAATATCTCGAAAACCCACATTTATATTGGTCAATCCCAGAATAAAAACCGCGCTTTCCCATATCTAAGATACTGTAACAACAAACCGACTGGTTACTAATAGACTCGCTTCGCTCGTTGGAGGCTGTGCCCCCAAACCTCCAGTGAGGTTCTCGGGAAAAGCTTTATTTATGAACTTACACTGGATCGGAGATAGAGTCCGAGTAGGCTTATTTAGACTGCCGAATATTACCGTTTACCCATAAATAATAAACATAAAGAAAGTGCGGAACGACTTGAAACTGTTTTCGGTTATAGAAAATGAAAATAATATTTTATAATTTTCTTTTGAAGCTAATAGCAAAATTTTAAATTTCTAACTCACTGTAGTTTCAATACAAGGCGACACGACAAAAGTCATAGGACCAGATCTGTGGATCTATAAAAATCCGTTACTGCAGGTGCAATCGATTCTATGATTCTACTTAACCGTTTACCTACTATAAGCCTCCAAAAAGGTCTGCGTCAGCCATTCTAAAGTTTTTTGTGGGTAAAATTTAAAAAAATTGAACTTGTGGAATTATTCCATCGGTTGCAGGCAAAAACCTATAAGTGTGACAAATTTCAAGTTTCTAGCTCATACGGAAGGGGGTAATGTCAGTGAGTGAGTGTAGCCATGTGCCATATTATAGTGACATGAGTAAATTATATAGGGAGTAAAGTAATCGGACGATAGTGGGCGGTTAGCATCAGGTGGATGGCCTATTGCTGAGGATGAGATTGCTGAAGTGGTGAACAGGTTGTGTCTTATCTTATGTAATTTGAACATCGTGAAATCATCATAATCAGTCCGTTACTCCAATTGATACCTGACCAGTGTGACCACAGCTGGCGGCCTTGCTTCACTTTCCGGTGACTCATTACACTAGCTTATAAGGCATATGTGTTGTAATGTTGGTCAACCTGATTATAAATTGCAAGCCCTGACTAATAAACGCCTCTGTCTACGCTATAATTCTTCATTTATCTATTGTGAATCTACTCAATGGACGTATTTATAATTATGTCCCATTTTATACGCATAAATCAGTAGGAAATTATAACTTCTCGTTCAATTTTCATAAACGGTTATATCAGAAATCGCCTTACAACGTTCCTTAGTAAATGTGTAAAATAAAAATGTTTATTAACCTTTAAAAATTAAGCCAGCTCCATTATAGTGACTGATTTTATGGTTATTTAACGACGGGAGTGTACTGAAACTTGGATTAGCGACCGTGGCCATATGCCGGAAGTTTGTCCCAAAGGCATTTTTTCTACACGTATGTAAATTTACAGACATGGGCCTGTCGCACATGTGCAAACATAAATGCCATAACTGGATAGAAATAAGGCATCATATCTAAAAATAACTCTGTGTCTGGAAATTCACACAGAATAGGATCACCTCTGCTCTCACCAACACAAATTCTTTCATAGAGGATCTCATTACCTCGAAGTCTCATTACAAGATCTCATTACCAGTCTGCAACAGATTCTTAGACGAGAGGCGGCGAAAAACATAGACTTCTACCGCACCCTACCCATGCATGACCAGGAGTGGAAAGAACCAACTTTGACCTGCGCCGTCTTGACTCAAGAGTAGCGGCCCATGGACTTCATCACCTCATAATATGTAAACAAAATCGATTTCTCGACGCCACCGATAAGTGCGTATGCAAACAGTGTGGTTAAACATGTAGTGCTTATCACATGACTGTAAAGAAAGAGAGTTTTCACTCCCATACTATGCAAATGACGAAAAGTTTTGAGTTTACATAGTGTGTTTGATCGTAATTAATAAAGCCAACTTTCAGGCCTGGATCGAACTCGCAAACCTCGGGCACAGAACCTGCTTCCTTAGAAGAGTGACAAATATTTTTGAGAAGAGATAGTTATCAATTGGCCTAGTATCTTTTATACTCTTAATTTAACGTAGGCCTTCTCGGAAGTCATTATTTCCAGTTATAGTCATAACTGTCGAAATTAATGCTTTGTTTACTAAATTTAATATTTAATAATTCTTAATTAATTCTCCAGCATTGCTAAACCTTAGCCTACCCATATAAAAATGGAAAGAGTATGTTCCACCCTTAAGCACCTTACAACAAAGACGTTATTTTGTATACTGTGTAAAGAATAATGAAATATCTCGCAGTAAATGTAACGGTCTGTTGAATTTCAAATACAATAATAAAACAGCATAAACCGAGGACCACACGTTCATGGCATTAGAGGAAAGCACGTTGATAATTAGGGCTCGCAAGTTCATGAAATGTCATATTTTTGTCTGAGTCATCACAAACAATGCTGGATGTAGTATAAATTCATCTCGCCTCAAAACGAACTTTTATTTTTCATGTTTCGGCATTTTATTCTCTACTGTTCATTTTTAGGGAATTTTCTTTCTGTAATTGCAATTCCCTATTTTGCCTTCAGAATTGACTTTTCTAACATTACAAAGCGATCTCACAATTCCTTAGGTATAAGGCAAGCATTAATAAATGCAGTAAACAGAACTATTATAATAGAAAACAATAATAAAATTAGTAATACTTAAATATTTCCCTTTGCATATTATTATTTATTATTCTTTGGAACCGGATTCTTAGGTTTTTACCTATTTTTTTTCCTTACTGCCAAATAAAGAAACGCGCATATACTTTTTCTAGTTATGTCCATAGGATTCACGCACATGAATTCTGTGGTAAGTCCTACCTAAAACACCTGAATGGGATATAAAAAAGTAAAATACCTGATTTATTCTTAACAGGTTATTTGGTCCAATTTATTAGTCTTTTTACTTGAAAATCTATTTTTTTGCGGGGAGAGAAAAAAATACTTTTATGTTGGAAATATAAACAGTAATATCGTTCTACCTATCGCTGTCAGGGATGGACGAGGCCAAGAGAGGAGAGTTAGGCAAATTACCCTCTACTATTGATAAACAACTTAATTAAGTTACAATTACATGTGTTCCGAAGCATGAAGAGATTACTACAGGAAGAAGTAAATCGTGCAAAAACATATTGCATAATATTTATTGCATAGTTTGTGTTTCATATAGCTAAAGTTAAGTTTCGCATTTTAATTAATCGATGACATAGTGCATACATGTGTTAAGTACAATTGTAAAGCTTTTAGTAAATCCATCTTAATATCCTATTATCGCGAATGTGCACCCAGGAAAGTTATTTACCACATTTTTCCCCTGTAGGAAATATATTAAGTTTCAGTTTTCGCTTATCACATTTGTATAGAGTGAGGATATGCCACGGTTTTATTTACGAAATTTGCGCTATTTCAGGATTTACATTTGCCCGCAAATGGTACCTAACATGTTAATACTGTTTATCAAGATAATATAATCTTGACATCAGAAAAAGTTTTATAATGGTTTTAATTTATATAAATTTCAGTCTAATTTTCTGTATCTGTCCTATAAGACACCCCCGGATTTTCGGGGCCTCTTTTTATGATGCAAATATCGTCTTATCTTCGGAAATATACGGTAATGACATTTTTTACTGAAACATTAAATGGAAGGAATAATTTTCAAAATATGCAAAGGGCTACAGTATTTTGACCGTACATGTTCATTGGTCTTTTAATTTTAGGTAATTAAAGGTTGGACAAAATATAGCATATATTATAATTATTGATTTTGAATTAATTTATTAAGTTAGAAAGCTTAAATTTAGCGGAATATTTCTCGACCCATAAGATTTAAGATAAGTATGAAAAAGCTATACTGCAGAACCATACAACGTCCATGTTCATCACACCGTACGTATAACTTGAATGCGTAAGATAGCCTTTTGACATGTACTGATTATGACCCTGAAAAGTATAGCCCTAACTGTGTACGATAGAGCACGTTTCCCGGATCACGTCATCTGAAGGCAGTGGTGGGAGATCCCCATACAAATGGCATTGTCTCATAGAAAGATTACAGAAGTTCAAAGCTTAAAATAATCTCTGCAGACTGCACGTGGCCGTAGTTATGAAAGTAAAGTAGTTTAATATTTTCCCAGCGCAATAAATAGCGTAATATCTTAAGTGAATGATGAGTAGAAATTGTGAAAAATCTGTGAATGTGCCAAATAAGCTTTAAAAACTTGCTTATAGGCCTACAACTAGAGTCGATGTATGCTATCATTTTTTGTGTAGTAGTTATTATTACATTAAGAGTATTTATATTAACTTTTAACCAAATTATAGAAAAACAATTTGACCAACCGTACATTATATAGAATTCATAAAACATTTGTTAAAGTTTGTGCTATCGGTTTGTTATGATTCCGTATTGTGAAATTCTCAAGAATTACACGGCAACACATTTAAGTGCCATTTTTAAAAAGATATCCCTCTAATCATAACGAAATTTTGCAGTCCCTTTATGCAAAAGATTTCCACCCTGGTAAACTGGTAAATAAGTGCTTTGCCAGAACCAGATGACAGACTTGACAGCAAAAATTGTATTCAGGACAAAATCATAATTATAAATTAGATAAAAATAATTATACTGGATTGGATCCCGGATGGCATTTTTGTGTGCATAAATGTGAGAGGCCTATGACAGTACATTTACTGGTATGTAAAAGAACCCCTGCGGGACAAAATTCCGGCACACCGGCGACGGTCACAGGCCTAAGTTTCAGTACATCCCCGTCATTAAATAACTATATACGTCTTATAGGCCTCAAGATTAATAGGCCTCAATCATACCATTTCGTAGTAAATAGCCAATTATGAAAAGAAATAGGATATGGGCCTAATTTTAATGAAGTCGATTAATACTTTACTTCCTGACCTTATTACAAGAATTAAAACAAAATAAATAAATAAATAAAAACTGTTCTGACATAACAAAATGTTAGACAAGGATGTTCTGTGTCTCCTCTACTTTTTAATATCTATTTAGACGATGTAATTAAAAATATTTAAAACTATGGTTTTGAAATAAATTACTTCAATTTGTAAACTTTTGTGCAGTTTACCTGTTGCTATTGTCAAGATAGGGGCTTATTTAGGCATTTTTCCACTTGAGCTGCTTATATTTTGCTGCCGCCTTCCTTAAGCAATTAATTGAAAGGCAGTCATAGATGCTACTTGAAAATATTTTAGGAACATCTTTATGTCACTATAAAAACAGCTTTTATGTGAATTATAATTTTTAATAAATGAATTTAACTTACCTTTCATTAGTTATGGTCAGAGGACAGCTGCTATCGTGGAGATCGCCCAACAGCTAAGATTTTATTAGGACTATTCAACTTCTACGCCGCGTGTTTGATAATGACCAATAACGTTTAGCAGTTCCTCGGATATAGATCAATCACGGCCGTTTATCTTACAGTATTCTTGTAGGAATTGCGAGGATGGCATTTCATCAGGTAAAATGGTCTGCTCGTTACTGTACACGAAATCATCAGTGTGCAGTGATTAATACGTCACATGTTGCCTTTAAACAGCACGAAAACAGATTATTTTATACAACATAACTTGTTTGAAAATTGAAATAATAGAAATGTACATTGATTAAGAACACAATTTCGATTCGGTGCAAGCCAGTTCGTGTGCGTTTATTCTGTTCTGCTGTTAGCTTACCTGAATGAAGTTAACTGTGTCTTATATGCACCATTGGTAGCTCTGATTACACCATGGTAGCTCGAATCGATTCATGGGTGGTTGATTCACAGTATGCCGTGATCTCACAACTGTTAGTTTTGTTTTTATACAACAAAGCACGAAAGTAATTATTATTTATAATCTATAATTTATTTATAATTTATAATCTAACTATCGATATACTCGTCAACTCTCGTGGGAATACCTATGACAATTATGTCTGGATAATTTATTTTTCCGAACAACCCTTTCTTTTTCTTCTTTTCTGTACATCGAACAAATTAATTTAAATCTGTTGTCGTTCGTTCTTTAATAAATAAGTGAAATGAAATGAAATGAAATAATTAGCCTAAATGTCCCGTTAAGGGCAATGGCCTCCTCAAAGAGGGTAAGCTAGAATACACCTACATGTGGTGAGCTATTCCACATGAGGGATATTTGTGCTCTTGGGCTTTTATGCAATCAATAAATAAGTAAACACTAATTACTCAGACTAAACAGCCTATATTCCATGCTAATCACTCCACATCGTACACAATATAAAAAATAGGGATATATTGTAAATACTGTATACGATTAACTGAACAGTTAGCAATGTTAATGATTGCTCACTGCAGTCTACCTTATCCATCTCGGCAAGAGCATTTTAAATCTAGTATGGTAAATTAAACCCTAAATGCATAACCAGTGTCTTTTAATCTGTCAATCTCTTTCAGTATTTTCTTAAATAGTAAGTATTTTAGCTCTAACTTGTTTAGCATAATATAATACAAATATAGTACTGACTTATAGGCCTACTTAATAAGTGTTACTGATTGGCTGCTGCTTTATGAAGGAAAACTGCCACAAAACAGCGTTTCACAGATGCGTCTTCTTGTAGCAATACATAAGCGTATTATTATTATTATTATTATTATTATTATTATTATTATTATTATTATTATTATGCTTTGGGCTTATAAAATGTCGCATGGTGACATTCTCTGAAAAATTACATGTTATCTCATTTTATATGCCACGCTTAAAAAATATTCCTCTCATCAAAACGAAATTTCGTAGGGCAACTGGTAAATATGTACCTTATCAGGACCAGAAGTTAGGCTTTACAAAAAACATTTTGTATTCAGTTCATAAACAAGTATTATACAGGGTGCGGCAAAACATCCTCCCTATTTTAAAGTTCAAATAAAAAACATATGGTTCAAAATAAAGAAGCTGTATTAACATGAATGATTCTACACAGTGGGAAGTTTAATGCTTTCTGGAGTTCGAATGCTGCGTGGCCTTCCCCCTCCCTTTTTAATCATTTTATCACTTGCTCTAAAGTTTGACACCCATAAGCTAATGCTATTCCGATCTGGAACTGCACCACAAGCGAGAATTTGGAAGCGAATCCGGAAAGCACGCTGGGCAGCGACAACGGAATACCCGTTTACTAGAAATGATTCCACAGCGTAAGCACGTTCTTTTCCAGTCCACGGCATGGTTGGATACTGTATTGAATGACAATTCCGCGATTTCAATGTCCTATTCAATTTTTGTTTACTGTTTACCACATGTTTTTTTTCTGTCGTTATGGCAACACAAGTTGACTCCTACTCCCATCTTGTGCGATTGTAGCGGCGTGGATATAGTGCCTAATTAAATGGCGAACCTTGATATAAGAGCACGGAGACAAGATTAAGGTCTTTTTATATTTAGCAGTGAGGTGAACTAATCTAATACACTGAAAACCTTAAATTTCCACTGTGTAGATATCATTAATATTAATATAGTTTCTTTATTTTGATCCATCTGTTTTTTTATTTGAAATTTAAAATAGGGAGGATTTTTTGCCGCACCCTGTATATTACGTACAAACTAAGTTCTTGCATTTCATAGTAAGTAGCCAATACTAACAAATTATTCTGCATATTGTTTGTGATAAAATTTTATAATTATATGTAGGTCCAAGTTCGACTTAGTAAAGGAAATAATTAGGTTTAAAATATGTAGGTCTATGACACAGCTGCAAAAGCATCTATAGCTTCAGAGGGATTCTCTATTATTACAAGGTAGTGGCTGTTCCAACCCTGTTAGCTCGTATGGGTGCAAATTCTGGATACCAGCAAAAAAATTTTGCACTTAATAAGGCTGCAGAAATGAAATTTATGTGACCGGATGTACACCAAAGGCTCATAAGAAGAACGCCTATATTGGAATAGAATAAGAAGATTTTCCTGCAGTATTGATGGAACAAGGTGCACTCAGCCAATTGATGACATCTAAGACCCTACTATATAGAATAAAGAAATAGTGGCTACGGTCAAGAAAATCGGCCCTAAAGGCATGGGAACCGACATGCTCACCATGTGCCCCCAATACTGCTGTCTGTCGATGGAACCTTAAGGAAGGGGTTGATGACACAGCGATCGGATGGTTGGCCTTGTCCCTTTAAAAGATGTTGCGCCATGGAGATTAGTTTAAGCTTAATTTTTATTTCGTACTGGCTTTAGATATGACCTCTGGTAAGTTAAAGAAAAAAATAGGAGTTGCTCGCAGAAGCCCCTAATATTGTGTTAAAATTGTCTTCATTATCCAGAACAGCAAATTGCTCAGTGATGAAGTGCAATGAATGCTGAGTTTTAAATATGATTAGTCAGTCACGGCCTATAATAAAATACAAGACTCTGCACATTTTTCAGAGGCTAATTTATTGCCTCGTTAACGATTTAACTGATATAAGAAAGAAAGAAGAATTTTGACGTCATAGTAGCTTCCAGCTTCATTCATTTTATTTTCATAACTTGGTCTATGAAGGCAACATGTCCAGTTAAAAATACAGATTATTAACCCTATTCAACAAATTGTTATTCTGAGCGCTCCAATCTTTCGTTTCTCAAGTCAGAGGTCGCGCGATACTGTGTTGTTATCGTTAAGATGCATGAATGTTTGATTTCTTAAAATTACTCTACTACGAATTGTAATAGAGTGATGTCATGTTATTTTTATTATACTAATTTAAAGTCTTTTACTGGCCGGCAAGAAAGCGATACGGCCGAATACGACGTCCACATAGCATATTCCCTCGTATACATTATTGTAACTGTTTTATTTAGCCTATAGCATGTACGTGCACTGATTTTAAAGATGACACCATTGTACAATTATATTTGCATTAGGCTATGCTTTGTTGGGTTGTAAAATTACACGTGTCCATAAAAGAAAATATAATATCGTCAATGCTATGCCAAAACCACGAATGTGCAAAAATTCAGATTTTGACTTTAGTGCATTGCTGGCATCTATTTACATTAAAATTTTGTTCTGTAGGAACCACAAACGTTGTATTTTCTTTCCTTGGTGAGTAATAGTTAGTTCCATTTCCTTTTAATACAAGTTCTGCTTTATTTTTTATGCTACAATAACAAAGTGACCCATTCGTGATTTTTAAATTTTTGCACATTCGTGGTTCTGGCATAACAGTGACGATACTGTAAAAGTAAAATAGCTATAATTTTAAATTATTCAGTGGACACCGATGATTCATACAGCACAAAAATTATTTTTAGCCCAAAATATTTCATCCATCTTCCTCCGCTAAAATTTCGGTGGCCAGCCAATTTAATGAGATTTTCAGGGTAAAGGTTAATGACATTGGCTTTGGATTAGATATGCATAATGTATGGAAATAAGCTTACTTGACCTACCGCTGTTAAGAAGCCTCTGAAGTCATCACACAAGTAAAATATCGTTCGTATGATTAAATATTTTGGTTAGAGAAAGACATGCATATTAGAATTCTACAATAGTAATCCATTATTAGAATTTGAAATTAATGCTTTTTACCTGAATGTTAGGCTCAAGGCACAGACTATCTGCTTTTGCTATTCTAACAGCTTCATAATGACATGTAACTTATAATGCAACATTTTATGGACTAACTTATATTAAAAGTATCTCTTTTAAAACTCTTCCCCGTCCGCGTAATGATACTCGTGTAGAAGTTCTTAAATTACAAAATAGCGGTGAAAGCTATAATTATAAATAGTAAATTGGTATTAACTTATTTTGTCACATTAACTAAGCTAATTTGAAATGCTCACCTTGAACAAACACTTTGCATCAAATTGCTTTAGTAATAGCGTACAGGAACGACTTTTCTTACTTATTGTGATGCGTTTAAGGGGAAATAATGTTAACCTTGACACATTGTATAACGATGTTTCTTATAATAAGAAGTTCCGGGATTTTTACTTTCTCTATCCGCGCCATTGCTTTCATTGGTGGAGGAAGTATTTAGTGTCTGTGAACGAAGCTACTACCTAAAACTCGTCCAAATACTGTTTACCCAGGAATTTCAAACCAAAATAGTTTTGCCACTTTAATGATATTACCTAAGTCCAGAAAATATACAGTGCAGTTTAACAACTCATTTTAAATTGCTAATTTTATTATAAGCGATGATGCAGAGTATACACATATAACGACAACAAGGAACGGCTACAAATGGATTGCCTCATATTTAAGTCTTCAGAGAGCGTCTAGTGCACACTTGAGAAACATATACGGTATACATTTTACATTCAAAGCACTAAATTTATCTTAAAGACTTGATATACAACCATATACCCTTAGCTAAAACTTAGCTGGATCCAGATCGTACACAGTTCAGCATTCATAAAATAAAACATGTTATGACAGAGCCCTATGTTTGATCTTCTATTTAGGATAGGCCTACAATATAGAAGAAATGAACTTTCAACATACATCTTCTTAAAAATGTGACTTTTTATTGTGACACCGTTGTTCTAATGTGATGTTTTATTTTATGAATGCTAGAGTGTATGTGATTTGGATCCAGATAAGTTTTAGTTAAGTGCTTAAGGATGTATATTTTTCTTACCGGTATCGAGTTTTAACATATCGCACTCTTACTGAAAATCAAATTCATTATATCTAATTTTACGTTACCCGCCTAAAGAAACCACGCTATACTTGACAATACTAAGATTTTTTTTGTTTTAGTTGAGAAAGATGTAATTTTTCACAATTTTAATAGTATTTTTGGATCATTATCCCGTTTTCACTTCATTTTCTGACAATTCTCTCTGCTCCCCTAAACTACGTTTCTTGAAACATTTTCTCAGAAAGTTTTCTAGCTTAAGTATCACAGTACCATTATCCGTGGTTAAAAAAAGTTCCCAACCTTAAATTAATTCTCATCTCGAAGTTAACATGAGAATAGTGCATCTGACTGCTCTCAGGACTGAAAGCACACCGGTTATTAGCACACCGGAAACAATAGAATGTCTAAGTGCATTCACTTTTATAATGTTTCATTTTACTAAAATCAGCAGCCTGTACGTAGGTGTAATTTTGTTTCTTATCAACTTTATATTAAAATCTTAACAAATGGTATTTATAGTTTTTTGAGGTATGCTACAGTGTTTTTATTTATTTTTGTCAAAAACTGTAAAGGTATGCAACATGATATTCTGTAAAGATGTTAGGTACTTCGAAATAAATAATTATAATTAGCTTGTGACATAATACCAACTTAATTATAAGCAAGCCGGGCGGCATGGGTAGCTTAAATCCTAAAAGGGAGAGGTAAAACTAAGATAAAGAAAGAAAACTGTAAGCAAAATACGTTGGTGGTTGAATCCATGAACCCGCAGATTTTGAGGCGAGGCCTGTGAACACATGCTTTTTTGGGGTCAGCAGAAAGGCTAGTACCTACTTGGTCTTAACTTGGCAATTCGGACTGGAGCATTCAGTTTGATGGGCCAACAGAAATATCTACGGGTGAGCGGACAAGGGATCACTTGCAGTAATTGGAATCATAGTGGTTCATTCCATACTCCAGAAATGAGCAATTCACCCATTGAGCTCAGATCACTGAATTCACCACAGTAGCATTGGCGTGCTTATAGGTCGATCCTAATGCGCTTCCTACCAACTCAATTTTTAACGCTTTATTATAGGCCCTAATGTTTTGTTTGAAAATCAGTGATCGATTTGAAAACTTCTTTCATTTGGGATTCCATTCTGTAGAAATTTTCCGCTCATATAGTTACTGCTACTGCGGTGTAACTCATCCAGAAATCTCAAGGCTCCAGCTACATCATATTCCGGTCCATTTCTTGCTGTCTTTATAACTCATTCAGCACACATGCATAGCCTTCTTGTTAATGAGCTGACGTATATGGCACTGGCCTTCGAAACATGAGCCTGGAATTACATGTCACATAAAAGACGCTGAGCAGAGTTAGAGCATACTAGCTTATTATTATTAGAGGGTAAAATATCAGTTGAGTAGGTTTTTCGACTAGCCTTTCATTAGACTTTTCTCTCCTTTAAATTTACCAGTAAATACCAGTATTAAGAATGTTCATTCGTAAATCTAATGCTTGGCATATACACTATGGAAGAGGCATAACTGTGCAGCTTCAAGGGGGAAGTTGAAAACATTAAAATAAACGTAACACTATTTTACGTTTTGTGGCTAAGTTATGGCTTAACAGGTAATTCGGCTGAATTGGAACAGCGCAGTACTAGATAGTATTTTCCCGGTGGTATGGACTTCTGTCACGCGTATAAAAAATACACTATGCTTAATACACTCTCGCTCCGTATGTCGCGGATTTATTGGTCCACATAACAATCTTTGTACAAAATGTCTACTTCATTGGAAACCCGCTAAGGGAAAATTTATTTCCTATTCTTTCCTCTCCCGATGTGAAAAGAATTAGAGCAGTATGGATGATACTTAAAATTTAGGAATAACGTATGTTTCTGAGAAAAGTACTCACCTGGAAGAAATATGATACTGGCATGCTTTGTTTGTTTTTACCGAAGGAATAAACTGTTAAAATCTGCATAGTTATACCCTTCCACTCTGTATATTGTATTAGATGTCTTTTTATCTGAGTGGCAGAATTTACACCTAGAAATTGCTTAAATCACTAGTCACTTCGCTATCTAGAAGTTGAAGTACAAAAAAATATTGGATGCAGGTTGCGCAGCAATGTCATCACAAAGTGCGATACAAAAATTGGCCCATGTTCCTAAGATGGTACAAAACATTGATAAGACAAAGAAAGAGAGCATGTTATTAATTTCTGCAGTGCAAAATTAAATCAGCACATAAATGAATACAACAAGAAGCAATTAACCTACTCATAAATAACATGAAAATAAATAAGATAACATATTTATAAGCACAGGAGTTAAAAAGAAAGCTTTTTTTTTGTATTCAGCGGTATTAAATGTTACGGAATAACAAATAAAAATATGGAGAGAAGATCTGAATAACTACGCGTAAAAACGGTCGAACATAAGATGCCAAGATCACATTTCGGTACAGATTGGTATCAAACCTGGTCCTTTTACTCTAATAATTTCATGCAGAGGTGTTTTTTTTCCAGTCGTAATACCTTCTCAGATTATTGAAGAGCGTCCATTATGACAGATTTCCTCAATGTTTTCGGGCCAATGGTACTCTCCAGATGCGAATCCTTCTAAAATCAAGTTGCAAACTGACCCTGGACAAATCAGGGAAGAGAACATTGGTCCACATTGATCGTTCGTCCAGTTGTTCGTTGCTTTGATTTTAAGAATCACTGTAATGGACTTTGTTACACTTGAGGAGTTCGCCTTCATCTCTGTGTCCACGCGATGGAATGTTTTGTTTCCCCAGAAAAATGATTGACTGAACAATAGGAACAAGCCTACTTCTGTTCTCTTGCAATGGTCTTAGATGGTGAGAATTCGCTTGGTTTTCAGGACCTCGTTCAGGTTTGTTTAAATTGAGCGAGAAAATTCTTTCCAGACAGCATGGCTACTTTCTGGTACTCCTTTTCTTTATGGCAACTCAGTGCTTCATCTTGACCCATCAGTTTCTTGAATTGTTTCGTCTGCCACCTGTTTCCACCTACTTTGGCGGAAAAATGGACAGTGTATGCAGTACAGCCCATCATGGACTTTGGACAGAAATAACCATGGAGAACTATTGAAATGATCTTGAGTAGGTTTTGTGAACGTCCTTTCCATCGACTTTGTGCAAGGAGCTAATTCAGACATAAATGGAAGGTGGCTTCCAGTGATTTTCTCTAGTTTCTGTTTAGTCTAGTCGTCTGTAGGTTTTCCAATTTAAAAAAATGCGTTAAACAATCAGACGTGTGAACTAAACCATAACATCAAACGAAAGGATAAAACGGGTAACCCAAAGTTCGCAGTCATAAACGCTTGAGTGCCAAATAAAATAGCAAACGAATTGCCAGTTGTTCTTAATAATTTTTAAGTAAACTATTTTTATAACCTCAACAGTGAAGCTTAAAATTATGTCTACTGGTGTTATTTTTTCAATTTTTATTAATATATTATTGTTATCTAACATAATATAAATATGACCAATTTGTTAAAATTAGGTTAGTTGCTTACGGACTGTTCATAGGAAATAAAATATTATATTTTAACATTTTTGAACGACTTGAAACCGTTATTTGTAATTTGTTAGGTATTATTGGTACTGATTATATTTGAAGAAAACTATTGAGTCCAGTTAAATTAAAACAACATATATACTGTTTGTTTTTCTTTTAAATCTTAATTGGAAAAATCAGCGTTAAAAGATGATATAATTATACACAATTCGTATAATAACAAACTGTTTACTTACTCTTAAACAGTTCAGTCCATTTTTCTTTGACTCAATTTCGCATTCGGTATCGTCTGTATTATTCACAGCTAAGAGATCCCTATTCTTGTTTTTGTAAACATACAAAACGCCGGATAAATCAAATGCAGCTTGATAGCGGGCTTAGGAGAAACAGATTTTGTTAATAATTAAAGTGATATCGACTTCGAGCAAGTGGAGTTAAGTGAACTCCATTTAAGCTCAAACATCTTGTTGGCCCATCTTCTGCCAGATAGTTGACCTCTTCATCATTTCCCACTTTGCCTCTCCTCAATTTATGATGTCGATTGTTTCGTAACAATACAGCAATATCCCAATACATGTCCGAAGGGTGTCTACTTCATTACAAACTTCGTCGGGGATCTAACACGCTGCTGTATTGTTTCTAGCATAGTAAACTAAACTCCGTGGCGCTATATCCCTGAAGGGACTTGGTCTACCACGCGACCACTGCGTCATTTACCATAGGCAGATGGCATGATTGGGGGCATGTGGCGAACATGCCAACACCCACGGCCGTTAATGGTGGTTTCCATAACCGGAGCCCCTACTTCTCTATCAAGTAGCTCCTCAATTTGAATCACGAGGTTGAGTGCACCCCGTTCCAGACCTCCCTATCTCATAAAAATCCGAGGCCGGGGATAAAACCCGTGCCGACGGATCTGTAGTCAGAGACGCTAACCACATGATCACGCCGGCGGTCTTTCTAGCATAGTGCTTCAACCAAATATGCCACGGCGTACCCCATTAATAATCTCCAATCTGAAAACTATTCATCCTATCGTATGCAAAAGGATGCGATAGGATTTCTGAACTTAAATCACTATCTAGTTTTGGAACCTCTCTCATGCTCTGTATTTGTTGTATGTTTCCTTCTGGCCTTCTCTGTAGCTCTTATATGTGAAACGCTTCAAATGAATACAGTTATTCTGTTTATAACACATTTATTTTCTACGCCTTTAACAACTGAACTATTAGTAAAAACGAAAATGGCAACGTTCAGATTGCAGTGATGTCATTTTTCTGTATATGGCATATCTTCTCATCTTTATATACACCTTAGTTCGGACGTTATGCAAATTTTTCTGCAAGGTCGGAACACTAGATTAGGCATCAGCTGTAATTTTCAGCTAACAGGTGTCTTAACATAGAATAAATAATTATGTCTAAAATTTTAATTATAGGGATCGAAAACTTGTTCTGGAACTTGCTTGCAGTTATTCTTGTTAGACAGTTCATTGCGTCAAGATGATCAATGGCTTATTAAATTTTCAGATTTGTTTATTTTGTTACTAAGCATGCAAAAAGTAACCACCTGTGTAGACTAAATAGTTATTGATATAGGAAAGTTGTTTTAATCGAATTTCATGTCAGATTTGAATATTTATTTAAAATTTACATAATGAAAACCGAGAAAATTCGAAAGTTGACAGGAAGTAAATTATTCCTATGCTATATATATATATAACCGAATAGAGCTTTTATATTACTCATTTTTAGAGGTTTCAAAATTCGATTTATTATCAAAATCATTATCACTATTTTTTAAATCACAATTTTGGAAGAAAAAGCTCCGTAAAAACTAACTTTAATATTTTAACCTTAGATGCATGGGACTCAATTTCATATCATATCATATCATATCATATCATATCATATCATAAGTGTTTATTACAATAATTAACTTTTTACAAATTCCAATGCAAACAATCGCATGGGTCCGCATGGACCGTACATGCTTACGCAAAAACACACACACACAAAAAAGAACAAATAATATAAATACAAAATAACACAAACAAACTAAATCTATTCCTCACCCTCCACACCCGCTCTCCAATTTGTCGCTTTTTCAAACCTGAGCTGTCTCGCCTTCAACAAAAACTTCCCAATGCCTTCCTCAACGTTTTTTCCCGTCAGTAACTCCAAACATTTCCGTTGCTCCCTATTTGATTCCATAAAAGATAATGGTAAATATTTTCCCCTCCAATTTTCCAAACCTTCACAATTCGCCAAAATATGAAACCATGATTCTTCCCTCTTACATAATGGACAAACTCTCATTCCGTTTTCATCTGTGATCTTAATCATTCTCCACGCACCGAAACAATAAATAAACCTGCAACTGACTCCAAAGAAAACAATTAATACAGTGATTACGTCCATAGTTATTTTTTGTGCCTATTTTACCATACCATAGGTATTTGATAATTTTAGGACCTCTATTTGTGTGTGTGTTCATGTGTCAATGTGTCTATGTGCCTGGGAACAGCATAGCTCAAGATCGAAAAATCGTATAAAATAACATTTCATATTTGGGTTAGGTATCTTCTGAGAATGTGACACGATCACTGGACTACTTTCTCTTAATTTTTACATGAAAGAAATTCGTTTTCGCGATTTTCTCGAAAATGGCACTAACAATTTTGTTTAAATTTAGATATGCTTATACTAAGAGCTCAAACTTTTACTTGATTTTTTTTTTACAAAAATCACTGAAGGGTATTTGCTATGCTAGCTGCCTGTTCTAGTAGTTGCATCCGATTAACCTAATTTATTAAGGTTTTTAAGCTTCACTGATTTTATTTTTCAGTTTGCACTATCGTAAATCTTTAATAGCTCTTCCCTGGTGACAAATTACCTTGTTTTTAAATCGTCATCCATAAAAATAGTAATCAACTCTGAAACGAAATGAAGTTTTTTTATAATCTTTATTTAGTTTAGGCTAAGAGTTCTGTGTTAATTATTTTATATAATCGAACACTTGTTATAAAAGTAGTATTCTTATAAGTATGGTTTTCTTACACATAAAACAAGTATCACTTATCGATAATGATTGAAGATTCAGTTGAAGTTTCATCACTGTACCCTTTGAATATGGATGTTTTTTCTACCTCCTTTAAGATCTTAGGTCACAGGAGAAAATCATAGAACTCTCTTCAGGTCATACTTCATGCACTTTCACATAAGCAGTAGTGTTAACTAATCAGGGTTGTACAATATTCATAATAAGAACTGGAAATTTATGTTTGTTAGTTTTAAATAGAACTGACTTTTATATAGAACATAATGCCCTTTGTATAAAAGTTCCTGGCGGATGTTACTAACCTCAAACAATGTCGGTTGAAATAGACACTCTCAAAAGCTTTCGGCAACGCACTCTTGTCATCTACAGGGTCACTGAAGAAAAGTCAGTGCTTGTCAATTGATGTTTATTTTGTTAAAATATGTACGATAGTTTTGTATAGGTCATCGTCATATGCTTTGCCTCAAAAGTAATCGCTTCAATTCTCTACTTGCCTAATAGTTGTTCTGCCATATCTTCCCAATGATCCAGCGCCTAAATTCTCGTGTTCCCATTGTCTTGTCTTCTTCATTTTATTCGTCTTACAATTCATCTTTGCCCTCTCAACTGTTATAAAATGTACAGTTCCCCCTTTTAACTTTAATATCTCGTTTCTTTTCCCCATTTAATAATAATAATAATAATAATAATAATAATGATATAATACTTTCTTACTTACCCAATGGCAATAGACAATCCCTCAGCAAGCTAAGGAATATTATATATTTTATGGAACCCGAAGGTTCATTGCCGCGCTTACCTGAGCTAACTCCATCCAATCATCCCTCGCAAATCCTACTTCCCTTCAATCTATACTAATATTGTCCTCCCACCTACGTCTACGTCTCCCAGTCAGTACTTTTGAGATATGTCTTTCCTTCCCATGCGCGCAACATGTCTAGCACATTTCATCCTCCTTGATTTAATTACCCTTACTATATCCGGTGACGAATACGGGTTATGAAGCTCGTCGTTATGTGTTTTCTCCAGTCCCCATTTTCATCTCTCTTAGGCCCTAATATTTTCCTAAGCACCCTGTTTTCGAACACACTCAGGTTATGTTCTTCGCGACGAGTAAGCGGCCATGTCTCACACACAACCGGCAGGTTAATAGTCTTATAAATCTTTATTTTTAGATTTCTGGACAGAAGACGAGAAGATAAGAGTTTCAGAACTGAATAAAAACAAGTATTTCCTGATTTGAGTCTACACTTTACTTCTGCCTTAATATTATTTGTGTCTGTAATTATTGCTTGCAGATACTTGAATTTCTCCACATGTTCGAACGAATTACCGGCTATTCTAATATTTTGTAGCATGTTATTTTGCCATTTCATGACCATATACTTTGTTTTTCTGTATTAATTTCCAATCTGACATTTATGCAGGCATCGTAAAGACTAATAATAATAATAATAATAATAATAATAATAATAATAATAATAATAATAATAATAATAATAATAATAATAATAATGTTAATAACACATAATAGCACTAATAATATTTAATAATGACAATATTTAACAAAAGTAATTGTTTATTTCTCATTTAATGATACATGTGTGTCGAATGCCCTAATGACCTAGTACCAAGGCTTGTAAACTATAGTTTACTGATCTTGACCTAGTACAGCGTTTCTCAACCTATGGTCCGCGGACCACTGGTGGTCCGCGAAGATAGTGCAGATGGACCGCAGACATAATGCCATAAAGCAAGTAAAGAAGTAAAAATTTTTAACATAAAATGGACACTAGATGTCAAAGTTTTTAAAATCTTCGAAAATACAGGTCCAATTGCAAGTTTCCTTACTTTTGCAGTTACGAACCACAGTTTGAAACCCCTGATGCACTGACGTCTATGGTTCCCTCTTTCATTCAAAACCCTGAAAAATAAGACTTTGTCGGAATTTGTTATTAGAAGCGCTCTCTTAACAAGGGTTTTATTGTTGGAGGTGCTCGAGTGTCTGATACCGGTAAACCTGTCTTATAATTCCTAATTTAATCAATAATAAAGTCTGTTCAAAATATAATTTTACCGTCAATAGTTTACTTCCAATTCAATAACTGTGTTTTCGTCGAATTAAAAAAATGTATTTAGATTGATTTCGTTATAATGACCTATAATTAATACCCCTTATATTAAGAATATAAACCTAGGCCTACATATAACCACCTTTTAAAAATGGGATGTAAATCTAGGGGTCCGTAAAAAATTTTAGACTTTTTAGAGGTCCTCGGGTTCCAAAAGGTTGAGAAACGCTGACCTAGTACATTTCTGTTTCACCGTAGGGTTTTTCACACCTGTAGAGAGAACAAACCTTAACACTAAAACGAGGCGAACCATATCGATTATTAACTATTACTATTGTAAATGACGCTAAATAGAATTATATTTATTAATTATCTAATTCATCAATTTTTTCAACAATTTGTTCTTCATTATATACAGACCTAGTATTTAGTCTGTTTTATTTGATAGCTTAACATTTATGGTACTATTGATTTTCTTAAATGCTGTGCTATGAATTTTTAGATTAATTTATTTCTTAACCGATCTTCCAAGTCCTAATTTTATCCACATCTGCACTGCTGAAATCTCAAACCGGATTTCTTCTGCTCTCTTCGTTGACCATGTCTCCGCACCATAGAGAAACACATTCCACGCAAAATATTTTCTGTTCTCGTCCTTATATCCACATCTAACAAGCTATACAATATCCTTTTCTAATTTCATGGCCTGTTATACCATAATTATAATGATCACGCAAGAATTGGTAGAAACTTATTTCCCTATTTCTTAGGTTCTCGTAAAACATAACCTTGTTAAAAAGAGAGAAGCCATTTCATAATTACGGGTAGGACATTCTAGCAAATTATAAAAAAACTATTCTTGTTTATTACATATTATAATTAATAAACTAGAATTGGTTCTTCACATTCTGTAAAATTTACAATACCTTCTCCTCCACACTACATGCAAAGCATTATTTAAATTTTATTTTAAATACTTTAAATTTGTTTTTCAAAATCTATTACGGGTGGGACATAATTTGGACACTGATTTTAATGATGCAAAACAAAAGTTCATTTGCTGTTCTGCTATTACTGTTAGGGTCTTAATGCTGTTATTAATGAAGGTATGAGGGATTAAATACAAATTGTAAACTGTTTCCAGGTTGTCAGAACATTTATTTAACTCATCAATAATAATTTAACAAAACTATTACTAGGGACCGGATTTTTAGGTTTTTAAAAACACTGTTTTAGGTTTTCCATTAGGTGAAATAGTTTTTTTTTTTTTTTTTTTTTTTTTTTTAAGTTTTTGTCCTAAATATCGTTTTCGGGTAGAATAATTGGTTTAATGAATTTGAATGTGCTACATAGGATTCAATACATAATACTTGTAAAGTTTAACTTAACAAAATTGACTTAAATTTGAGTAAACTTGCTTTATGACAATATTATACAAATTGAAGAAAGAAAGCGTAAACAATCAAAAGAAGCAGTGAAAATAAAATTGTCTCACATTTCCTGGTTACAGTATATCACTAAATATCTTTCAAGATTCTCAACTGTGAAGTTCTTCCTGTTACCTCTTAGAATAGATTTGAAGGCAGAAAATGTCCTTTCAACCTCACATGACGTCAACAATGGTTGTTCGTACGAATATTTTTAAAGGAATACGCCGGTACTCTTACCCTTCCTCTCTTCATACTGTCATCCTAGACGACATTGGGTTGAACGAAACGCTGGTGGTATTAATTTCAACCCGACAAAAATTATCTCTCCGCAAAATATCGATTTCTCAACTGACAAACAAAAAGACAAAAAAGTAGACTAAATTAGATATTTTAGGTTTTATATCCCGTTTAGGTACATTTAAGTTTTTATACACCATTTAGGTATTTTTAGGTGCCACAGAATTAATGTGGGTGAATCCTATGGACATGATTCGAAAAAGTGTATGATCGCTTTTTGTTTTGGAAGTAAGGAAAAAAAATAGGTAAAAACCCATCCGGTCCCTAACTATTACCATTACGGGTGGGACAAAAAATCACTTGTTTGTTATTTTACATAGTAATTAACCACGCATATATTTTGAAGTTAATCTTATACCAAATTGTACCTTAAGATGTATATTTTTTCAAATGAAAATGGACATAGACTGACGACTCTTGAATACTTGGTATTAAAGTGTGTTAAAATCATGCTAAAATGACAAAAAAAAAGTAACTCAAAGCAAAATATAAGTAAATCGACAGTTTTTACACATGAAACCACTTCAGATACACCTAAGTCCTTAATATTCAGAGAATTTGAGGTTTCAAGCTTATATTAAACCACCCGATTACAATAATTTTATAACTTCTCCCTTTGAGGAAAAAATTCCCATATTTTATTAATTGGCTGAGAGGGTACCTGTGTGAAAAACCTAATAAAAAACATGGTATCAAGTAAAAAAGTAGGAATTAAATATGTAATAGGTACTATATGTTACAGCTCAGACTATATTCCGGTGTAACAATGCACACATTAACATAAGTTCCATTTAGGAAAATAATATTCTACTTTGTAAACGAAGTTATAAAAATTTCACATTAAAAAACACACACATGTAAATTTTATAAAATATTAGAATATTACGAGATCCCTTTCTTTCTTTCTTTCTTTCTTTCTTTCTTTCTTTCTTTCTTTCTTTCTTTCTTTCTTTCTTTCTTTCTTTCTTTCTTTCTTTCTTTCTTTCTTTCTTTCTTTCCTCAGCTTTTTCCATTCCTTCTTTCAGAAATATAAATCAGCGTAAGAGAATAGTTCTTTATAATGGTTACCACTTAGGCTACCTTTGCCGGTGAGTGTTTTCCATCCGTTCGCAGTCAAGGACGCATGGAATTTTTGAAGTTCTAATTAGAAGAAATCCATGTTTTGTGTCACTCAGGAAGGGAAGATGTCGGTAATTTTCGGCCAACAGTGAAGGCCCCAGAACCTAATTTCTAAATACGTGCGGGGCAGGCCCGAGAAAACGTGTCTTGTGGGAATCCTTCGATTGGAATACTTGGAAATGAATTGCGTCGGATTTTGAATTATGTGCCATGGAAAAAAACGTAATAGTGTTTGGAATTTATTTTTTGAGGAACGAGATAACTTTCATAAGCCTTGTGTCCACATAGTTCCGCATTAGCCAAACATAAAATATGCGTTTTGTCACATCTCCAACCGGAAGTAACATGTGTTGCAATAGGCCTATGCTTTCTGCATCAGCTGTGAATTGTCAAAATCGGTCATTGGTCGGACGTTTGTGAGTAGGACATGTTTGCACATGGAAGTTCAACGAATTCAATGAAGCTCAAGGCATAATATGTGGGATAAATAAAAATGCATTATTTGTGGTTATATTTATTCAATGCAAATATATGAAAATATTTTAGGAGAAAAAAATTACGCTGACACTGGGATTCGAACGCGTGACCTTCGGCTTGCCGTGCCGATGCTCAGTCTAGCCACTGAGATAACCTAAAATATTACCTTCTAATGTTCAACGAAAACAACATTCTTTGGTTTAATGGGTGTATGTCGACATGTTTATTCTAAGAAATTGAGGAAATTGTTATATGAAACATAATTCGAAATTCACAGAATCTTGTGTGAAATACTTTGAAACATAGACACGTTCCAGCACACCCATGACTAACGACTGCAAAAATACTTCTGCTGATTTATTTTTTAAATCCAATAAAATTAGGCATTTTTTTCAAGTGGCTAGCCTGTTTTAGAATGTCCACAGAGTCCTACGAGATATTATGGAATATCTATAAATCAATAATTTAATGCTATCTTTAGCTCTGCTCAGTTCTTTGAGTGGCCTGAAGTATTTGTCGAGGAGACGAAAACTTTCTAGCTCATCATAGTCATCAAGGTAATTCAAAGCGTGAATATGCAATATAGCCTATTCGTGAGCCGCGCTTTGGACATGTCTGGATTGATTACACAAGTTGAATGAAGTTTGTTTGTGGATTTTCTTTGACAATAAAAACTCTACAAGAAACGTTTTTATGAATATAGCATTGCACTAATTAACATACAAACCTGTAAGCAAGTAATTTTTCTCGCATAGGCTAAATGGTATGTTATAAATACTGTACATTTTTTCATGTATGTAATTTTAATAGGAAGAATCTTTCAGCAATAAACCCAAACAATATAGCACTGATAACTATCTTGGAGACTGGGCTATTCTCATCGATTTACATCTCGTTGGGATTTTGATACCCCATTTCACATATGGACATAAAGTCCTAAATATTAATTGAATTAAAGTGAATTAAGTTAATATTCTTTTACTTAACGGGAATTACCAGGACTTGATCGGTTATAACTCTCATTATTATGAGAAAAGGATACAAATAATAAACATTCTGTATGTCAGAACACAGATTATTTTGTAGTTCAAGAGTATGGCATAGGGGATGATTTTGTTCCTCTCACGCAGCGGGCCCGGGTTCGATTCCTGCGGTGTTTAACATTTGAGCAAATCGCCATAGCAATAGAGCAAATGAATATATTCATTTGAGCAAAGTAAAGAAATACAGAAATGGTACTTACATTTTTCTCTAAACGAGATGTGGCAACACTGTGTGGTCTCATCGCAATTTCATGGGCACGTCACTTCCTAAAGTTGGCTTATGTCCACCGCCATTTGATGGGCACTTCCTGATGACAATGTCGAAATTACAGTGTTTGTGCTTTATATCTAGCTCCCATTAGCGTCACATATCTTACTAAATTATTTCCCGAAACATAATCGTCCCAGTTCTTAACGGCATAAACAGAGGCGCCAACTTATATGGGCCCGTGGGGCTGAAGCCCACCCAATAATTTGCCGTAGGCCTATTTTGTTAAATTATTTATTACCATTACTAAAATATGTTTTCTTGTTGAATCGCTGGAAAGCTAAAATCAGACTATTGTTGACATAATAATACAATCTCCTCTTGTTCCAATTCACTCACGATTGTCTGAAGTCGTTGCTCAGTTCAGTAAATTTTTACGTCTTAATCTGTTATCGCTTGAGAGGCGATGGACTTACCACTTGCCCCTCTGCTCTCTCTCTTGGAAAATAAGCGTAACAAAATTAGTATAGGTAATGAAACCTCCACTTGTGGAAGTAGATTAAGAACAAAATAATCAGGAAAGGTAAATAATCAGGAATCTTAAGGGGTTCATAGGGGGTTACAGTCAATCTGTTAACGCAGTTTCCACATCCACCGCCGTATTTTTATGCTTTTTATGCATTTATAAAAAACTTAATCACATTGCTTTTCAAAATATAATATATAGGCTAAGGAGAGTGCGGAAAAGTTAAATTCAGAAGTTAGATTATGCTTGTGGTGAATTTAATGGGCAAAGCAAGGAATTGTGATACAAGACAAAGAGTGTGGAGTACAAGACAATTATTACAAAGTTTGTCTTCAGAAACAATGAAATCATTTCACGTAGGCCTACAGTACTATATTTATACCAAAGTCACATCAATATTTTATAAGTCTACTAGCAGGTGGCAGCTATAATTAATTTAAAAAAAATTAAGAGCAAAACAAATAAAACACGTTTATTAACACTTACACACGAATCATTCTAAACTAAACGATTAATAATTATAATGAAACAGCTAAAAATCCGGCTTTGGAGTGCATTCCACGATAACTAAATGATTTAAATAAAACATCTAGTAAGTAAATAATCGCGGGCTAGTCTGTTTTATGAAACCCGGAGGAGCATTGGCGCGGTTACAGAACGTCGTTTAACCCTATTCTGTACTAACTTCATCCAACCATCCCTCGCAAGTCCTACTTCCCTTAAATCTATTCTACTATTGTCCTCCCACCTACGCCTAGGTCTTCCCAGTGGTATTTCCCCTTCAGACCTCAATTCAAAAGGGATAAGTCTTTCCTTCCCCATGTCCAGCCCATTTCATCTTCAGTTATTTAATTACCTTTATTATATTCCGTGAAGACTACAAGTTACAAAGATCGTCATTATGCACTTTTCTCCAGTCCCAGTTTTCATCTCTCTTAGGTCTCAATATTTTTCTGAACGCCCTGTTTTCGAACATTCTCGGATTATATTCTTCCCGAAGAGTAAGGGAGCATGTCTCACATCCATATAAAGTTCCAGGCCTCTTTCTTGTATTATTTACACGTTCTCTATTAATTTTAATTTGAGTTTTACATTTAATTAAATTATTCACGGTTTTTTTTTCTAGTTCTAGGTGAATTTGTAAATTTCTGTTATTTTGTAAACTAAACATAATTTTTCTTAATAATTACTTACCATAATATTATTGGCTGTTAATGGTATTTATTTACAATTAATACTGAACGGCACCCACACAAGGGCAAAACTCATTTGGGTGTTAAACTTAAATTCTGTATTTTGTGTATCATATATCCGAATAAAGTAATTAGAATGCATTACACGGTTTATCCGCAATGGGTTGTTTAAACAGGCTAGGGTCACCAGATGAACAGATAACACAAGTCAACAGCCAAAATGTATTCGAGATAAAATTAACCATACATTACTAATTTGGGGTCGCTAAACACGAAAATGACATCCATTTTTGTCTGTTAGTTCTCATTTCTACAATACACATGTCAGTTTGTTTTACAAAAAACAGGATTTTAGCCGAGTGACTTTGTTTGAAACAGACTGTACCGGAAATTTAAGGGTGAATTTATGGCTCTAGCATATAAGTGAAACCCTCAAACTGATATTCCTTTATAAATTCAGTTCAGTTCTTGCTTTGTGAGTGAGAAAACTGTCTATCAGTGTGCTTTGAAATAGTTAAAATAGGGAGTGATTTAATCGTTATTGTGAGTGATTATAATTATAATTATAAAATAACATATATGCATATATATTATCCTTTCTGTAATAGAATTGGCATGAAAGGAACAGAATGCCGCGTAGTGTGTTAACAATCCAAATAACTTTTGTTTTATCTTTTAAATCGCAAAAGGTACGGTTAACTCCTATTGTTAAAAAGGCCTATCATCTCTATGTTGGTTGCAAGGTTGGTGATCAGGACAAATCGTTTGCACCCCATATTTGTTGCCGTACTTGTTCCATAAACCTACGCGAGTTGCTAAATGGAAACGGGCGATATATGAATTTTGCTAAACCAATGGAAACAGGATTATACGAAATATTGTTGCTGTCTATGTGAATGGGATAGTCGTGTGAAGGACAAACACTATGCAACAAAGCAAGAACCAGGTATTAAAAACATTGTTTACAGACCACTGGTTGACAAGACTGAAATAATATTTATTACCTGCGTTGCACATTAAGTTGGGACTAATGAAAAACTTTGTAAATGGTATGAATCAAAACGGAGAAGCATTTTAGTATCTCTTTCATAAATTTCCAAGATTAAGTGAATCTAAAATCAGAGAGGGAATATTCATAGGTCCCCAAATAAGGAAACTAATGACTGATGAACATTTTCATAGACTTCTAACAGGCAAGGAGAAAACTGAATGGGTAGCGTTCACTAGAGTTGTACTAAATTTCCTTGGCAACAAAAGGGCGTCTAATTACAGAACATTAGTGGACAATATGTCGATGGCTTATAATAGAATGGGGTGCAACATGTCTCTCAAGATGCATTTCCTTCACTCTCACCTGGTCTTCTTCTCTGACAATCTTGGAGCAGTAAGCGACAAGCATGGTGAACGTTTCCACCAAGACATCGCTACTCTAGAACGATGTTATCAGGGGAAATGGAACACGTCTATGATTGCTGACTACTGCTGGTCTGTAGTAAGAGATGCTCCTAAGGCATCCTACACTAGAGAAGGCAAAAGACCACGTTTATGAGGTATCTGATTAAAGACTACGTATATTTTCTTGCACGAACAACAATGAAGGCTATATAGCCGATATCTTCTAAACGAGAACTAATAAAAAAATTTTACTGTCATTTTCGAATTTAGGAGGCCAAATTACATAAGATTTGATACATTTTATTTCGGATACAAAAAACTTTTTAAATTTTGTTGACTTGTGTAACTCATACAAAGACGATTCGAATATATGTATATATATAACTTCTAGGCATATGAAACATTTTAAAATCAGTCTTCCTCAGAATTGCGTATTTCGGAAAAGTAACAAGGAGAATTTAATACTGTCCTTACACTTTTAGTATTGCTTTAGCAATAGTATAACGACTGGTTGATTTATATATTATTTCGGAGAATTTCGTTCGCGAGTTTTTTTAGTATTATTATTCTGTAGGTAATTTATTGTTTAAGCAAAGAAAGTTCTACGTTACCAAACATAATATAACAATTCCCACCACATAACATAATACTTAAATATCTGGAACCGAATTAATAGGCCTGTAATTAACACAGAATTCCAATGAGTGTGTTGTTGTGAAATGAGACGTTTAGAACAGAATGAATTCGTGAGCTTTCCCATGCTCTTCCTATACTGCATTTTATGTGTCTTACATTTCACTAACTTAAAAGGCCCAGCTTCGCTCGGGTTTTGTATTTTGTAATTCGAAATTAACTTATGAAGGACTTTCGATTTTCAAAGTCTAGGTCCTTATATAGGTAATTAGAATTTGAAATGAGGAAGAACGACTTATCCCATTCAAAAACGCTAGATGTAGCTTTTTTGGCTCATAGAGGATGTAGATTTTAGCACCCCATTGTTTCTACACACCATGCCTGGAAGGGTTTGAAATAAGAAATAGAAATTCCGGTAACATACAATTTGACGGAATATTTTATTTATCATCCTCATGTTACCATACAACCTTTTCGGGGCTGAAATCAAAAAGAAATTCAATATCACTTTCTTACTTTCCTCCCCAAAATCTAGGACATAATAATAGGCCTAGGCTATACTGTGCGCATAGGACTAAAAATGTATCCTTTTACATGCTTAGGGCCTATGATAAACATCCATATTTCTCAACTAAAAATACAAAGCCTAAGGTATGAATAACGTATCAGTGGATAGAATCTTTTACCGACTTCTGATATGGCATAGGCTACTCGTTGGCACACCCAGGCTGAGACAACTGAAAATGCTGTCCCTGCAATACGAACTCTTATTGTACAGTAGATCAAAATATGAAATGAGAAAATGGTATTCTCTATGTCCAGGGTAGAGAAAGTTATGTGACTGGATCACATTGTGCATTATTTTCGTGGATTTCAATATTTATTTACATCAATAAATTAATCTAATTAATCTAATTTGTCAAAGTCCCGTATCATGCACTTCCAAAGCTGCCTGCCAACAATACACTGTTGTCATGAGACTTGTGTTTGATTAAATTTATAATAGGTATTTCGTCTCCTCGAAAACATTTGATTTTTGGCATTTAAAATCAAAATTTTGCAAAATCCTTTCTTAGTTTTCACTTAGGCCTATATTATGAAACGAAGGTACTAGCAAAATTCCAAATCTCTAACTATTATAGTTTAGGCTCTACGTTGATTCTCTGTCAGTCAGTCAGTCAGTCAGTCATTAATTCATTCAGTCAGTCAGGACAAACCCACTTATATATATATATATATATATATATATATATATATATATTTATTTATTTCATGAACCAATGGACGGGAGTATGAGCCCACCCAATGTTTTTCAAAAGTTGGCGCCACTGGGCATAAAGTCGGTTAGTTTCAGACTTCTTATTTTTCCTTTGCTTCGCAGAAAGATGCGATAGGATTGATATGTCCGTTAGAATTTGTCGCTCCTTTAAAACCTGTGTTAAAATATGTATTGATGGATGTGCACAGTAAAATTCCCTTTTGAAATGTATGGGAAAGGACTCTGCGCCATTTGTAGTTCTGGGGCAGTTTTCATTCCTCCTACTAAGGAACCATCGTACGGATAATTTGAAAGTACAATAGCCTGGCAGTTGAATGCGGCGTTGCCAAGTCGTTGAAATACACGACTAATTTGTGCTTGAGTAAAGTGGACATTTTTGCTCAAGTGAAGTAGACATTTTTGCTCAAGTGAAGTAGGCATTTTTGATTTTTCCCTCATTTGCTCAAAAGTACGTCACCCTGGTCGGGACAAGTTACCTAGGTGGGGTTTTTTCCTGGGGTTTTTCCGCACCTGTGAGACAAATGTCGGGTAACTTTAAGCCCTTGTGGTCCCCAGATATCATCTGACCGTCATTATCATCTTCATCCCATCCTCGCCTTGTTTGGAGTGAGTGTGTGTGTGAATGGTGTGTCTCGTCGTATGTGTTCGTGTTGTCTCGGAGGGGGCCCCGGCATTGGGCTGATCACTCATCCGGGAGGCCCTCCATGTTCGTGTCTGGTCAAAAAAGTATGTATGTGATCCAAAGATAATCCCTCTCCCGACAGGTCGCAGCCCTGGGTGGCTTGGATCGCTTAAATCGTAAAAAGGGAGAGGTAAAACTACGATTATAGATAGAAAAAAAGAGTATGGGGTGTATTGAGTTTAGACATTGCACGGTCTCAACCTACACAAGAATATGTAATTAATTAATCAATTAATTGAATTTCGTTACAATGAATTGAACTGCCACTGGTAAAAGTTTCGAACGGAAAATACCTGTACCACTAAAAGTCCATTAACAAAAAACGGCTCGAGGCTAACCTCATATTTACAGTGGCGGACGCAGAAATTTTTTCGGGAGGGGATTTGAATAGGTAGAAAGAATACTAAAAAAAATTAATCAACTTACACATACAATTAGTTTATAAAACTGGCCACTTAGAGTACATATATAGCATTTTTTCAAATTTCGGGGGGGGGGGGGCGGGGATGTAACCCCCTATCCCTCCCCCTGCGTCCGCCACTGCATATTTACCCTACAGGTTGGGAGGCCTTGCGTTGTTCTTCACACTTCATGTGAAGTAGATTTTGGCCCTCCCGTATTGGCATTGGCTTGTATATAGCATAAATCCCACTCTATCACCTCAACACGGTCTTCTCAAGCTATCCCGCATTTCGTTGACTTCGTTTACGTAGTTACGTTGAGGTGTAAATTTTATTACTCCCAATTTTCGGTATCAGGTATGAAACTGTCATCTAATGACACAATAAATCTTTCTTTTATAGTTAACCTTTCCTGTACTGCGGGAAACAATTCCCAAAGAATTTTTCCATTTTTCATTATTGTGCTCCATTTAACATTTGACCAGGTGCTCTTCGCTATTTACCTTGTCTTTCTGGATCTTTAATTTTTTTTTTTCAGTATTCCTTATAAACGCGTTTCTATTCGTGATGAATGATCCCAGTATCTTCCATGTATTTTCTTGTTTCCTCGTCATATTTCACGGTCGCCTTTATTTGGTGATATAATCGAATATCTTGTAGGCCGTGTGTAGACTAAGGTGGAAAGGTAGAGTCAGATTGAAAAATTCATGCCATAGCCGAGATCTGAACCAGGATCTTCGGCTCTCTGTGCCGCTGCTCTTACCAATCGAGCAACCATGGCAAACATGCGGTACAACCAAGTCCCCACACCACCAGCTGCGCAGACGGCGTGAAATGGCTCCAAATAGAAGTGGTCGCTCGCCGCCATCTTTGAGGCACGTAATCATTTAGCAGACAACATACAGCTGTTAAACGTAAAAGGAAACATAAACCTACCGGTATTTAATTTCATAAGTAATGAAAAAAATTAATTAAACAGGATTTCAGAGTAATATAGCTATAAATAAATGTAAGAACTAAACATAATTACCTGCATTTATCGCATGTGGACGCAATAACACAACATCATAGGCCTGTGTTGACATTCCCAGTAAAGTCATTTTTCTCAGTCATTTTAGTGAATAATGTAAGTTGTAATCTTTGAACATAGCCCTTCGGGTCCTGAAATATGTGATTAAATGAATGAATAGGCTACAATTAGGCCTACAGTAAAATAAAATGTAAATAAATTAAACGAATTAGAAACCATACAATCTAATGCTCACCTATTGGTACATAAAAAGATGCAATAACACAAAATCATAGGCCTGTGTTGACATTCCCAGTAAAGTCATTTTTCTCAGTCATTTTAGTGAATAATGTAAGTTGTAATCTTTGAACATAGCCCTTGGGGTCCTGAAATATGTGATTAAATGAATGAATAGGCTACAATTAGGACTACAGTAAAATAAAATGTAAATAAATAAAACGAAATAGAAACCACACAATCTAATGCTCACCTATTGGTACATAAAAAGATGCAATAACACAAAATCATAGGCTTGTGTTGACATTCCCAGTAAAGTCATTTTTCTCAGTCATTTTAGTGAATAATGTAAGTCGTAATCTTTGAACATAGCCCTTCGGGTCCTGAAATATGTGATTAAATGAATGAATAGGCTACAATTAGGCCTACAGTAAAATAAAATGTAAATAAATTAAACGAAATAGAAACCATGCAATCTAATGCTCACCTATTGGTACATAAAAAGATGCAATAACACAAAATCATAGGCCTGTGTTGACATTCCCAGTAAAGTCATTTTTCTCAGTCATTTTAGTGAATAATGTAAGTTGTAATCTTTGAACATAGCCCTTGGGGTCCTGAAATATGTGATTAAATGAATGAATAGGCTACAATTAGGCCTACAGTAAAATAAAATGTAAATAAATTAAACGAAATAGAAACCATACAATCTAATGCTCACCTATTGGTACATAAAAAGATGCAATAACACAAAATCATATGCCTGTGTTGACATTCCCAGTAAAGTCATTTTTCTCAGTCATTTTAGTGAATAATGTAAGTTGTAATCTTTGAACATAGCCCTTCGGGTCCTGAAATATGTGATTAAATGAATGAATAGGCTACAATTAGGCCTACAGTAAAATAAAATGTAAATAAATAAAACGAAATAGAAACCACACAATCTAATGCTCACCTATTGGTACATAAAAAGATGCAATAACACAAAATCATAGGCCTGTGTTGACATTCCCAGTAAAGTCATTTTTCTCAGTCATTTTAGTGAATAATGTAAGTTGTAATCTTTGAACATAGCCCTTCGGGTCCTGAAATATGTGATTAAATGAATGAATAGGCTACAATTAGGCCTACAGTAAAATAAAATGTAAATAAATTAAACGAAATAGAAACCATACAATCTAATGCTCACTTATTGGTACATAAAAAGATGCAATAACACAAAATCATAGGCCTGTGTTGACATTCCCAGTAAAGTCATTTTTCTCAGTCATTTTAGTGAATAATGTAAGTTGTAATCTTTGAACATAGCCCTTCGGGTCCTGAAATATGTGATTAAATGAATGAATAGGCTACAATTAGGAATACAGTAAAATAAAATGTAAATAAATAAAACGAAATAGAAACCACACAATCTAATGCTCACCTATTGGTACATAAAAAGATGCAATAACACTAAATCATAGGCATGTGTTGACATTCCCAGTAAAGTCATTTTTCTCAGTCATTTTAGTGAATAATGTAAGTCGTAATCTTTGAACATAGCCCTTCGGGTCCTGAAATATGTGATTAAATGAATGAATAGGCTACAATTAGGCCTACAGTAAAATAAAATGTAAATAAATTAAACGAAATAGAAACCATACAATCTAATGCTCACCTATTGGTACATAAAAAGATGCAATAACACAAAATCATAGGTATGTGTTGACATTCCCAGTAAAGTCATTTTTCTCAGTCATTTTAGTGAATAATGTAAGTTGTAATCTTTGAACATAGCCCTTCGGGTCCTGAAGTATGTGATTAAATGAATGAATAGGCTATAATTAGGCCTACAGTAAAATAAAATGTAAATAAATTAAACGAAATAGAAACCATACAATCTAATGCTCACCTATTGGTACATAAAAAGATGCAATAACACAAAATCATAGGCCTGTGTTGACATTCCCAGTAAAGTCATTTTTCTCAGTCATTTTAGTGAATAATGTAAGTTGTAATCTTTGAACATAGCCCTTCGGGTCCTGAAATATGTGATTAAATGAATGAATAGGCTACAATTAGGCCTACAGTAAAATAAAATGTAAATAAATAAAACGAAATAGAAACCACACAATCTAATGCTCACCTATTGGTACATAAAAAGATGCAATAACACAAAATCATAGGCCTGTGTTGACATTCCCAGTAAAGTCATTTTTCTCAGTCATTTTAGTGAATAATGTAAGTTGTAATCTTTGAACATAGCCCTTCGGGTCCTGAAATATGTGATTAAATGAATGAATAGGCTACAATTAGGCCTACAGTAAAATAAAATGTAAATAAATTAAACGAAATAGAAACCATACAATCTAATGCTCACCTATTGGTACATAAAAAGATGCAATAACACAAAATCATAGGCATGTGTTGACATTCCCAGTAAAGTCATTTTTCTCAGTCATTTTAGTGAATAATGTAAGTTGTAATCTTTGAACATAGCCCTTCGGGTCCTGAAATATGTGATTAAATGAATGAATAGGCTATAATTAGGCCTACAGTAAAATAAAATGTAAATGAATTAAACGAAATAGAAACCATACAATCTAATGCTCACCTATTGGTACATAAAAAGATGCAATAACACAAAATCATAGGCCTGTGTTGACATTCCCAGTAAAGTCATTTTTCTCAGTCATTTTAGTGAATAATGTAAGTTGTAATCTTTGAACATAGCCCTTCGGGTCCTGAAATATGTGATTAAATGAATACGATTAGTCCTACAATAAAATAAAATGTAAATAAATTAAACGAAATAGAAACCATAGGCTATAATCTAATGCTCACCTATTGGTTCATAAATAGAATTGATTTAGAGAGGTGCTGTCTGATTATTTTCTTGTGAAGGTCAATGCTGTATGTCTTGGCTGTGTGGTGACATCTGATTTTTATATACAAGTTTACTGCCAAGCCGATTATTCTTATAATGTGATTTTCCGGATATTCATTTTCCAAAACGTGGTCGTGTAATTGAGGGAAAATTAATGAAGAATTAAGCTGATTCAAAACTAACTGTTTAACTTTATGTACCAAGGTTCCCTTTGGAGGCTTGCCATTGTTTTCTTTTAGCAACAATCGGACAGACTTCTCACACCACCGACATACTGAGATGATATCTTCTGAAGGAATATGAAGACCCCCATTATTCTTTTTCAACAGAAATTTCATCCCTGTCCCATAATTTTCAGTATCATTGCCTAAAAGAGCTTCTGCACAGGTGTCACAATTAATCTTCTGAATAAGTTGTCTTACTACATATCCAGCAATATAAGTTACAACATTATTTGAGTATTCACTCAGTACAGAAGATGTAAGAAAAAAGGTGCTGTAGAGGTCTTCAGGTGGTGAATTATTGAGATCATCAAATCGTCTCATGTTTCCAAAACACTGGGGATCTTCAGCAATGGGGTCAACACTTGCCTTGCCAATCCCACACCAAGGTAACAGTTGAATATTACTCCTTGCTGTGATATTGCCTGTATCTTTGCTTTTAACTTCATTTACAACTAGCAGATGTTTATATGCTGCCTTAAACTGTAGTGCTGTAGGATTATTATTATATCCTAGCCTGCTTCGGACTTTATTGAAAAAAAGTTCCAAGTGATCTTGGCTAAATTTGTATGTGGATATATAATTCATTTTGTTTGTGTCCACTAACATTGTGAATATATTTCTAATCCCCCGACAAAGTGACAGGAAGCCTATTATTCATGTTTTTCTTGCCGTTTTATACAAGGGCGTGTCATACTGGTCTTTTAATCCCAGTAAGTAAGATTCTGCCCTATCTAAAAACTCGAATGAAAGTAACTTGTTTTTTTTAGATAGAGTAGCCTTATAACCTTTTGCAAATTTGTTCTTCGAATTACAGAAATCAAATAATTTATCAAAAAACAGGCAGAACTCTGCAGTTGCTTCAGCACCTTGAAATTCATTAAGACCCAAGTCGTTGCAAAGGAATAGTAAAGCATTACCAACAGAAGCACTCAGTACTTGGACAGCAAGCTTAACTTTCATTTTCTGTTGGGAATAAATTACATGTCGCCTTGATACATTGTTTGCCAATGTTAACCCTTCACTTTCTTGAATATCTTGGAGTAACTGAATATATTTCCAATGTATTATTTTTCCATTCTGATCTTTAATGATCTTCAGTTCTCCAAATAGATTTCTAACTAACTTGATCATATGGCAAGCATCTAACATAATTTGTATATTTTGATCGCCCAGCATGAAAGAGGGATCTAGTGTTTCAGCCAAAAAGTTGCAGCCTAACATTGTGCCTACAGATAAATTTGATTTTAAGCCATCACATGTGATAGCAACTACATTCACATTGATGTGATTTAATCTGGTTATGGCTTCTTCAAGAATATTCTTCTTAATTTCAGCAGACAACCCATTAATTAAATAGTAGGCTATTGGACTTTTCCAGCTTGCATTCAGGGCAACCACCATGAGAACTAACACCTCTTTAGCTTCATCGGTATCTGGGAGACATACTCCATCACCCAAATCAACATAGCCAACAAATTCCTTACCATTCCATTCGATAGACTTCTTTATTGACATTTCATCAAACATGAGAATAACCCATGTTTGATGAGAAGAAAGCTTGGCACGTTCCTCTAATGCTAGGAAAGCTTCCTGGGTAAATCCAGGATCTCCTACCACAGTATTATGCCACTTACGTATGGTGTTGATGTGTGGCAAGAAATTGTTCAGACTCTGCCTTAGATACTCATATGCTGCTGGTGAGTAAAAATGCAATGTTATGGCAAATTTCTTAAGTAACTCTGAATATTCCCCCTTCTGTTTCCCAGAGCCTCTCGAAATTAAGTCTAGCATTACATCTGAAAAGTTGCCCTTCAAAACTGCCAATGTCTGCTCATTGGCTACATTTTTGTCTTTCAGTTCTTTGACTGCATCTTTCAACGTTATTATTGCACCTTCTTGTCTGACAGATTTCTTTCTGTAGGTGGAATTTTTCCCCCTTAAAGTTTCAATTTGTAATTTTTTTCTTTCTAGTTCTTTCTGCATTAATTTTAACTTTTTTGTAGGAGAGATTGCATAATTATGCTCTGCTGAAGTGTTGACTACATTTAGAGAACTACTACTTTCTTCACTTGTTTCTGGATTTGGCGTATCTGTATCTAACGTTCTCTTTAATATTCTGCGAGGTTCTTCTTTAATCTGAAATAATATATTGGTAGGCTTTAAATATGAACTTGTATACATAATACAGCTGATCTTACATTGTGCTTCACTAGTAGAGATGGGGAATATTTCTTGTAACTGTTACTTTGTAACTGTTACATGTATGTAACGGTAACGACCTGTTACAAAAAATCAAAAGTAACGGTTACCAAAGCTCCTCCTAGGATATCTTATTTTCGTCTCAACCAAAGGCGGAACCAGAAAATACTGATAGGAGGGACCGACACAGACGAAAGTTTGCTATTATTTGGAAATCCAAAAAATGGGGGTCCTCCCCAGGGATTTTTTATTAAAAAACGAGGGAAAAACATGTCGTCCCTTTAGCTCTTCCCACTCGAGACATCTAGATGTGAATGGTGGAACTACTAGCAGTATTGGAAATTCTGACTCCCCCCCTTTCACCACTTCTTTACCCTTTCCTACTATTCAATCCGTTTTCTCCTTTACCCTACCTATCTATTCCTTTCCTTTAAATGTTCGACCCAAGGAGATCCGAACACGGGACCGCTAGCATATTAGCCCTTCATCTTACCCACTACGCCATCGAGCAATCATTACAATGAGAAGCGAAAATTCATCTATTTAAGTTTAGACATCTGCATGAAATGGCGGAGATTGATCATTTCCTATTAATTGCATTTGTGTGAAGGGAAATAAAATCCCTTTAGGAAGGCCAACAGGCTGAGGTAGATTTCGAAGTGCTTTTGGTTTAATTTATTGTCACTGCGCAGTTCTCTTCTTCTTTAGCCTTGGCATGATAAACCCGCAATAATAACTGCAAAAAAAGAGGAAAGAGCACTTTTCTAAAACATTCAAATCTCGCCTTATATGAGAGCTATCGAGAAACTAGGTATTGATTTGTAGAGTACTCATCGAGAGCTTTTCAACGATACCCCACAAGACGTGGTTTCAAAAATTTCGAATTTCCATCCCCCACCCCTACTCGTACCCCTAAGACCCCCGAATCGTTACTGTCACTGTGAACTCCATAGGGAGAACTCTAATTTATTCCAACAAAGTTTCTCTCTATACTTCATAGGGGCCGAGATATAATTTTTTCAAAATTTCAACCCCCTCCCACGACCCCCCCCCCCACTTGGGCCAATTTTGCTCATTAACTATTGGGCCTAGAAATAACAGAATAAAATTTGGTTCAAATATCTTCAAAATTACGGCCGCTAGCGTGTAACGATATATAAATATATAAGAATTCTGTATAGTTTCTCCAAATTTCTCAGCAGCTCTCCTTTTTCTCAGGGTTTTTTAATACTTTTATTTTTTGTTTTGATATTTATTTTATTTATTTACTTATTATTATTGTTATTATTAGTTGCGTTGAGAAATTTGTCGGTGTCGAGCGAATGTAACTGGTCTGGAACAAAGTAACGTGTCGAGAGTTACACCCGTTACATTATTTTCACCTGCTCCAGTTATACGGACCCGTTACTGTTATTTCCACCTGCTCCAGTTACACGGACCCGTTACTGTTATTTCCACCTGCTCCAGTTATTCTGACCTGTTACTGTTACTCTCGCCTGCTCCAGTTACTCGGACCCGTTACTGTTATTTCCACCTGCTCCAGTTACTCTGACCTGTTACTGTTATTTCCACCTGCTCCAGTTACTCTGACCTGTTACAGTTAATTCTAATATTTCTGTTACAAGTGTTTTATCCGTGACTTTCGCCTTTCGTTACATCTGTTACTTCCAATATTTGAAAAACAAAAATAATTTAAAAAATAAAAATAATAAAAAATTAAAAAATAAAAATAATAAAAAACAAAAAATAAAAATATAAAAATAAAAATTACAAAAAAATAAGAATAAAAAATAACAAAAATAAAATAAATAAAATAAATGAATTTAAAAAAAGTTATTTTCTTAATTATTAATGGGCGTAAAGAGTTCATGCATAGAATTCATGCTGTCTGATCTCATATATATTTCTTGCTTTACATACCACTTAAAAAATTTATCAAAATACGATATTGCCTTTACTGGATAATTTAAACTTAGAATGTGGGTATATAGCATGAATTATGAATTCAATAACTGTAGTAAGTTATTCGAAATAATATTGATAATTTTACTACTAATAATAAAATCCCTATAATATAAAGCCACACGGCTGACTGACTGACTCACTGACATTAATGTTTGCCCACTTCCAGATGAGCTAGAAACTTGAAATTTGGTACACATCTAGCTTTTAGGCTTTAAACCACAGGAAAATTCCAAAAAAGTTTTTTTTTTTTTTAATTTTTAGCCCTAAAACCCCCGAGTAAGGGCTCGCTCACTCACATTAACGTTTGCCCACTTCCAGATGAGCTAGAAACTTTAAATTTGGTACACATATAGCTTTTTGGCTCTAAACCACAGGAAAATTTCAACAGGTATTTTTTTTAATTTTTAGCCCTAAAAACCTCCGAAAAAGGGCTCGCTCACTTCGAGATGAGCTAGAAACTTGAAATTTGGTACACATATAGTTATTAGGCTGTAAACCACAGGAAAATTCCAAAAAGTGTTTTTTTTAATTTTTGGCTCTAAAAACTCCCGAAAAAGGGCTCGCTCACTGACATTACTGTTTGCTCACTTCCAGAAGAGCTAGAAACTTGAAATTTGGTACACATGTAGCTTTTAGGCTGTAAACCATAGGAAAATTCCAAAAAAGTAATTTTTAAAAATGTTCAGCCCTATAACCCCCGAAAAAGGGCTCGCTCACTGACATTACTGTTTGCCCACTTCCAGATGAGCTAGAAACTTTAAATTTGGTACACATATAGCTTTTAGGCTGTAAACCATAGGAAAATTCCAAAAAAAGTATTTTTTTAAATTTTTAGCACTATAACCCCCGAAAAAGGGCTCGCTCACTGACATTATAGCTAGAAACTTTAAATTTGGTACACATATAACTTTTAGGCTGTAAACCACAGGAAAATTCCAAAAAGTAGTTTTTATATTTTTAGCCCTAAAAACCCCCGAAAAAAGGGCTCGCTCACTGACATGAATGCTTGCCCACTTCCAGATGAGCTAGAAACTAGAAATTTGGTGTACTTATATCTTTTAGGCTGTAAACCACAGGAAAATTACAAAAAGTTTATTTTCATGACGATAATCGATGTTTTTTACATCGATGGAAAACAACTGATGTATTTGCTACATCGATGTTTCTCCCCGACATGGATGTTTTTGTAACAAAAAGAAGCTTAATAGGCTACCTTGGTTCTACGATATAATTTTATTTACATGAGCTTAATTTCACAAAACATTGATTTTTTACATCGATTGTTTTCATGGAAATACTTCTGTTTATTTATGAATTTTGCCTAATTTTCTGATACCATGGCCTTTTTTAAATATACATCGATGTTTTTTGTCTAAATACATCGATGTTTTCAGGCCGATATTATCGTCATAACGATGGTTATCTCCGATTTTAACCTCGATATTTTAACTATCGATTATCATCCCTAATTGAAAGCTAAATTTTACAACTGTTTTTTATTTCGGGGGGTCCCTCCCTAGAGCCCCAGCCTTGGCTACGTCCATAACCGTTATGGGGGGGGGGGAGATAAAGGGCATTCCCCTACAAGTGGGAAGTGATCTGGCGATTAACTACGTAATATACAAGAAAAGTAACAGGTAACGGCTATAAATAACAGTTACTTTCGTGTAACTGTAACAGTAACGTAACTGTTCCAAAAAAAGTAACAGATTCCCATCTCTATTCACTAGTCTTCTATTTGTAGTTCGACTGTCTGACAGTAGGGTGGCGTGAAGGACTACCATAGTCAAGAGAGCAATGTTCTTCATCTTGACTATGGTCAACGTAAGATCAGCTGTGTTACTTATACATGTTAAAAGTCTACCTAATATATTAATTAAAAATAATAATCCTAGCCTATGGATTGTATAATAAAACTATCGAGTATGCATTTAGATTAGGCTATACAAGCAAAGATATACTATAATTTTTGGCTGATTGCTATCTTTAAATATGCCTATAATAGCATTTTAATAGGCCTATTACTGAAATTATAACCATGGTTACCTTTGTAAGATGAGCCGGAAAATTAAACACAGAAGGAACTGCATCTGGTTTAAGAAGCCTGTTGCCATTAGACTTCCAGAAACAAGATTCTGCAAAATGAGCTGAGCAGAGTTTGTGGTTGATTGTTGGATTAAATTTTTCACGCCTTACAGCCAATAACCATTTCTTTAACAGTTCACGATTTTGAAGAGGAAACCTAAAATTACATTTTTCTGTTATTCCTAAGGACATATGGAAAGCCAAAGATCCCCTAACCACAATGTAATAAGAACAATTATAAACTGTCATTTTATGGAACGTCATTAGTCATTAAGATATGAAATTTAAAATTACTGTTCTCAACCTATACAATATAGGGGTCTAGCCCTATGTACTCCTATAATAGTACATTACTATGAAAAATTACAGTTGTGCATTCCGCTCCTAACCTATAATATAACTAGGCTATATTACTTACTTGTGGAAAGAAATCCCCGAATCCTTCTTCTGACGATTTGTGCAGTTGTACGCTGCACAAGAGTGCACCATATTTTTAGTCATACCATGAACACTATAAAAAAACACGGCATTATTGAAACACAAAAAAACACTGGTCGAAAATATAAATTCTAACCAACCCACGTGGCCTACAATATTGAAATGTATCCGCAATAATAATAACCATATTATAACTCACTACACTTCATGCAATTACTAAATAGCACACAATAACAAAATGAACACAAACACTGTAATTCTAAGCTTACATTTCGTTTTTAATATTTAAAAAACCTCACTGTTGATATTCTCATGCATAACACATGCCTCAAAGATGGCGGATGCGCGAGTTGTTCAATTTTAGCCACCGCCGCGCCGCATATCGTCAGTCTAGGTAAATAATATAAAACGTCTTTGGGTACAACATTAAATTCTCCTACTGACTCACATATTCCAGTGTACCACCAGACGTTCTCAATATGAGATAACAACCCACGGGCAGTGTGAAAGAATTATCATTCCACTGTAGTCTACTAATGGTTTACTATGAAACCAGGGCTTTAAAGTACTTACAGGCCCGCCATCTCCCTGTGGTAGATGACGCAGAGGTCGGGTGGTAGGCCAAATCCCTCCAGGGATATAGCGCCACGGAGTTTAGTTTAGTTTAGTGGTTGTAAGTCGCCACCGACCGTATTTATTTAGTGTTCATATTATTATTATTAATGTTATTACTATTACTACTACTACTACTACTATTATTGTTACTTCATTTACTAAGCACATAGGCTACTATCTTAATCTTGAATAAGAATTTTTCATTCTTTACACGATGATTACAGAATTCTTGCACTTTAAACGTAAATTAAACGAAATTAACTTGAACAGAAACGCGATGTTTCATAAAGACTAGCATTTGTTCCGCAGTCCTTTTGAATTTATAACTTGCCTGTGTGGCATTACCGTACAGGAATGGTGGATGCAATAATCAGTAAACATTGAGACATACTAAACGGAAACGTTCTTAGACTATACAACTACTGCTGAAGGATATGGTTTTACATGAAAGAAAAATGTTCCCATGGAGCTTATAAATTAATTGACCCTCATTATCTTGATTATTGTGACGTCAAAGAAAGATCCGGTCCATTGTGAATTAATGTTACGTTAATATCTTGAAATAACCAGCCTACATGTCAAAGTATTTTTGCTACAATTAGGTTAGCTTGATATTACAAAGGAACATCATACAGTATTTATAAATATATAAAAAATACCGAAAAAAACATAGAAAGAAAAATCATTGTTCGATATAAATCAGAGCAATCTAATTAGATTCACAGGCAGTTGTAATATTATAAGTATTTATTAAGTATAGGCTATTTCTTTCAAATACTCGACTATTTCTGACTTCATCTTTAAAGTTCAGCAAAACCCTGACTGTGAAGATTCTTATAGCGACGGTCGGTATTGATGGAAGTGATTCTAGAGGGTCAATCCATTAGAAATGAACCAGGCCAAGTTGCTCGTCATTTTTTATTTTCCTCTTCTTTCTACAGTTATTTCCTAATAAAAGGTGAGTTCAAAACTGTGGTAAAAAGAAAATGAGGCTCATACTTTTTTGGCGGACATTTTAAGTTTGCACAAATGTATGTAACTCTGTTAATTTTATAGATAACAAGACAAAATAAAGACCAAAATTATCAGAATGATATGCTCTAGATTGTTGTTCTACTATATTGTTACCTAAGAAGTGAGGAAAGTGAAGAAAAAATTCATAATTACAAAATAAAAATTAACTTAAAACGGGAGTTTTAGTGCCGGAAAATTATTAAAAGGAAGAAAGACTCACCTTTAATTTTTTCTTGTATAGGTTTACTATATTAATACATGCTGCAGAAGTTTCAAGCTTGGAAACCTTGCCCTTTTTTTTGTACAATTTTTTAAAACTGCCCAAAAGCGTATTTTGGCATTATTCGAAGTAGAATATCTCAAAAGGGCCTGAGTGAAAAATTATGAAATCTATACATATAACACCTCTTTACATTATAAAGTTGTGATAAAAATTTGGTGACTGAGACTGAACTGGTTCCAGAGTTATAATGCATCGAAGTTGACCAAAAATTGCAATCTATGCACCGAAATTTCAACACTCTTCAACGCTTTGGGGAAATTATAAATTTGTCATGCTAACTGATGAAATGTAGCCTACATATACAAATCTTTTGTGTAACTAACTTAGGTTCACTAAAACTTTGTATTTATAATTACAAAGTGGATTTTTACTATTAAATTACCGTTAATTTTCGTGTGCATATAACGCAATTTTTGGTCAAATTCGATGCACTATAACTCTGGAACCAGTTGAGTCTCAGTCACCAAATTTTTATCAAATCTTTCTATCCTAAAGAGGTGTTATCTTTAAAAATTTCATAATTTTTAACTCAGGCCCTTTTGAGATATTCTACTTCAAATATTGCCAAAATACGCTTTTGGGCATTTTTGAAAAATTGTATAAAAAAGAGCAAAGTTCTTAAGCTTGAAACTTCTACAGCATGTAGTCCTATAGTAGATGTATATAAGAAAAAAATAAAGGCGAGTTTTTCTTCCTTTTAACAATTTTGCAGCACTAAAGCTCTCATTTTAAGTTAATTTTCAACTTGTAGTTGTGAATTTTTTTCTTCACTTTCCTCACTACTTAGGTAATATATTATGGTAGAACAAACATCTAGAGCATATCATTCTGATAATTTTGGTTTTAATTTTGTCTTGTTATCTATAAAATTAACAGAGTAACATACATTTGTGCAAAACACGTTTTCGGCCGAAAAACTGTCACAAAGCAAGCTTAAAATGGCCGCCAAAAAAAGTATGAGCATAATTTCTTTTTTTTACCATAGCTTTGAACTCACCTTATATTGGGGAGTAACTGGTAAAAATATTAGGAAAATAAAAAATGTTGAGCAACAATTATTCAATTTGGTCCATTTCTAATGGATTGACCCTAGACTACATAGACTACATATTAATGTAACTTTATACAATAATTTTTAATATTTAAGAAATATTATAAGTGTACTTTTTAGATTGTTCAACGAAGTAACGCTATTAAAAAATCTAAAATTCTTTTTTATATTTTAAGGTGACACTGTATTTCGTAAAAGTGCTAAGTTGTAATAATAATAATAATAATAATAATAATAATAATAATAATAATAATAATAATAATAATAATAATAATAATAATAATAATAATAATAATAATAATAATAATATTAATAATAATAATAATAATAATAATAATAATAATAATAATAATAATGTAATTACAGCCAGAATAATCAAGTACAAGGCATTGTCGAATGATATAAAAGAGTACATTTAAAAGGTCAGATCATGCACTCCAGATATAAAAATGTCATTAACAGAGTAAAAAGACTTGTTTAACAACCAATTCTTTAAAATTCTCTTAAAACATTTGGTAGGTATATGTTTAGCAGAAGGCGACAACATATTAAACATACTGATTCCTTTAGATTCCCAGCTATTAAAAGCCTTTGACGTGCGAAGTTGATTGGTCTGAAGAGCACCACAATTTCTTGTAGTAGCATATAGAGTTATCAATAGTGCAAGAACGTAGGTAATTAGCATTTTCGTTGGAAAACAAACAAATAATTAACAATCGTCACATTATCCGAGTTTCCAGTTGTACGAGGCAGTCCTGATAACGCTCGGAAATTCGAAGTCCAAGGGAACTTAATTTGCACTCAGAACTCCGAATTTCGTGGTACTGCTTAAGACCATAATTTTTATATATTAATATTGAATGAAGTACTATTATTACAAAAAAAATAAAATAAGTACTGTATATCTATAACTATATCCGTGCTGTGACTGTGCACAAGCCAAAACACTCACACCAGCAAACTCACAACCCATCAACAAGCCAAAACATAAACATACAATTAAACTAAACAACACCAACATTTAAAAATATCAATAAGTCAAAATAATTACAACTAAGAAACACAAAAATAAAGTTTCAAACACACCAACAAATCAACCGATACACAACAAAACCCGCAAACACACAAACAAAAGTATCCCTCAAACAAATATATTAAATACACCATCCTATCTACAGCTGATCTCCGTTCCTCTTCCTCGGCCAATTCCAACCTATTGAAACCATCCGCCACTCCACATGTTACCAAATCACACCACTCCACTAGTTAATTTGAAGTCAGCAATCAAAATATCGAATGGGCATGTAGGAGGATAATTCATCTAATGCCAGGATTCGAGTCGTGACCTTTTAGCTTTCCGTGCTGACGCTTTACCAACTGAACTCTCTGTTTGGAGGAGCAATTTAAAATTGATCCTCCATCCCGTTCTGAGTCTTCAGAAAGAATATAACCCATTCCTCTTCCCACGATAGATTGAGTGTAATCAGATATCTAAACTCAATAAAAGAATCTAGTGAAGTTAGTAACTTTGAATCCATTAAAAATTCCCACGCATTAGGCCTGAGTGTTTGAAAAGCAATCAATATCTTGAAAAAATCGTAATCTCGTGTGGCTTTTTAATTGATATTGATTACTTCTTGAATAGCCTATCACTCGAAGATTCTTACAAAAAAATTATAAATAAGGCATCCACAGATTAGCCTGCAAACAGAAAACCACGAAAGGGAAAGAAAGAATCTTTCATCAGTGGCGGACGCAGAAATTATTTTCGGGGGGGGGGATTTGAATAGGTAGAAAGAATACTAAATAATATTAATCAACTTACATATACAATTAGTTTATAAAACTGGCCACTTAGAGTACATTTTTTCAAATTTCGGGGGGGGGGGGATGTAACCCCCCTATCCCCCCCCCTGCGTCCGCCACTGTCTTTCATATCGTAATTTCTTGCTTTTAAAATAAATGACACCAGCTTTTTTATTAGCCTGCATACAGTTTTGCAACAGTATAAGTGAACAGTTGTAATTTGAATTTGTTTCTTCTTTGTGTTTGCTGCTGCTGTAAATGATCTTGATAATAAATAATTAGGAAGATTAATCATTTATTTCTTAAGACAGAAAATTAAAATGTCGCAGTCCGAAGACTATTCATGTAAGACAAACCTAAAGTGAAACACATTATGTTCTGTACACTAAGAGTTGATTTTGCAGTTTTCTCGCTTCTCATTCAAGCATGGAGTTGGAGTTGGTCGCATTGCTTGATCGAGCTTTCATTTGTGTCAACGTGCAAAGCTGTGTTGTTCGCAAGGCAAGTCAAAGCCAAAGCCAAGTTTGTGGGAGAGAGCTGGCTTATAACTACCCTTCAGACAATTTCTACGAAAGGTGTTACCAATAGAAGGTTTAGGTCTTAGTTCAGGTAAACTAGTGTAGGCGACTGAATTTAATCAAATCATCTAAGTCTTTTTGTTGTTGTTGTTAGGAATTAGAGAATAAAAGTTTGTCGTGTCAAGTGGATAGTAACGATAAGATATCCCCATGCTTTTACTAAACCGTCAGCTGGTAAGATAATTTAACTGTAATAATTTTTTTATTTTATTTAGATATGGTGTTTCGTTCTGGAATTATGTTGTTCACAGACAGGTACACAATGTATATATATATGATCCGAAAATAATATTCCTGAACACAATGAGACCCTAAAACATAGAAATCGAATTTCAGGGTTGAAAACACCACTTCCTCGACTTATAAGTTAGTAGCCTATGTATAGTACGGATAGAGAAAGTGAAGAAATTTAGTAGCAGCTCGCAGCAGCATAGCTGTGTTCTGGAACAACCATTAGAATCCCTTGGTTGCGGCCCTGTAGTAACGTTATAATACGTTTTTGTAAGATCTTCAAGAGATTACTTTATAAGAGTAGCAATCATACCAGCTAGCTAGACGATGGCAAGAAAGGTTGGCAGTACTGCCACTTGGAATGCCGTCATCCACGTCATTGCTTTTTTGCCAGCCAGTATGACGTCAAACTCCGCCGCAACTGGTCAAGGAACTTTTGTTTTTAATAGTCGTTCCAGGTAAAAAGCTATCTCCGTTTTGGTATTGTCTATTGACAGCATTAGATTGATGCTATCCGATTGATGTATAGCCATTGGAGACACTAGACTAGACAGTGGCTGACCAGATTTTACTGCACAGATATTCCATATAGGCCACTGTCCAGTGTATAAATCAAAACAGTGGACTACGGAATTCAACAAGTCAGTTTTTTTGCCCTCCGTAGGTTACATGAGAGTATTGTTTAAAAGTGTTAAGGGGCTAAATATGTGTCAATTTGCTTAATCAAATACAATATCTCATTTTTAAAGAGGCCGACAGAAATAAAGTTAAAATTTCAAATTAGTCTTGCGTTATTTGAAATTTAATATTTTCCTCTACTACACTTACTTACATTCCTTGTTGCATAATTACAATATTCAATTTCAAATTGGAACAGGGGCTATGGCACTGATAACTGAAACAAACGATTTTAAAAGTAAAGCCATAATTGGTGTGAAATAAATCAGTATTTTTTTTTCTGAACCTAGTTGACGCATTTTGATGTATTTTAAGTCTTTGAACATTTTTACTTCCTCTGCCCGAACCATAGAGTTAGAGGAAGTATTGTGTTCGACCCGAAACTAAAAGCTGTGTTTTTAACATAAAACACATTTTAAGTATCCCTGAATCCAAAGAAAATGTTTTCATAAACATGTCTGTGTCTGTATCTTTGTGCGTCTGTGAACAGCAGCCTTGGTCCGTAACGAAAAATCCTATGAAAACAGTTTTTTGTCTAATTTGGGTTAAGCATCTCCTGGGGAAGTGACACGAAAATTGGCAACGACTTTCTCTTACTTTTATTCCTACTTTATGTGAAGAAAATTTGGTTTAATGTTTTTCTTTAAAAATGCTCTGACGATTTTTTTACATCTTTTCACACGAGGTGCTTATAATATGAGCTAAAACTTTTATGTGAAACATTTTTTCGAGAAAAAAATTCTCTGAAGGGTGTTTAAGCCACCCACTGTTGTAGAAACTCAGTCTTGCCTGGTGAACAATAAAGCTTTGCATCTGATTAAAAGGGGTCTGGACTTTTGCGTCCCAAAACCACAAAACTAGGACTTTTGCGTCCATAGATCCTCATATCCAGTTACCCGTTTGAATCCCGGGTCTCTCTAGAGCAATGACCAAAATGCGTCCCATGGAATACAGGTAAAATTAATAATTGGTACCATGAAGTTCGTTTAGCATTACCCAGGGTGCACCGCGAGGAGGAGAATTGCTACACACCCCAAAAATTTTAGTCCTTGCATTAGTGTCAGTATTAAATAAAATTGAGGCGGAGAATGAAGTTACTCTTGGTCTTTTGGCTACCAGTTTACTTTCTTGTGGTTGGCAGGAACTTAAATGATTACTGTTCGCACATATTCCAGTCTGCTTTGTGCTTCAGTTCTATATTCAACCATTTTTTCTACCAAGAAGGCCCCTTTTTCATTTTTCTTGGCATTGACAACGGTTGTTGAGCGTATGTGAATATATGTTTCTGCTTGTATATTCTTCAACGCTTCGTCAGATAGATGTATCGATCTTGCTCAAGACGGGACGCACGAGGGTTGTTTACGTCAAATTGCACCGGACGCACGAGGGTTGCTTTGATGAAGCGACCACTCGCTTTGGGACGCAAAAGGGTACGACCCATTAAAACAACTGAATTCGCGCTCTTTCCAACACGACCTCTTATTATTCTATATCATAATGTGAAGTGAGAAAGACGCATAGGCCATATTTGGAATAAAGAAAGTTACGGAAGTGCATTAATCGTATTTTATTTGGGATATGTTTCCTTCCGGGATGTGATGCGCTGTGGTGATGACATTCTCTTCGTTTTTACAACCAATTTACGTGAAGAGGATGTTATACATCATCTATAATAATAAGAGGAAGTGTTTGTCTGTATGCGATGCCCAGCGAAGTCTACTGGACGTAGAGATGTGAAATTTTAAACATAAATGAACTTGAGGGTGGCCGAATGCACCTCTAATCCGGATTTTTAATTTTTAATTTCGTTCGCGAGTTATGAGTAAAAAATGGCAGGAAACGTGATTTTTTTGCACTATCGAAGCATCAGTTTTCGGTGACACATTTGAATTGTCAAATCAATTGCAGGTGTCTTAATTTACTTGGAAATAAAAGCATCACGATTTTTTCAATATATCGCATGGAATTATATTATCGATCGCTTCGAATCTGTGAGCTCACCCTGTCGATTCGTTTGTTTATAATGTCATGCTGACATGTTCAACATAGACGGAAGAGGGATAAAGAATGTAGGCCTAAATTGAAAAATATTGACAGATTTGGACGGAACTCACTATGCAGAGGTTTTCTGAGTCGGAGAACTCGAATCTGACATAGTTTTCCCCAAGCGGTGCTTTCGTGGAATGCACTCCAAAGTAGGATTTTTAGCTGCTTCATTATAATTATGAATCGTTTAGTTTATGAGTTATTCGTGTGTAAGTGTTAATAAATATGATGTTTTAATTATTTTGCTATTAACTTTTAATCTTCGAATTAATTATCGTCTTCGAAGCCGCGGGCACCTGCTTGTATATTATATTAAGAAGCGGAACTTTTATTTGAGCAGAGGAACTTACGTGTTTCGCATTGGACTTTCTTTTACATTTTCTTGTATAACTTGCAGGGGAGAGTATTAAAGAAACCCCGATTTCCCATGTAAAATTCCCATGTTCACGACTGATATATCGCATGCTATATTATGATATCAATCCTTTCTTGTGACCGATAAATCACCACAGAGTTATCCGTTGCATATTTGTTTACTGTACTTGGCTTACGAAATGTGATTTAAATGTAAACTCAGAATGTAACTATAGAAAATGGGAGGGAGAACGAGAAGAAAAGGAGGACTATGCACATCACTTATAACTGGGGATATTGCTGATTGTAAAAAGTGCTTGTGAAGTATTCTTAGGGAGTTAGAGAAACATCCCCTTGTCATACACGGATGCTTCACAGTAATATATATATCAAAGACCTTTATGATAATTGAATCTAACTTATGCACAATATTTTACATAGCTTCCTCTTGCAATTGACCCTTCAACTCTCAGACTAGAAATCTAATTTTATGAAATTTCGTCAATATTGTTCAAGCGTTGCCTATGAATCTAGAAGCTAAGGCTAGAAGTATTAACTGAATTAAGCAGGATGACGGGAGATCCTAACGATAATGATTACTTAGTATTATAATATTAATCATAACAACAATAATAATAAAATGGTATTTTTTAATGTTGTCCATTGTGCATTATCATAATCAATTTATTAAGATTTGTTAAAATTTGTGACGACAAAATATTAACAAATAGTAGTTAATATGTAGTTAATCTTCAAGCCCCAGACTTGATAATTAATAAATGTTTGTAACACATTTTTAGGATACTATACGTTTTTGATTTTTTTTTTCGTTTAGGAATTTATAGGTTTTTACGAAGAAAATTCAATACAATTCTGCAGACCACGTAAGGTTTTCTAATTATAACTTACATCTCCTTCCGCGACGGGCCATGATTTAGTTACAAACTAGCACTTAATCCAATTAAACTTTGATCAAAGGAATTTTCTTTCAGCTTCGTACCCCCAACTTAAAGACCCTCTGAGGTGATCCTTGCTTTATGAATTTTCTGTCTTGTCAGTCTGTCTTCTGTCTTGATTTTCTTGCTTGGCTTTGATCTCGCGAACTTCGGATTTTGAGACAAGCGTGTACCACTGTTTCACCGCAAACGTATTTAAATTACATGCTGAAATTTTAAACGAACATATTAAGAAAAATGATAATATTATTAGGGCAGTAAGTGACCCGAACTTGTTTCTCACACACTTGACAAAATGTAACTTTATTAAATGCACGTCAAATGTGTTTAAATTTCCCAGTTGACATTTCTTAAAACTGCAGAAATATGAAAGTTTCTCGCTTGCTTTGAATTTTCTTCGTAATAACCTATACATTTCTGAACGGAACATTTAAAAACGTGTAATATCCTAAAATAGTGGTTTAAAAATAACATTTTATATTTTAGAACCTAAACATTTGGAACTTATAGATAAGTATAATAAAAACTACTAGCAATCTAGGTCTCCACATTGTCGTCACAAATTTTGACGAATGTTAATAAATTTATATCGTAAGTTACATCACTACAGAATGGACAACCTTAAAAATTTATATTAAGTTATTTTTTATTACTACTACTAAGTTACTAAGTTACTGCTATTATTATGATTATTGGTTGTTGCGGAAGGTCTAATTCGACCGATTTAGCCTGAACAGCATAACGTTCGAATTGATTTGAATCAACATGACAGGCAAATACGTAAATAATTCAGTGTAACTTATATGGTTTATTTGTTTTAATTAAGTATCTTTTTCCTAATATTCGTGAAATAGTCCTATTAAATATAACTGGAGGACATGATTTTCCTTAAATAAATATAGGCTACTCGCAACTGAGTGCTCGTCAATTTATTGGGAAAATCACAACCTCTCGTGGAATTACTGTTGCTAATGATTTCTATTTTTCAGCATCATTGTTTAAATTAATTTTTTCTCTCTCATTTATCATTTAATTTATTTTTATTGATCATGCTGGGCCATCCCCATATGTAAGTGGTAAGCAGAGTAAGTAGGCTACTTTAAAATACAGTAAGGTGTAAAAAATATTACGCCTGGTTTCGAGATAATTGCAAAAATATTTCTTCATATGAAGTGGTAGTAAAGGAGTAGGCCGTCATGCAGTTGGTCGATTCACATCATTACAAACCAGAAAATCCTTAGTTCGAACCAAGATGACGAAGTTGACGTTTTTTAGTTGGCCTATTCCTTATCATGGCACCATGGTTCGATTCTGGTTCTGGTTCTTGTTCTGGCCTTGTCTTTGGCCCACTGACAGCAGAATGAGTAACACGAGCATTGCTTAAGGCAAGAATGGCCGGCTTAAAACCAATAACCTTAAAATCTTTACAATCTCCATGTTACAATTGTCTAAAAATACCATAGCCTCAACTCAAGAACTACGAAGGTTTCTAATTGCATATTTTATGGAGCCAAAAAAAGGAAGATGGCTAATTGTTAAATAAAATTCCGTTTGATAGGCTTTTTCATTTATAAGCTACAACATTCACACACCCACATACTCATACATTCATTCACTTACATATTGCTGAAAAAAATACTCTTTTTCTGAAAATGTAACATTTGGATTAAGGAAACCTCAAAACATATTAACTTTGTTGTCAAAGCTGGAATCGAATTTCTTGGTCGAATACAATTCTTTCTCTACCTGTAGTAAAGGTAAAGAAATTAAAACAGTTTTAGGCCTACTAATATTTGCAGAATTTCCAGACACTTGTTACACCACGCACGCGTCGGAATCTCCAAAACCTTTTGCTTCAAATCAACCATATAGGGTCCTTGGCCCGTAGATACGGCTACGAATCAACAGAGCATAAGGTCGATTTTTCTAAAGATTTACAATGTTTTAAAACCGCACAAGAATACGTCCACTAGATTCTAGAAACTTAGGTTCCTCGTGTTATTTCCTTACCCTCTGAATTATGAATGGATCTTCTTTCTGACATTCTACTCGCTTCTGTTAAAGCAGTGTCTTTTCATAAATGCTGCATCTTAATGCATCCCCGATAGGTGGCATCTTAATTCAGCTAAATAAAATTCGGCTTGCCAAAAACGAACAGTGCAAAAGCAAGATGAAGAAAACATTAATGCTTACGAGGAAGCAGGGACGGGAATAGAAAAAGAAATGAACAGATCGTATTTTTTTTTAAGAAATCCACCGAATTTGACAAAAAATCAATAAAACCAAGAATTAAGCCGTAACTGATTTTTAACAAGCAGTATTACAAGTGGAGTTACAACTTTTTAACAACGCGTACCGATATTACTAATGATATCTTCAAGTGAAACTAGTATCAGTAGCATCCTGAGTAAGTATGAGCAGCAAGAACCATCTATGTAAAATGTATTATTGTGTTTATTTAGCACGGCCAGGCTGTAGATGCTGTAGATGTCGTAATGCCGTAATTTTAGACTTCCGTTCTTTGGAAATTTGGTAAGACAAATTAAATGTTCCAAAATGTTACTGCAGAGAGTGAGTAGGCCTACTTGTTCTTCAATTACTTAACTTAATCTATTGGTTCCTGATTCAACAGCCATGGATGGAAATAGATTTATTTCAGAATAAAAACTACTGAACCGATTTCAGAAATAAATGAGTCCACATATCTCCTAGATTGCAGTTGCCGAAAATTATTTGAAATTCCTGCAGTCAGTATGATGTATTCTGTGAACAGACAAAAATTATGCGATATGAATTGAGAATCGACTTTTCTGAGAGGGTTGAAATTAAACTGTCATAGGTCTATACCCTTTTCAGGCAAAGTATTATATTATATGTCGGCCGCGGTGGTCTAGAGGTAGCGTGCCCGCCTCTAGATCCGTAGGGCGCGGGATCAAACCCGGCCGCGGTCGATGGACCGTAAAAATCCTGGGCACGGAGTCCTCCGGGAGGGACTTTAAGCTGGGGGTCCCATGTCGTAGATTTACGGCACATAAAAGAACTCCAAGCCTAAATTAGAGCCTCTGGACAAAATTTCTCGGCCCTTTCACGTCCAAGAAATACTTAGTTTCCAGAGGGGGGTTGCAAGGCGATGGGCTTACCACCTGTCCCTCTACCCTCTCTCGGAAAATAAGCATATCCAAATTAGTATAGGTAATGAAACCTCCATTGGAGGCCCCTTCGCCCCACCTGGGGATCATAGGGTACCAGATACAGATACAGATTATTTTATATATTTAATGGCCAATTTAAATTTAACATTCTTCCTAACGTAAAGGGTTGAAAAACACATCTCTGGTCTTGACGTTAATACTGTATATCAAACCATCTATCATATCATTCTTATGCAGTTTCGAATTCGCATACTACTGTATGGTGGGCTTATGTGCTTGGTGTTCGGAACAGAGTCGCCCAACCTTGGCACGCTTTCGAGAACGATGTCCCCCCACGGGTAGACAGCACTACAACTGGAAATTGTGTCATCGTACGTTATACTCATGCATGCTTATAACATATATGCTATTCATTATACAAATTTAACACAACATAATATTAAAATGCAGACAGAATATTGTACATTTGTATCTCCGACTCTATAATACGGTCTTCAAGAGGTCTACCTCACCAAGAAATGGAGTATAAAAACATTTTCATAATATATTATATAGGATAAAGATGATACTTCCAGTATATTTTTGAACATTTATTTCTGTTTCTTCCGTTAAAAGGCTACCACGGTCAAAGCATACCAAACAAATCAAGATCTAGGCCTATAAATTGAGGTGAAGCTGAGAGAAGTAATTTATTTATTTTAACAGATGGTTTCTCAGTTAAGAATAAAATACAGGAATATAAAATTTCAAATTCTGTTGGTTATCGTTTTGGTGCCGTTAATCCAGTATCTTGAATTAATTTACCATTCAAGTTAATTCGTCTACAGAAGTTAAAAAATAAATTTGGTTTAGATCCTCTTGCCCCTTTCATCTATTGTACATAGTAGATGGCATTTAAGAGTAAAATGTGGAATTGTGGGTACATAGGTTTCTCATTTAAAATGTCAGAGACACGGGGAACACTTACGTACCTTGTTACCTGGAGAATAAGTTTGTTTCCCTAAAAAATGGCGTTGTGATGAAGCTTAACGTCAAATGACAATATTTCAAATTTATATTGTTGTAAATTGCGTGTGAGAAACTAAAATAGCAATCAAACAGCTATTCTTATAAATAGATTAGATGTTTGCTTTTAATCAGTCTACTGAACGCTAGAGCTGGGAGAAATGCTTGTATGTTTGTCGTGAATTTAATTTAATTTGATTTACGGAAAATCAGCGTTAATGCCCTTTTCAGGAACCGCGTTATTGTTATGTATTGAAAATTTACCGGAAATACTCACCTGACTTTGTCTACCTTAAGCAGGGACTTCACTGTTTTCTCGCTTCTTATTGCAGCATAGTATAAGTGGCAGTCTAGCCGGGGTGCTCGAACATTTTGTTTGTAAGAGGAGACTTATACCGGTTGTCGACCAAGAGCTAAGCTAAGTTAGTTTAGCTTAGCTCACATACAGTGCGGGATTTCATATGTAGTTGTGCCGATAAAACTACATATGAAATCCGGCACAACTTCCCTCCCTGTATGTGAGCTAAGCTAAGCTATGTTAGCTTAGCTTTTGGTCGACAACCGGCATTATGGCCGTCTAAGCTTGCGCTCTGCCGTAAGTATTCATCTAGGGCAGGCTTGTCAAACGTGCGGCCCTTTGAAAGCACTCCCGCTGCCCTCAAATAGTACATCAGCTAGGCTAGATTTCATTTCGTTTCTAATCGGCCATTTTAGAGATATCTGTTTTTTTTTTCATACCTTCCTGACAAGTTAAAATCTGAAGAAAATTTGCCACAAGGATTAGGCCTATATTTCCGGTTCTACATGTGTGTGTGTGTGAACAATTATTTTCCTTCATGAAATCCAAAAGCATCTCAGAGAACAAGGATGACTGATCTTGTCATCTGTGATGAAAATCGGAATTGTACCGACATTTCGATACAAAAATAGTCATAAATAAATGTTCATTTTGTATAGTGTATTTTCTGTTACCGTTTAAAACTTAGTATTCTTTTCTTTTGTTAAGCTATTTCAGTATTTTGCATGTGGCTAGACGCTAAACCATTTTGTATGTACATCGCATATTTCTAAGTTTACGTAATAAAAATATTCTAACTGCAATGTTACAACATTCTCCGTCTTCCCATTTAAGTATACTGATCTCTTCAATTGAAACCACAAATCTATAAATGAACACAAAAGAACATTCAATTATTTAACTTAAATCAATACTATCTTGTCAACCACAACAGAAGAAACAGGATAACATCATTTTTACGCTGCAAAATATTAGAAAAGAACTACATGGTACAAAACATGCTGCACAGACTTTCTCATGTTTTACGTGTTAAGATTTTTATGATTTTTTTCAAGGTAGGGTTTCGAGACCTGCGAGATTTTCGAGAAACCTGTTTGTTACTGTGTGCCAATACCAGTTGCACTAATAGTAAAGAGAAATAGGTGAAAACTGTATAGAACCTTATTTAAATGAGGTATTATGCAATTGTGTGTCCGTGATGAATGGAAAGGCCCTACTACGATTCATTTCAATGTTTCAGTATTTCTCAGTTGAATTATTTTTAAATCAGAAATATCATCTCAGTTACTTATCCGTGGTTTCAGTCATTGATCTTCAACACTTCACATTACAGATCGCCAGCTATCATTTAGATTTGACTAAGATCTGCTTCTGCATTTACTATAAAATAGGCCTAGTGATATAAAGGTCTTATTGTCAGGCATTGGAAACCTCTAGTTCACAAGTTGTTGTTTCACCAGCTAGGCTATATTACAACAATTTTATACGAAGTGCTTCAATAAAAGTTAGCGAATTTGTTGCATTATCTTTGACCTGGATTACCATGTGTGGCATCGGAATTTGCTGAGTGGAAAATTCTCCATGAGTAAGGAAAGCATTGTGAAAAAGTACTCATCATACTCCAAATAGCAAATTCATAGCTATCTTGTTTTAATTTATAATCATATATGTAATTATCACATTTCATAGCACAAGTTTCAATGAAATATGTGTTATAATTGTTATACGCAAACCTACATTTGAGAATAACAGTTTTGATAATTCCATTTAACCGAAAGGCTTAAGCAAAATTAAGGAAGTTTAGAACAAAGGTGCAATATTATTATTTTATTGAGTTCAACGGTACAATGAACATGATTTTTAACCTAAAGCATGGACAATGTAAATTTTTTGCTTCACATTGCCACGTAGGGAAAGAAGTTGCATTGTGGCAAGAAGTTGCTGTTCAGTTCTCTGCGCTTCATGCAAAGCCGTATTTACAGGTTTTTACAAGAACTCATATACCTACCCTATAGAGAATTTCTACGGAAAACTGTTACAAATAGATGTTTTAGGTCTCGTACTTACAGTACAATTTAGACCAACTCCTTGTTGCCATTTTATAGAAAACTGGAAAATCAAAATTGTCTTAATGTAAAGTGGTAGTAAGTGAAAAGAAAGATCTCGAGTAGTTTCCTGTCACATCCCTGAAATACTTTTAACCCAAATAAAAATTTAGTTTAGATACGACTTTTTGTTTTCGAGCTAGACATATTACGACTAGACATGTTACGATAATAGTATGTTTGGACTAACGAAACCTCATAATACTATATGCGTTTTTATTACTAAACTCTAGGCTACCTAAGGCGCGGCTAGAGAAAATAAAAATGACTTAGCAAGAAAAGCAACCAAGGTAGTTAAAAGCATCAAACATTTTTAACAGATGACGATTAAATAAATGTAAAACTAACTTCAGGTATTTATCAGTGAGCAGGCATCGAATTATTTATCTTATTCCGACATATTGTGTAACACTTGTATTTCGCTATTGTTTTGTGTATATACCAAAAACTATTTAAATTCGTACACTTTTGCTCTTGTATTTAATTATTTGATTTCACGGCCTTCTTTCCGTACACAAGTATACAGCATTAAACATCTAAAGTCTTCTCCAAAATCGATTACTGTAGAATAACTTCAATTGAAAAATGCCAAAACATTATTCTATGAACGGACAAAAAATTGTCTCGATATTGTTCAGCCCTTTTACTACGTTTATATTTTCATTTGGATGTTAACCCTTAGTTTTAAAGCGCAAAAAAAAAAAAGAACTTGAAATCAATCGACCCTGGATGGAAAGTACTTCCCTGTACATTGTGATAACTGTTTAATTGGCTTTACGTAACTGGATGTTTATTGCTGTTAGTATTGTGCTTAATTTTTTCTTTCACATATTAAGATAGCCTACGTTATAAACATGTTGTCTAAAATTATGGACATTTTGTATACTGTTCAGCAGGTAAGATTTAAATATCGACCCCTGAGGCAGTGATTTGTAAACAATGGCAACTGATAAAACGTTTGAGAAAGTGCAAAAATGTAGGCTACACATGCTCAAGTAAGTCATATTTTCTTATCATTCTTTTCTTCAGTACACGCTAAACTCCATAAATTTCGCATAACTTATGCACTTAGAAAGTTTCCTTATGAGCCAGATACATAGTAGGGGTATAGAAAAATATCTATACTATTTTCATTGTAAGTTCAAAGGAGATGTAAACAAACTCTAAAGTACCACTCCGCCGAGCATGTGACAATACCACGTGGAGATTTACCCGCCACGGAAAGAAACGGAATGAGGATTCGTGTATATTCCAGTGTTCTCAATAGTACTTTTAAAATATTTTTTATGACATGCACCATTGTTGAAAAATGTTATATTTATTTTGAAAAGATCGATACATCTGTACAAAATTAGGCTTAATATTAGTATTTAAGAAAGTCATAGACAGTTAACAAGAAGATATTAACGAGTATAAAAAATTACTCTCATTTTGCAATGTTGGCTGCCCACTTCATAGGCGTTTTCTTTTTTAATTCATTAATTTCTGTTTGTAACCGCCCCAATCCTATCAGAGCTGTAAGTTACATGTAACTTTTGACGAAATGTTTGTCTTGTTCTAGCACACGACTTTCTTGTCCTCACGTACGTGTTGTATAACAGATATAAATAAATAAATGAACGCAGATTCAGCAGGTCTTACCAAGTTATTGGGAGGGGGCTGTGGCAAGTTCATTCCAAGATGGCGTGCTTGAGCATTCACACAGCCGTCGTAAACGCCTACAATTTACATCTGTTGTAACGGTTTAATTAGTTCACTTAGTTATTATGCGTCAGGAAAATCTGATCAAATTTGTTTTGTTTCATATACAGATCTGCTTCAGAAACGTGTTTTTAAATTTCTCTGCACGAAAATAACTACAAAAAGGTACGGTTTGAACCGAACTATTTTATTAAGAGCAAGAGTATGCATACAAAGCAGCAAAAGTTACAGTTCGTCCACTAGCCAATGAGGCGCTCCCTTGTCACGTGGCTTTGTTTACATCTACTTTGAACTTAAAGTGAAATTAGTATACAATTATAAACACTAATTTCAGCAAAATTAACGATTTACAGTATATTACCTGAAAGTAATTTATTTACTAAAAAGACTAACCAATTGTGTACCTGATAATTGCATTAGGTGTGCATACTTTGCATTTTTTCAAAGCATACTATCGTATGGTATTATATTATGGGGCAACTCTAGACACATCAATGAAATTCTGATACTACAAAAAAGGCAGTTAGAATCATTACTGGTTCTGCTTACCTAACACCTTGTAAACCATTATTTGTAGAGATGAAAATATTGACGATAATCAATCTTTATATACATTGTGTACTGATTCACACTAAGAATAAGTTGCCAAGTCTTCAAATCAGGAGTGATATACATACATATAATACGCGTAGCAATCAACAGATCAATATACCATTTTGCAGATTGTCTAAGTCAATCAATAATCATGACGTAATGGGACAAAAACTGTTTAATAAACTTCCACTTCATTTACATGATGCTCCACTAAATATATTTAAGACGAAATTGTATACTTGGTTAATTGATAATCCTTTGTATAACATTATCGATTTTTTTGCACGTACCAATGTTTGTATACTGTGATAATTGTATAGCAATTAGCATATACATATTATTTTAAGTGTATTTTAATTTATGTTGTGTTAAGGTCTATATTATGTATGGGTTTAATCCTTTTTTGTAGTATTAGGCCTATACTATGTTTTGTACTCTCTGACGTCCATTGCATAATTTTCCTAACGACAATAAAATGATATTTATTTATTTGTAACCGCTATACGAACAATTAACTGATGCTGTTATAAATGGGCAGGTAGCTGTGTCAGAAATGTGATGTAAGGCATTCCCTTTTATATTCTTATCATACAATTAATATATTATTTAATAAATTACTAATTAATCGGGATTGCAACTATAGGCTAGAATCTTCAAAAGAGGTTTGGTATTTACTGTTACAGACACAGTGATAAGAAACGCAATCAAATTGCAAAGGAGGTTAATCGTAGATCGAACTCTTGACCTTCTAGGATGTTGAGAAAGTTCCTATAATTATGCCAACGACTCGTTTGAATAGAGTTCGTATATATAGCAGGGACAGTACGTTAGGGATGACGCTGTGGCGTAGAGGATATGTTCGCTCTCCACACGCAGATGACCCGGGTTCGATTCTTGGTCGGGAAAGTTTCCTCGGTGGGGGTTTTTGCGGGATTTTTCCTCACCTGTGTGACGAATGACGGGAAACTTTAGGCCTCTGTGCTCCTCGGATATTATCTGACCGCCATTATAACCTTCATTCCATCCGCGCTTGTTCGGTATGAGTGTGCGTGCGACTGGTTTGTCTCGTCCTATATGATTGTTGTTGTCTCGGAGATGGCCCCGGCATTGGGTTGATCACTTATCTGGGGGAGGCCAACCATTTCCTTGCCTGATCATAAAAGTATGTATGTAATCCATAGGAACACCCTCCCGTCGCGATTCTGCAAGGGCCGGGTGGCTTGGACCTCAAATGTCACTATAACGGGAGAGGTAAAACTTACAATAAGTAGAAGAAGAAGTTAGCGAAGAGAAGTTGGAAGAATAAATGAATTCGCCAGATATCAACATCTCGAATATCGTATACTGTGTATCGCCATTTCAGTATTCACTATCAAATAGAATCTGATGTGATTTATTCACATAATTTTCTCCATCTTAATCTTTGACAATACAACTTTTTCGCTTCACATTCTAATTTAGAATAAGTGGTCGTATTGCAGGGAGTACTTATTCAGTTCTTTCAGCCTCACGTAAAGGTGTATTATTTGCCACGCAACCCTGAGTTTGTGCAAACAATGGCTGGACTGTAACTACTCTTCAGAGATTTTTATGAAAATACGAGGTTACGTACATAGGTTTCAAGTAAAAGTTGTAGGTCTTGGCATAAACAATTTTTTTTTACAAAATTTAAACAGGATCGTTTGAGGCGTTTTCAAGAAAATCGTGAAAAATAAAATATTAGATGATGGTTTCAAGTTGAAGATCCGCAGTATATATTTTATTCTTGCCCACAGTTTGTTCCAAATGGACTATAGTAAAGTTCTGCCCTGCAGTACTTTCAAAAACATCACTGAATTTGTTTTTTTCCATAAATTCTATCAAATGAAATAAAGGCTAGAAACTTTTTCTTAAATATTTAAATGTTAACCTCAGGAAGTAAATGATTAGTAGGGCTCGGACTTTTAGGTAAATACATATTTTTTTTGCTATTACTATTGCTATTAGATTCAAACCTAACTGTAAAACTGTGATATGTGGTGACTATAATATAAATGTCCTTAGAGAAACACATGATGTTGTTGACTTTAAAAATCTTCTTCGTAGTTTTGATTTTTATTGTACTATAAGCAAGCCCACAAGATTATCATCCTGTTTAGATAATATAGCTACTAATTTACCCATAGGCGCCTACAAGACCGAAGTACACGATTTAGCCATATCAGATCATGCTGCTATTGACATTGAGATATTTAAACCTCATAAAGAAGATGCATGTAGTAATGTTTATAAACGAATTCGTGTTTTTAATCCAACTGGTCTGGGTTTGTTTTTAAATTTTTATATAGTGTTGTGTGGGATATATTTTTTACTGATTTGAATTCTGATATAAGTAACCACTTTAGTAATCCTTTTGATTACTTTTTTGATTGGTTTTACAACATTTTTAATTGTTATTTTCCATTCAAAATGGTCAAGGACAAACGCAAGGATAATTTTCCAAAAGTAAAGAGCTGGTACAATGATAATTTGAAAACAATTAAAAAAAAGGTATTGAAATTGTTGACTTTATATAAATGTACCAAGAAAGAAGAACATAGGCAGTTATACATTACAAATAGGAAAGCATACTATGAAGCTTTAGCAAATGCTAAAATGGAAGCCAATGTCAATTACATAAATAGTTCGACAAATCAATGCAAAGCAACTTGGGCACTTATCAGAAAAGCAAATGGGGCAAATAATTTTAAGACAAGTGATTGTGAGCCTATCAGTCCTAAGGCCTTCAATGAATACTTTGTTAATTCTCCAGAAGATATTATAAATAATATTACTGGCAACAAAACTAATGTAGAGGTTCTTTTAAGAAAGCTACCTAGGAATAACATTGAATTTAAATGGAATTATGTGACACCTGATGACATTTTTAATACTGTGAGAAAAATGAAGAACTCCTGCAGTCAAAGCTATTATCAAATGTCAAACAAATTTGTAAAAAGCGTCATCGGAGCCATTTTGCAAGCAGTCACCTATTGTGTTAATCAATGTCTGCAACTGGGAATTTTTCCACAAAGCTTAAAAATTTCAAAGGTTGTACCAATTTACAAAAAAGGCGACAAAGGTAACTTGGGTAATTATCGTCCGATTTCATTAGTCCCTATGTTCAGCAAAGTTTTTGAAACAGTAGTTAAAGTACAGTTATGCACTTTCTTTGAAAACAACCATTTGTTGACGGAATTTCAGTATGGCTATCGAAAGGGACATGATACAATAGATGCAATTAGTAATATGGTCACTTACATCTTGGAAGGTTTTGAAAACAAGAACTATGTAAAGGCAGATCTATGCGATTTGACAAAAGCCTTCGATACAGTATCACATTCCATACTAATAAATAAATTGAATTTTTATGGCATAAAAGGAGTTGAACTTGAATTTTTAAAATCATATTTGTTTGAAAGAAGGCAGATAGTTGAAGTAGGGAATAATATGTCAGAAGCTGTAATAGTTAAATATGGGGTCCCCCAAGGTTCAGTTTTGGGACCTTTTTTGTTCTTAGTGTACATAAATGACCTGGTTATAAATTGTACTACTGCCTGTACTTTATATGCGGATGATACCTGTCTGTTAAATAGAAGTTCCTGTTTGAATGAGTTAGAAATCCTTAGCAAAGATACGTTGGATAATGTGCAACTATGGTTTAATTCTAATGAATTATTTTTAAATCAAGAAAAAACACAGTCTATTCTTTTTAGCCTAAAACCAACTAATAATGACATTTCTTCGACCAATAATGATGATGTAAAATTTTTAGGAGTCTGCCTTGATAACAAGCTAAACTGGGACAAGCATGTAAAGTATCTCTGCACAAGAATTAGCAGGATTGTTTTTTTTATTAAGAAATCTTAAGTATGTGTTACCAGCTTATCACTTGCGAAATACTTACTTTGCCTTCTTTCAGAGTGTAATAGCTTACGGTATTATTTTCTGGGGAAACAGTTGCCAAATTTCCAAGATTTTAATTTTACAGAAGAGAGCCATATGATCAATCACAAGCTCAGAACAGACTCCTCATTGTAGACAGCTTTTTAAGAATTTGCAGATTATGACTGTTATTAATCTATACATTTTTGAATTAATTTTATACATTAGACAAAATCTCAATCTGTTTGATGAAAGGAATGTTATCCACTCTTACAGAACAAGAAATGCCCATTTGCTACAGATGCCTCAGGTTAGATTGCACAAGACTACTCAGAATTTTATGTATATGGGCTGCAAGCTTTATAATTGTTTGCCACCACACCATATAGCTCTGCCCAATACTGTATTCAAGAACAGACTTAGAACGTGGCTTCTCAATAATCCTATGTATGAAGTTTTTTAATGTTGATTTGTCTAGTATGTAAGTTATGTGTTTTTATATAATTATGTAATGTTTATGTTTTTATATATTGACGTAGCCTATTGTTATTTTACTTAATGGCTCAATAATAATAATAATAATAATAATAATAATAATAATAATAATAATAATAATAATAATATGATTTCAGGACTTTGTCAAAGTTCCGGTTGGGACCTTTGGATTCAAAATACTGAGTTGCATGTCACATAAAAAAAATATTTTTGATATTTTTTATTTGAATAAATGTTTTTGGTAACTTAATTCTTTTTTTACATATTTTACCACATATCTTGTTTAGAAATGAATATTTTGACTGTTTTTGTAAAATTGCGACATATTTTCAATGTGTTGCGTTGTTATGTTGAGTCAGACAATAAATCGGGCTGATTAGGCCTTTATTAGTGTAAATTTCTGTTTCCTCTCAAACTGCATTACTAAGTTGGAAGAAACAAAACAATTGTTGACAGAATCAATAAAAGAAATAAAACACATTGAAAACAAACTTAACAAAATCAGTGGTTCAAAAGCATACAAAATTAGAGAAAAATTCCTGTCATGCCTAAATAAGATTGAAGGGTTACAAGTGTTGCGCAAGATTTCAGATATTTTAATGGTTAACAGTGTAGAGAACTAGGAGCAGATGGAACATCTGAGTGTCAGTGAATTATTGTTACAGTGTCAGTGTTAAGATTAACATCCTGAAATGTTGAACGTATATTTTCAAGATACAAGTCTCTGTTCCGTGAAAATCGTTACAGCTTTAAGATGCACAACTTAAGACCTACTATTGTCGTTTACTGCAACAGTTCTACACTTGCTGACTAGAATGACTAGATGAGTACTTCTGTAAATATTGGTTAAATAAATAAATAAAAATATTTTCATATTTTTTAAACATATTTTCGACTTTTTAACCACATAAAAAATAAATATTTTCGGTTTTATAAGCACATAAATGTCCGAGCCCTAGTAGGGCAAAATCAACATGGTGTTTCCTCTTGTATTTTGACAGTGCTCGAAGGAAGTAAATTTTGATCAGTTTTTATGGCAGTAGGAGGAATGCAAGCTTACAAAGATGTTCGATTTTCATTACGTTGAATTTAAAGTATGAATATTTTGTAGGGTAGTCAACTTGCTTTTTAAAACAAATTTGTAATACTATCTTTTCAAGTAATATTAGTTTTAAACGAATGGTCTTAGATACGCTATCCCATGACTCTTTCTGCACATCGCGAGAAATTTTAAGTGAAAAAGTTAAATCATCTTGAAAAATTGGATGATTAATATTGGCAGGTTTGGTTCAGTTCATTATAAATTTCTTCTGAACAGGTAGTCAAAGAAGAACGATTTATGATATTATTATAGTTAAGTTAATTTTTTGCATGATATTTATAACTTTTTATGAATAGTAAGGATGGGTTTCGTTTGTTACTGACTACGGATTCTAGTAGCAGTGGCAATTGAGAGAACTTGAAAGGGAATATGAATAGGGAAATTGAGATTCATAGGTAAAACATGTATGGAACCAGTTCGGTGCACAGGAGTTCGGGAAAAAGTGACTTATGGTCAGTCTTGAAACGCACCACAATTGAATGGATTTATAAAGTAATTTCTTCACATGTTCACGGATTTCAGTTATGAACTAAATGTAGGCCTACATTAAACACTTATTTGTGAAGTAAAAATATGAACATTCATTGAGGTAGCCTTCAGATAACTCTAACAACTTATTAGCTCCAGTCTAAAATAAAATAAAATGATTGCCTATCCTTATCCAGGGGAACTACCTGAATAGACTGATGAAGTATTAATGTATTGAAATTTGTTCCTTATTGAAATGTATTGAAACGCTTGACTGTTTTTATCTTTGGTGTACATTATCAAAATCACTGGGTCAGGGAGGACATGGAATACATTGATGTTCAAAATGATACCATTTAAGATTGATATTTCCACTTCATTTCCATTGGAAAGTTAACTAGACTTCTCTATAATTTCAGAGATCTAATTTATGTGAAGCTGTTACTTGTTCACTTGTTTACTTAATAATCACTTTCTAAATGACTACTTCACGAGTTCAGGATTTGATCTCTGGCATTTCAATGAAAACGTTTGTAATAATTAATCATATAAGTAGGGCCCGGATTTGTATGTAAAAAAATGTTTTTTCCTGATGCGTACATTCCTAAAACGAAGTTTTATATCCAAATCGAGGTCCGGCAAACGCAAATTCCAAATTTTATTTCACATAAAAACAAATATTTTACAAAAAAAGTTATGTGAATAAATATTTTCCATATTTTCTCCATAAATACATATTTTAGTACTTTTCCGGATTTTTTATGTAATTTTTTTTCCTGATGCACATATCAAGGCCCGACAACCGCAAATTCCAAATTTTATTTTACATAAAAACACATGTTTTACAAAAATGTTATGTGAATAAATATTTTCGGTATATTCTCCATAAATAAATATTTTAGTACTTTTCCTCATTCTCTTTTAACATTTTACAACAAAAATCTTTATCTCGAAAGAATTCAATACAAATGCTTCACTTGCAATGAGGTGAGAGTGATTCACTTGCACTTGCTTATCGGGGAAGAACAGAACCCAATCTCAACATCGCGTAATTCAGTTAAAGAAATACAATATGTTGGAAGGCAACTTAACACTATATCAGGTTCGAAAAATAGAAGTTCTAAGAACAAAATTTAATGGCATGTTTGAGAAAAATGGTGGCTAGCAAACCCTTTTTTTTCAAAGTCGCTCAAGTTTTGGAAGACCAAAACATAAGTGAACTGGATCGTGTGTGTGTTAGTGACATACCCCTCTTCAAATATGCAAGGTTAACATCGTGTGATGTAGAACGTTCCTTTTCTCAATATAAGGCATTATTCTCGGATAATAGGCAATTACTTGTGATCCATAATCTGGAGATGACATTTGTTGTGCACTGCAACTCCAGTCAGCATTTTACATATGATGTTTAGCTGCAATTGGTGAGTTTCAATATAATTTGTTCTAGTAAGTTACGAACACTCTGGTGTTTTTGTTTCTTTTTCAGAAAAAAATATTTTTTATTTTAGTTTTAGCACATATTTTTAAAATTTTAGCACATATTTTTAACATTTTTAGCACATAAAAAATAAATATTTTTTAGTTTTTTAGCACATAAAAATCCGGGCCCTACATATAAGTTATATTTACTGAAATTATGGACGAAACTCGTGATTCACTTTGTATATAAATATAAGTCAGAGTGTTCATAAATTCTACATAGCGTTTCATTCTTTATTAATCTGAATTTTATTCGTGGAATTGTTTTGTTCTGAACTGTGATAAAGATGATTATGTGCAGGCAGGAAACGTTACTCACTTAAAACTGCACAGTCAGGAAACTTCTAAGTCATAACAGCGATGGCGTAGTTTACTGTGATAAATCCAGTAGAATTACTTTGGGAAGGAAGGAAGGAAGGAGGATAATGGAACTGGAATAAATGAAATAAGAAGGGGAGGAAAACAGCAAGAATAAAAGTTGAACCAAGATAAAATAAGAGAACAAAGGAGTGCAATGAGGTCCATTTATGTTGATTAGGAGAATTCGCCTATTTTTATTAGTTAAAAATTATAACTTCATTTATTACTTCTAAAATATTTTTGACAATCTAATGTAATTTTGTATGGACTTGTATTTCACATAATATATGAAAAATGGGTATGATCAACAGTATTTTCTCTAACATCTATAGATATTTTAAATTTTAAAAATGCGTGTTCTTAAAATTATAAAATTTTAGCAGAGATTGATGGCAACGGGGAAAACATTTCAAATGTAGCATACTTTACAGTGCTCAATGGTGCAGCCCTCCCGCCCGTAATGTAATGTATCTGGTGTAATGAATGAAACTGGCTATGATATGTGTTGTGGGCGAGTGACCTCGACCTAGCAGGGAATTGACAAAGACAGTGCTAATTATTGAGAATCTTGCATTCTCGCCTACCTTGACCTCAAGCAAGCTGACAAAATACCGTCATGTCTGCCACTATTACAATATTCACAACACCAACATAACATCCATACGAATTCAGATATTACATTATCCCCGCAGGCCATCAGCGGCTCGTTTCAGTCCTCATGAACTTTTTTTTTCTGCGACACTTGGATACTTAGATATTTTACTTGTGCATGGCATTTGTATCCTGTTGATGGTGGATTATTCAAATCCAGAATATTTCAATTACAAGTCGGAGTACTACTTTTAAGTGTTGGAGCTCATATACAGTACATCATTTGTAAGTCATAGAAATGTAGTGTAGTGGTGAGGCGAAGTTTCAACTACCTCAGAAGATAAGAATTGCATTTCTCTAAATTGTTTATATCAGATAACACAACCCATAGAATACGTCTTATTGAAAGATAATTAGCATTTCAGGCCTTCGATACTGTCCATTTAGTATCTTAGATATATTTGGAGTGCTGAAACTTCACGTCACCAATTGCTGGTTCAATTGTTTTTCAGTTATCTCTACTAATGTGTAAGGAAGATATATTAGGGTGCTGGCATTTAGTAACCTAAAGATTTATAGCATTGTCAAGATAAAAATGTGAATATATAGGAAACCAGTTTAACTAATGTTTTGACATATGGTAGGTGAAATGTTTTTGGTGGGATGAAAGGTATGTGTGAGAATTGTAAATGGAATTTAGACGTTTCGTAATCCTGCATTTTTACTATTTTCTCTACCTGTATTACGAGGTACAGGAAATAGAGGAAATATTGTTTTCGATTCTAAAATCTGATGTCACGTTTTCAACATTAAAGCCTAGGCCCACATGTTTTGAGGTTCACTAACTAGGATTACAATTTTCGTAAAAACTATCTGTGTGTAGGCTATGTGTATATCTGCATGTGTTCGTGTATGTGTGTCTGTGGAAAGCATACCTCAAAGCAAAAAATCATTTTATTATAAAAGAGAGAATATAATAATTATTATAGCTGCCCTGTCCAGGGTTACCAGAAGATACAGCCTAGCTAGATCATTCTGTTAAAGACAATTTTACGAATACATTATCTAAGAGTTTTAAAACAAAATTGCATGTATGCATAACAATGAGACGGCGGAGAAAAATCACATTGATCGAAAATTGGAATTATAATCATTAACAGACCTCTTGGACAGAGACAGCCATAACCATTATTAAAAGTTTATTGAAATTATATTATTGAGTACATAGTGTTGTTGTTTTTCTCTACTCACCTCTGCAGCTTGCTTATCTCCTTTCTCAAATCTCACTGTTGGATCAATGACATATCCTTTGTTGTTTTGTCTATCGATGACTATAATGTCAGCTCTTTTTGTAGACCCAGTGCTGGAGATACAGTGAACCTCTTCAAAGACTTCATATCTGTGGGTTTCTCGAAAACAGTTAGCAATTGTATTTCTAACTTTATTGTGGCGATTAACTTTATATTTGAGTTAAGTATCCAGGGATATCCCATGAAGCTTTGCGAAGACTTTCTCTTACCTCTTCACATGAATAAAATTACGTTTTTTTTTGTTGCGGTTTTCGCCTATATATTTTCGTTTAAAACTATACATAAGTTGATTTTATCAATATCAATAAAACGTTGTAATTGAAACATTTTGTTGTATAAATTCTCTGATGAGTAGTACAGCTGACGTCAACAAACTGGTATTTTCAATGCGAACAATGAGGCATAGAGATCTGAATGCCCACTCCCCTAGCGAATATACGGATATGAATTTGGCTTATACAACTGATGAATGCGCACCCAACATTGCGGTCGCTTGCTCTGTGTGGCAGTATGATGGGTATACAAAGTCATGTGAATGTTTCAAAACAGTTTTTTATTTAGTGCCATTTATATAAATGGATGAGTTATAGAGTATAATTATATATAACTACAGCTTTGTGAAATTTTAATTTTAATGTTTCTTATTGTTATAGATTTTGTAGCAAAGGTCAGAATAGAAACTGTAGGCTTCGGAGACCCTTAGGGTTCCTAGAGCGCGAGACTCCCAAATATTTCCACACAATCCACACAGTAAGGCGGTAAGGCTGTCAGCCGTATACATAGGTCTCCTTTAAAAAAAAATATATATATATATATATATATATTTATTATCAGCATGCCCCATTATGGTGTGATAATACTTGCTTTGCATTAATTTTACAATTGAGATTTTACAATTAACTTAAGTTTGTTACACAAGAAAAGAAATTAAGATTGGTAACGATATCTACAGTTATCCTTAGCTTAATGCCTAATCTAAATTTAAGTATATTTTTATGTAGATTATGTTACATTTAATCCTAAATTATTTGGTGCATAAATTGTAACTATTATTACACTTTACACTTTGCACGTGGATGAAGACTGTTGAAAAATTGCATTGTCCTTATTGGGGATCGTACCTGCTACCTTCTGGTTTGTAGCACAGTGCTTCAACCAACTGTATTACGGCAGAGCCTAATCCCAGGATAGATTGTAGTTCAGTTTAAATATTGACACAGCAGTAAATAAGTTTGAAAATTTCGCACATTCAACCTTTCCTTTTCCTTTAACTTAGTTTTTACTTTAAACTTAATTTTTAAACAAACAATGAGTGTTTACGTAAACCGAGTATGCTGTGTCAGAAGATAGTAAAGCATCTATCCACCGCTACCTTTTTCATCGCTGTAGGCTTTGTGTGAGTTAAGAAAAAGGTATCTTGACAACTGAAATAATGTGTATGATTATAGTCTATTTGGCTGAATAGTAGAATAACAAAATAGTATAATAAGGACCATCCAGTGCTTATCGTTGCTAATATGGATTACGAGGTTCGGGTTTCATCCCCGGTGCTCCCTTGGACTTATCTGATATTAAGAAGAATTGGAATGGACTTAAACCTCATGGGAACAACTGAACAGCTACTTGGTAACGATTAATTGCTCCTGTTAAGAAAACCGTCAGTAACGGCCGGCGAAGTTGGCAATGCTGACCACATGCCTTCTAATTCTGCCATCTTTCAGTGAAGTCGTAATGCAATTGTAGATATCGCAAAAATAGAATTGATATGCCTTGCCCCCTTGGGAAGTAGCAACATGGATTGTAGTTGATTTTTAATAGTATAATATGTTTAAAATTTCCTAAGTTTTCCATACGCTGTTATACTTAAATTGTTTTTCTTTATCCTCTCTGAAAAAGGGAAACATTAACAAAAATAATGGATTTTGAACTCTTCTGTGGGACTTTAAACAAAATATCAGGAAATAAAACAGGATAAGATAACAAATAATCCACGTAGAAAGTAATGGTCTATTGCTCATTGGCAATTCGGAAACTAATTAAATAAAACTTCTGAAAGAATACAAAGCTCATAGAAAACTTTCTACGAAGTACAAAAAGCAGAACACTGAAAACCACATTAAGGAATGGAAACATTTATTGGAAAATATGTAAAGATGGAAAATATAACTTTACAAGGTATAATGGACGCATGGAGAAATAAATAGGCCTATGCTGGCAATTAAACGAATGGAAGATACAAGATGTTAAAGGAGAAGCAAAGTAAGGGAAGAAAGACACCCAAGAACTGACATTAAGCTATTTTTTATAGATGTGATTAAACCTGGCCTAGAGCTGGAATACAAAATAATAGTAATACAAAAAAATAAAGTGAATTTCAGTCATTATTGCTACAAAATAGTGGCCTCCTTAAAGCCAGCGATCAATTTCACTTCTATTATTATTATTATTATTATTATTATTATTATTAATATTAGGCCTACTACTTACTATTATTATCATTATTATTATTGTTAGGCCTATTATTTATCCGAAAGTTTTCTAACCTTATTTCCCCCACAACTATAAGTTAAAATTTGTTTAATATTAATACACAATAACGTTAAAAAGCATACAAACTTAGCCTACATTAGACAAAAAGTTTGTTATTGCTATTATCATTATTATTACTATTGTTAATATCCGAAAGTTTACTAACTTTATTTCTTCCTCAACTAGGCTATAAGTTAAAATTTATTAAACAATAATACATAATGACGTAAAAGGCATATAAACGTAGTCTACATTAGGCCAAAGATGGCTTACGAAATAATTTAACCAGGTAGTGAATGATCCTTATATACTTTTAAGGAAGTATGACAATGACTTAAAATTTTGAAGGACATGAATTGAGGTTTTTATTTTTTATTTTTTATTATTTTTTTGTCCGCCCTCCATTCTAGCACTAGAGGACTTCCTAGCATCAACACAATACTGACGAAACTATTCACGCACTTGTGTTTCCATAAGATGATATTTCTGGTCTCTTGTGGCCTGTAAGAAATACTTTAGTAATTAATGACAGACAAAATATTCACTAAAAACAAAAACAAAAGAAGTCTGTAAAAATATAATTTGATGAGATTTAGTTCATATGTAGGCCTACGTTCTGACAAAATATTATTCCTTTGGAACTGAGAGTTCTATTAGCATGTTTTTGAAGCCACTTGCATCTATTTACCGCATTCCAGGCAATGTTTGTCTAATATACAAAGGCTCTTATAATTATTCTTTCATAGTTAGGATTTTTTTGTCCTTGAGCGCTGTACCAGATTACGTCTTAGCGTAGCAGATCCTGGTCCGTGGTCCCAGGGGGACCTGTATAACTCATTACATTTTAGCTAACACTGTAATCAAGCTTTTAAGTAAAGTATAAAACAAAATTGGAGAAATTAATACTTTGTATTAATGCCTCAATAATAATTACTTGTGCCTGTTAACACATTGAAAGCGTGACCGTGACGTTTCTCTAGTCCGATTGTGTTGTGATCTTATTTTTAAAATTGTTGTTTCCATTAAGATTAGCTTTATTTTATGCATGTTCATTGTACTGATGCACGCTATAGTACAGACAGTCAAAGAGAAAGCACAAGTAGGTCTGTATATGTCTATGTAGAGACATGGCACAGGCTTCTAAAACGATCTGCTACTATCTTTGGACTCGGTCTTTTGGGCCGATTAAAATGGATTTCAAATCAAACCAAAAAAAGACAACGGTTAATTTTCCGCAAACAAGAGAGACGATTGAATAATGCAGACGACTGGAAGATCCTTTTCAGTATACATCAGAGAAAATGTGATAATAGCAATTAGGGGCATAAGCGACATAAAGAACCTGCAACTGTTGTCAGTGAGGACTACTATGGGGTTATTTGAAGCTAAATAGTGCCTGCATTAACATACGGTTTGAAAATTATCTGGGTATAACTCACGGCAAAAGAATTTGAATACAGAGAAGGACTCAAGGCCAAATTCTCAATAAAAAAGACCATGGGGCTCTCGAAATACACCCCCTTTTCGATTGGTGTATTATCAAGGTAAGGGAAACCTCCTGCTAGAAGACCTACTAACGCTGGGACTTCTAAAGACCCATGGAAGCACCCAAAGCACCCATGGAAGTATGTATGCACATACATTGGCCTCGCACTTTATTTTGACAAAATGTGAACAAAAATATGCAAGAAATACTCTTTTAGAATAATTTCCTTGTTAGGTGTGATTTCAAGTACGATCTGGCGGCATTTTTACGGTTAACTCTCCATAAACCGGTATAAACTATACTGAAAATGGAACGGTAAGCACACAAATGCTTGACCTGACCTAGTGAATGTGTTAAGAATTGACATGAATCCCTCTTTCAACAATATTATTGTCTTGTTGTGACAGCTGTGCTTAATAATTACACACCTAGTTTCCTTACAATAACAACACCAGCCATGTATCAAGCCACGCTGATTTTTCTTTTGCTGTGAACTATCGTCCAACTCTCAATTTTAACAAATAAAGCAGCATGTAGTGTATTAAGCAGAAATGTTAAAATCCGTCTTTATAAATCTGACACAAACACACGCTAGAGTCAGCAATTTAAATACGTGATGAAATAAACAATATTTAAAACAAGTATGTTAGAATAATGTAAAACTAATTATGTTTTCCTTAAATATATAAAATTATGTGCGAAGGTAGGAGGAATATGGAAAAAAGTAATGACTGTCATATGTGTCTCAAATACATGATTCGTACAAGTATTACAAAATTTCAATGGTAACTTTTCAAACTGACAATACAAATTATTTACGTATCCTGATTTTTGCAATAAGGCTATTTTGTAGGCCTACTACATTTCTGTTCTCCTTTCTTTAAAACAACGTTTTCAAATCAAAATGAATTATTATTGCGCTCTCTTTCTTATGCCACAGTATTATTTAAACACTGCCAGTAAATTTCCCCCTAAAATAATAAAGTAGGCATTTTTAGCGGTTAGTATGAATTTATCTAGCGAAGTCGTTGTGCTTCTATCGTATTCTCAACAAAACTGAAAAGTCCTTGCAAATAAATTGGTCTACCAACTCACAGGTGGGATTTATCTGCAATTGCACATAAGCTATCTGAAATAGTTATGGTTGATGTAGTTAGGAATTCTTACCTAACTCATTATCTCCTGGTTATAATCCCTGGTATTTATTATGCTAAGATTATATTTATATAGGCCTAAGTACCACATAGCTTTACGGTTGATCAACCAGAATTTTGAAACTAATCTTGAAGTCCAGTTTGTGTGTGATTACATCGCTTACAAACCATCTTGGCATCGACATTTCCTGTAGAATTCCATTCAAATTAACTTACACGAGTTAACATAATAGCCAGCAGTAACCAACAGAAGGCCTTTGTAGAACACGAAGATTGTTTAAAATAATGATACTTAATAATATGCTTTGTCTAACTAAAATATGTAGTGACAATGTATGAGTTTTCTTCGTTGTAGGCTAAACGTCGGCCTTTCTTTACGATGGTTGCACAATGTTCGTCGGTATGAGATGTTTTATTGCAGCTGTTTCTTCCCAATGTTATGTCCAATTTTAGATTAACTCAGTGCTAAAGTGCATATATAAGGTGTGACTAAAGGTGTTATGATCCCAGAGGGAACTTCCGATTTAAAAGTGCTCGTGGTGGGACTAATGATTGACGAATCGGAGATTTGATTGTGGCCCATGACTGCAGATCGTTTCGTCGCTTATGCCTTGTGAAACCTGGCTGATGATTCTATTACCGTACACCTCTTTATTTATGAACAAACTTAAAAAGTGCTGATTGTCTATGTTGCAGAGATGTCTGAAGCTTTTTCTTCTGTTGTCGTGTAATCTTCACGAAAGGCCATGGTTAGTAATCTGTATTTATCAAACTGCGACCAACAAAGTTTTGATTCTCGCCAATTTTGAATTTCCACAGAAAAGCAAATAATATGAGTTATTCTGGTAGTATTAGAATCATTTAAGTGTTGCCATATTTTCTAGTCATAACATTCTGAGATGTGAGCCAATTCAAGTGGTGACGTTTCATTAAATCAAATCTTTTCTTTGCCTATTACGAAATGAACAGGCACTGGTATGAAAGTTTTCTACTTAGGTATTATAATCGTCTGAATATACAAACGTGTATAGAATAATATCACAATTGAGATGTATGTTTATTCTCGGGCCGGAAAATTCTTCTAGCCAATCGGATGAAAGCGTTGGGAGTAGGGACATAAATTGGTGGCTTAAGCGGCAGAGTGCTAAATTAATATGAATGTAAATTAATTAAATTCTAAAGTACGAGTAGATCTTACACTTTCCAAGGTAAAAATGTGAATCATGTGAAATATAAAAATAATAACACACAATTTTATAAGTGGATGTATACCCTAATATTTCTTTTGATTTCTTTTAAAGTTTTCGGTCTCGCAAGCTCTTAAATAATCTGGTTCAGAAGCTTCGTAGCTCCCCACATCACTCAAAGCGTTCTTTCGCTATCTATTATTAGTAGATGTCTTTATTCTAATCTAATCCTATCCTATAATAGTATAATATCCCAGATATTTGAAAATTGATGTAACTTGGTGAAACGCCCGGGCAGAATATTTTTGGTAAATTTATTGAACTTGTCAGTTTTGCGGACTAGGGTTTACGTTGGAGGGAGTTCACGAAGGGGCTGTGATAATGCTCTCTGTTTTCTTTTCATGTTTTGCTACTTGAATTAAGGCTACTCACCCGCTCAATTCCTATCAAAGTTACGTGATAGAAAGAAAAAGGTGAGCAGCCCCATCTTTTGTAAAATAACAGATGTAAAAGTCTGGCTGAGTGACACGGCACGACTTCTGAGGAGTGTTTCATTATAAAGGTGGTCACAAATTAATAACAATTCGATGGGAAAAAACTCTCACTTGAATGATTTCGTTCTCACAAAACGCTATACAATCTCATGATTAAAACAGGATAAAAGCTCAAGTAGACTAGTAACTAAAGCAGACATTTCCATGCCTGGTGTAGATAAATGTAGCCTAATGGCAATGTAATGGTATTTTAGTTTCATCTTTAATTTTTTTTAAATTGTTTTGTCTCTGCCTAATGTGTGTATTGTGCCAAATAATCAAAATATTTATATGCGTATATGCATTTGTTCGCGTGTGTGAGTGAGCGAACAGCATAGGCTACTGGAAAAAACAAAAGTCTCACTAAAACCAACTTTCACCATTTAAAATAATTATTCAGCATTTGATGGTGTGATACGAAATGTTTAGTGTATTTTCTCTTACTCTTTCGAGTTACCTACTTCAAAGGTTTTTCCCTCAATATTTTCCGGCGTGGGTGTATAGGTTTGATTAAACTTCGAAGATTTATCATCAGTATAATTCCTTATAAATTTCATTTTAAACTTAGCGTATTACATATCGACAAATAACGTTTAGCAATTCCAATATAAAATTTGCGTCGTATGAATGTAATAGTCTACATAATCTTATATATTTTGTTTATGAAATAGTCTTACTAAATCCCACATAAAATTAGGAATTTCTTCAGATAAATTCGAATATATCGCTTAAATGTATCTCTCGTGGGATTATCTATGGTAATATCCTTTGAAGGAGAATTGTGAGGATTTGGCAGAATATAGAGTATAGAGTGTCATCCTCTAGCCAGGATAAATAGAATCATTTTTTTTATTTCAGTTCACAGTTATTTTGTTTTGCAGTTTTTGAAAGTAATACATAATACTCGTTCATTAGGATCGAAGAATGGGAGGTAACATCAGAATAAACAAGCAAGAAAGAAATTAAAATATTCTTCATTAATTCTCAAGGAACTGTGGTAAGACTGTGTCAGAGGAAGACAAGAATAATAGTTATCATAACGTTAACAATTCTTCACCCAGAAATCATGGCTCCACTGACACTTTAGGAATTACTGAAGACAATAATTGTTTGGAAAGTAAAAGTGTTGGTAATACAATGTCGATACGTCATGAGCGGGGAACTATCACGTGTATTTAACCATTGGAACGAAATTGTTTATCTGAAAACCGGTGATACGATGAGACCTGCTGAGTGAACACCGTGTGCTGGTGGTCTTCGCATCGACTCCGATTACCTCTCTTGAGGCGGTTGTGTAAGCAGGTCAGTGAGTCGAACACTTTCTCAATTACAAACGCACTCATTTCTATAACTGCTACCAGTACGTTTCTGCAGCGACTTCAGTTTTAGAATAATAGGAATGGATAATGAAACACAAGCATCATATTTACTCTCCAAAAAATTGTATACAAATTCATTTAGGTTCCTCACTCAATTTTAATAGTCTCATCACTAAGGTCCGGAAGTTAATGAAAAATCGTATTATAATAATGTACTCTATTACATGCTTGTGTTAAAATGTTTGCAAGACATGAAAGAAATAACTGAAAACTGATGGTTCCTTTTTGCATATTGTTGCATATTTTGTTAGTTTTGCGACAGTGCATCATATTTGTTTGATATTAAAATATGCTGCATGTTTTATTAATTTTTCGAACGTTAAGGAAAGTGTTTTTATTCAACTATTTATTACACAACGCTAAAGTCGGACACAAGAATGAATGAAAATTAAAGTTTTATCGTCCTGTGCTGTGTTCATGTCAAACAGTAAGCAATTTTATATTATTTTTAATGTGGAATTTTAATAAAGAGTATAGATATGTATTTATACTTTTAATTATTATTTCATAAATATTCCCGTTGCTGAAATACATGGAGGAAAGATCATAGCTTGGAATCTCAAAAAGAATTTTCAAAATATTCAATCCTGTTTTGAGGTAGACGAATTTCCAGAAAAGTGCGGCGCGTCACCCGGCCTTGCCTTACTTTATATGCACTCATTTAATTATTTAGGCCTATCCAAACAAGTAACCCTTACATATGCACATTCATCTCATTATTTAACACACACTGGAATAAAGTTCGTATAATTATACCCAAGATTAACACAAAGCACCTACATGTGCATATATTTTATTCAATAACACGCATAGGCCTACTATTAATATATAACCTAGTTAAACAAAACGTAGCCCTACATGTGTGCATGTGTACTCATTTTATTACATAATAGAATGAAATATTCTTCATATATAGCCCAGGTAAACAAAAACTATGCACTGATGGCATTGCTTAAGACTCACTTTAAATAAAATGCTTTTTAAAAACCTAGGGTTCGAAAATTTTGAGTAGATTTTTGTACTTGTGGGGGTAGTACTCTGGTGTAATGTGAAGTTTTGGTTTTACTTCTGAAGATTACCATCATGGTATTTTTAACTTCCCCGTAACGCTGCATTTTAGTGTTTTAATATCTAATCTTCCAATCTTACTCAGAACCATTTCTAACTACTTAACTTTTTAAATATATTTTTTATACGATAGTGTTTTTTTCCGTCTCTTTCCCCTTCATGTTTGCATGGTATAAAATCGAACTTCTAACACCCAGTGGCGGTAGCCTAACTTACCGAACTACTTACCGCACATATGAGACGTTATATCAAAGCATGACACATTTTTTATATATTCTATTATTGCAAACATGAAAAATAAATATATTTGCTGGTTGAAGTTTACAATTACAATCTTAACCTCTCCTTACTTCCTTTTCATTTCTTAATAAATTATCAGGCGGCTCTTTTACATGCCATGCAATGAAGATTTTGGGATGGAAGGCCTGCGCATCGCGAGCTCTGAAGTAATCTAGGCCTACATGTCGATCAGGTTGGTACTCTTGCATTCTAGATGCACTTAATGACACTCGTATCGCAATATACTATCACTTTAATTACAAAACATCTTACTACACCTTACGCTGTATGTAGTACAAAATTGTTTTGAAACTAAATGTTCACTATGGCTAAATATTAAACGATCAATCACAAGTAGGCTGTACTGTGACCGCCTGCGTGGTCTAGTGGTTAGCATTTCTGACTGCGTATCCGCAGGTTCAATCCCCAGTACCTCCTCGGGGTTTTCTGAGATAGGGAGTCTGGAACGTGGCACACTCAGCCTCGTGGCACCAATTGAGGAGCTACTTGATAAATGAGCGGCTCCGGTTCAGTAAGCCATGACCGTGGGAGTCGGCATGGTGACCACGTCTCCCCTAATATTGACATTTGCCTACGGTAGATGACGCAGCGGTCGGGTAGCAGGCTTCTAAGGGATGTAGCTCCATGGAGTTAATTTTTTTAGGTCTCACTATAGACCTATTACCAATTTTATGCAAATATTGTATTGCAAGGTATTTCATAAGGAACCATATTGCATTAAAACTATGTATCGCCTAGCTAACGACTAATCATAGTGATAACGCTCTTATTTATAAACCCATTAATTCCAAGAATTTGAAACCTTAATTGTTTAAGGAAAGGTCTTATGTCGAACACTTACATTATTTTTTTCTGCTGTTCATATTCCATCATAAAGTACTGGATTGCGGAAGTGCATCCGAAATTGGAGATTAATATCAATAATAATAGTAATAATAATAACCGTAATAATATAGCAATTTAAATTCGAAAATTAAGTGCTTTAAACCGAATGGGTTGGCCGAGGCGGTAACTTTACGATCTCAACTTTTAGAAGTCGCGGAGTGAAATTCATTGTCTGAATGAGATTTAATTTTCTCCCAGTGATGATAAAATACAGTAGGCTATATCCTTGTAAATTTCTTACTTGTGTACCGGTACTACTCTTTCATGTATGACGTATGCTACTCCTTGTGCGATTAAAAGTAGTTCATGAAATGTGAATATAATCATAACGAAAAGCAGGTGGGAAATTCCACGGAAGCTAAAAGATTATGTACGAAGGAATGATAAATTTAACTAATCCTTTAATGAGGGGTCTGGAATTCTAATGGTTCGCTTATATCATATAATGAATGCTTTGAGTCCTTGAACTAGGAATATTTTAATGACTTTTTCATGTTCTTACTCCCGATTAAATACATTGGCACCTTGCTGTAGAGTCTCTTGTTATTTTAGTGCCCGTCAAAATTTAGAGATTAAAATTAACGAGTATAGATAATGTGAAGTAGAAAGCAGCCATATGCTGTGAACTGTAGTATAACCAAAGTAGGATAAATCCGTTGAGAAACTACTATGATTGCTGCTTTAATCATTTACTTATTTATTTTAACTTCTGCAAACTAGAATGTATTACTTATTTCATCTTTTAATTTGAGAATTGTCTTTTAGCTCGTATTTTTTATGTCGAAAAACAGTTTTCATTAAAATGCATTAAGACTGAATTAGGTAGTTATTTTCCCCTCTATTCACTTCTGTTAATGCTAAAGTTATAAACATGTTTGGAAGAGTCATGAGTGTATAATAGTTTACTTGATATACCCTATATAGGTATAGTGATATTTTGATTTTGAAATCATACAGCTGGCGTTTTAATATTACAATTTCGTATTTAAATCTAATATTACATTTTATATTTGACATTTAATTAAAGCTGGTACTTTTTTACATTTTTGTTGTATTTGGTCTTTATCATGTAGAATTTTAAGCACTTCCTTGTTGCCCTTCTTTAATTTTAATTATTTCTGAACATTACCTGTCGTTTTCCTCTGTAAAGCATCTTCCTTTTGCCTTTCCAAGCGCTAGATTCCACATGGATTTACCGAGACTCATTCTCGGTGGAAGGCGAGAGGTCTAACCACTCAGCCATAGAGGTCGTGCCCAGAATTACGTCCTGTAAAATCCGTCGTCCGTGACCTTTGGATCCAGAGGTTGACAGGACCCTGTAAATGTTTAACTAAATGTAGTACTGGTCTCCACATTACTTATTTATTCTTACATAATTATAATAAATACACTCTTCGATATTGGCTATGGCGAATAACTTAATGGATTCTGCTGAAAATTTTTCAACTCGATTTCCATACATTTAAGAGATTTCAGTTATATGTAGGCCTGTGATTTACATAATGAATTTCTTCTTCTCTTTAAAGTCTTTGGTCTTGTCTGATGTAAAACATAATTCTTCTGAAATGAATCGGACAATTACGCACATATAAGTGGCTCTTACGTCTTGCTGGAATTTGGCAGGTGAATTCGCAAGTAAGTGTTTTTACGTGCTAAGCCAGTGCGTGCTTGCGACAGCTGCACTGATTCCAAGTGTTGCGTTCTGAGCGAGTAAGGCGCCGAGGTAACATCCTTCGCATCGCTCTTTTTATTCCGGACACGATAACTTGAGAAACTTACGGTGCAGAAACGTGGCGTTTAAACAGACTGCTTAAAATTTCTTATATCTAGACTAGGGTTGCTATATTAAAAACAGTAAAAATCAGTGACACTTTACTTCCATCTTTAAAATATGCCAAAGGAAACTGAAAAAAATAGTAGTAGAGAGTTTAGTGTATTATGTTAAAAGTCCTGGAATGTAATGATTAAAGTACCGATAGGTTTAATACTTGTTATAATTTAAGTAATAAATAAGTAATACATACTCCCTGACTTATTGAAATATTTCTGTTCCATTTTCGTCATATGTCGTCCGCGCGTAGGAGCATTTGCTTGAATCATGGATTAGTTAAGTACAGTAATTCTTTTGTTTTTGTTTATCTTGGCGGGACTGCACAGACGATACATTGGAAAAATCACTTTCCTTTTTTGTCGTTATAAGTACACTGTCCTTTTAGTGGCATTGCAAATGAAATCGTGTATGTGGGCAATGAAATAAATGCACCGCACACGCACACGCAGTGCTCTCGTTTTCTTCGTTCCCACTCGGCGAGTCAAATTTCGGAATTTCCTTTTTTCGGTCTGCCGGATTAGGCCTATACTATTGTTTATTGAGGATAAACAGTAGTTTGCACTCTCAAGTCCAAGCAGGTGGCAGAGTCTGTTACCAAGTCAATCTACTAACAATAGTTATATAATACAAAATTTCCCATTTAGTGAATTTCATATAAGTGCACATGTAAGAGCATAAGAAGGAAAAAAATGAAATTAAAGTAAGAAGAAAAAATAAAATATATCTTGATTTAAAGAATAGTAGTGATATGTAAGCAATTTAAGCAATGACATCAATGAGATGGAACTGAAATGTATAAGTTTGAGAAATTATAGCAGTAAACGATTCAAATCTACAAGTGCAGCTTGTCTACTTAACAAGCTTAGTATATCTTAGTGATTCATTATGATGAGGATGGGAACTAAAGAATACTGAGGTGATAGAATAATTATGAGAGACATACAAAATGTTTAATGATGGCAAAGTGTGTACTAAAAAGAAACATTTTATTTTTTCTTATATTTCCTATCATTATTGTTATTACTATCTTTTTACTGCATATGAACTATAATAAGACCAAAACATCGCTTTGCGGCTGCTCCCCTGTGCCTACACGCATCTCTGCTAAATATGTGTTAACGTAGATATTATATGCTTATGTATTCATGTACCACAGATTGTTGTCTCTTTGGACATTACATGATAATATTTTAGGAGAAAAATTCCTCTGACACTGGAACTTGAACCCAGGATCTTTGGATATCCATGCCAATGCTCTAACCAACTGAGCTATGCCAGAATTCAATTCACAGCGCCAGATAGGTCCTGGGTTCAAGTCCTTGGTTCAAGTCCCAGTCCCAGTGTCAAGTTTTAAGATGTCTACTGGGAAAATGACGAGTATCAGAACCAGTAGAGTTCTCTTGTAATTTTTCTCAGTACATGGCAACGCTTTAAGACGCGGCTAATAACGAGTATGTCCTTCTTGCATTAAACAAACGACACTTCAAAGACAGGACCGCTGGGGACGATGACAACGGAACTACTATACCGACAAAGTCAGGAACCGAGCGGATAAAAACTATAACATTAGAAACCACGTCTATTTTGTGTTTCACACTCAACACCTTTTCAATTGCTACTCCTATTATTAAGAACGATTGTTGTCTAGTATAATACAGACACCATGGATACTTGGATAGGGACAGAAACGGAAGTAAAGTTAATGACTATTACGATAGTTAGAAAAAAATTTGAAGCACTTGACATTTTCACTCCAGGGGCTTCCATTTAGTAGAAAACTAGTCAGTTTTTCACAAGAGTGTCAGTTTAGTTTAAAGCACATGTTTTTAGGGAAGAAATAATTTACTTAATTGTCACATAGTGGCATGGATGATCCGGGTCAGGTAGCAGCCCTAAGCTAGGCACATTGCAATGACGGATTTCCAGTATAATTATTGGGCGAATGAAATATAGGAAACTCTGTTGCTCACGCTTGTGGGTGTTCGAACTGGTCAACAGCGCATGACTCTGATAGGCTACTCTCGTTAGGTAAGGCCTTTCTAGTCTCGCCTCATATCCTTCTAAAACCGTGCACCGTATAATGATGAAATAATACATATTTTTAAACAATATCCTAACCCTGCATACATATGAATAATAACAAATGTTATTAACCATACACACTCTAATGCTTTAGACTACTAGCAAAGTAAAGAAAATCAATATCATGACAATTATAAAGATCTTGCACTACAAAACTGGTAACAGCAATAATAAGGGTGGAAAATGAATGAAAATGGTTTTATGTACCGGCATTTAAAGGAAAAATGTATTCAGTTTATTCCATTGAAGCCAGTAAGCATTACTGACAGCATCATTTGATAACTGTATGAGGTTTATGAGTACCGAAGGAAGAAGCAAAACAGCTTCGATCAGTATATAATATAGTTATAATGTGTATTGCATGTAGGCCTACTACATGATGAGCATTTTTATTATTGTCAGAGATTCTTTTTTTCTCTTTCGTAGTTTACCTCTCCCTTATAGGGATCTTTATGCGGCCCGCGCTGCCCGGGCCTTACCGGGCCGCGACCTGTCGGGAGAGGAATGAACTATGGGTCACAACACAGACATACTTTTTTGACCAGACAAGGACATGGAGGGCCTCCCCGGATTAGTGATCAGCCCAATCCCGGGGCCACCTCCGAGACAACACGAACATATAGGACGAGACACACCATTCACACACACAATCACTCCGAACAAGGCGACGATGGGATGAAGATGATAATGACGGCCAGATGATATCCGGCGACCACAAGGGCCTAAAGTTATCTGATATTTGTCTCACACTGTGAGAAAAAAAACGGAAAAAACCTCACCCAGGTAACTTGTCCCGAACAGGAATCGAACCAGGGCCCGCTGCGGGTCCGCTGCGCCACAGTGGTGGACATTATCATAGATACGTATTTAAGTTATTTCTTTTAAATATTATAATATGAAAACTGATTCCTATTGATGTAAATACTTCGTGTCTTCATTTCCTTCATTTTGGCCACCATTAATCATGATGATGATGATGAGTGTTCTGCCCGAAGGCAGGTCCAGACCCGGGACGAAGCCGTGGGGCGATGACCACGACTCGTCCGAGGTGATTCAGGCAAGGGTGATACCGCGGAGATTTGCCATTGCCTCTCGCGGGATGGGAATGAAAGGACACAACACAACACCCAGTCCTGAACCCAGGAAGGAAATTTTTCACTGCTGAAAAATCCCCGACCCGGCCGGGAATCGAACCCGGGCCGCCAGGGTGGAAGGCAGTCGAGTTACCAACTCACCCACGGCGGCGGACCATTAATCATACGTATGAGAAAAAGAACCGAGAAATTTGGGACACACAAATAAGGACGGCCAACCCATTCTAGTAAGCATGGGATGCCTTATGGATAGGCAGCCCTACTTACATGACGGTTAACTGAGTTGACTTATTAAAGGCGTCATTAGGAAAGAAGATTAAACAGGTAGTCCTACTAAATTAGTTATCTTACCTGGGCTCACAGCGGTAGCTTAGACATGCTGGTTTTTAGTCGCGGTTCAGGAGACTGTGGGTTCGAGTCCTGTCGTGAGCATGAGTATTATTAAGGAAAAAGACAACAGGTAACATAAAACTAGGGAAAATGGTCTAACAAATCTTACGTGTAACAATCGCTTATGTTTATCTACCTTAAGTAGGCCTACAAGCGATATAAGTAACTGTATCGCTTCACATTGTTATAAATAAGAGACCTCTTTACAGGGAATACGTATTTTGTTTCAGCCTCATGCAAAGGTGTTCAGCATGTAAACTTATAATGTTTAAATAAGGAGAAAAGTATAAGAGATTTTATATAAAAATTTTATAAGTCCGATTTCATAATTTAGATCACACCACTTTTTCAACGAGGCTCGAGCATTTAAAATTCTCTTGCCTGGTGATATACTACTGAAATGGCACATTTCTCCGTTCGCATTTACATACCGGTACTAGGTCTATAGAATGTCTTTTGAAGCGTAACTATCATCTTCAAAGCAGGGAATTAATAGAGATGTGAAGGTGAATTAATTCTTCCTTTTGAACTTTTTTCCTTGCTATCCCGGTCGAGTAGCTAATCGAAAAAAGAAAACTTACTTAAATTTAGATCATATGTGGCATAATAATAGCCAGAAATGTAGTTACCTAGATTCATAATGAGATGCAGGGTTATAATTAATTTATTCTATTAAGTATTAACCATCAGTTTAGTTATTGAAATATCCCTTTGTTTAGAAATAGACATTTCACAATCCTGATTGGACTACATACAGTATTATACTTAATGTTATAGAATTGAAGAATAAATTATCCATTTCTTTTGTTTCAGTGTTGCTGGATTTTGGAGAACTCGCGTGGAGGAAAGTGGAACTTCATCTTGGGGAGATTTGACTCAAGAGGAAAGAGAAAAACAAATACAGGATGGAGATGGAAAACATGAAGATGTGTCCACTCCAGTCCCTTCTCCAACCTTCACGCGTGGCTCCTACAGAAAATATATGAACCATCTCGTTCGATCTAATTTCTCTGAAGAACTCAATATTAATTTCCCTGTTCTCGATAAAGCCAAAGAAATCAGTTCGTCACCTCGTCGTAATAGTGCACCAATTAATGAAAAAATGACGTACCACTTTCAAAATGATTCTGCTTCAAAGAAAGTACAAGAAGAAATTTCGCTTGAAGAAAATAAGCCAGTAGGTGCCGTCTCTCGTGGCGATAATGAGAACTATGTAGTAAATAATATGAAACTTAATTCAGAAGACAGCCGCGTTAAGCCATTGGCGTCGTTATCACCTCAACAAGTGAGAAGCGGATTGCGGGGGCCCGCGTATACGACAACAAACGGTGTTGTGGAGGAGGATGGTGGGGTGATTGTTGACAGTGAGGGTAACGCCCCTTCCCCCGCCCACCGGAACCCCTTATCGTCCACGAGGGACAGTTCACGGCAGTTGTACACGGAAGTTTATGAAAAGCTCGCACCGTATAACAAATGTAGCATTGGGGAATTTAATAAAGTAAGGCAGAGGAAGACTGGTGCGCCCGCACTTCGGGAACAGAGTCGTTCAGCGAGGGCTGAAGGAGCAGTTCCCGATGCGGGTCATGTTAAGCCATCTCACACGTCATCTGAGGTGCGTTTCCCCCCTGTGGAGAAACTCATACATAAGTACACTGTGATGATTAATGAAGAAACGGAGCGTGCTTTAGCAGCTCGACGCCCATCCAGGTCGAAACACGAGATGGATTTGCAACCAGCGAACAATGAAAATACCAGCCAACAAAGATTGCCAGTTCGACAATCTATTGACAGACCAGCACACTATATAGACACTCGCCTCTCTTCGTCTGTGTCTGAACTTGTGAAAAAGTTTACAGAAGACAGCGAATCTACCGACTTAGTTCATAACCGTCTGCAACAATGGAAAATGATAGGGGGATCCTCTGAAAATGTCACTAGGCACTCGTTTATGCCTAAATACGGCAAACAGCTATCTGTGAAAAATTCGGTACAATATAGAAGTGATCCTATGCTCCATGGACGGGATAATGTGGAAGAAAGTGCTTTTGCTGAAAAACTGTCTGAAAAACTGCAAAATATAAAAGACAAACCTGAAGATGTAAGTTGTAAACAAATAGGGATGCTAGAAGGAGATGTGCATTGTGACAGTGTACAGATGTGCCCTTTTCATTCTTCACAGCAACAATTAGATATTAACAAGACTGTGTCTGGCCAGATCGATATTAGTGATATTTGTTTATCGAGTGATAAATCTATAGAAAGAGAGTCAACAAATACCGATTCTAGTATACATGATAAAGCTCTTGAAGAACTGAATGTACACTCGACACTGGTAATGGCTAATGACCCATCAACACACATTAAACAAAACACGAGTGACATTGTAGGTGGGATTACCGCACCAGCTGTTCCTGCAGATGAAGGTCGTCATAGATTATTATTGCCACGTGCTACGCGGCGATCTGTCAGCCCCGCTATTAGCAGCTCAGCATCGGATGAAGGGTGTTCAGTATTACCGCCACCTGAGAGCAGTATTTCCCCGTACAGCAGTGAAGATGAACTCGTGAAAAAGTTAGTGGAAAAAGCTGGAGGAAGATCGAACATCAGGTGGACATGGCCTCCTGTAGCTGCTGACCCAGACAACGAAAGCGAAGGTCGTATGCAAAGACATGACTATGGAAGATGCGGAAGTTCAGATTCGGCTGTTTGCCTACTACTTAGCGATGAAGAAAAACGGTTTCTAAAAGACTCTAGTGGCAACAGGCAAAATAGTGTAGATAGCGATATAATTGATTTGATTTCTGAAAATCCTTCCTGTGATAAAGCTATGCTATTAGATCGTTATATGAATAAGGATCCGGTGTTTGATTTTGAAAACACCCCGTGTTGCTGGGCTGATGACAGTAGAAGAGATTCTGTGTTCGAATCTGTTAGCAGACAGAACAGTGTGGACTTAGGAGCCAGGAGTCATGAGGCTTGGTTTGAGGAAATGAGAAAGAAAACAAAGGAAGCTGTCAGTGACGATATCTGCGATAGTGGTATCGATAGGGATGTGTTTCTTAATAGTCTTAGTGATTCTGGTTGGGATACAAGTCCTACAGAAGTTAAAAATTTCGATGAACTGTGTAGTTTAGAAAGTAAAAGAAATCGATTTAGAACATCTATCGATTCTACAGAAGATGGATTCCCTTACAAGTATCGACCAAGACGTTATAGGAAACTTACAAGCATGATAAGCTGTGAGAGTGGGGTAGTAGAAGATGAAGATTGTAGTCGAAAAAGCAGTGCGGCAGATGGTGTTGAAAATACCGGAGATGACGAATTTCTTGATCTTCGACGACAATCGACTCAGAGCTGTCAAACCGACGACGATGATTCGAGTGCGAACCCTAATTACCGGTACTGGAGAACACCCTCCGTAGTGGTGAGTGATTATTCCGACGACATTCCGTATTTTACGTCCGTTACTCTCGAGGAGTTAGAACAACTGAGGTGCGATGAATCGGTGCGAATACCGAGAACTTTATCTTCGTCCTCGTGTGGGAGTGGTGCTAGTTCTGTGAGTAGTGTGAGTGCATTGGACGCGGACTATGCTCTCAGGACTCCGGAGAGGAAGGCATCGGATTGCAGTACTTGCAGTACACTCAGCGGGGATGAAGATGCCAGCTGCGACGCCCTCCTGCAGCCCGTCAGGACCAAGCAAAAGGTAAGACCATAAGCAATTTCATTATTAAAACAGATAAGAAAAAATGCAGTTTAATTATCATGAAGCAATGCAACTGTGAAATTTTGGTCAAAAAAGGATTCAAGTTACTTTTTTTTTTTAACTACACAATCAAATTTTATATTTCACTTCAGTTTTTAGAATTCTGCCCATATTTACGCAGTAACGTGACCATTTAAAGGGCTGCACGTGGGTTAAATATTTTAGGCTTATTTTCTGAAAACAAAATTTTATTTTTTCGTGTATGAAAAATTCCATGTCATGCAGTTTCAATCCAATTTTTGCGACTTTTCCACACTTACCGGTATATATGGATGGGTGATAGATAGGCACACAGAGTCATTTTTCATGTAGTCAACGTTTTTCGGGACTTTTATGTAAGTGTGGAAGGAATAAACACTTACTTACCGGTGATAATTATGAATAGACAAGCGTAATACTTATAAAGCTAACATTTTTACTTTAATTTCGTAAACGGTAATACCAACTGATCCACATGAAGGGTCTTTGGTTAATACGTGTCTCAATGTTATAGTATGTATATCTCAGATTATACTGTAGTTATCGTCATAGTCTACCTCAGAAAACAATATCACGAATGAAATCTGATGCAGGCCTACTGTACATTTCAAAAGCTATTTTTTTTAAATCCGAAGTACAGCATTAAGAGATTTTTATGATTTTAAATGCAACAAATTTAGGGAAGCAAGAAGAATTTGGGTGGGGGTAGCTCCCTTTCTACTCCACCCTTAGCTACGTGCCTGACCATATTAAAATTGAAGCATTCGTATTGTTAGGAATTCGCTAATTCTCTGAAGGGAATGGTCTAGTTGAAAAAGGTATAAAAATAATAATATAGTAATAATATTAATAATATCATTAATAATATTAATACAGTACTGCATATGACATAACTTGTCTGTCTGTGAGGTAGACCATTAGGGCAATCAGTCATAGGAGAGAGGTTCCTTCCGGCGCTGTGAATTGAACTCCGGCTTAGCTCAGTTGGTAGAGCATTGGCGCGAATAGCCAAAGGTCCTGGGTTCAAGTCCCAGTGTCGGAGGAATTTTTCTCCTGTAATATTCTTAATAATACAACCTATTCCACATTAAGAACGTTTATTTTTCATGTCATGATTTTAAAATCTTGCTGCAACTATAGCTGTTGTGATGTAAGCACCTGTTACTTTAATGAAAGATTCAAATTGCTCCATGGACAACAATTTTGTAAACTTATTCTAGGGCACGGACTTTTAGGTAAATACATATTTTTTTGCTATTACCTATGATTTATGGACTTTGTCAAAGTTCCGGTTGGGACCTTTGGATTCAAAATACTGAGTTGCATATCACATAAAAATAAATATTTTCGATATTTCTTATTTGAATAAATATTTTTGGTAACTTAATATTTTTTACATATTTTACCACATATCACGTTTAGAAATGAATATTTTAGCTGTTTTTGTAAAATTGTGCCATATTTTGAATATGTTGCATTGTTATGTTGGGTCAGACAATAAATCAGGGCTGATTTGGCCTTTATTAGTGCAAATTTCTGTTTCCTCTCACACTGCATTACTAAGTTGGAAACAACAAAACAATTCTTGACAGAATCAATAAAAGAAGCCAAACACATTGAAAACAAACTTATCAAAATCAGTGGTTCAAAAGCAAACGAAATTAAAGAAAAAATCCTGTCATGCCTAAATAAGAATGAAAGGTTACAAGTGTTGCCAAAGATTTCAGATATTTTAATGGGTAACAGTGTAGAGAACTTGGAGCAGATGGAACATCTGAGTGTCAGTGATACTGCGTTTTACAAATATGCAAGATTAACATCCTGCAATGTTGAACGTACATTTTCAAGATATAAGTCTCTGTTCCGTGAAAATCGTCACACCTTTAAGATGCACAACTTAAGATCTACTTCTGTCGTTCACTGCAACAGTTCTACACTTGCTGACTAGAATGACTAGACGAGTACTTCTGTAAATATTGGTTAAATAAATAAAATATTTTTATAGTTTTTAAACATATTTTCGACTTTTTAACCACATAAAAAATAAATATTTTCGTTTTTATAAGCACCTAAAAGTCCGAGCCCTACTTATTACTTAATAGTATCTGAAGATATTCATAGAGTGTTAAAATGTATTTCAGTTCACGACCTTATATCCTCTACGAGATAAATAAAATGTTCTAACAGTCTTACTTGACCTTATAGGCCTATGCTAAGTTTACAGTATAGTATCCATAATGGTCATAGTAGTCAATGACTATAGGGTATAAAACGTATATATAGTATAATATAATGTACTATGTATAATAACTTATAATGTAAACTTGGCATGTAAAATCAAGTAAGACTGTCATAATGTCTTATTCATATAAGATAATACTTGTTTTGGTTATAAGGTTTGGATTCAAATATCTTTTAATATCACTAACCCTCTACGGATATTAAATTCTTAAATTTTCATAGAATGTGTTATAGAAAAAGTAAGGAACGTCGAGTTTGTGTAGATTAGCGTATTATCAATTTTTTAAAATTAACCGGGAAATATTAAAATAAGCTTACATAATTTAAACCTCTTGGTGTTTCGTTAATTCAATATAAGTTAGTCCTATTTGTTTAAAAATTACAAAATGAAACATTATGAGCTATTCAACATACAGCGTATACATTTTATGTGGAAAATTTACAATTGGAATGGAGTGCAAAGTTTCAGCGTTAAAGCCTAAAAATTAATATTATGTATTTTTCGTCTTTTAGTATTCTACAAGACCAGCGTTTCTCAACCTATGGTCCGCGGACCACTGGTGGTCCGCGAAGATGGTGCAGATGGTTCACAGACATAATAAAAAATAGCATAAAGCAAGTGGAAAGTAAAGAAGTAAATTTTTTCACATATTTCGTTAAAATGACCTATAATTAATACCCCAAATATTAAGAATATAGGCCTTCTTTTAAAAATGGGATGTAAAATTAGAGGTCCGTAATTTTTTTTAGACATCTTAGTGGTCCTCGGGTTCAAAAAGGTTGAGAAACGCTGTACTAGACCATCTCTCAGAATACTGAAAACTACTTAAAACATTAAAACTGACACCGTTCTTACATAAATTGCATGATTTACATCACATTACTTTTAATAATACTAGTAGGCCAATGTTTAGCATACCGTGGTAAAACAATATAAATGGCCCGATTTTATAACAAAAAAAATCTTTGTTTGTAGAGCTTCCGGGTGAAAAACCCCGATTTTAAGTGTTCTGCAATTTAGAGCTAAGATGCATAGATTGTTTTTATTTCCAAATCTCAAACAACCCACCGTTGTACTATGGGAGAAGTATCGTTTCCGAAAAAAGTCCTACAACTTGAACAGATTGTGCTTCTCGACTTTGTGATGATTAATTATTGCTCTATTTCAGCGATAATCTTCCTTCTCACTTGCTATGACCAGTGGCGTACCAGGGCTACTTGGCGCCTAGGGCTAACTGGATGGTAGTCGCCCCCTAACACTAAAAGGTTCAAGGTTCAAATGAGTTTAATTTAAACACAGTTTAATGTTCACAATTATTTATTTTTAATAAGTGTATGTTACTTTAACACATTATAAAGAGAAAAATATGAACAAAGTAAAACTGTAAGTATTATAAAGTTAGTTTGTTTGAAAAAAATAAAGAGAAAAAAATAAATAAAGAGAGAAGAAGTTTCAGAGTCATAACAAAAATTTAAAAAATGTGCCTTCCTAGCCTTGATGGATGCAAACTTGTTTATAATAGAGTTGGGTCTATAGCAGCAGCCACATCACTTTCAATTGATAAAATTGATAAATTACTTAGTCTTTCTTTCACCCGTGCACCGTAAACTTTTCCTGTGTGCTCGGCGCCACGACCTATTTCGTATTGTCTATAAATACTTATGTTCTCAGTCTTCCAGTAGCACTTTAGAACGAATTTTCTTTCCTCAAAGTTTAGTCTGACTCCAGCCATTATTTAAGAAACGTTTATTTCATTTCTAAATATTATTACTGCAGTATTTAACAAAGTAATAAAGAAAATTTGACCAATAAAACCGTGTATTTTGCTGAAAAAATTATTTTTTCTTAAATTTAAAAAAGTTGTTTTTCAATTTTGGCGCCCCCCCCTTTACGGTGCCCGGTGCGGCCGCCCCGTTCGCCCCCCCCCCCTTGGTACGCCACTGGCTATGAGAATAGAGCAAGACCACCTGCAATTAATTTCATAATTGAAAAATATTAGCGAAAACTGGTTCGGCGGTAGCGCTAAAAATCACGTTTTCCGCCAGTTCTTCCCTCGTGATTCGCAAACATAAGCCAAAATAATTGATATTCCGGCTTCGAAGTCCATTCGGACCCCATACAGTCAATCTTTGCTAAAACCTTCAGATATTTGCGTGCCGTAGGACAATGTGACTATCCCATTTTAAGCGTTGTTCAAATAGAATTCTGAAATATCTAACTAGGCTTACTTGATTTAAGTATGTGCTGTTACAATTTGGCAGATATATAAAATTAGGCGTACCTAATTATTTAATTTTCAACGATATGAGCTAAAACAATACAGTCCTAGACTTAGAAATGCTCAAGAAAAGCAAATTTGAATTAAGCCATTTTTAAATGTCCAAATAATAAATTTGTAAATAAATTTTCGGTTTATGGAGGATTGAACTTCGAGATTTTTAAATATTATTAATAGGCGCAATATAAACAGGGACTTGAGTAATAGAAAATATCGAAATTTAAGTACATATACACAGCACAGGAAAATAATTCAGCAGACTATGTATGACTAACGTACCGGTAGTGTACTTAATAACGCTATTGCCCTTGACATTTATAATTCACACAATTTACTGTATGTTATGAAGAAAAAGTGTGTTTCCGATAGTCGTTATGATGTGGTTAAGGGGGAATTCCGAACGGGATTGTCTTACAAATTCCTTATTGCATTAAGTTTACTCCTCCATCACGTCTCTGTTATCTAAGATTGAGGAGGGCCATGTTTCATAAAGAGGAACGGGGAATTAACTCAGCGAGATGATTGCATTTGCATATGGACCTGTATTATCTCTCCGCATTTATTCTAGTTAATAAACTCCTTTAATACTCTACATTACTGACACGGTGTGGAAGGTTAAGGATTAATATGGGAGCTGCTGTTGTTTTATTGGAATGTATTGTTTAAGAAAGTCTCGGGATGACATTCGTGGCCAGTTTCTGAAAGGGCTGTCTTCATCGTTGCTTAATGAGCCTGTGCTAATATTGAAAAACAAACAATCTACTGTCTCATTAATCAATTTTGCGTCATATGTTAATCAATATTTTGAACCATTAAAGCGTATAACCGTTGCTGATCTCGGGCAGTCTAAACACCATAGGTTCATGTATATTGGCTTCTGTAGATTATCTTTAAGAAACAGTGGGATTGACTTTTGAAAATTCCACATTTTTAGTAGATTTTTTGTAATACTGATTAACCCCATCAATAGTAATAATCTATAAAATTCCCATCCAGTTGGATCATTAGTTTTTGTTATACAAAAGTTTACATCATTTTTACTAAGCCTACGTCAAGTTCGAGAAAATGAAATTGTTCCATGTGCACTATGTTTTCATATACAGCGTTAATAATTTTCCTATGCCTGTAGCTATTTCCATTCATTGGGAAAATATTTATTTTCGGAATATAAGGTAATCTTTTTTATTTTTTTATTTTTAGTTTAGTGACGACTTTTAGAATTACCGATAGGCCTACGTGTTCTTTTTAAAAATCTGTATATTTTCCCTTGTTAAACATCTAAAATTGGAATGGCCCATTTAAAATTTTACAAAACTGGTTAATATAGGCTATCATTTTTCAAGATATGAACATAATTATCTGAAAATTTGGTAAAAATTCTATGGGCGTGAAACATTTGGAAGATAAGGAAATGTAGTTTTGAGAAAATGGGATTAAAAGAAAATTATGTTACATGAGGATATTGTTCTTACAATTTATACACGACTGCCATACCTAATGGGCGGGGGCCAGGGAGATTAAAAACCGACTGACTCTTCCTGTTCATGCATAATTTTTTCGTAAAAAGATATATTTTTCACTGATTTTTGTCAAACACTCAGTCTTAGTCACCTAGTTTTGCTGATACGTAGAAAGAATGCAGTAGGCCTACATTGAAATTACAGTCAGTTAGACAGTTATAACAATATCAATATTCACCATACTAAGTTTTATCTATGGGAGGGAGCGAGTGGAAGAGAGGGAGAAAGAGAGAGCGAGAGGAAGGAGGGGAGGAGAAGGAGCGGAGAGAGAGACCGTCTAATCCAAGTCAATTGTATTTTGTAGACCGTGTTGCCTGATGAAATAAAAAATTACAACAAACAGAAGTTTCCAAACATACTTTACAAAATTGTTAATAAGAAATCCCTTCTATATCCTTGATGAATTTTTAAACTTAAAAATGATTGTAAATATGTTGTAATTTTTCTTGTTTTATTTGTAATGTCTAGGGCCTGTATTTGTGTCCAAATAAATATAAATATAATTGCGTCTTCAGATCTAGTGTGATGTAATTAAACTCTCTATGACATTATTATGCCATACAGACTGGAAATAATAATACAATACAATCTGGTAGGCTATATGGTATGCAGAGGATATACGCATATGAATATTTAATACATATCCAATAGACAGTCGGTTAATCAATAATTGAATGAACCGTTGTATAAATGAATAAAACATGAAGTGGTCTAAATCTCTTTCTGAGCAAACCCTATTGTACTCGTATGTAAGTACAGTCTGTAGCCTACTGCTGTGAAAGTTATGTGTGGCAGTATGCCTTATCGCATTGTAAATGTTGCAGATAACATTTAATTGCTTGGAACAAAACGATTTGCGAGAATACATCCTTTTGAAGTAGGCTATAGTGTGTTCTGCATTGAATTCTGCAATAATTGCTTTTATTTGTGAAAATATCTATGATTAACATTTGGGAATAATCTATAACTTCTATTTAAGTGACGACGTATATTTTTTATTATTATTAAAATTATTATAATCATTTACGAGAGAGTCATTAGTATTTAAGAAATGCATAGGCCTATACAATCAAACAAAGAAACGAAAATAAAAGGAACAAACGAACAAACAATTAAAAATACTACGAATATAAATTAACATATAAATTTACTGCAGTAAGATTATTAGGATTCATATTTTTTTAAACAGAAATACATTCAACATTACTTAAATAAGTTAATAATATACTATCTTTCTACTGAACAAATCGTGTTCGGAGAGTAATAATAATAATAATAATAATAATTCACAGGAAAACAGATGTGTAGTATCAAGTAAATATAGTAGAAGATTATTTTACACATTGCTAATAATAAGTTAAAATACTTAGAGATGAAAAAAAAAATTGTAGGAGATTAAAAAGGACCGTTAAAATCTTAATTTTGTATGAATTGTTCTTTGAGAATGCAGAAGGATCTTCATGCGTTATTTTTGTGCGGGTCACCATGCAAAACTAGAGTTACGAGTGCATTGTAAAATAGTGCAGAAAGTAATCACGGATAGATATTTCTTTAGAGCATTAGGGGAGTGGTGCACAACCCATTCCAAAATCGCACCTTTTACGCAAACGAAGCATCTATATTGTTCATCTGTATATATAGATTGCACGAGGAATATACTGTGGATCGTATAAATAGGTGGAACTTACTCGCCGAACTTCCTTCAAGAAGGACGATTAATAATGAACTTAGCACAACACAGTAGTAGCATATTAGCCTAGTAGCATAGTATAGCCTACATTTGAAAGAAGGTTTTTGCCCTTAGTGAAAACAACCTTGCGGATTATTAGTAGGAAATCAAAGGGGTTGAACACCGCTGGTATATAGCATGTATGCTAAATGAATTTCATATTTGATAAGTTTTGAGGGAAGCAAATTAGGTCTGAGATTAACAAGCAGGAAATGGACCCAAGATGGTGGCCAATGAGCAGCCAAGTAGCGTACAGTGCTAATACTGTATGTGACGCGTTTATAGGAATGAAGACGAGTGTTGATTCACCTTTATTGTCCATTCCAGATGTCTTGGGAGAAAAATATGCGGATCGATAATGTAGGGAAGCGACCTAGGTTTGAATGCTCACACTGGGCAGCGGCCAAGTTAGTTCAGACACACCCTCTGCAATCCTAAGCCCGATTAACATTCTATCGCTTCACAGGTCGAAAGGTCCCTCGTGATTTGTAAAAGTATTGTGCGCATTTGACGTTCAAAAAGGTATGTTCATTATTACCATAATTAATTTCGAAAGTAACATTTTAGTGTTATTTATTTCTATAAATTTCAATGAGAGTTTCCGTAGCTGGTGAACCACGCTTCTCTCCCGATACAACCCCTGTTTAATTATTTTCTCTTCACATCTGTGTGTGGACATTAGTGGCCGAGGAAAAACTTCACTGTCAGATCAAAGCCGGAAATGCCGGAGTGCGAGCCAAAGCCATTGACGCCTGAGTCATTTAGATCTGTAATATGTAATACTGAACGATTTTCATCAATATAGGTGAAATATCTTTTAGAACAGACTTTGGAAAACTGAGAAAGCCACTCTGTTTTGTTCGCACAGACTAGATTTCATTCGAAAATTGCTGACCACAAATCGAATATTCTATATGTAGATCTGTACCAATGTGACAAAATCTCTTACGAAGTATAGTCAAAATAATGGCTACAGCTCCAGATTCCATGGTGTTGTATTACCAATGGTAAACAAGACATTCCAAATAAGTCCCCTTTACTAAATAAGGCATTTCAAGGTTCACCACCTTCAAATTAGTTAACGACGTGCCGATGTCCATTCAAGAATAACTCGTTTATTTATACAGACCCAAAAATTTACTTTAAAATTTAACACTATCACAAACTGAATCATCAGTATAGGGAAACATATTTACTTATGGATGAGGTAGACGTAACCAGAAGTTATGAAAATTAATGTACATCTCATGCATACTTTTATGTAAGTGGGGATTCCTAGCAGATCTCCCACAAGTTTCTACCATTATAGTATTATCTATTTGTTGGTGAAACTTCATTCGACCAACCATTTAATACATCCCAATATAGGCCTACATAGGTCGCCTTATTGATCAATATAAGGTATATATATATATATATATATATATATATATATATATATATATATATATATATATATATATATATGTATATATATACGAGGGTCATTTCAAAAGTCATGGAAACTATTATTTATCATTCAATAAAGCTGCAGGAAACAAAAATCAGGATATACGATTGAAAGTTGTTGGAATGTTCTTCGCAATGCTGGTACTAAATTGGGATCCGGATACAAGGCGCTATGGCTAAGGGATATTGAAAGATGCGTATAGATATCATTGTTTTATTCGTATTACATATGCACAAAACAGTACGCGTAATACTCGTACTCTTACGAGCTAACGAAGTAATCCCCACATTTTGCCAACGATGAGGAAGGCGCTGAATACCATCAGCTGTGTGTGATGCGTCTACGCGCGCCATTTCTCGTCGATGCGCTTCATATTATTGTATATTTAATTTTCTGGTATCCTATACCGTTCTATTACAATTTGTACAGAATTTTTCACATTTGTTATATATATATATTTTTTTTTTTAATAATCTATTCTGAAACTTTACGTTCTTGAAGAGCAATGATGTCGCATTTGACTACGTGTCACACTACACGTCTTAGAATCCGTTCACATCATTCTATAGGTTGGGTGTGGTGGTACTTAAATTAAATGACACAACTTCATTATCATTCGTTCTCATCGACTTCTCATCGTGAATTGAGTTGGCTGGTCCTACTGAAGGTCTATCGCAGACGGTTGTTACTTCGAGATGTGAAAGCGAACATATCGTATGCATAAACCAGCAAGATGTGTGGATAATTTAATAGCCTGAGCTAAGATAGAAATGGATGCAACTTCAGTGTAAACTTCCATCTCATCGATCAGTGACCCATTGTATAGAACTATTGCCTTTCAAATTTAAGTTATTTTACATAATTTTATTTATTTATGTATTTATTTATTGTATGAAACTCAAGAGAAATACATCGAATGATTATCCGAATGAGCAAATGCTAGTGTTCAGGTACATTTCAGTTATTTATATTACACAATACACAATTATATATAGATACATAACTTAAAATCCAATACCTAGAATGAAAGTAATAAAAAGAAGAAACAAACGTAAAATGGGAAGAAAATATTTGAAATCCTGTGGTACAACTAATAAAATGGTTCTTTAAATATCTATTAATTACATAGTGGAGTAAATTATAACCTATGAAATAAGATCAATCCTAGAGGATTTTAAGTCGGCTGCGGCGGTCTTAGAGGTAGCGTGCCCGCCTCTAGATCCGAAGGTCGCGGGATGAAACCCTGCCGAAGTTGATGGGGTTTTCAGGACGTAAAAATCCTGGGCACGGAGTCCTCCGGGGGGGGGGGGGGAGGGACTTTAAGCTGGGGAGCATATTCCGTGAACGGGTCCTCTAGACTGGGATTATGCCCAGGAATTTGATATTTATACGTAAATTAATAATAAAGATAACTGATAATTTATTACTATTACACACTATAAAATATAATCGTTATAAATAACAAGGATGGAACTCATACTATTTTAGCATTTTGTATGTCTGTATTATGAAACTAAGAAATGCAACACGCTAATTCTTTTTCTGAGTGAACTCTGGGCAGATTAAGCTGTTTACCTTCTTATCTATGGAGTTACTTCTATTTGTTATATCATGTTGTAAAAATCTAAATCCGTCTTGGTGTAATGCGAGGAGATATCGCTTTAAAATAGACTACTATCTAATACGCTTCAAGCTGTACATAGTCTCTGCAAGTAGGCTATAACAGCTGAATTAATTTTATCATAGGTAATCCCAGGAGTTTAGATACATTTAAAAAAATAAAAGTATATGCGTCATTCCATACGATACCACCGCAGAAAGCACAATTAGGTCTACTCAAATTCGCCTACATCAATTTTAATGAAAGTTATATGCTCAGTTAATATGTAAATATGAATATTGGTTTAAAATTCTGGAAATTTTAGATGCATAACTTTAATTTGGGAGTCATTTTATTTAATTAAAATGGTGACAATTTTGACAAACGCTGGAAAACAAATATAACTTTCTTCTCATTTGAATGATGAATGTTCAAATTGGATTTATTTTAAAGCTGTATTCTCGAGAGTATGTTCCAAGATAATGCTATAGCCTAATTTATTTCTAAGGTCATAAAACTTGACCATTAAGTTTTGATGTTTTTCAATTTAATAACTTTATTTTTTTAAACACCAAAACATGTTTTACTATTAAAATGCAGTACTGGTCAACTCCTAGAAATTCTATTTCCATAGTCTTATTATAGCTAATCCCAAAGTCATCCTAGACTGAAACTTGTTATAAGAGATGACAATACTACAGCTGACAATTAAAAAAATGTATTTTTAAAATAGGAATTACTGATTTTTAAATGCGAAAGGTTAAATATAAAATTATATGAAGATAAAAATAGCAATGTAATCTTATAACCTATTTTATTGAAAAAACACATATTTTGCTTTATAACTGAACTAAAAAACTGTTTTCGTGTGTATACCATTCCCCCCCCCCCATTTTGACACCTTTTGTGATTACAAATTCAGAGCTTCAGTGCTCCCAAGATTTGAGAATACACTTTGAATCATGAGTTCTATGGGTATTCCAAAGTTCAAGAAAATTTTAGAAAATAAGTGTAAGAGCTGTGATGATATGGTTACGTGAGGAGTAAACTGAGTTTATTATAACTTTAAAATACCTTTACATATGTTCATATATAAAGCGAAAAATTTAATTCAAAGCTAAAATTCTGTAGAAACCAAACAAAATTCTAATTGTATAACTGTTTCTTTAGGTTATTCATATAATAAAAATGAACAAAAAAACGTTAGGTACGAATATCATATTTACAACATTCTATTGCTCCTCCTCAATTAGTTTTGTTGGAAAAATTGCAGTTTTTGCTTCTTGATTGAAAAGTTGATTTTCATATGAGTCCATGTTGCTGTCTTCAGCGTTTCTTATATACTAATTACTAATATGAAATAAAGGCTTAGTTAATATTATGAGATATAAGTACCCTGAACCTAATCTGAAGTATATTTTATTTATATTATCTTTAATACGGTTTTATAATTTTAAATGCATATGATTTTTCTCGTGCAATAGGCAATGGCAAATCTCCGCGGTTTCACCCTTGCTAGAATCACTCGGACGAGTTATTGTCATCATCCCAAGGCTTCGTCCTGGACCAGCCTTCGGGCAGAACACTCCATATCATCATTATCATCATCATCATCATATCATGATCTTTCTAAAATAGTTATTATTTAAACAAGTATGAATGAAGTGAATGTGGAATAGAATCAACTGAATGAGGTGAGCGTAAGCCCACAAGAAGATGAACCCACACGTGGCAAGTGTTTTCACGTGCTGGTCCATAAACTAATGACGTCACCACTATATTGTTAGCATTTTGTTATCCATTTGTTACAACCAACTGTGTTCACATGTGAGTTAACACGCTTCGCTAGTTCTCCATATAGCACTTTGACGCGTTTTGTATCTGTGCAAGCTGACTTGTGGAGGGAATTCTAGTCAGTCTGCCATCCGTGACATGCCAGATTACAGTGAACTGACACAGTGTTCGCTTTAGATATGCAGGTCATATATTTAGTTTAAAATAGAATTCGTTTCCAAGTGACAGAATATCTTAAATGGCTTTATCTTTGACAGGTTAAACTCTTCTAGAACATCAAAGTACATTATTTTAGGTACTCATGGGTACATGAAGTGTAGGCCTTATGTAGCTATTCTCAAAAGTGAACATATAATAATAATAATAATAATAATAATGTTTTATTTTGCCTGGCAGAGTTAAGGCCATAGGGCCTTATCTTCCACTCAACCAGGATAAAGACAAAATACATTAAAAGGAATTTACAAAAAACAAATACAATAGATATCATACATAATACAAAATGTTAAAAATAAAATAATAATACAATATTGAAGTACCTATATTAAAACATAAGACAAAAATGCGTCCAATAATATGTCTAGAAAACAAATTGAATTAAAGAATTATATTATAATTGGATGTGTGTATAATTATAATATTATACTATAATATACACAAAAATTAACTTAAAACTAAGAAATTAACAAATAAAAGCAATATAGGCTAAGTGCCATGAAAATCGTGTACAATATAAATTTACCTAGGCTAGATAACGAGACATTCATTCTAGTTATCAGCGAGATACTAAAGGTAAAATATAGTTTCCAACTCAGAAAAAATGACGATATTATTTTGAAATAATTTTGTGATTAATTTTGCATTTCTTATACAATGCCTGGGAGAATTAAAATATAAACTTTTTATGTCCAAAAAATTATAAGTGCTGATGTAAAATGGGATCTAGATAGTATTGTAATTGTTACTTCTATTATTATTATTATTATTATTATTATTATTATTATTATTATTAGTATTATTATTATGATTATTATGAACATTTTCCTGTATTGTGAATAAATTTAATTTAATAAAAGCCTGCGTTAAAAGATGCCAGAAAATGAAACTCACTCTCCCACTCTTATGAGTTATGACAAAAGCAGCATGTTCATAAGCAAGAAGGAAAAACGGTAAATCAGACAAAGAGAAAAAAATCCCATGAAACCATGGCCTGGTTTCCGGGCTGGGGTTCATTTCTTGGTCAGTTATATTTTGGGTTTTATATCATATATAAAGGTAAAATGAATAGGATAGGAATTGATGTAATTAGAGCAATTTTAGGTGGTTTAATTTTAAGGTGAATACTCCTGTTTTTATTTGGTTATCAATTATCTTAAAAGTTCTTGTAATTATTGTGAGAATAATTCCGTTAAAATATCTGTGCCCTAGTCTTGCGAGTGTCAAAATAAAATCAAATAGCCTTCTTTGTATATAAATGTACCAACTCTAAAGCTCTATATTTAAAAAATAATTTTACTAAAATTAGTATGAATAGTATGGAATATTATAACCATAGAAGCCGATTCTATATTTCTCATGAGGGGGCAGTATTCGATAATATGTTTTAAGAAATTATTTGAATAAATATAATAAAAATAATGTCTATTATAAAAGATGTAGCAATAATAGTAATAGCAGTAAGAGAAATTCAACACATATTGAAATTGCTCCAAAAGTTGCTTCGGCTACAGGATTACTTCTAAAATCATTGATTTACCACCTGGAATAACTTCATATAAAGATATTCCTTAGAGCTGCCTTATGGTTATTTGCCATGTCGTTTGCAAACTATTGGAAGGGAATGAGGAAGAAGCAGGCCTACATTGAAGTACGGTGAGATGCGAACTTCAGATGAAACCCTTCCCCAGTTTAGTCCGAATCAAGTCCCACTACAGGAACCATGTAAACGTATCACAACATTTTTTTCTGAGAACTAACTTATAACAATTCGTGATCATCACAATAATACTTACGTTATAATAATAATAATAATTCAATCAAACCTCTGTATTATCGATGATCGATATAAAGATAAACCCGCACATTGCAATATTTTTGTTTGGTCCCGGCGAATTTCCTATCTTAATAATGTTAAATGTAACTATAACGGTGAAGCTATTTTAGGAACACCCTTTAAACGATATTTGGAAGTTCAATTGTTACTGCAAAACCAGTAACTTAGCCCTATGGATGTTAACTATTATCAGATCAGTATCCTTCCCAGCCACCAATATTTAATATTGTTTTCTGGGTGCCTCTCATCTGTTACATTTCTTAGAAATCCCAGGAAAGGGAGGTTCGTTAGGGTGGAAAATATGATCACTGAGGTTAAAATCGTCTCTTATATGTGCAAAAACATAGCCTACTATGAGTTAGGTTGTTACTTCAACAAATTGTACAGGTAAGGGGAAAAAAGCGGACAGACTCTTGTAGCTGATTTCAGAGCTTTGTGATACGTAAATAAATGTAAGAACGGAACGGAAACGTTTCTTTTCACAAGCAATGCAAATTATGTGAAATTATTTCTAACTTCAAGCAATTTATCGACTGTAGAACAAATTTCAATACATTCCCTGCTATCCCGTGAATGCCACTAGGCATGCGCAGTGGCTCATATCGGCAACTTAGATATTTTAGTCGGTCCGCTTTTTTACCCTACCTGTACATAATATGTAATTAAAACACCGTAAGGAACAACTGTTTTAGTTTTGCTTTAGCTATGTGTGGAATTTGCTCGTCTTTCCCATCAACTACAAGTTTGAAATTTCTGACACATGGCTAGGCACAAAGGTATGGTAACAATTCAATGGAAGTCAGTAAGTAAAAAAATTAGCGTTCTACTTCTTCGCAGGTCCGTTCCATGAATTATCCTGTAGATTACACAGTTTTCTGCATGCAGTCTTTCTAATATGTGGTAAATTACAACTCAATATAACAATACAATCCGTTAGGTCCCACAAGTATCGTTATACGGAGGTTTCACGGAATAATATTAATAATATTATGTTATTTCATATGGGGCCATGTTCCATAAAATTCAAACTCCTGTGAGACAAGTGCCCCTATGCCTCTCTGTACCTAGTCTGTACCTGTATTTCCTATTTTCGTACTGTAAGGCATTATTCAAAACTTTTACAGCTCTATGCACAGCGGTTTGTATTGATATGGTATGTACAATCTAAAGGGAATGGAAATGGAATTCTGTTAAGCATTGCTGATAAGATCGCCTTGTCTTTAGGATAGATTTACAATAGGACATTGACATTCATAGGCTATATACTTGAATGTGTTCCCACTCCCAACGCATTGTATCGTCATTAAACTATTATCTCTAGAATTGTATCGATGTTTTAGCATTGTTATGCAAATCGATATTATATCATAACACCTAAAGAATTAGTGTCGTTAGTAAATAACAGCCACGTATGTTCTATATGAGACTTAATACCAAGAAGATTATTTTAAGTTGCGGTACGTTGGTTCAGAAAATTGTTCCAGTATCTTCACTTAAGTTATTGTGCTGTAGAGTGTTAAAAATGAGATATAACTTACACTTTTTCTTTATCTAGCTCTCCTATAGGTAGGGGAATATTGTATTTGACCTTGAAATTGGTATTGAATTTAAGAAATACACGATTTTATGGCTCTTGAGACCCTTTTTTTCAGAAAAAAATATTTTAATAGTAAATGATGCGTAATGTGAGTCAATCACGTTGACGACTTCTTCTTACTATTACGACTCCTTTATTTGAAATTTTTTGAAATTTTCCGAAAATGATTCTAGCTTTTTTCTTTTTTTCTTTTTGTTTGTTTATTTTTTTCATTTTCGTACGATCATTTATTTCACTAAAACCCACAACAATCATTAAAACGTCTTTATAGAACTTATGGTGGGTAGTTATATGCTAATAGTTCCATCCACAACTATAAAGCTAATGGTCTGTGTTACGAACTCTAAACAAATCTCTGGTTAATATTAATCTGGTAGATTGCACTTTTATTTGGAAATTACATTAGGAACATGTACTACGATTTCTCCTTAAATACAGTCTGGAAGAATATCCTTCAGTTTGGCTTTCCGGTGAATAGAGTGCCTGTTAGCAGATTAGCAAGCCTGAAAAGGAAAAGAAAATGGCAGTAGGGCCTACATGGGATTTCTGTGGCTACCTGAATAACAAATTTTGTGCTGGAAGTTTAACGCTCATAATAATCCATTTTTAGACTCATATTAGAATGACAAAGTATTTACACAAATTAAAAACTTGAAATGTGACGCAGTTTCAATGTGAATAGTGCAAAAAATATTACGGCACTGAGTAATTACGTCTAGCGGACCGCCCAAATGTAATCAGCAAACGCCAGGCAATAAACCGATTTACAGGTTTTTCCGGGCCCCAAATTTTACTATATTCCTTACCAACGTTATAAAATGTTGCTGCTGTCTAGCAGATATAAATCCTGCATGTAGTATACGGAGGTAATACAATTTTGAAAAAAATCTCCCAGAGAGAATAATTAGAAGATTCGAAACTGAAAGCTTATTTAGCGACCACAGTACAGGCCGTAAGTCCCGCTTGAGGCCTAGCATGAAGGAATGGGATGCAGAATACACACTTGTCTCAGAGGTGATCTCTTCCAGACCGTTATATGGGGAAAAACACAATATCCATGCACAGGATAGAGAAAATCGTGTGCCTAACCTAATAAGGTCAACATTTTGTCGTTGTCTAATCACATATTTTAGCAATGATCCTTTTTGTCTTCTGTGGGATTTTATATGATAGTCTGAGGAGTTGTTTCTTTATGTGGATGTATACTGTATGTCTGTAATGAGGGAAAAGTCCTAACTTTCAAAATGGTTTTTGCTTGAAAATAATTACCAGTTTAGCAATCGGAATCCTTGCATGTAGAATGGGCATGCAATACACATTACTTTCTTGTACAGTAGTATTATTTCTGTCTGACATTGCTCAGAAAGATGCGCCGTAGACAGACGAGTCCACTATAGAAAAATTGTCATGTTAAGGGGTGGTTGTTTATTAGTACACAGGTCTCGGAAGAAGGAACATCTCTTGTTGCGGTGCCTAACAGACAGTGCTTCAGGTGAGTGCAGTTGTGCGCAAGACTTTTGCAACATGCCTCCGATTCATAGTAAACTGGGAGGGAGTAAAGTTATTCATTCGCAGACAAGAGAAGTAGTATATAATGTATATAAATATTTTCGGGATGTGAGGGGTCAGCGTGCATCTGTATCTAAAAGGGTTTCAACAGCTACAGGTGTATCCATTAGTACTGTGAAGCGAATCGTGAAAGAGGCCAAAAGTATTGAAGAAGGAGCTTCTAATTCTTTTTCTACCCCTGATAAAGAAAGAATACGTACCTCGAAGAAATCATCTCCTGCCAATTTTAACGAAGAAGTAGTCCGACGAACAATTAATAATTTCTATATTGAAGAAAAGCAGAGACCGACTTTAAAAAAAATACACTCAAGACTAAAAGAAAAAATTGACTTTCAGGGTAGCATCTCTACACTCAGGAAAATTATTTTACATATTGGTTTTCGGTGGAGGAAAACAAGAAATAATAGAAAAATTCTTGTGGAACAACAGAGAATCAAGTCCCTCAGATGTGCCTATTTAAGGTCTATTCATCAGTATAGGACTGAAGGGCGTTCAATAGTGTACATGGATGAAACCTACCTTCACACAACACATACTACACCATGTGCCTGGAGTGACGAATCGCTGAGTGGACTCTTCTCGCCAGTTTCGAAAGGACAACGGCTTATTATAATTCACGCTGGAGGAGAGCATGGCTTTGTGCCCAATGCTTATTTGAGATTCATTTCACACAGAAAAACAGGGGACTATCATGGGGACATGGATTTCAATAACTACGAGCAGTGGCTAAAGGAAAGACTAATTCCAAATCTTTCTCCTCACTCAGTCTTGGTTATTGATAATGCCCCTTACCATAACGTGCAGCTGAATAAGCCTCCCACATCGAATTCTCGAAAAGACGTGATGATATCTTGGTTGCAGTCCCACCTTGAAAACGATAATTTTGAGAAACAAAACTTTCATAGTAAGACAAAAGCTGAAATTTATGAACTAATACTGACACTTAAGCCACAACACCGAAGCTACAAAATCGATCATCTTCTCCAGCAACATGGCCACGATGTTTTAAGGCTCCCCCCTTATCACCCTGAGCTCAATCCGATAGAACTCATATGGGCTACTGTAAAAAATTGGGTAGCCGAAAACAATGTGACATTTAAAATGGAAGATGTCATGAAGATTACGGATGAGAAGTTTTCCTCAATATCTGCAGAGGAGTGGAAACGGAGATGCCAGCACGTGAAGAATATTGAACAGGAATATCTGGAAAGGGAGGGACTCCTGGATGCGGCTCAAGAATTGGTCATTCATTTGGGTGGTGATAGTGATGCTTCTAGTGAGAGTGATTCGGATGCTAATAATGTTGGTGGTGATGGTGATGATGATGCTGATAGTAATGGTAAAGGGGAAAGACTCTCAGTCTCTGGTGTCACTCCTATGGAATAATATCCAGTCCTGTAATTGAGCACAGCGGTAACACCACACTTGGTATGTAGAGTAAATATATTAAAGTTCCATACTGTATGTTAGAGTTAAAACATTTAGGGTGGCGTGCACCATCCAGGAGTAAATCTTACTAAAGTAGTAAATTTAAGACGGAGACCTGGAGTATACAAGAACCAGTACATCTGTCTCACTCTTTAAGTCATACTAGTAATGTGCTAGAGTGAGACAGACAAACCGGTTTTTGTTGCGTCATGTTCCCGTCTTAGATTTACTACTTTAGTGCTTCTCTTTTAGTAACTTACTCTTTTAGTTGGTGTTGGAGAGCTCAATTGATAGTTACTTCTTTAGTTGTAACTAAAGTAGTAAACGATTGTTACTAAAGAAGTAGTCGAATTCTGCGCAGAACAGAGCAGAAACATTAGTGCAGCGCAGCAGAACACGTGCATTTCAATTGCCGGTATTATTCAAGTGCCAGATAATGAAAAGGAAAGGTTCGCTGAAACAATGAATATGAATTTGGGTTGTTCCAAATATTACCAATGACAATCTTCATGTTTTAAAATAGGTCTAATAGTAATGTTTTATTCATTACTAATTTTAATTCCTTCAATTGAATATTTTCAGTTTAGTAGCCTACGTTAGGGTACTGTGATTACAATTTTTGTGCAAACTATTTCTGTATTATAATGCAAACAATTGGAATTTCCAGTTGATTTTCATAATTGATTCACTGTCAATATTATAATTATTTCTCTCATAATAATAATAAATTTTTAAAATATATTAAAATATTCTTCCCCAAAAACGATAAATCAATTATTCTACAGTTGTTTATCATAAATCTCACTATAATGAATTATTAATACTTATTGACTGTTTAACAATATTAATAAGAAGTATTACACAAAATCATGAAAAAGGGGGGATAAAAAGGATAACAAAACTAATAAGGGGCATTATGTTTCTGTCCTTTTTCAAATGCACAGAAAATTTACTTAAAAAATATTACCTTATAAAAATAATAATATTACAACTGAGAAATGTAATATTTAAACAAAAAATGGCGGTACAATATTTCGGAAGCTATGAACTCCAATAATAATTATGTAGATGGTTGTGTGTTTAAAAATAATTTCAGTGACTACTTCTCTAGATCCTGTGCAGCTTCAACCTCCGGGCCCCTCCTTAAAATTTTCTTTCGGCACTCATGTTGGCATTTTTTTTCTATATAGTTTATAATGCTTCTCACTTTCCTGTCCACAGGGTTAATTAAATAGTTAGCAGCATACTATAGACCTGCAGCATCTGTTATAGTTTATTCCCAAACATGAAAGTCTCGTCTCACTCCACCATTCGAGACTTGGGGAGTCTTTAAGGAATGGTTTTACAATGTGTCCCCTTCTCAATGTACGCTAATCCCAGAGTCAGTCAAATTTTCTTCCGATGTGGCCTGTTTGGACATTTTTACACCTGGGTTAGAAAAAAAGGACATATTATTCATTAACACTGCGGGTGCAACTATTGAACTTTTAGCTCTTATAATTATTATTATAATCTGGCATTCGCAATGTTGTGCTTTAAGTTAAGCTATAGAAGTGTAATGTAATAAAATTAATTTACAATAATAACATTAAATCGTTTAACAATGAGAATCACCTATTGTTCAGTAATTCTATGGTTAAGTAGCAGGGGGGGAAGTGTTTTCTGGGTAGCTCCAAGAACGGAGGCTTTCATTTATTGGAATGTACTATACCTCGCCGATATCTGTATCCATATGATTAGCTTGAAATACATCGTCGTTTTCTGACCCAAAGTTAGGGAGAACTGCAACATCTAAAGGCCGATCCAGCTAGGAAGATATTTAAGAGCACATGAGCTCCTTGTACCGTGCAATGCAAACGTCCCTTCCACTCACTCTTCCCCTCACCTTTGGTGGACGTCTTCCTAGCTGGATCGCTCTCCGCAATGATATTTCCACATTTGACTGGCTGAAATCACATGGCTGTAGTGAGAATCTGACATCGTTTCTTCCAAACGCCAAAATTTCATGTAAGGATTTATGAGCTTAATTATTTACGTTATTAAATGCCCTACTAGGTATGGTTCGCTTAATATTTATTAAATCACTTGCCACAACTCTCATTTTTGGTATACAACCTCCTTCATCTCAATAACTTATCCTCAGTTTAACTATGTAATCCATTTAATGTGATATGTAACTCATAACTCACGCAAATGCCACAGAACACACTTACTCCGCAACTTTACTCCACCCCCTGAGTAGGAGTAAATATTGGCCTTATTTACTCCACAACTTACTACGTTAGTAACGTACTCCGTGTTGGTGCTCTCCACCACTTGTGGAGTAAGTTCATTTACTCTGGGAGTAAATGAACTTACTCCACAAGCGGTGGAGAGCACCAACACGGAGTACGTTACTAACGTAGTAAGTTGTGGAGTAATTAAGGCCAATATTTACTCCTACTCAGGGGGTGGAGTAAAGTTGTGGAGTAAGTGTGTTCTGTGGCATTTGCGTGAGTTATGAGTAGACCTGGGATTTTAGGCTCTAAAAAAATTAGTTTTAGGTGCCTAAAATAGGCTTTAAAAAAAGTAAAATAGGCTTTTAAAAGAGAAAATAGGCACTCAAAATAGGCTTTTATAAGAGAAAATAGGCACTCAAAATATGCTTTAAAATGTGTAAATAGAAAGAAAATAGACTTCAAAATATCACAATATACACTTAAACTGTAACGTGATATTTTTTTACTGTTAGAAATGTGGTATACCTATTCTTAACAGAAATAACGGCAAAATTAAGACAGAATTAAAAAGGAATTTATTAAAAACAGTTATTGATTATATGAAAAATCATCAATAGTAAACTAAAACCTTAATACTAAAATCACTGAACATAATTACAGCACTGTAGGCATCCCCTAACGAAGTATTTGCGAAGAACATTCACTTTCATTCGTAATTTGCTTTGCAGTACATAACGATGATCTTCTCTAAATTTTCCACAGTGAGGCTTTGTCTTTTGTCTGTTAAAATCATTTTGAAGGCAGAAAAAGAGCACTCCACACTCACAGACGTTAGAGGGGCATAGGAAAATTTACCTACATTTTTCAGTTCAATTTCACTAGGTATTCAATAAAATTTGTAATTTTGAACTATTTCATTTAAGCCACTGTTAGGCCTACTCTAAAGTTAATTAAGAACAACAACGTTTATTTTGTCAGTTAAGAAAGTTGGCTTTCAATAACGGCTGCTGCCCAGCTCATGGCCTGCAGATATTGGGTGGTCATGTGGTCAGCACGACACATCCCTCAGCCGTATTGTGTTGCCTCCATAACCACTGCTCACTGTAGCTTCCCAATTGTCCTCATGACGCTGAGTCAGCGCCGTTCCAGACCTCATAGCTTTCTAAATTACTGCCGGTACTGGAAATCGAACACATCCCACCTGGACGAGGTCTCTAAAATTAATTAGAGGAGCCAATATCGACAAAACCTTGGTCTTAGATTAATATGAAAAATACATATACCTGTTTATTGCAGTACTGGCAGAAAATAATCTTGGCATCAAAAGCCATCCCTGGATATTGTGTAAGCCATTGCTGTATAAGCAAGCTCTTAGTTGATTTTGTTTTAGGCATCACGAACGAACTTAAACACTTCACTTGTTCTTTCACTGGCGAATTGACACAGTGTGTCCTGTCATACTACCTGCTACTTGTTCTTTTGAGCTAATCCTCCCCCTTCCCCCGTCAGTCAGCATTTCTTTGGTGAAAGTTGTCTGGGAAAATCAAGTTTGTGTGAAAAACCCACCCCCTGCTGTTTAGCCCTTCTGCTCTTCATTCAGGGATATCCATTATATGTTTGTAAAAAATTACAGAAGTAGAATTTTATTTTAAATGTACAAAATAGGCATTTTTAGGCACTAAAACAGTGAAATAGGCTCTAAAGGACCAAATAGGCATTTTAGGGTACTATAAAACTCTATAAATGTAAGTGAATTATCATGAAACGTCGACATATTTAAAAATTTTCATGTTTTTTCTTAAGGAACAAAATAGGCATTTGCCCTAAAATCCCAGGTCTAGTTATGAGTTACATACCACATTAAATGGATTACATAGTTCAAACTGAGGATAAGTTATTGAGATGAAGAAGGTTGTATACCAAAAATGAGAGTTGTGGCAGGTGATTTAATATATATTATGCGAACCATACCATTAATAACGTAAATAATTAAGCTCATAAATCCTTACATGAAATTTTGGCGTTTGGAAGAAACGATGTCAGATTCTCACTACATCCATGTGATTTCAGCCAGTCAAATGTGGAAATATCATTGCGGAGAGCGATCCAATTAGGAAGACGTCCACCAAAGGTGAGGGGAAGAGTGAGTGGAAGGGACGTTTGCATTGCACGGTACAAGGAGCTCATGTGCTCTTAAATATCTTCCTAGCTGGATCGGCCTTTAGATGTTGCAGTTCTCCCTAACTTTGGGTCAGAAAACGACGATGTATTTCAAGCTAATCATATGGATACAGATATCGGCGAGGTATAGTACATTCCAATACATGAAAGCCTCCGTTCTTGGAGCTACCCAGAAAACACTTCCCCCTGCTACTTAACCATAGAATTACTGAACAATAGGTGATTCTCATTGTTAAACGATTTAATGTAATTATTGTAAATTAATTTTATTACATTACACTTCTATAGCTTAACTTAAAGCACAACATTGCGAATGCCAGATTATAATAATAATTATAAGAGCTAAAAGTTCAATAGTTGCACCCGCAGTGTTAATGAATAATATGTCCTTTTTTCTAACCCAGGTGTAAAAATGTCCAAACAGGCCACATCGGAAGAAAATTTGACTGACTCTGGGATTAGCGTACATTGAGAAGGGGACACATTGTAAAACCATTCCTTAAAGACTCCCCAAGTCTCGAATGGAGGAGTGAGACGAGACTTTCATGTTTGGGAATAAACTATAGCAGATGCTGCAGGTCTATAGTATGCTGCTAACTATTTTAATTAACCCTGTGGACAGGAAAGTGAGAAGCATTATAAACTATATAGAAAAAAATGCCAACATGAGTGCCGAAAGAAAATTTTAAGGAGGGGCCCGGAGGTTGAAGCTGCACAGGATCTAGAGAAGTAGTCACTGAAATTATTTTTAAACACACAACCATCTACATAATTATTATTGGAGTTCATAGCTTCCGAAATATTGTACCGCCATTTTTTGTTTAAATATTACATTTCTCAGTTGTAATATTATTATTTTTATAAGGTAATATTTTTTAAGTAAATGTTCTGTGCATTTGAAAAAGGACAGAAACATAATGCCCCTTATTAGTTTTGTTATCCTTTTTATCCCCCCTTTTTCATGATTTTGTGTAATACTTCTTATTAATATTGTTAAACAGTCAATAAGTATTAATAATTCATTATAGTGAGATTTATGATAAACAACTATAGAATAATTGATTTATCGTTTTTGGGGAAGAATATGTAACTTTAGGAAGTATAAATATTTTAATATATTTTAGAACTTTATTATTATTATGAGATAAATAATTATAATATTGACAGTGAATCAATTATGAAAATCAACTGGAAATTCCAATTGTTTGCATTATAATACAGAAATAGTTTGCGCAAAAATTGTAATCACAGTACCCATACGTAGGCTACTAAACTGAAAATACTCAATTGAAAGAATTAAAATTAGTAATGAATAAAACATTACTATTAGACCTATTTTAAAACATGAAGATTGTCATTAGTAATATTTGGAACAACCCAAATTCATATTCATTGTTTCAGCGAACCTTTCCTTTTCATTATCTGGCACTTGAATAATACTGGCAATTGAAATGCACGTGCTCTGCTGCGCTGCACTAACGTTTCTGCTCTGTTCTGCGCAGAATTCGACTACTTCTTTAGTAAAAATCGCTTACTACTTTAGTAACAACTAAAGAAGTAACTATCAATTGAGCTCTCCAACACCAACTAAAAGAGTAAGTTACTAAAAGAGTAGCACTAAAGTAGTAAATTTAGGAAGGGAACCTTACGTAACAAAAACCGGTTTGTCTGTCTCACTCTAGCACATACATTAGTATGACTTAAGAGTGAGACAGATGTACTGGTTCTTGTATACTCCAGGTCTCCGTCTTAAATTTACTACTTTAGTAAGATTTACTCCTGGATGGTGCACGCCACCCTTAATGTTAGTGTTATAACATTTAATGAATGAGGTAAAAATATCTGCCAGAGCTGTTCTTGGATAGGGATTTGTTTGTAAACACAAACGCTGACTAAAGATATATAAGCTACTACTGTCATGATCGGCGGGATGGGAAGGTCTCTGAATTAACCCACACCGCTGGATTCTCTTCTCCTCACTCGCGTTTCGTCGGGGTCAGACAGAAATAATACTTCTGTACAATAATAGTTTCGTTAGGGTAGAGATCAATGTTATTAATTTGTTTCAGCTGGGAATAGCAATTAGAGTTTTCTAATTAGTATATACAGTTTATTTCAAGTAGGCTAATTTTAACTTGGTCCTAGGATAATTAATTAATTAAATTCTGTTTGTTTTTATCTTCTTCTGTTTCTGAGTTTTACCTCCCCCGTTGTAGGAACTTTTATGCGGCCCACGCCTCTCGGGCCTTACAGGACTGCGATCTGTCGGGGGAGGGAATTCCTGTGGATTACAAACATAATATTATGACCAGATAAGGATATTGACCCAATGTTGGGGCGACCTCCAAGACAGCACGAACACATAAGACGAGATACACCAGTTGCACATACTCAGGCGGCTTGAGTCATGCGAACAAGGCGCCGATGGAATGAAGGTGATAATGGCGATATCGAGGGACTATTGTTGGGAGCTGACGAGATGATCCCTGGCCAGACTGAGGAGCTCTTATCTGCAGCCAATAGCAGCGCTCCCCTACACGTGCAGTTATAGCACAACGCCGTCTTCCCCCTGCATGCCACCACCAAATCACGGATCATCTCGTCAGCTCCCAACAATACAAGCCTCACAGGTGAGGAAAAGGATGAGAAAAAGCCCCACATAGGAAACTTGTCCTGGCCAAGAATCGAAACGGGCGTGCTGCATGATGAGAGCCCTGGCTGAGTGGTAGAGAAGGCCTTAACTCCGCCAGGTTAAATAGATAAGTAAATAAATAAACGTATTCCCTAAGCCACAGCGGATTCGTTTTTATGTTCTTTTAAAATAATAACGTACGTAATCCCATGTGGTCGCTAATTTAAAACAAATAGGCCTATGAGTTGCTTATGATACAGTGTTCTTTTCTCGGCCAGATTATGTATTATCAGTTTATGAATTTCAAGGAGCAGACTGATTGAATTTGATTGATTCTTGGTTGTGAATATTAAATTTTAATCCAATTTTTTTGTTAATAATAGTAGAATTCGGTTTAAAAGACTCCTGTCAAGAGCTTGAGGTGGCAATGAGCAGTAATTTAACTTTCTCGAATCACATTAATAATATTATTTGTAAAACTGTTAAAATCTTGGATTTATTATGAGGAACTCTAAATATTGTAGTATAAGTACACTAATTAGAATATATAGAACCATTATCAGGCCAAAATAATAATATTGCTCACTAATTTGGAATCCTGCTACCATTAAATACAGTAAATGAATAGAGTCCATTCAAAATATATTTCTAAAATATACGTATTGTAAACAGTTTAACTATTAGCCTAAATTTGAATCATATTAAACTATGTTACAATATTTCAATATCCTTGAATTATCACAACGACGAAATTGTCATGCATTGTTGTTTTTATACAAATTACTTAATAACGAAATAGATCATATTAATATTCCTCAATAAATATCCTTTTATGATCCACGTTATAGATCTTAATAAATTTCATAATCTTTTTTTCATTCCAAAAGCAAACACTGACTCCCATAATAGTTCTCCTCTTTATAATGTGCTGTGTATGTACAATCAATTGCACAAAATGGGCAATATAGATATATTTAATGCTAACAATAAGAGGTTTAAAAATACCTGTGATAATGTTTGGTTTGTTCCCTTCATTATGTAATTTTCATATTATATGTGTTTCTTGTTTCTTTTTTCTGTATTTTTTTAGTTGTAGCATTAGTTTAAGTATTTTTAATATTAGATTAAACATATAATATTAGTGTTTTAAAACTGGTGTAATGGGTATAAGAGAATGTTGTATTTGGGCAATCAGCCGGTTATATTCTCAACAAAATAAATAATAAATAAATAATCCTTCAGCTTCGCCGGAAAATCCCATTCAATAATTCAGCATCGTAGTGCAGGGTAAAAAAAAATAATCCCTATTTACCAACGATAAAAGTAGTTGATTAATTAAGTGAATTGTTTTATTTGTTCGGAAATTAATATTAAAGTGGAAAGCTGATACTCTAACATATTGGAAGGTAGCTAAGGAGCAATAAGAAATGTGATGAGTGATCTACTGTATAGGGATTACCTTGACCTTGACCTAGACCTAGAGAAACTGAAACTATGAAAACACGTCACCAGAAATGCTAAAAATGTAAAAATGTGGTCAGTAGAGCTTTAAACTTTCTTTAAGATTACAGTGGCATATATTTAACGTTTTCGATAATAGTTAATGGAATTGCTCTTATCGGTTACTATGGTAGCCATAAAATGTTTGGTTTTCAATCGCTGTAGTGTTCAAGGCCTCTTTGCAATTCTGTTTCATAACTTCCATTCATAACGACGTTGATTATAAGAGCGTAAATAGATTATTCTTCTTTATGTTCACAGTATGAACGACCCTTCGTTCCTTCCTTCTTATTGTGATAGTACAAAGAAAATAATGTTAATCTTCATGTTGGTTATCCTAAAATCGTGGCATGCTTAAATTACTGTACTTAAATTCCTCAATAAATTTAGCTGAGATTAGATGCAAATAAGTATCGACATACTTTTACAATTTATTTAAATAGCAGCAGAGGCCGTACGCTAAATAGTACATCGTCTCAGTGTTTTAAAAATACGTCTTGCTCAAGCGTTCTACTACTCTAGATGCCCGCAGGAAAAAAGTTTTTGACGAGCAGCAAGCCATTCATGCACCACCTCCTTCCCCCTTCGTCAGAGGTAAATCAACGGTCCACTCAATGCTGCATTTTTCAATGGACCAGAAAACATTAAGTTATATTCCGATGGAGTGAGATCGAAACTCAATGCCGGTGGTCAAAAACCTCGAAATATTGTTTCACAAGAGCTTGAACTGAGTGAACTGTGATAGGAGTATAGGCCTACGTTAAAAATTGTGGAAAACTTCAGGTGGAAAAAAACCTACTTCCAAGTTTTCGGTTTCTCTTAGTCGTCTCTCAATGGTTGCGAACTTAAATGCAAAATATTTTTGCTGGGAAACCTTTCGGCATAGAATAATTTAGCAGCTCTGCCATTGCCATCCGCTTTCCGTTTGCAAGCAGCGTATCGGCCACTTCCCTGTTCGTATACTGATATGCTCTTTCTGCTACAGCAACTCTACTGCACTAGTGTAAACACAAAATTCTCAATAGGATACGAACCATGGACTAAAGAGGGATGTAGTGCATCCGGAGAAAAAAGTATTAGGTAACTTAAGTTATGCCTACTTACTACCTTATACATATGGTTTATGGATTGCATATCAAGTCAGTGTTTCCCTGCATTGAACACTTTTTGTTTATAGAGTGTATATTATACGAAACATTCATATTTACAATGAAAATCATAACTTTTTTTCAACAGCTTTAAAATAAATGTTACAATTTTTAAAATTGCCTTCAAGGTTAATTACTTATTGACTATTGTTTCAGTACGTCCTTCTAGCCTAATAGTTCTGTTATTATTTCAATAGTGATTCAGTTTAGTTTTTAAAATGCAATTACCAAAAAAACTTCAGAGTCATGCTAATGATACAATAACAAAATTTGTAATCTGGAAATTCAATATGATTTATGTTTTTGCAGTTTACTATCACGGATTTTCTTGAAGTTGGGAGTAATGGGTGACAACTGAATCATCATGTAAGATGCGACTAGGGTTGCCAGGTTTTTGAAATGGCAATAAGGTACAGGTCATGCCGTGTAGGACATAACACATTCGCTCAACAATACGCTGAGGTACATACAACGATTAACCTATATGAGAATAGATCGTCAAGACGATCAGATGAAGGTCAGGGGTTCAAGGCCACCTGTCCAAGATTTTTTCCCCTAATTTTTCTCATTACAGAAATTATTTTTGACAATCCAAAATTTCCATGAGTGCTTAGCACTGCCTTCTAAACTGTATTAATCGTGTATACACTGCCTGTCCTATACGGCTAATTTTGCGTACTCGGCGACATTACAGATGGCAGCACCTTTCACACCCAGAATGCTTCTTGTTTTTTGCTCGACATTGTTGATTATGTAGTGCTGTCACCGCCGTCTCATAATCACTGCCTTCTAAACTGTATTACTCCTCGAGACGGCGGTGCTCATAATATAGTCTATCAATGCGTCTAATTAATTTACATTTATTTTAATTATTGCTCCAAAATTCCATTTCAAGGTAAGTGTCATATACTGGAATAATATTACGTTCTAAACAAATAACACAAGTATCTGTGTCTGTTTAATGCTTATTTTGATTAGTGATTGCTGCAATCTGGGTGTGAACTGTGTCGCCTCTCCTGGATAAATTAGGCAATTTAACAATACTCTGAACTCCATGTTAAAATAAAGCATAGGACAGGCAGTGTAATTCTCGAGACGGCGGTGGTGCTTAGTTACAAACCTCGTTAACTCCAATTTTGACTCTGTTCATGCAAATACAATCTATCGATTGAGAATATTGTAGATTAACATTTGAATCGCTATCTTCGTGCTAAAAGTATCATATAACTAACCTAGTAAGATTTTCAGCATAGTTTTTTTTAAACCGAATATCGACTTTACTTTATTATGTAGCTAGTAGTAAAACAGGTATTCCTCGATTCTCTTAAAACATACTCATACTTCATGTATTAATTATTGTGGTCGCTGATGACCCGAGCTGTTAAAAAGCGACCTTAAATAAATAATAATAATAATGATAATAATAATATTAATAATAATAATAATAATAATAATAATAATAATAATAATAATAATACTCATACTTCCAGCACAAGTAGACCTATGGCATTTGCCTAACTACTAAATCCCTGATATCCCTAACTCCCTGCTTGAACACCATTGGTAGGGACGGCCTGTATGGTGCTGGCTTCTGTGCCCAAGGTCGCGGGTTAGATCCCGGCTAAGTTTGATGGCATTTATGTGTGTATAAATGTGACAAGTCCATGTCTGTAGATATAAAAGGCATATAAAATGAATCCTTCGGGAAAAATTCCAGCACATCGGCGATGGACATAGGCCTAAGTTGCAGTAAACCACGTCTTATAATCATAAAACTTACTAATGTTAGTAAGGAGTAAATTTAAAGTACTTTTTACGGTTTTGGTGATGTTTTAATTGAATGTCTTTGATGTTTGCATTCATCATCGCGAAGTTACAATATCACCCGAAGGGAAGTATTAATCACTAAACCAGTGCTAAAAAAATTCCTAAATATTGTATATCTTCGAATGTGTAATATCATGCAAAACAGTTCGTTGTACTCTATGACTAAAGCCTATGTATTCTGTTTTAATATTCATAAACCGATAATAAACTCTTAAAACATGTTTGGCACGTGGTGAAAAATACTACGCATTAGTTATGATACACTAAATCGTAAACCTAATACGTTTGCTAAATAATATTCAACTGGGGATCACTTTAATGGAATAAAAGTAATGCTGATCTACCATACCTGCCGTTAAAGCGATAGGACTAAAATTAACTATTGCACTTAAATTATAAAATCAGGAAATTTTAAAATTTGCTTAATTTAACATCCGATTACAGCATCTAAAAGGATAGTGAACAAACAATCCATCATCATCCTCACAACTTAGAAAATAATATTCAAATTATGAGTGCCATGGTACATAATTTTAAGAAAGTTGTCAAATCGCGAACACATAGAATTTAAAAAAATAGTTTTCTAAGGACACACTATAGAGATACATGTTTACATGTGACAATTAACTGCAATAATAAAATCCTTTTTTGCCACCGAGAAAAAAGTCACATATTTCTTAATATTATTCAAGGATTAAGAAGAGATGAGGTCTGTTAAACGAATCCTCCGGAGTCTTCCTTCATTTCTTGATTCTCTTCTCGAATCTAGTGTGTGATATGCAGTTCTGTTTTATTTTGTTTCCTCCTTTTTTGGACTAATGTTCAATAGATTTCCTTAAGCACACACTTCGATAACCACTTGTAGCTAGTGGACTTCACTTTGAGAGATCCTATGGTCATTTTTATTTCTGTCTAAATTTTCACGGTCAAACATATATCTTATTTCAAGTTTTTAATTTAAATCTTCGTTTAAGGATTAATTATGTCAGAAAACGATGAAATAGATTTACAATTTTTTTGTAAAACTGTGTTCAGATTGTATATAGGGTACAGTAATCAGTTACAAGTAGGGCTGTACCGATTAATCGGCTCGATTAATCGATTAAACATTTAATCTTCGATCAATTACACTTTCCGATTAATCGGTTTAGTCGAATTCTGAAAAACGTTTTTCAAGAAATGGGTCAAATGACCAAACTCCTTTCTCTCGCTTCTCCGGCCTTGGCACATCATGTGTCATTCAGCCTATTGTGTCCAAACAATTCCCGTTATTCAGAAACCTGAAGAGTAGTTTAGTTTTGCAAGGTTTAGGGGAGCTCGGGTCTAGTTGGCTACAGGGTTTAGTTGGCACACTGTTAATAACTTGGCAACCCTGCGTTTTTGTGCAAGGACACTTACATATCTATTTGGTCATCTACCGTTAGCCTTTGTTACAAATTTCTATTGTATTTGGAGCTTTTCTGTTCCTGCAGTGTGCTTTTGTACTCCCAGAGTACCTGCAAGTAAATATTTATCCTTCTGTAAAATGAAAGTTTACAACATCCGGTCCTAAGAAATAATTGCTTCTGTGGTGTCGGTGAGTAGTGAAGACTAGTAACTACATGTCTGAGCGGTTTAAAGTTTATATTGGAGTTTTTTCTGGCACAAAACCGAACCATATTTTCAACAGCATACGTTGGGGTAAGTTGGCACATTCATTACGGGGTAAGTTGATTCAATGAGCCAACTAGCCTTGCCATTAAAATGTCTAACATTTTCCAACAAGAGGTTTATTTAATTGTTTATCCGTATTTTAGAATCTCTAAATATGCCAATAACACACGTGGTGTCAAATAGAACTTTATTAGTCTGAATTGCAATTCTGACATATCAGATTAAGATATATAAGTGATGTTTGTGATACCTGTTACTTTAGGCTGTGTAGATTGAATGCAAATGACATTACCTTTTTTATATGTTTGAGTTACTACTTGATTTTGTATTATTTTTGTTACAACAATTTATTGTTTAACTTGTGCCAACATACCCCGACGATGGGGTAAGTTGACACACGTGTCGAGGTTCAAATAAATTGCAATTTCTTAGTTACCCTCACGAAATATTGTTATATTTTATTTTATAAACCTACCTGAATAATTAAACTATTCAATAGATCAATTTACATAATAATGTTAACTATATTATAGCTCATAAAAATAAAAGTTTAAAATCTGTGCCAACTAGACCCGGGCTCTCCTACCGTGATACTGAATATTCAGTATGCTAAAGGAAAGAAAGTTATCTTACTAGAATCTAGCAGATTTTGCTGCACACACAATTTTTTGTATATATTTTTTCACTAGTTAATTAATATTGTTATTCATTAATTCAGAATTTATTCTGATTATCTGTAGTGTAGTAGTTATTAAACGTGTAAAACAATATTAAATGTACAGTTTGGTTTCGCTTAAAATACCGACCAGTTTGTCGATTAATCGGTCGATTAATCGATTAAAGTCAAGCGTTAACTCGATTAGAAATTTTAATCGATTTTCAGCCCTAGTTACAAGTAATGTATATTTTACAATTTTGAAAGGTTCGCATTTTTTCGACGCACTCTGTACATACAGTCCTATCAGCTAGGGATAACTATAATGTGTGTAGATTATCTTGATTCTTAACTGGTTTCGTCGATTAGTATTTAATATTCGTTTATTTATATAACCTATTCTCTGTCCCATTTAAGAACGATCCTGTTCAAAACAAAGAGTCGTGGCTGTCATAGCCCGCACGTGAGAACGCACGTGTTCATCGTGTTTAATGTTAGTTTGCTTATTCACAGTACAACTCACCCGCAGGGTCGTCGTGAACAATGAATCCTTTGTTTTGTTTGCTAATTGATATACTATAATGATGACGATGCCAGTGAGAGTTTATTATTTCACGTGTAAATGTTGATATTATTGTTGCATGAACTTACGAACACTCGTTAGCCACGCCCTGATAATGGCGCATGCTAATGACATTAACCAATCACGTTTTGTCACATGATGCTAATTTTTCGCGAACTCTCTGTGAGTTCTCCTCACCTTTGTTTTGACTAGGATCAAACTAGAATGGGATCAATTATAGTACAATTAGTTACTGCTGAATTTTTTCCGGGTGGCCGGTCGCATGCGCCAACCGATGACTAAACAAAGTGTAATGGAGACTTACTCATTGCATTGCGGTCGGCGGTAGGGGGGTATGTAGAAGTTACAGTTCAGCTAGAAAAGTTTGATTCAATTTATTTCGACGACCATGGACGACTATGTTTTTACTTAGCACTATACACACACCGCTTGGACACCGCATGCTTCGAATGTTGCACAACAAGTAACGCATGCCCCTCTTTATTTTCTTGTTTGTGTTAATGGACCAACCTTAGGCGAGTGCACATTTTTTTTTTACCTGCCATCATGAAAAACAAACTGTAGACTTAATGTAGCATTTGAACATATCTTGCGGAGCAGGTTGATTATAACATAGAATAGTGCAAAAATGTCACTATAGGTCACTACACACGATATTATTAAGCTTATAGGAAAAAGAAAATTCTATATCTGAATGGAAGACATGCATTGAGGTTTTTATGCGCATCTCTGAACTTGAAAGTCAAAAAGAGAAACTGGAATCGAAACGAAATTTGATAATTCAGTTAGACGTCTGTTCGGGTTGTGTTTGATGCTTTGAGGACTATCCTGAAGTCCTTCTAACACTTTACATAAAAAAAATAGTTTTCATTATTTACTTGAAAACGACTTTAAAGATTCTACTTAAATTTTGTAGGGTAACGTCCATTCATACAAATTGTCCAAAAGTTAATGGTATTTTAAGCTACTTGTCTTAACCATAAGACTGAGCTGTCTAACGTATTCACACTTCCCAGCAACTCAAACCTGCATAGCTGGACGGCTGTGGAATCCACACTACAATTATACTTTACGTCATAAATCTAAAGCAAAATAAAGGCAGATAAAATTCGATCTGATATTTTTTAATGTAATTTCTCAATTGCGTTTTCTTGGTTATATATATATATATATATATATTATTGCGATTGTCAAGTATAATAAAACAAACAAACAAACAAACAAACTGCCTCCCACTGGAAATAGCCTAGGAAACTGTGTATACTCTTCAGCTACAAATAACGAAATAAAAAAACTACAAAAGAACGAAAAAGTGCATATTTTAATTATTTAAAAGCTTGTGAAGGACAGTCAGAACAATGTTGTCCCTGAAGGAAGCTGGCAGATCATTTTTTCTTGAAATACTCAGAAGAAAAAAAACCTTTGGAATAGCTTCACGGACACCAAACAGAAGACCAAAAACTTTAAGGCACAGCAGATGGTATTTATCCTTAAAATATTCTTCAGTAAACTGATTGCTATTAGTGAATACTTAGGAGGTGTTAAAGAGATCAGAACGACAACACTCTACGGAAATGAGTCAACTTGAAACACGTGTTCCTGAATGAAGAGTAAACTCACCATTTTAAAATAACATGAAGACGGAGTTTCCAACCTCCGTTAAGAAGTATTTGTAAACAATTGTAGGTTTGGTGAAATCTGTTGTCAATGTGGTCTTCAAGTGGGCATGCATGTAATGTAGTACATACATAAAGCTAACTAAACAGCAAGCCTAAATATTAATACCAATTAATGCTACAACATAGAATTATATTTAGAAGATTACTCTAATAATCCTATTTTGGTAAATTATTTTGCCAAAGCAATAGATTTAGCTATATAGGACAATTCAAAACAACCCAATGACGCAGGATGGGGAAACTGCTCATTTTTTAGGTGGGAACCCGTGTCCGGAAATGCATTATTTGAACACTGTGGGCATTAAAGTGTCCTCTGATGTCTTTTTTGTTGCCCTAATACTTATGCCAGTGTTTCCCAAACGTGAAACATTAGTAGAGTAGGATTACCTCCACAACGTCTCTGGGTTTTTACGTATATACCTTAGGAGCGAGTCTCACCGCTCGTAGAGTTCCTGGCTAGGGGAGGTAGCTGCACCCTGAATGGATCAGCTCTCCTATCCCACTCCACGTGTTGTCTGTCTCTCTCGCAGCGGCATCATCCCTCCACTCAACTATTATTGTATTTTCTACGACTGACGAAATGCTGCATGATGTTCACTCTCTGCCCAGCGGTAGCTTACTGTCTTACGCGCACCGAATTCGCGCATCTTGGTAACGAGACGTAACGAGAAGCTCGCTGGCTGGGTTTGTCTTCAAGGCCAGAGACTTTGTGGGAATAATCCAACTCTATTCCATGAGGCGTGTTCCGCGATGGTCTCGGTGATCTAAGTGACGTTGCAATTGAAATTCTTTCTAGTAGCAGATGTATAATTTTTATTGGGAACCAACCTTTTCATTCCGCCAGATATGATAATTGTGTAACATCTAAATTAACATCCCTGTTTTTTAAATAAAAAAAACTGCATTCGTTGTTGCGTACTAGCGTCGACGGGTTGCTGTTTCTTTTCTACTATTCTCAGTAAGAGTAAGGAGGAAGGTTAAGAACAGTCTGAAGGATACTGATAGGCAACAGACAATTACACAATGTATGAATATTGTTTCACTTGAATCACAATTGTGGTTAAAATTTATTGGAGTGGGAGAAGGAGCAATACATACAAAAAGGAACCAAACTGAGTAAACTGGGGCTCGCTTGGCTTAGACTTGGAGTGTGGCGGATGATTAAGATCACTGATGAAAACGGGATGAGAATTTGTCCCATATGTAAACGAGAGGAATCTTGACTTCATATTCTGGTGAATTGCAGAGGTTTGGAAAATGGAGGAAAAATTATCTTCCAATATGTTTTAAGGCACCGAAAAGGGAGCAACGGACATGTATGGAATTTCTGGCGGAGAAAGAGGCTGAGGAAAGGATTGGGGATTTTTTTATGAAGGCGAGACAGCTCAGGTTCGAGAAAGCGGCAAATAGTGAGTTGGGGTGAAGGTGAGGAATAGGTGTAGTTTGTGTTTTATTTTATTTAAATTTTCTCTTTCTTGTTCTTGTGTGTTGATATGCACGTACGGTCCACGCGGACCCGTGCAAATGTTTGCAGTTGGTTATGTAAAAAAGCAATTAATATTATAAAAATACGTATTCTCAACAATGAAAAAATGTTCTTCTTTTGTGACAACATATCTGTGTTAAACGGGATTTTCACTTTAGGTTTCAATGGGGAAAAAAGACTTAATGACGCATCTAGGGTTGCCAGGTGTCCCTTATTATACGGTATTTCCCATAGGCCTATTTGATGGTCTCAAAAACTGTACCGTTTTAGCAGCCTTTTTTCCCTGTATTAAAACAAGTCACTTCTGCCAGAGTTAAAATATTTGTTTACATTTTCTGGTTTTGAAGAAATGATTGATTGAAATTTACTGATATTTATCTAGCTTTTAATTTCGATGGCTTTTATGAAGATTTTTCTTCCCATAAATTGCTGGGGCAAGGAGCAAGATATAAGTTATTTGTATTAATAGTCATAATTATCAGAGTACTAATGTGAACTCAAAATGGATTAATTTTTGTCTCTAAGATTAATTTAGATGCTTTTCCGTAGATATTATTACTAGTTCTAAATATACCTGGTTCGAATACAAGTTGTAAGAGTTTTTTTCCCCAACTCTTAAAACAAATGGAAAGATGAAAGGATTAGACGTTCAGCAACTCTGATAAAGTCAGAAATTCAAATCCCACGTAATTTTGATCGTACTGTCAGAGATTTCATTAATTGATTAAGGGAGATTCAGCATTATGGAAAAAAGCTAAAAGTGAAGCAAAAAGGGATTTTAAAAATGTTTATGTAGGAAATGAAACAGCAAAAAACTGTGTATGCCTGTATAATAATTTCTTGAATGAAAAATAGTTAAAAAAAAATCCTCTGACACGGGAACTGGAACCTCTAACCTTCAGCTAACCTCGTCTATTCTCATGTAATAATCTATGGAAAGACGAATATGTTTCTCTGACTTCTACAGGGTGGACCAAAAGTCGCGATCGGATATTTTGTATGTTAGTTTATGCAATAATAAAATGTCACAATTGACGTAAAAACTTTATTTATTGAAGTGTCAAGTATTAAGGGATGGAAATATGGTAAAATAAAGTTCCCTGGGCCTGGCAGCGTCATTGTTAAACGTCCAAAGTTTCGGTATGTGTACCATCGTTTTCCGCGCACAGTTGAATGCGCCGCCATGTCCTTCTGCTTGCCCACCTCAGCATTTCGGGAGTGATCGTTCTGAAGATATGGATAATCTCTCTCTTCAGTTGTTCAACAGAATCCATCCAAATCATTCCAACCCAAGATTTTATTTTAAGTAGGACCAGAGCCAGTTGTCGCACGACAAAGTTCTTGGGATCTGCATTTCTGCCGATCGCTTGGTCCTTGTTGATTTCATCGGTGAACGCTCCAATGATTCACTCAGACGATTACTGACATCATCGCCGCAATATTTTTTAGGTCTTCCGCTGCGTTTTGCATCCAATACAGAGCCTTTTGAGAAAGTCTTCTTTTCCAGTGTCCGTAGTTTGGCTTCAGTGGGAGCTGCATTATTGAAACGAAGAAAGAAGTTCTCTCTCATTTCTTGGTACGTTTCGCCAGTTTGTTCTTTCTCATGAACAACGAGACGTTCCTCAATCGTGTATTTGCTTGTATCCGCCGTTGCTTACAACACAAACATAACACAGCGTTTCACATCGACAACAATCGCCTAATAAACCCGCGCGCAAGAAAACTCTGGCTTGTCACTAAAACATAACAATGTCCTTGCTCTATCGGAAAATTGACAAACTAATCCTACAAAAGGTATATGAAGGGGGTAAATATTCCTCTCAGCCCATTAATAGTTTTTAATTAGTTTCCGGTTTCGGAAAATGAGTTATTTCAATATAAACATTATCCGATCGCGACTTTTGGTCCACTCTGTAGACTATAATATTGTGCGCGTAGAATTTTCATTAAGTGTGTGTCGTTGAAATGTATTACCTATCCCATCATGATTTATGAAATGACATAAGGCAGCATAATAACTCTAGATTTTGTGTGTTTGAAAATAATGGTGTCCCAAAAAGTAAACTGTTTTTTGAGTAAGTAATTAAATTAATCTAAATTTTTCGGAAAAACACACGTAAATAATGTTTCTGTCATGGCTGAAGACATACATGGCATTTATGATAATTTTGAAAGATTTACTGGGGATTTAAATGTAGGCCTATATCGCTGACGTGAATACAGACTTGCTTTTATTATCAGTTTTAATGAATATTCATGTTGCCTGCTGAATATGACAATTCGAAGAATGTAATTCTTTGTAGATATTTCCACTTAATTATCATAATTATTAAGTGCCAGTATGGTACTTTATGAGATTGTGTGCGGGACGGGAAAATGTCTGTCCGTCTGTATGTCTGTCCGTCGTCTGTCCGTGCGTGTGTCTGTACGCGCGATAACTCAAATACGCTTTATCGGATTTTCATGAAACTTGGTATAAACATTTATATTGTCCATGGCAAGAAGTCTGTATATTTTGGTACCGGAATAACGACTAATTAAAGATCACATGCTTTTTAAATGGGAAATCATGACTATGCCGCTTTGCTAATCTTTGAGGGCCTTGACTCCAATGCAGTCAAATTTTTGTTTGTTTCATTGTTCAAGTTGAAATGAGTACCACATGAATACTTTTATAAACAGAAGGTATATTGCTGTGAAATAATTAGGCCTATGTACATTAAGTGGAGTTCTTTGTCTGTGTATTTTGTGAAATGTCGGCATATTTTAAGAATTTCTTATATCAGTGTATACGAGTTTCAATTAAGGTTAAGTATCAAACTTTCGACCATTGTTCTTCCGTAAGCCCTGCTTAATGGATCGATCTGGAGCTTAACTCGGAGATAGATTACAAAAATAACTTATTTTTCGCATATCATAATAAATTTTCACTGATTAAACACAAGCATTCTGGCACTTTGTTACTTCAGAGTACCTGATTTTATGACATGTTTTTACATAGGATAGCGACTACTATTCTGTAAGTTTTCTTAGACTAAGCTATTTTCAAAGTTAATATTTCACAAAATATATCATGGATGAATATTAACTGAAAAGTAGAACCAGCTGTTCTTTAATTGTACCTGTACTTAACTTCCCCCAAATTTATTAGTGAATAATAATTCTAGACATATGTTTCATTTAGTCTGACTCATTCATAGATTACGTCTACTTGTCTCGTAGATAAGAAGTAAAATACTACATAAATGTTATCTCTTTTTTTTAAATTTATTGTGCACCGGTATTGTATATTGGTATGGTCCTCGTGCATATCTTTTTGGCTTTAGAAGGCACTTAGTGTTTCGTTTCCTTATGAAATATTTCTTTAGTTTCAGAACAAATTACATAAAGCATTGCAGACGTCCTTTTCACATCAGGATATCCCACAGCATGCATTTTATGACAGCATTGCAAACAGTGGGAATCGTTATGCAATAATATTTCCCTGTAGACTATGTTTGTCGAATAATAAAATTAATCATAGAAAATCCTTGAGTTTAGAAAGGAGTATAGGCCTACCACTGGCACAGACATAATAAAATTATGAGTAGTCTAGTAAATTTTGCGGCAATTCTGGGGCAGCAAAGCCCACAAGGTTCGGCGCGTTAAGGGGGACCTATGGCAATCCTATTTTCATATTTTATATGTTTAGGAGATATTTTAATGCTTAAACTATTCAAGTGGCATAGAAATAAAAATTAATACGTTAGTTCCAGTTTCAGGACCACCCGTTCATTACCCACATTAAGGAAACAATTGAAAAACTGGTGCAGATGTTATTACCAGTGTCATTTACATAGACACCGGGTTTTTTAATTAAAAATCTAAGCATATAAATTAAGGCTAGCCCTACTTTAAAACTCATACTTTCTAAAGTAAAGTAAAATTGAAAAAAGAAACTCTGGTAGAATTTTTCATTAACACATTTTAAAGATGTGTGGCAAATGCCATGCAATTATATTCGATAATGTCTTAATTATTTGCTCTTGAAGACGGAAAATTTTTAATGTTCCTTTGCGAGAAATGGAGAATTATATTCAACTCTGATTTTATTTTCCAGACGCACCTCTAATTTGTCTGAGGATCAGCTGTTCAGCGTTCAATTACGATGCAGGGATGTAGGCAGGATTTTGGTTCGGGAGGGTCCCTCTGCGAGTTCTGGGGATACTCCTTCCATTTTTTAAAAGTTAAGCCTTCAATTTTCATTTTAACGTATTTTTCAGTTACAAACAAAATACCTTTTTTTAAACACATACCACACTTTTTACAGTTCCAAAATAGAAACATTTTGAATAAAAAGGCATTAACATTAAATTTGGAGGCTTAATTTTACAACTGTGATTAAGTACTGTTAGCCTTATATAAAACGTCGTAAGGACACTATATACTTGAAGAATAATTATAATTGAGAAGTGCTTTAAGATTTGGTTTTTTACAATTAAAACTACAGTGTTTAAATATTTTTCTAAGATAATTAATTACACTTTGGTTAATATTTTTACGGATCTTATAACCCCTTTAATCGTATTGTATTGCTGTATGCAGCATTATTGTCATAACCTTGGTTCCCTCTCTTTTAAAATATTAATCGTAATCGAAGTTCAATGCATAGAACATGCATCGCAATGAAACTCTTCTCCTCGTCCAATTTACCGGTAGCAGGGCCAGGTTTTTGGTGTATATTTTAAAAAAATTGCATGAAAAATATATAAAATGTCGTAATTATAGTTTAAAATATGGTAGAGACTTCGGGAAAATTTTCGTGATAATTTTTAATTTCATACGCTTCTTATACTATCGGTGTTCTTATAAAATATAATTTACTTATTTTATGTTTTAGAATAAGTTTAGTGCAAAAACAAAATTGCATACAAAATAATTTTTCTCTCATCTATTTTCATTCATCAAACATCTTCATGCAACAAGTGATAACATTTTTCTTGTTCATACTTCTTCTTATAAGTTATCTGACGGTACAAGATTGTAATGTGAAAGAAAACGCTCACTGTCAGCTGTCATGGATGGTCCTGCAGGTCATAGAATAGAATAATATAAAGGCTATACTTTCGGGTTAATGTATATTTCTAAATGAATTTTCAATCCTTTACAACCATTTTCTTCAAAACGAATACTTTAAAAAAAAATCGCCACACAATTATAGCCATAAATCAGTCATATTTGTGATAAATCGTGCATGTTCTTCTTGCTGCATCTCTCCGTTGCGTTTTTCGTTAAAAACACGCCCCTGACTGGTAACATTAAATCCCTTGGATGTTATATACTTTTATTGTAATTATTATTATTAAAGTTATTATTGTAATTTTAATTATTATTATTATTATTGTAATTTTTTATTATTAATATAATTTCGTATCTTAAATTTATTATCAGTGCTATTTTTATTTTCTTGTATCTTTTCTTGTAATTCTTATATTGTAATTGTAGTTTTTGGAATCCTGGTAGAGTGGAAGAGAAGACCTGATGTCTTATCTCTACCAGGATAAATAAATAAATAAATACAAAAACTTAAATGAAAAAATAAGGAGTTTACATTGAAATGGTCACACACGTTCTACGGAACTGTGTGCCAAATTTCTACTTAACTTCTGATTTCAAAGCAGGAATTGATCTTACAAACAGCTAGGCCTATAGAGTTATTGGCATGTTCTACTACTTATCAAGTTACATGCTTATCAAGTTTTAATCAATTTAAGGGTGAAGGAACTGAGAACTCAGTGTTGTTAAAGTGGATTCACTAGAAGCCTGGGTAACTTCCTCAGCTGTAAGCCCTCGCTCTAGATAAAAATAAACCAGTTGTGATGCATTCACATAACTTCCTCCCTAAGCATGAGTATTAAAGCTTTCTCATTTCAAATTCTGATTCAGAATAAGAAGACGTATTGCAGGAAGTGTATATTCCGTTTTCTTAACCTCATGCAGAAGTGTATTGTTCGCTATGTGAGACGTAAAGCCTGACTTATAACTACCCTTCATAGAAGTTTTGCGAAAAAAAAGTTTTCGAAATGAAAGTTTTGGTTGTTTGGGTAAGGACTTCGTGAAAGATTTAAACATAGCCGTAGAGACGTTTTCAAGAAAATAGCGACAAATTGAATTTTTTCGTGTAAAGTTGTAGTAGGCTTATAGCTAGAGATGTAATAGCCTATCTTCGTATCTCATCCGTATATCTAATAAAAGTATTACATATATATATATATATATATATACACACACACACACACACATATAGGCTACGAGGGTCATTCAATAATTAAAGAGACAAAAATGGTCTGGGGAAAGACGGTTGGTCTTTGATACATTTAGGATTTTAAGTTGGCATCACTGGATGAGTTCTAATCAGCTGATGTATCAACATTGCTCTGTTTATAACATCAAAATTAAGTTTAACGATGTCGGGTCTTCTTGAAAATTCCACATTGGTTGAACAACGTTCTGTGATTCGTTTTTTGATTGCTGAAGGCGAAAAACCAGCTAATATATACTCTAGAATGACTAAAGTGTATGGTGAAAGTTGTATGAACCGTGGAAATTTTTACGAGTGGGTAGAACAGTTCAAAAGTGGTCGAGAATCAGTGACTGACGAACACCGTTCTGGCCGGCCCGTTGAAGTTGCGATTTAGTACCCTCTGATTTCCATTTGTTTGGTCCACTGAAGGAGGCATTACGTAGGAAGAAGTTCCAGGATAACGAAGATGTCAAGAAATTTGTGGGTAATTGGCTCCGACACCAAGACAGAGTTCTTTGCAGCCGGTATAAAAAAGCCAGTAACCCGTTGGGACAAGTGCATAAATGTTGATGGGGATTATGTTGAAAAGTAGGAAAAGTCTTGTTTTGTAAAAGTAAACTTTTTTTTTCTCCAGGTCAGTTAATCTCTTTAATTATTGAATGGCCCTCGTATATATGATTTTGCGTTATCGTTTTTGGGCCTGTAATTTAATGTTGACAGACATACACATATACAGGTTTCTGAAAATTTCGAAGTTTAGAATTCAACCTGATTTATGATGGCAACATATAACATCGAAATTCAGGATCGAACACAGAAGGCCTACTTCCTCTATCTGTACAGGTAGAGAAGTAAAAAGATAGGCCTACTATATCAATAATAATGCAATAGTAACTTTAACAATACATAATTGATATTAATATTGTTAGCTTATTATTGTGACTGTTTCTGTGATTATTCTTCGCTATTATGGTAATTTCGGTAGACTAACAATGAATTTTACCGTGGTTGGCTAACTAATGTTGTGTGAATTCTAACACTATCGTAGTCCCTCAGACTGAAAATGTATTTTTTTTTATTTCTTTCTCTCTCCTTCCTTTTTAGGTAGATTTCGAAGAAAATCTACCTATTGCAATGGATACCACTTTATGATTTTCGAAAAATTCTTTCATATCTTTACGTTTCATGCTCCCCTAAGTACGAAACCACCGCCCGTTCAAAAAAAAAATTTGTGATATTTATATATATATTTATATATATATATATATATATATATATATATTTATATATAAATATATATATATAAATATATATAAATATATATATAAATATATATATATATATATATATATATATATATATATATATATATATATATATATATATATATATCTTTACATGATAGCGGCCGTAATTTTGAAGATATTTGAACCAAATTTTAATATGTTATTTCTAGGCCCAATAGTTCGGACAAGTTCGTTAATGAGCAAAATTGGCCCAAGGGGGTGGTCGGGGGAGGGGGTTGAAATTTTTAAAAATGTATATCTCGGCCCCTATGAAATATAGAGGGAAACTTTGTTTGAATAAATTAGAGTACTCCCTATGGGGGGGGTACGCCGTAGCGTAGTGGTTGAGGCGCTGCGCTACAAACCAGAAGGTCGCGGGTTCGATTCCCGATGAGGTCGTTGAGAATTTTCAATTGGCCTAATCCTTCTGGTGGCACTATGGCCCTGGGGTCGACTCAACCTCTAACAGAAATGAGTACCAGGAGCAATCCTGGGGGTAAAGGCGGCCGGTGCGTAAGGCTGACAACCTTACCACCTTCATGTGCCGAATGTCCAAAATCTGGGAGCCTCAACCTCCTGGAACCCTCTGGGCCTCCATGGCCTGTATAGGGATCACTTTACTTTACTCCCTATGGAGTTCACAGTGACACCAACGATTCGGGGGTTTGAGTGAGAGTGGGGGTGGGGGTGGGGGATGAAAATTCGAAACTTTTGAAACCACGTCTTGTGGGGTATCGTTGAAAAGCTCTTGATGAGTACTCTACAAATCAATAAATAGTTTCTTGATAGCTCTCATATGACGAGATTTTAATGTTTGAAAATAATAACACTTGAAAGAATTATTATAATATCATAATTTTGTCTTGTTTAGCGGCTTTGCTAATTTTATTCATTGCTGATCTTGCGCACGGCCTCCCAGAATATTATATCCTATTATTGTTGTCAAAACAATTGATTGTAGGCTCTTCCTCTTTACTGCAGGTTTGCCATGCCAAGGCTAAAGAAGAAGAGTGCTATGCAGCGACAATAAATTAAACCAAAAGCACTTCGAAATCTACCTCCGCCTGTAGGCCTGCCTAAAGGGATTTTTTTATTTATTTTTGTCTTCCTTTTTCTCCTTCTGCTCCTCCTACTTATATTAAAAACGGACAATGTAAAGAGGGCTTAAGAGGTTGCTATGTATTTGAGTTCAAAACAACAGGTTGCTACCCTCTTCCATCTAATCTAATCTAATATCATCTATTTGTTTAATCACAAGATCATTTCTGGATGATCTCATTCGTGCTGCAGGTGATGACTCACGTTATTCTAATCTTTCCAGTAGACATCTGTTCTGGCAAAACCACAAAATGTCAGCTTTCATGATTTTATAATCTTGCCGAAGAAAACAGTTATTGCTGCCACATATCTGCATTATTTTCTTCGAACGATGACTAGATCGATTAAGTTCTCCTTATTCTCTGGTATCTGCTTTCTATTCTGAAAACTAGTACCTTCTGATTTTCTACAAGTAATCTTCAGCACAAATCTATACAGCAGGGGTGACCATAGAGCGGCCCGCGAACCACATCCGGTTCTTTTGCCATTATTTTGCGGCCCCTCAAGAAGCCCTGACAAAATTGTGGTAACCTACTTTTTTTAATCAGTTTTTTGTAGATGAAAAGAAGAATGACTGCCTTGTTTCAACGCTAATTGTGCTTGATTTGGCAGGTGTAGAGTGCCATTTAAAACAGAGAGACTGTTCAACCATTCAATTTGGGAGAAAAGTACTCAAGCAAAAGTATGTAATATTAAAAGAATGTGCAGAGAAACCAATTTTGGGACAAGCTATTCTTGAATCATTGTATTCAACACCTGAATTTAAGCATTGAGCTGTTTTAAGAGATGAACATTTAAGTGAACTTGTATAAACTTCCATAACTACTTACTTCCCAGATTTAAAGCAGCTAACAACTCAAATGACACCCGAAAAGTGTACATAATGTGTGGGGTTTTCTGTAAATATGATTTCGATGTGTTCCAAGCATAGACGGCAATTTTCGCTCAAATATTTTACATCTTTTGTTAGCAGGTCTTCTCACCGACTATCAATGACCCATTTTTTAAGACAAGAAATCATTACAACAGAATGGAATATAAAATAATACATTAAAGTAAGTTGAAACATAACCACACCAGAACTTACAGCACACATCTGTCCCGGCATAACGGTTCAGTTATTTGGTAAAGCACTTTCTAATTGACCATACTGCATTTTTGAAATCAATATTTATTACTAACTTTTATCGTAAAAGATGGTGGTCAGCGGCCGAGATCAGTATACAAGCCTTGGTCAGAGGCCCCTTGCTCTCTAATGTCAAGTCATGCTCGAAGCGCCAAATCATTCATACAGCTGAAGCGCTCGGAATAATTATTACCACTCAATTACCTGTAAACCGTTCAAGATTATAAAGGTATATATAATAAAATTCAATTATTTCTCTAAAACTTTCTCGCTTGAAGATTTTTCGGGAGAAACAAATAAAATTGTCGCATAGTCAAATTTGCTTCCCTCCATGGATTTTTTGTAATGGGTGATATTTATAAAATAAAATAAAATAAAAACACTTGTGTCAGCTTTATTAAGGTTCTGTTTTAACCATCAGTAGGGCTGTTGTGTGTAGCTTATTTCTGTACAAATTTCACAGGAATCCGACCAAGGGTTAATTAAATATTATGAGTTCAATCATGCAGTGTGAGGATTTTCCAGAATGAATAAAGCCGGGAAGAGCCAGAGTTGGTAACTTGTGACGTCACAATCCTGCCTGCTCGCCGCAACCCCCTGTCCCATAAACTCGCCGGTATACGCAACCTCTGTAGTTTACAAGCCTTGCGTTACGGTCGCTAGGTGTAAGCGCACGCATGTTCCTTTGGCAGAAAAAACGGACTGACTTTTACTGTATTAGGCCTAATACGTTTACTGTATTGATAGGCTTATATAATCACCATTATATACTGTTAATTAGACCTGTAACCGTTGCCGGTAGGCAGGAATTTGCTTCTTCGGGAGTTTTTTTTATAGATGCATGTAAACCTACAGACATAAGTTATGGGATTATCTTATTTCCTCATCCACTTCGGCTGGATCGAATCCACTACCTTGGCCACAGAAAGCCAGCTCCAGACAGACTGCGCCACTCTTTAGAGAAGTGAAATCATTATAAAAGTAATCTAAAATCTGCTTGGGCACCTCTTCCTCCTGTGTGATCACTTGATCAGCAGCTGATCAGAGTTTGTCCTACATAGTTTCTACGTTCATGAGCTATATGTTTTAGTAAAAATTTGGTTTCTTCCAAACTTCTGTACAAGGTTTTTTTAATGAAATCTAAGAGGCGTGGAATGGGGAACTATTACCTTGAGTTCTTTTGTGACAATCAAGATCCAGCCTACTATATTATGTGTTCATACTTTTTGTGTATTTTTTTCTCAATATATGCTGTTAATGCCTGCAGTGGCAAATATAGCTCCACTCCATGGGAATTGAAGCATTGCTCTGACACGTAGGGCATTACTAATGCTTTTACAGTTGTGAAAACATTCCCTATTGTTCACAGCATGCTTCTTATGGAATACACTAGCCATAGCTAAAGGATCCTCAGACACTTGAACCTTCCCTTGTTATTTACTATGACCTCATAAACAAAGCCATTTGTTTGGGTTTTGTGCTTTTATTGCCGTGTGTTTTAAGGACATTTTAAATCAAGGCAATCGTCTGACGAGTGATTTGCTATAATTAGACCTGTGAAATTTGGGGGACAAAATAACACGAATTGTTCTCATATCGACAGATGTTCACAAACTTTACTTTTGCCGCCAAACTTTTCATTACCCCAAAAAGACATACTTCTGCATCGTGAAATAATGCGAATTCACATAACAGCATGAAAAATAATCATAGTCCAAATTTTTAAAGGAATTCCAGCAAAAATTAATATCAATTCATTTTTAAGTTATATTTTCATAATTTTCCGTATTTATTCCTTCGTGACTTTGCCAACAAATAAATGTGTCGGCCATGTTGCTATTGAGAGTCATTATTCGCTCCAAAACAAACTGCACTCTGTGCTCACTGCACATATGCAGACCAGGAGGAAGAACCACAGGATCAACCTGTGACATTACGCATATTGTGGCACATTCTGAATGCATAGAGTGCTCCTTAAATTATAACTTTCACACCTTTCCAAACTTTTTGGTATGAGTTACTGTGTTACAAATTCAATTAAGTTTTTTAAAGAAATTTTTATTTTGCAAATTCTTGCAGGAATCGTTGCCCAATTACGAGCATTTACTATGAACTTACGAAAAGCTCGAAATAAATAAATTCCTACAGTAAACAAAAAACGAAGAGGCGGGAATTTGAATTAAGCTGACAAAAAAAATATATGGCTGACTCAAAATAACATAATGAATGGATTATAAAATTTGCATAGCCTATATAGATCATATTTTATAAATATTACCGCCTAATTAGTAATAACACAGAAATACTGAAATTTTAAAACGAATTTTCCTTTAAAAAATTTCAAAGGTCTCGGTATAAGATACCAATGTGTAAATACCTTCCAAAAAACGAACATGTGTTTAGTAGTCCATCTTTGAAGAAAGACGTGAAATCTTAGCCATTCCTCTAAGTCAAGTGGTCGGACATACTAAGATGTAAAAGAATTTTTGATCCTCAGATACCAGCTAAGAATCCTATCGTCGTGGAAAATTTTCTTAGGGGACAATGTTAGCCCAATATGCGTCATGATATCTTCCAAAATAATGTCTTAACTTCTCTATTTACATTACTAAATCTTACCTTTGAAGTCTTTTCGGAATTTTTCTCAATTTCCCATATATATACAATTACAATTACAATTACAATTTATTGTTTCAAATTACACGAAAAATATACATAAAAAGTTGATACACCACCCGAAGGAGCAGAGCTTGTGTTCGGGGGTGGTTCAGTTCTATATATGAGAAAAACTTATCTCTATATATATAAAAGGCTTTGTCCTGACTCACTGAATGAATGACTGACTGACTGATTGACTGAATGACAGGAATCAACGTACATCCTAAACTATAACAGGTAGAGACTTGGAATTTTGACAGTACCTTCGTTTCATAATGTAGGTGCTCACTAAGAAAGGACTTTGAAAAATTCTGATTCTAAATGCCAAAAATTAAATGTTTTTGAAAATACTTAATCCCTTTTTACATAGAGTTATCAATTCTAAATCACAGAATATATTGTTGCCAAATGGTATATGATGGGCTTGGAAAAAACAAATGAAATGCACTTTTGACAAATAAGAGAAGTTATCAAAATAATTCATGTTATAAATAAATATTACAGAATGAAATCCACTAAAATAATGGAATCACATAGCTTTCTCTACCCTGGACATAGAGAAAACAAAACGAGGTATGGTAATGTGTTTATTATTATATTATATCGCAGGTTTTTGGAGAGAAAAGTATGAAAGTGATAATGCTTTCTGTTTAATTTCATCCCCAAAACGGCTTCATGGTAACACAAGAGTGGGAAATTTCCCGCCTCGATATTACAATTTTATGTAACAGGAATTTCTGTTTCTTCTTATTTAAACCTCTACCAGGCTTGCTGTGCACTGTACAAGCGATGGGATGCAACATTCTAGATCCTCTATGAGCCATAAAAAACTATATCAAGCGTTTTCTGAGGGAATAGTTTGAGTGCAATAAGTCGTTCTTCCTATTTCAAATTATAAATGCCTATATAAGGACCTAGAATTTAAAATTGAAAATTCTTCATAAGTTAATTTCCAATTACAAAATACAAAACCCGGGCGACGCCGGGTCTTTTAAGCTAGTACTAAATAATTACTTAAAACAATACAAAATTTGGAGAAGTATGACAGTATATTATTTATAAAAGGTTAGAACATGTTCTTTTTACAATACAAAGGTACAAGGTAATACAATATTAATACATAACAATTTATTTGTTCAAATTTTAGTAAAAAACAAAGAAATTAAGTTCTATCCAAATTTTAAATTTTAATATGAAAAATGTTATAACAGCAATAGTAGAAAACAGAAGTAATAATTATAAAAATTTATATCGAATAAAAATATATATCGAAAGTCTCCTCCTCTTTTATGGAATTTATTCCAACAAAAAACTGTCAGTGTACTTTTTTGTTGTTGTGAAATTCCCGGAAATCGTTAGTGTATGAACTAAAAATATTAATGTATTTTTAATTCTTGTGGAATTCCCGAAAACAGCATATGAACTAAAAATAGTGAGTGGATAAAAAAAGTATTTTCTGGCATTCGTTTCGAACCATATAATCCGTAGCTGCACAGATTCATACAAAGAGAAGGTTAAACTAATATTTCGCAGGCTTGAACGTATTGTTTACAACCACGAAATAAAATGCATGGCCCCAAAAGCATCTATTCCCTTTGTCTAAGATGTGTCCATTTCAAATATCTGATTTCAGTTTCATTAATTAACTTCAAGCCTAAATTCGTGATTATGATCAAAACTTATTTAATTAGCGAATGGTCGCGTGCGTTAGACCTATATCTCTTCAAACTGCCTCTGGTGCCATAAAATAAGTTTAAATAATTTTACATGACAAGTTCCTCGAAAAATCTTGACCATAAGTGAGGTTCCGAAAGCACAAGTGGTGTAAACTGGTTCATTTCTTGCCTCAAATACGTCTCTAAATAAGCATCTTGAAACAGATCCTGTAAAGTAAGGTAAATTACGGTAAAGTAGTTACTGCACCAGATTCTGAATTTAGCTCACTCTGATGAAACCATGAAAACCGTCATTTCAGAAAATTTTCATTTTTAGACTTCACCATTTGCACTCTGGTCTCAAATGACTCCAGCCTTATGATTCTGTAGTATTTTTTATGGTGTCCGTGTTTGCACGTCGACTTGGATTTAAGGGGATCATTGTAATTTGCGGGAAAATATCTGGGAAGTCTTTATAAGTCATCTGAATTTTTATTCGAATGTCATGTAGTTAGTTTTTCAGCTGGTACTGTTGAAAGCCAATGAGTTGAATATTACTATTTTCCAACATATTTATGCACCAGCCCCCTTAAGAGTAATCCGAATGGAAAATTACGCAGAGAGCTGTTAACTTGTCATCTACAGAAGTAACCTATGGATTAAGCTAGATCGTCGTGGAGAATAGTAGGAACACAATGTGGGTTATTTCTCAGCTTACAGTTAACACTTAGTTTTTTATAGTAAACAATATCCACTTATACCACAATGTATATTAAATTGCAGAATTTTTTTTATACAAGGATAACTACTATCATATACGCGTATATAAAAGAGAGAGAAAAATCATCCAAATGTAAATTACCTTGTATCACAAGTTGTATCAAACGTATCAAAAAATCAAAGTACAATAATTATCACATTAAAAAGTTTCCCGCCTTAGGCATTAGGCACTGGTATCGTCATGGATATATAAAAAATATTTTACCCAGTTATAAGTATAATTGCCACAGTTGTTGGGTGTATTGTCATGAAGTAAGATTATATGGATATGTAAGTTATATCCCTAATTTACAGGTTATGATACAGTACAAATGCTCTCTTCATATATAACATTAATGGTAATGGTAACAGACGAATTAAAATTACAAATCATAGACAATTTAAAATTAACTTTAGCCTTGGCCATATAAGCAACTTATTGGCAACTTATTATCTCTTGATGTAACAGCGAATCATTCATTGTTCCTGTATTTTTCCATACCACTGATCAGAGCGAGGCTGTGAATTAATTAATTATCAGTAGGCTAATTGAAAGAGTTGCTGTTTGACGCTCATCGCAACCACAGTTTCATCCTCGAATTATGAGATATAATCAAAGTAATCCTTTTTAGAATAGTTTACAGAATAAAGTTAAAAATCGCTATTAATCTGTCGCTCTAAAGACATGCCACCTTAAGTAGGCTTCAGTGAAAATCCCGTATCACCCGTCGAGGAGAATATCTGATCTAAAGTAGCCTTCTTATTTAACGGGATTATTAGATTACTGTAAGTACTACGGCCCTAGTGTTAAGTAAAATAACCGTACGTTTTTCTTGGTAAGATATATTTTGACAGACCTTTTTTTTCTTTCTTTTGTATTATACGAAACCGTCCATGTATAATCTAAGGCTGGGACCAAAATAAACCAGTTACATCGAGTTCCGTAAATAATAGTAATCTTCTGACGTAAATTTAATTGAGAAATGAGCTATCGCAACCACAAACATCCTGTTTCCGTGGTGACTTTGATTATTACTTCCATTGTTTCTGTATGCATCCTGAACGAGACACAATCTTTTCACTACTGAGGTTTGCAAACATTGCCAGTAAAACTTGTTGTTATGATTGACAAGACTTCTGAGAAGATTACCAAAGTCTCTTCTGGTTACAAAATTTCCGCGATATCATCATAGCAGAGTGTCCACCGGTCGGGAAAATCCGGGAATCCGGGAAAAGGCCGGGAATTTCGTATGGTCGGGAAAATCCGGGAAAAGTCAGGGAATTTGTTAAAATATCCGGGAAATTCGAAAAATTTGTGGCCCACATAAAGCAGATGAAAATGAATACAATTTTATCTTCTGCCAGCTTCCAAAAACTCTCAGCTGCTATTGAAGATAAACTTCTGCCAAAATTGCTTTCTTCTTATCTTTAGCAGAAGATTTACAACCATTTCTAAAAGAGTTTCAAGCTGACACTCCAATGGCCCCTTTCCTACATGGTGACCTCCTGAAAATTGTAAAAAGGCATAACCCATGTCAATTCAGGCAGGGGCTTATCTTCATAGTCTCAGATGTTAATGAATTTAATACATGTTAAAATTCAGGACAAAGTAAGAAACCCATTTTCTTTGTTTTGCCCAAAAAGATTCCTGGGCCGAGATACAGGCTACCAAAGATGGCATCTCAGATGCCATTTCTTGAGTGTGATTTTCGGAAAAACTTTAAAGTGCTCTATTTCTGGAACGGTTCAAGATATTTTGTTGTTTCTTTTTTTATTTGAAAGAAAATAATATTCTGCTTCAAATTATATCTTAAGTTTGGAAATGCATGTACAGGGTGTTTTGTTTCAGCCTTCTGATTTTTTTGTGATAAATCAAAAATATTTATTTTTAAAAAATGCCAACCCCAAAAATTCTGATTTTTTTACTGTTGATAAGTACAAAACAATACTACATTCCCTGAAAAGGAGATCTTCCACCTTCAGTGTAAGAGGTTTTATAAACAATTGAAAATTTTGTCATAAAGTAAGAAGTGTATAGATGGAGTTGTGAAAGACGACATTCTAAAAAAGACTTGTCTTCAAGACATTGACTTCAACAAAATTAAAAATTCAAGAGCCCAAGATGTTGACCTTGGTTATGTCACAAGGCCTGCATTAAGAAAGAGTCACGGACTTAAGATTTAGACGTGTTAATGTTTCGAAGGGAGTGCAGAAACTGTCTGAAATGTGTTGTTGACAAGCTGATGGAGAAGTCACCTTTGAAGTACCCCTTAACTCAGGGTTTGTCTTTTATGAGTCCAGACAAAATCGTCTTCACTCCAGAAGAGGCTGTTTCACAGATGGTATCGACAATGGATATTTTTATCCAGTCGAGTTTGATTACTCCCTCTATTGCTCAGAATGCAGATCATGAGTAGGCCTATAGGGATCTTATTTCGAAGGAAACTGCAGCAGTTGAGTTCAAATCGTACTCTAAAAACACAAGGTTGGACAAATTTTGGATGAAAATGCTTGATAGTTATGACACTCCTAGTTTAAGGAAAGTAGTTTGTTTATTACTTCCAATTTCACATGGAAATGCTTCAGTGGAACGTGGCTTTTCTGTGAACAGTGACTTTTCATGGAAAATCTGAAAGAAGAATCCATAGTTGCTCAGAACCTGGTATATGATGCAGTTGCTCAAGGAGGTTCAGAGCATCTTTCTGTCAATAAAGGCATATTTATTTCTTTGAGAAATGCCAATGCAATATACAAAGAAGCACTTCAAAGTAATAAGTTGAAACGTACAGAAGAAGACAAGGTGAAAGCAGAAAAAAGAAAGCAAATTTTCTGGCCAGAGACCTAGAAGAGTAGAAAAGAAAACTACTCTTAGGGTGGCGTGCACCATCCAGGAGTAAACCAAACTAAAGTTGTAAATTTAAGACGGAGACCTGGAGTATACAAGAACCAGTACATCTGTCTCACTCTTTAAGTCATACGAGTAATGGGCTAGAGTGAGACAGACAAACCGGTTTTTGTTGCATCAGGTTCCCGTCTTAGATTTACTACTTTAGTGCTTCTCTTTTAGTAACTTACTCTTTTAGTTGGTGTTGGAGAGCTCAATTGATAGTTACTTCTTTAGTTGTAACTAAAGTAGTAAACGATTTTTACTAAAGAAGTAGTCGAATTCTGCGCAGAACAGAGCAGAAACGTTAGTGCAGCGCAGCAGAACACGTGCATTTCAATTGCCAGTATTATTCAAGTGCCAGATAATGAAAAGGAAAGGTTCGCTGAAACAATGAATATGAATTTGGGTTCTTCCAAATATTACTAATGACAATCTTCATGTTTTAAAATAGGTCTAATAGTAATGTTTTATTCATTACTAATTTTAATTCCTTCAATTGAATATTTTCAGTTTAGCAGCCTACGTTAGGGTACTGTGATTACTATTTTTGTGCAAACTATTTCTGTATTATAATGCAAACAATTGGAATTTCCAGTTGATTTTCATAATTGATTCACTGTCAATATTATAATTATTTCTCTCATAATAATAATAATAAAGTTCTAAAATATATTAAAATATTTATACTTTCTGAAGTTACATATTCTTCCCCAAAAACGATAAATCAATTATTCTGCAGTTGTTTATCATAAATCTCACTATAATGAATTATTAATACTTATTGACTGTTTAACAATATTAATAAGAAGTATTACACAAAATCATGAAAAAGAGGGGGATAAAAAGGATAACAAAACTAATAAAGGGTATTATGTTTCTGTCCTTTTTCAAATGCACAGAACATTTACTTAAAAAATATTACCTTATAAAAATAATAATATTACAACTGAGAAATGTAATATTTAAACAAAAAATGGCGGTACAATATTTCGGAAGCTATGAACTCCAATAATATTATGTAGATGGTTGTGTGTTTAAAAATAATTTCAGTGACTACTTCTCTAGATCCTGTGCAGCTTCAACCTCCAGTGCCCCTCCTTAAAATTTTCTTTCGGCACTCATGTTGGCATTTTTTTCTATGTAGTTTATAATGCTTCTCACTTTCCTGTCCACAGGGTTAATTAAAATAGTTAGCAGCATACTATAAACCTGCAGCATCTGCTATAGTTTATTCCCAAACATGAAAGTCTCGTCTCACTCCACCATTCGAGACTTGGGGAGTCTTTAAGGAATGATTTTACAATGTATCCCCTTCTCAATGTACGCTAATCCCAGAGTCAGTCAAATTTTCTTCCGATGTGGCCTGTTTGGACATTTTTACACCTGGGTCAGAAAAAATGACATATTATTCATTAACACTGCGGGTGCAACTATTGAACTTTTAGCTCTTATAATTATTATTATAATTCTGGCATTCGCAATGTTGTGCTTTAAGTTAAGCTATAGAAGTGTAATGTAATAAAATGAATTTACAATAATTACATTAAATCGTTTAACAATGAGAATCACCTATTGTTCAGTAATCTCTATTCTTAAGTAGCAGGGGGAAGTGTTTTCTGGGTAGCTCCAAGAACGGAGGCTTTCATTTATTGGAATATACTATACCTCGCCGATATCTGTATCAATAGGATTAGCTTGAAATACATCGTCGTTTTCTAACCCAAAGTTAGGGAGAACTGCAGCATCTAAAGGCCGATCCGGCTAGGAAGATATTTGAGAGCACATGCGCTCCTTATACCGTGCAATGCAAACGTCCCTTCCACTCACTCTCCCCCTCACCTTTGGTGGACGTCTTCCTAGTTGGATCGCTCTCCGCAATGATATTTCCACATTTGACTGGCTGAAATCACATGGATGTAGTGAGAATCTGACATCGTTTCTTCCAAACGCCAAAATTTCATGTAAGGATTTATGAGCTTAATATTTACGTTATTAAATGCCCTACTAGGTGTGGTTCGCTTAATATTTATTAAATTACCTGCCACAACTCTCATTTTTGGTATACCACCTTCTTCATCTCAATAACTTATCCTCAGTTTGAACTATGTAATCCATTTAATGTGATATGTAACACATAACTCACGCAAATGCCACAGAACACACTTACTACACAACTTTACTCCACCCCCTGAGTAGGAGTAAATATTGGCCTTATTTACTCTACAACTTTAACGTACTCCGGGTTGGTGCTCTCCACCACTTGTGGAGTAAGTTCATTTACTCTGGGTTCGATTCCCGGCCGGGTCGGGGATTTTTCAGTAGTGAAAGATCCCCTCTCCGGGACTGGGTGTTTGTCAGTAGGTTAAGACTTAGGTTAAGATAATGCACATTGTGCGCGATTCCTTAATTATTATAATTTTATTATATTACACTTCTATAGCTTAACTTAAAGCACGACAGTGCGAATGCCAGATTATAATAATAATTATAAGAGCTAAAAGTTCAACAGTTGCACCCGCAGTGTTAATGTAGCCTATAATATGTCCTTTCTTCTGACCCAGGTGTAAAAATGGCCAAACAGGCCACATCTTAAGAAAATTTGACTGACTCTGGGATTAGCGAACAATGAGAAGGGGACACATTGTAAAACCATTCCTTAAAAACTCTCCAAGTCTCGAATGGTGGAGTGAGACGATGTATTTATGTTTGGGAATAAACTATAGCAGGTCTATAGTATACTGCTAATTATTTTAATTAACCCTGTGGACAGGAAAGTGGGAAACATAATAAACTATATAGAAGAAAAATGTCAGCATGAGTGCCGAAAGAAAATTTTAAGGAGGGGCATTGGAGGTTGAAGCTGCACAGGATCTAGAGAAACACACAACCACCTACATAATTATTATTGGAGTTCATAGCTTGCGAAATATTGTACCGCCATTTTTTGTTTAAATATTACATTTCTCAGTTGTAATATTGTTATTTTTATAAGGTAATATTTTAAAGTAAATATTCTGTGCATTTGAAAAAGGACAGAATAAAGCCTCTTATTAGTTTTGTTGTTATCCTTTTTATCCCCCTCTTTTCCATGATTTTGTGTAATACTCCTTATTAATATTGTTAAACAGTCAATAAGTATTAATAATATTAATGATTAATTCAATAATTAATATTGAGATTTATGATAAACAACTGTAGAATAATTGATTTATCGTTTTTGGGGAAGAATATATAACTTTAGGCAATAAAAATATTTGAATATATTTTAGAACTTTATTATTCTTATGAGAGAAATAATTGCAATAATGACAGTGAATCAATGATGAAAATAAACTGGAAATTCCAATTGTTTGCATTATAACACAGAAATCGTTTGCACAAAAATTGTAATCACAGTACCCTAACGTAGGCTACTAAACTGAAAATATTCTTCCGAGGGAATTGAAATTAGTAATGAATAAAACACTACCAATACGCCTATTTTAAAATATGACGATTGTCATTAGTAATAACTCGTATAACCCAAATTCATATTCATTGTTTCAGCGAACATTTCCTTTTCATTCTGTGGCACTTTAATACTGGCTATTAAAATGCACGTGTTCTGCTGCGCTGCACTAACGTGTCTGCTCTGTTTTGCGCAGATTTCGTCTACTTCTTTAGTAAAAATCGTTTACTACTTTAGTTACAACTAAAGAAGTAACTATCAATTGAGCTCTCCAACACCAACTAAAAGAGTAGCACTAAAGTAGTAAATCTAAGAGGGGAACCTTACGTAACAAAAACCTGTTTGTCTGTCTCACTCTAGCACATTACTCTTATGACTTAAGAGTGATCCAGATGTACTGGTTCTTGTTTACTTCAGGTCTCCGTCTTAAATTTACTACTTTAGTTTGGTTTACTCCTGGATGGTGCACGCCACCCTTAGAGTCCGAAAACGCTGCAGCTGCTGTAGATGAACAAATTAAGTTGCTGAAGAAAAAATAAGTGGGATCGAAAAGACTTCTAGACAATAATAGGCCTATACGAAGGTATATTTAATTTATTTCACTGTTCCTTTTGTATCTTTTATAGCCGAAGTAATTATTGTTTGCAGTTACTAAAAGTTTTTCTTATTTGAAGTATGTATAATCCTATAATTTTTCTTACACAGTTATTAGAACGAGCTTCATAATCATATTTTGGTCGGGAATTTCTGAAATGATCAATGGAAATCAGGGAATAAGTCGGGAATTTCTTCAGCATTACTTGGTGGACACCATGTCATAGTAGTTAATGCAAAATAAGTATTTGATTTTTACGAGGCCCGGATTTCTGATATTAACGATAATCGCGAAATTTTCTGTCGACACATTTAATGTTACACATATTTACACCAGATAGATTTTGTTTTTACAAATTGAAGCCACGAAATATCGAAACCTACTTTAAAACGCGAAATATGAGCGAAATGCTGCGGATGATATTAAGTTTTTATTGTTTAATATGTATATATTTTTTGTATTTATTTGAGCTCATGTCACACGTGAGTCAGATTCCACATGTGAAGTGCCTCTCTAAAGATGCATTTCTGAAGAATACCTAACACTGCGGCACCAAGCAAAGACAGTTGATGTGAAGCTAAACATGGTACCGGTACTTGAATTACTGAAGAGTGAAGGAGCTGATGAAGGAATACATCCTGATTATTCAAGCTCCTGCTTGAAGAAAGTATGGTTTCCAACTCCAAATGTAGACAGTGAAAGGGGCTTTTCAGATTATGCAAACTTATTGTCAGACAGGCAAACAAATTTATGACCAGAAAATGTAGAAACAATGTTGTGTTGGTACTTTGGTGACTCTTTCAGCTGAATTTTCTTATACTTCCTATTCGTTTCGTTTTTTTTTCTGGTACCGGTACGTAAGGTAATTGTAATTATTAGAGACCGGATTTTAAAGGAAAAATTTTCACCCAAAAGAGGACGAAAAAAGGGAAAATTATTGCCAAAAAAGTGGGGAAAAAAGGGAAAATTATTGCCAAAAAAGGTAGGAAAAAAGGGATATAAAAGTAAGAGAGCGTAAAAATTCAGCAGAGAGATACATGTTTGTTTTATGTAAAGCCTTTGCTTGCTCTACAGCTGCTGATTCTGCAACATCTAATGACTGAAGAAATTTTTTGATCTTGTTGAAACTCTCACAGAGGAAAATAGCACACGAAATCCACGTTCCCCACCTTGTTATAATGGGAAACTTAGGCAATGGCAAGCCTGTGATTTCCCTGTAACGCTTTATTCTGCTGGGAGGAATTATTTTCTTCAATGGTGAATCAGTGAAAATAATTGTTAATGTTTTCATATTACCAAATACTGGGTAATTTACGAATTTTTCAAAATAAATTAGCAAAAAAGGTACTGGAAAGGGAAAGTTCCTAAAAAAAAAAAAAGGAGATGAGCCTAAAAAAGGAAAAAAAGGGGCGTTAAAACCAGGTCATTTGCAGTTAAAACTTACTCAGTAATGTCCTGTTCAATTTTATCACGTTTTGTGATGAAATATAAAAAAAGGAATTCCCTTTAAAATCCTTTAAATTATGTTCATTTCATTCATTCTGTGTCGTCTGTTTTTTCGGGAACATAAGATGATTGTAATTAAGTTTATTTCAAGAGAAAAGCTACACTAACGCCATTGATTTTTTATTTCACCGCTCTGAGTATTTTATTTTACCGCTATGAGCATTTTATCCCACCGCTTTGTTCATTTTATTTCACCACATATCCTGGTTTCTAATTATACTAACAAAATACAAATTTTCAATTTGAAAAATTGTATAACCTGAAGCGTATGCATTTTTAATAGTTAAGTTGTATTATATAGTTTGTGTCGGCCGCGGTGGTTTAGCGAAATGCTGCAGATGATATAAAGATTTTATTGTTCAATAATTGTTTATTTGTCCACGAGGGCCGTCCACAAAGTAAGTTTCCCTAGGACCGTTTACACAAACAAAACAAAATTTCATGGAAATATTTATTGCAACAGAAATAGCAAGTGTTCAGCTATTTTTCAACATATTCGCCACAGGAATTGAGACGTTTGTCATACCGTGGGACCAATTTTTGAACACTTGTGTCGTAGAAATCTGCCGCCTGGGATTTGAACAACAGTGTGACAACCATCTCCGCTTCTCTGTCATTCTCTGTCATTTATTGAGGTGTAGAAAAAGATGGAAATCATTGGGAACGGAGAAGGTTATCACACAATGGTTGAAATCCCAGGCAGGCAGACTTCTACGACACAAGTGTTCAAAAGTTGGTCCCACGGTATGACAAATGTCTCAATTCCTGTCGCGAATATGTTGAAAAATAGCGGAACGCTTGTTATATCTGTTGCAATAAATATTTCCATGAAATTTTGTTTTGTTTGTGTAAACGGCCCTAGGGAAGCTTACTGTGGACGGCCCTCGTATTTATTTGTGAGCTGCCTCCCTTTTTTTTATGACTATAAATAGAAATTTACCTAGCGGCTTTAAAAGAGCTGCATTCCTTGAACAGCAAATTCTCTTATAAGCTATTTATTTATTTAGCTTTAATATTTTCTTGTTTACTAAACTTTCCCTCTAATAATTAGTTACATCACATTCCAATGCAATGTGCAATACATCTTCTTTATTGTTATAAACTGGACAAACTTCTTTACCAATGTTATCTCTTCTATATTGTAATACATAATATATTATATTATACAATTCCCATAGAAAATTTTATGATTATACAGCTCAGTAGGAAGATGAAAATAATTGAAAGATTATTAAAGCTATTATTATTATTATTCTGTTTATTTATTCTGGCAGAGCTAAAGCCATTTGGCCTTCTCTTCCGCTCTACCAGCTATTTTCAAGAAAATGAAGTAAAATGAAATTTTCTCCATAGTGTAAAGTTATGAAAAATGAAAAGAAAGTCGTTGCCGCGCCTCTTGTTGCATCCCCGAAGGAAGTACAACCCAGATAAAATCTGATGCAATGTACTCACATAACTTTCTTTATCTTAAGCATGAGAAATACTTTTTATTTTTATTTTATTTATTTATTTATTTATTTTTTTACTTTACATTCTGATGTAGATGTGTTATTGCACAGAATACGTATTCAGTTGTTTGAGCTTGATGCTAAGATTTATTGTTCACCAGGTAAGACCGAGTTTCTGTGATGTATGCCTTCAGAGAATTTGTGCGAAAAAAATTATTTTGAATACAAATCTTAGCTCTTAGTATTAGCACCTCACGTAGAAGAATTAAATAAAATGGTAAGTGTTTTCAAGAAAATCGCAAAAAGAAAAAAATTGTTCATGTAGAGGGCTTTAAAAGTAAGCATCCCAAAACCTCAGAAGGTAGTTAACCTAAAATATTGTTTTATAAGATTTTTTGTTCACAAAAAAAGCGAGAGGGAAGGAGAGAGGGAGGGGGAGAGTGAGAGGGAGAGGGAGAGACAGACAGACATTCATGCAAGTTTCTAACAATAGCTTTATTTTATTTAGGGAAGCTTCAAAGTGTCTTTATGTTGGAAACGCGACATCAGTTTCAGGGTTGAACACAATTATGTGAATATTTTCTACTACTATCTGATGTCAGGCACATAATGTACTGTAGTCTTATTTTGATGTGCAGGGACAGTGCATTGCGGGAACATGCTGGTTGCAGGCAGATGGAATTCAGTATGGCAGTCGTGCTGGCTCAGCAGAACAATGTGGCTGTTTGACGTCACAGAGTGATCAGACACCCATCCCACGTTGTTGTTATTACAGGCCTCGCCAGCGATATTGGCATATGTCCTTGAGTGCGTAGCTAGCCAGCTAGCCCCCTGGGTTCGCCAGGAATATTGGTGTATGCCCTTGAGGGCGTAGCTAGCCCCCTCATAATGTTATCTTTCATCACATACGCACATGGTACTGATTAAGCAAAACATTGGAATACGTTACAGTGCATCTCGAGCAGTGTGTTTATACATCTCCAATATCAAGTTGCATCATTCTTCCTGCTTCAGTCTTTGTGTCACACCGGTTCTAATGGAATCATGCCTCTCCTCTGATACTGCCATCACGCCCCCTCAGACCAAACCATGACCACGATAAAGTAAGTGATTCGCACCATAGCTGTCCATTAAAATTTCCATACGCCAAAAACCGTGGCGCTACCTATAACAAGAACTCGCGACCACGTGCATCACTGCACGCAGACACGCAAACGCGAGCGTTGCCCCGGAAAATTTATTGTTCACCTGACTCTGAGGGTTACCCACTTTCTTCCAATTTATCCGATACTTGGGCATGAAATTCACCTAAATTTATTTGATATATCAATATGCAGTATAAATAATTTTCAGGTATAATTAGGCACTTTATTTTAACCCTTTGTTTGGCAATGGAGCTTTATTCGTACATGCACTAACATAAGTTTGTTACTTGCTGCATTATACTTTTGTCAGTATCATCTACAGTATGCAACTATTTATTTATTATTTACTAGCTTAAAAGGCCCGGCGTCGCCCGGGTTTTCTATTTTGTAATTTGAAATTAACTTATGAAGGACTTTCAATTTTTAAATTATAGGTCCTTATATAGGTACTAGCTTAAAAGGCCCGGCGTCGCCCGGGTTTTTTATTTTGTAATTGGAAATTAACTTATGAAGGACTTTAGATTTTTAAATTCTAGGTCCTAATAGGTATTTATAATTTGAAATAGGAAGAACGACTTATCACACTCAAACTATTCCCTCAGAAAACGCTTGATATAGCTTTTTATGGCTCATAGAGGATGTAGAATTTTGCATCACATCGCTTGTACAGTACACTTGTACACACTTGCCTGGTAGGGGTTCAAATGAGAAAAAACAGAAATTCCGGTAACATAAAATTGTATTATCGTGGCAGAGAATTTTTATTTCTTACTCTCATGTTACCATAAAACCGTTTTGGGGATGAAATTAAACAGAAATGCAATATCCTTTCATACTTCTCTTCCCAAAACATATTTCCTTACCTCGTATTGTTTTCTCTATTTCCAGGCTAGAGAAAGTTATGTGACTGCATTATTTTCGTGGATTTAATTCTTCAATATTTATTAATGACATTATTATATTGACAGCTTTTCTAAATTGTCAAAGTCACGTTTCATTTATTTCCAAACCCATTTGAGACCAGTGGCAACAATGCACTGTTGTGATTTGGATTTGATAATTCTGTGTAAAAAGGGATTAAGTATTCTCAAAAACATTTGAGTTTTGGCATTTAAAATCAAAATTTTTCAAAATCCTTTCTTAGTGAGCATCTACATTATGAAACGAAGGTACTGTCAGAAGTCCAAGTCTCTACCTATTATAGTTTAGGCTCTACTTTGATTCCTGTCAGTCAGTCAGTCAGTCAGTCAGAACAAAGCGTTTTTATATATATAGAGATTTTGAATTTGAAATAGGAAGAACGACTTATCACACTCAAACTATTCCCTCAGTAAACGCTTGATATAGCTTTTTATGGCTCAAAAAGGATGTAGAATTCTGCATCCCATCGCTTGTACACAGCAAGCCTGGTATGGGGGGGGGGGGTTTCAAATAAGAAGAAATATAAATTCCAGTAACATAAAATTGTATTGTATTTGAGGAATATTTATTTCTCATTCTCATGTTGCCAAAAAACCGTTTTGGGGATGAAATTAAACAGAATGCAATATTACTTTCATACTTCTCTCCCCAAAAACCTGCGATATAATAATATACATATTACCTTACCTCGTACTGTTGTCCAGGGAAGAGAAAGTTATGTAACTCCATTGTTTTCGTAGATTTCACTCTTTAATATTTATTTACAACATGAATTATATTGATAGCTTTTCTAATTTGTGAAAGTGTGATTTGGATTTGATAATTCTGTGTATAAAGGGATTAAGTATACTAAAAAACATTTGATTTTTGGCATTTAAAATCAAAATTTTGCAAAATCCTTTCTTAGTGAGCACTTACATTATGAAATAAAGGTAATGTCAAAATTCCAAGTCTCTACCTATTATAGTTTAGGCTCTACGTTGATTCTCTGTCATTAAGTCAGTCAGTCAGGACAAAGCATTTTATATATATATATATATACTAGCTTAAAAGGCCCGGCGTCGCCCTGGTTCTTTATTTTGTAATTGGAAATTAACTTATGAGGGACTTTAGATTTTTAAATTCTAGGTCCTAATATAGGTATTTATAATTTGAAATAGGAAGAACGACTTATCACACTCAAACTATTCCCTAAGAAAACGAATGATATAGCTTTTTATGGCTCATAGAGGATGTAGAATTTTGTATCTCATCGCTTGTACAGTACACAGCAAGCCTGGTAGGGGTTCAAATAAGAAGAAACAGAAATTCCGGTAACATAAAATTGTATTGTCTTTACGGAATATTTATTTCTCACTCTCATGTTACCATAAAACCGTTTTGGGGATGAAATTAAACAGAAATGCTTTATCACTTTCATACTTCTCTGCCCAAAACATATTACCTTACCTCGTATTGTTTTCTCTATTTCCAGGCTAGAGAAAGTTATGTGACTGCATTACTTTCGTGGATTTGATTCTTTAATATTTATTTATAACATGAATTATATTGATACCTTCTCGAATTTGTCAAACTTCCATTTCATTTAATTCCAAACCCATCTAATACCACTGGCAACAATATGTTCTGTGATTTTGTTTTGATAATTCTGTGTAAAAAGGGATTAAGTATTCTCAAAAACATATAATTTTTGGCATTTAAAATCAAAATTGTTCAAAATCCTTTCTTAGTGAGCACCTACATTATGAAACGAAGGTACTGTCAAAATTCCAAGTCTCTACCTGTTATAGTTTAGGCTGTACGTTGATTCTCTGTCAGTCAGTCAGTCAGTTATTCATTCATTTAGTCAGTCAGGACAAAGCCTCTTATATATATGGAGAGATAGAGATTATGCTGAGAATATAACAGGCTCATTGCCAAATTACAGTATTCTCTTACACTAACTACACCAGTTTTACAAAATGGCATTTCAACACTATGGCGTTACAACAACGCTAAAACTATTACAATACTAATATTAGCCATTTAATTTAATACTAAAAGTATTTAAACTAATACTACAACTAAAAAAACAGATAAAACAAAAACAAGGAACACATAGCCTAAATATGAAAATTACACAATGAAGGAAACATGAAAAACATAATTTTAAACAGCTTATTGTTAGTAGTTAGTATTAACTATAGCTCCAAGGTAGGATATACTGACATAGTCTGGCAGTCAGATGGCAATTGTGAACCTTTTCGGATTTCCGAACAATAACATGTGCCCAAAAAACCCCGATTGACGCCTCATTACCATTATTATCACTACTATAATCATCTTTCATACTGAGCATGACTGCCTGATGGTGATGATGGGGGAGGCAGGGGTCCCGGAAGAGATCCGCGGGGGAATGACGACGAAACATGCACCAGGACTGCTTGGCAAGGATTTCCAGTGCCTTTCGAGGGGCCCTGATCCAGGAAGGATATTTTTTATCTCTGAAAAATCACCGATCCGGCCGGGAATCGAACCCGGGCCCGGAGTGGCAGGCAGTCACACTCACCCACGGTGGCGGACTTACCTGAAGGATTAATTTACATAGCTTGTTCTTTCTAACTTTTTCGTTCACGGTACGGTATATGTAGTCGATCGGTATCAATCTGTAATGAACAAATTTCTATATGGTATTCTTTGTATCTGCTGTATCCACCTGCTTGCATATAGTGTTTCTATTTTTTTTTTTTCATTTTGACTTCATTCCTTATAATTAAGCCTTTAATGGGGGACAGATAATGAATTTAACAGTGCAAACGAAAGTAGTTCTTTGAATTCCTAAATGAATATGCGATGTAACCTAAAATAATGGTGAGGAAGGCAATTTTCTTTTAGGCATTCATCCTACATTTACCGTAACCATTGTGCTGGTTATCATTCTTGGGTGTTAATAACTTACTGGTCCTACCAAGCACTGTCCTAATTAAATAAAATTAATTACATCATGACAAGGAAATTTTATTATTTTTTAAGTGCGCAAATTCTCTCTCTCTCTCTCTTTCTCTCTCTCTCTCTCTCTTTCTCTTTCTCTTTCTCTTTCTCTTTCTCTCTCTCTTTCTCTTTCTCTCTCTCTCTCTCTCTCTCTTTCTCTTTCTCTCTCTTTCTCTCTCTTTCTCTAATTGGAAGGTGGAAGGGATAGGAATTTGGAGTTTGCAGACGAGATGGGAACTGAGATGCAACCTAAGTTCCTCACAAAATATTGATTAATAGGAGTAGAACTAACCTTTCAGAAGACTTTTTTTTTTGCTTTCTTTCTTTTTTCTTACATATGCCTCTTACACATTGTTAATATGTCTACTGGAAAAGTGACTAGCATCAGAATGGTAGACTTCTTACGTAATTTTTTGTTAGTGCAATAAACATACAAAGATACATACATAGGCCTACATACATACGCACGTGCGCGCGCACGCGCACACACACATGCATATATATATATATATATATATATATATACTGTACATGCATACATGAACATCTACTATTTAATTGCAAAATATTAGAAAGGCAAAGAAGAACAAACACAAAATAATGGCAAAAGAAAGCACATGGCCAATCGAAAACTGGACAATTATGCCTAAGAATTCTATAAATTCATCAATTATGTCTAAGAATTCTATAAATTCATCATTTTTATTGACTTAATGAACTCCAATAGTTTTCTTTCAACAGGGGCAGAATAATAGTGGTATTATTGGTTAATAATGCAATAATTATGGACTATGACCAGAGTTTTTATGTATATGAATTAATAACGTCGTTTGTTGTATTGAAGAAGGACTGTCAATTTATTATATTAAACTTGAATGCGATTTTCCTTTTCTGAGTGAGCACCCCCCCCCCCTCCCCCAACAATGTTACAAATGACCTACAGCTCACATCTCAGCTACGATATTTAAGGGACAAAAAAAAAAAAACACTGCATGGTGTCCTTATCCCCACAAGGGAAAAGGAGTGGAGTAGTTTTCAAAAGTACGATCCTCAAACAACTGGAATATAAACTAGAAAGGCCTGAATATTTCAAATAGAGAGATATGATAAAAGTGTATGTCTACTAAAAAAGTTTATATTGCAAATTGAGTTAATTCATAAAGTACTCGTATGTCTTAAGATTTTCCAAATTACTAAATGGCAACCTCTCTAAATATTGTGAAAAAACATGATTTAGTAAGGAATGAAATATCAGTTTACTAAGCCCTACTCCGAGGCGGGGCTGTTGCCCTGCTACTGACGTATAAATTCGTTATCTCTAAACATTGTACAAAAGCAGAAATAGGCCTATACGCTTAGCCTAATACAGTAAGTCTTACTACTGTAATTCATGGAAATAAGGCATTGCATTGAATTTATCCTCATCAATTTCAAACTAAAGCTCACTGATGATTTCACGTGATGATTGCTTATATTAATACTCGTAACATAAATTCATATCTGACGGTTTAATATACTTGGGGAATGATTATCAATACTAGATATTAACTAGGCTATAAAGAGTGTCTTGTATTATAACCACGGTGTTTATACTGTGTTATAACCCTGATCCTTTTTGACTTAAAATCATTTGTGATAATATCACAGTATAGTATAACAGTAACGAAGCTCTAATGAAAGGAAAATGCATCCTTTTGACAGATCGTGCGACACTAGCACCCCAAGCGGCCAGCTGGATGCAACTAGCAAACAGCCATTTCCAGCATTGGAAAGATACAAATATATGACTGTATTTCTTCTTATTTTTAAAATTACTAGAACGAGATTATTACCGGAAAGGCATACTGGTGAACTCACCAAATCATAGACTTTATGGTAATATAAAGAAGTTGTAGTTTCAAGATCGATGACATTGTATATCTTATAAAGTATCAGACCGGTTTCCGTCCACCATATAAGCTACATCCCTACGACAAATCTTCAAGAATTTAATTGACCTACTACTAACATATACTGTACTTACACTGAAAATTCTGACAAATAAGAAAACTTAATAATTTCAATAAGCATGTAGTAGTACTAGTTCAGAAATTAGCGGGGAAAGTAAAGTTCTATAGGCATATAGCCCGATATGGTCAGTATCAGATGCAATAGCAAAACACTTTTGTCTTTTTCTTCATTTTGTTAAACACGATAAATTATTAAAAAGTAAAGGATTAAACACGTTATCTTTATTCTCGACAGTTTAATTTTGTTAAATTCAATTATATAGGCCTAACATAACCTCGTGTTAAAACATTTTCAAAATTAGTAGGGTCAGGTGGGGTATTTGTAAATAGGCTATATATTTAGAAACCTTTGCTTCGTTAGGATTTTCATTTATGATATACATATAAAAACAATTAATTGTATATAGCATTTACAAGCCATTTTCTGCTCCTAAAATTAAAAGAAATAGGAGTAAATACACTAGTATGGATGCAAGCATGATAATCACAAATTTGCAATTTAATTTCTCAAATAACTGTTTTTGCTTACCTCTCAGGATCTTTAGGGAACCTGAAGAAAGATAAATCGGGAGAATTCCTTTGGCTGTTGGTGCAATTTATAGCACCACAAGCATTTCCATAAAATATTATTGACATTTTTCATAAGCAACAATGTAACATATTGTGTTGCTTCTAGCTCACCGCTAGGAGCGCTGCAGTCGCGCCGGTTGAAAAAAACTGTATGGAGCTTCGCTACTGTTATACTATACTGTGATAATATATCACATTGTACATAATGCAATTTGTAAGCCAACAGACAGTGCAGTGGTTTGCTATGTGCTTGCGCATATTAAAAGGAACTGACAATAACCCATTAGTAAGAAATTCACTGGTTTGTTCTAATTGCTCTATTAGTAAAATGATTTCATCTGTTGTTTCAGGTTGGTAACGTTCGCAGACTGACTATGTTGAAAGTTCTAGGTAGGCTTCAAATTACTACTTTCTTTTTTTAGTCTCTAAGTATGGAGGTAAGAAATGCCAGTATTTGTGACACATTAGCTATTAATTGTGGTAATAATTATGCTTTAGTCGGTAATAAGTTTAATATTTCCCCTAATAATTGAATTTCATATATAAGCTACCTAAAGGTCCACATGTTTGAACAGGTCATAACAGGGAAGATGCATGTGTTGTTTTTCTGGATATCCACAAAGCCTTTGATAATGTTGGACATGACCATCTGAGACGTACTTTAGAATCCCTTGGTGTTCCCACCAAGTTATCAAACCTAATAATGGCACTTCAAGAAGGAAACGTAACACAAATACAATCTTCCAAGAGAAAAACAAAACCCATTCAAATTAACCGTGGAGTGTTACAAGGGTCACCGCTGTCTCCAGTTTTGTTTAATATTGCCACTGACCATATCGTGGAAGAACTATCAGAGAAACACTTAGCGAAAAAATATGGATACCTACTAGACAAAAAGCAACCTAACCTCACAATCATGAGTTTTGCTGATGATACGGTAATTTTTGGGAAAACTCCCGAAGCCGCTATAGAACTGGTGAAGATCGCTATCAACAGATTCCAAGAAATTGGCTTATCCATCAATGCCTCAAAATCGGTATCCCTAACCTAATCAAGACAGGCAAGCTTATAGAAGAAGCACTAATCATCAATGAGAACAGCAAAATTAAATCACAACGCAATGGTGAAGCTGTTCGCTATTTAGGAGTGAATTTCCTAAACGAGATGAAATTAGATTCACAAGCTACGCTTGATAAATTACGCAATAAAATCGATACTCTCGCCGCTTCACCTTTGTTGAAGGCTGATCAAACGTTCACCATCATGAATACATCAGTCTCACCTACTCTAATATATCCTCTACAAGTTACTCCACTTAATAAAATTCCGCAGCGTTTCCTAATAGACGCTGACAAAATTCTAAAAAGTGGAGCAAAGGAAATCTTGCAGCTACCAGCAGATGTGCCGGATCATATGGTCTATACCGACCGGAAATTTAAAGGCCTGGGTTTGTTCCGCGCTTCTTGGGAAGCCAAATTACAGCATATAAACATATGCAACACGCTCAGGCAAGCTAACAACGGATATATTAATGCCATCCGAAATCTGGATGAAGAATGTCACAGAAGCCTAAATGACCTAGATTTAGACTTAAATGAACAAATTCAATCTCCACATGGTTCCCTTCCCAACGCTAGGAAGGTGCGGCAAATTCTAAGGGACAAGGAAGTCGAGTTGGTCCAAACTTCCACACAAAGGAAAAGGCGTAGAGCTGTTCAGAGAATATACACCGGCGAATAAGTGGATGAGAGATCACCAAGGTTTATCCTGCGCCGAATGGAGAGAGGCTATAAAAATGACTGCAAATGTTTGTGCGGTGCGTTCCCTGCCGGGTAGATCCCAGGACAACACCCTCTGTCGGCGTTGCCACAGAGAGCATGAAACCCTTGCCCATGTCCTGGGAGCCTGTCCCTATGGGGAGGTACTGCGAAATCATCGTCATCACACCATCCGACATATGATAGCCAACTCGATGAGAGATCATGGTTACTCGGTTTACGAAGAGGTTTTCGGTCTGGCCACTGATGGAAGTAATCGGCGTATAGACATGATTGATTTTTAACCATCTAATAAAGCAGGATATATCCTGGATCCGACTATATGTTTCGAGACCCATAACGGCCAACCCGAAGTAGTTGATGCCGAGAAGAAATCAATATATGAACCAACCATTGATTTCTATAAGACTAAATACAAACTAGAACATATCTCTGTCCATGGGCTGATGATCGGCGCACGAGGTGCAATTCCACAACACCTCGTCCAGATCTGGGATTCCTTTGGCCTTAAAAGGATACGTCTTCAAGATATGGCCATATCTGCAATACGTGGTTCAATAGCAATCCTTCGTAACCATCTCTATACCAGTTGAATTTATTTATTTATTCATTAGTATATATATAATAATATTATCATGTTTATGCATCGAATGTGTGTCCATTAATGTGTTTTATGTCAATTTTTATTTTGTCATGTATTATGTTTCTATTGATCATTGTTATACTTTGTCGTCATGGCAGCCTCCTAATGGGGGAAGTTTCTCGAAATAGAAAAATAAATATATTACATAAGCGTATTGAATATTACTGATAGTTGTTTCCAGAGGAGAGCTCATAGGAATGCTTCACCCGTCCTTATGGACTCGTTCCGCAAACATACCTACTCGCAAAATAAAATCATTCTTTTAGCCCTTGTATCATAAATAACTATTATAAACTATTTCGTACAACTTCTGAATAGATGACGCAGTCCACATGACCGTATATTTTAATAGCACTGTACTATATGCCAATGAAGTGCAGTGTTATGTTAGTAAATTATTACTGATTTAGGTTTAGAATATGAGACGTCAGATTCAGAAAAGAATTATCTATATTTAACTTGTAACGGAAATAGATTTTTAAACGTGCTTTAAAGCCCCATATTGAATATTACTGATCAGTTTTTTTTTTCCATTCTCTCAAACTAGAAGATAACAACAAAGTAGGAACATGAGTGAAGGTGCTACTGTTACTGAAATTTTTGTCCATGATTTTTCTTTGAATGTCAGTCCTATGAGGATCAGCATCTAAAAGCATAAATCTGATTAAAAAATAAGGTGATGTTTGGTTAGGTATCTGTTCTGTGTCCTTCCAGTTTCTTAACCTTTTCACTGCTCTTGACGTACAAATGTGTCGCCACAAAAATTGCATATAGGCTGACATAAAACTTAAAACGTTTATTTACATATTAAAATTGTCATTTACGGAATCCAGCTATTTAAAAAAAAAAATCTTCCTAGTTGACTCCAAACTTATAATGATGAATGTTTATGATAAAAACATGTTTATGATAAAATATAAGCTCTGAAAAGGTTCTACTGCCTTGTTTTTAAATCGGGCTGTGGCTCTGATTATATGTTTTACGATGAACAACGGTTCCATGCAATGTCCGGAGTTTTCAAAGAAAACTTTTATTAAAAAATTCTGAAAACTGAAATATTACTCATTTGCCTTGAGATTGAATTTAGATAGTGCTTCAAGTCTTTAGAGTCTTTTTGTATAATACGAAAGTTCATTTTAGTATTTAAAAAAAATTATCTTGTGTTATTGTAACCATTTCTTTACTCTCTATGTATTTTTTCATTTGTCAATTTCACATTTTCCTTAATAACTTTGCCAGTATTTTGTTTGTCTTAGTTTTTTTCAGTGGCCGACTTCGGTAGACTGTACCTATATGTCTAGAAACGATAGGCGCTTTATTGGGGGTGTTCCCTCAGAAAGCAAAATCACATTAAAGTTTAATATTATTATACTGAAAGTCGTTCTTCATTATAAACAACTACAATATGTTGTGCCACAGAAAGTTGGCCTTTCTGCGAATCATGTTTTTATTGCATACCAATTTTCATTTTTAGTGATTAACTCATTCGCTATTTTATCCACAACTAGACTAAATGCATAACTTCTTTGTGGGAATGAATGATCATTGTGGAGCCATTAGCATAGGATTTAAGTATACGGAGAGTGATCCCTCAACAGTAGAGGTAGATACTCGTATTGTAAGAACTAGTCTCATGAAGTTTACTACTTCTGGTAGCATGTAATGGAGTAAAGCTTCTTTGGGAAGGTAACCAAAAATAATCTGAAAATCTTTTTGATTGCACAGTATCTAGTAACAATCAAGATGTATATATATGCATTTATATACCACAGATAGTCTCTGTTCGACATTACGTGAGAATATTATAGGAGTAAAATTCCTCTGACACTGGGATTTAAACCCAGGACATTTGGCTATCCGTGCCACTGCTCTACCAACTGGGCTAAGCCAGAGTTCACTTCACAGCGTCAGAAGTGATCAGTCATAGGAGAGAGGTTCCATCTGGCACTGTGAAGTGAACTCTGAGTAGAGCATTGGCAGGGATAGCCAAAGGTCCTGGGTTCAAATCCCAGTGTCAGAGGAATTTTTCTCCTATAATATTTTCATGTAATGTCCAACAGAGACAATGATCTGTGGTTCATAAATGCATGTATATCAATCTTGAATGTTACTGTACAATAACAGTGGAAGCCCGGTCACAAAAATCACTAATTAGTGTGCCTCACAGTACTGCATATGGCATAACTTGTCTGTAACTGAGGTACTATTAAGACAATCAGTCATAGGAGAGAAGTTCCCTCTGGCGCAGTGAAGTGAACTGTGGCTTGTTAGCTCAGTTGGTAGAGCAGTGGCACGGATAGCCAAAGGTCCTGGGCTAAAATCCCAGTATCAGAGGAATTTTTTTCCTCTAATATTCTCTAGTAACATTAAGTTTTTCGACAGCTTGCCTGTTTTTAACAAACGCGGTAACTTACTACTGCAGCAATGAAATTTTATTATTAATATTCTATTTTTCTTGTTCATTTAACTAGAATTACAGTACTTTTCAAATGAGAAGTCCTTTTCCTTCACCGCCAATCACGTGTACGGGCTAAAAGACTGCCGCTATCAATGAGAGTCTTCCCTCCGTCTCGCCGTCTCTGATTGGACCGCGTATCTATGCAGTTGAAGGATATAGGACTTGTCATCTGCAAAGCACCTTAGTCAATAGCCTGGTGTTTGTGAATATGTTACATAATGAATTTAGTAGCACCTTTTTTCCCCTTATTTTGCCTTATTTTAGCACCTTTCTACCTTTTTTCTATATGGGAAATGCACCCAAAAATCTTAACTCCTTGAAATTAGTACATTTTTCTCCGAGCATCAGGCTATTGGAATATGACGAAATTGTGTGTGCTTATTTACTGAAGTTATTTACTGTAAGTGCGTGTGCCATGTTAAGATTGAAAAGGATCTTAAAGAAAGATGTGCTAGTTATTTATGGAAGTGGCGAAGCTGCTACTTCTCTGGGCATAATGTAATCAATATTTTTATTAACAACCAGCATATCTCTATATTTAGAACACAGACATGGATATAGAAGTACGATGAAGTGTTACAATGATAGACTACTGTTGCATAGGCGCGTTACTTTGTACTGCAACTAGCAACTAGCTTAGAATTTGGATACTTTTTTTCTTTATGCATAGGCCTATTCGTCCCTTTCCTTCGTTAATATAGCGTCAACATTTCTGATAGCTTTATAAATACATTTAAGAATTCTACTTTGTACGTCTATGTCCTTGAAAAAACTGTCTCGCCCTTACTAAAATCTCTTTATTTACAAAACAAGGATTTTGTTATTTTCTCTGCCGTATCGTAGATAGGCCTACTAGGTGTTTAGGAAATACGGTATTGTGTATTCGACTGTGAAAATCGGTTTTGAGTTTTTCTGCGTTAATACATGTTTTGAGTTCTCCTGAGTTAAAGCAAACTATTTTCATAAAAAAAAGGAGTGCGTGGAACGCCACGCGACAGAAGTAAAACTTTATTTAATTTTTTTATTATAAATTTGTATTTTTTAATTTTGGATTTGCGCATTAATGAACCTCCGGGTTCCATAAAATAGATAATATACCTTTAGATTGCTTAGGAATTGTCTATTGCCATTGAGGAAGTAAGGTCTGAAAAATTTCCTTTGATTACTCCAAATCATTGAGTTGATTGTTTTCTGTGCAGTCCGCACCGAAACAAGTAAGTAATTTCGTTCGGTTTTGAGTGTGACTGATTTCGTGACGGTTTTAGTGTGACTGATTTCCCCGATTCACCCTCTACCGCCACTAAAGAAGTTTTACTTCAAAAAATCTTTGTGAAAACAAAACAGTTCGAAAAGCAGAACAATCACATCAAAACGAAAATCCATATGACACGAAGCTTTTTGACACTTCCTCTCACTTTTACTACCGCCTCGCAAGAGCTTCTTATGCTTTTCGCTATTTAAAAAAAGGAAAAAAAAAATTGCGCTAACGATTTTGTTTTCTCTATACAATTTTCATAAATAAAGACCTGAAGATATAATATTTTTTGTAAAAATCTCTGAAGGGTTGTTACAAGCAAATCACCTCATCCACAAACTCAAGCTTTATGCAGTACGTCTTGAATAATGTTACCTTGAGTGAAGCTGAGGCAAGCACAAACCTGGGTAGGAATATGTTGCTAGAATTTCGCATTGTCTGTTATTAAAGTATATAAAGTAAAGTATGTGCATCACTTCGGCTTTGAAACGCGAAGGGCTTTGAATAATTTGCATTTTTTCGGGGAAAAGGGAGCTTCGCTCGCCACATTCTCTGGCTAAACCAATTTACTACTTACTTTAGAATGAAAAATTAATATTATTAGTGTGAATTTTCATAAGTACTTAATTATGAACCATTTTTACTGAGATTGAATTATCTGCATTTCATTCAGAACAGCACTATTAGGTCCTAATACGGTTATTTTGTTGTAAACCATTTAGATGATTAGTTAATTAAGTAAATAGGGAGATAAGCTTACACCTTTAGCTAGTGTGAATTCACTATTTTAAAAATCCTCTGGATCTGTAAGTCCAATAAAAAAAAATTGGCATGCACAATACACATTATCTGTACTACACTAAGAACATCTTTAGTTTTTAAAAAACCATGTATTAATATTTTTGGAGTTTTTGGTTCTACCGAGCAGCGTTTACATGATAAATAATTCAGACGTTTAAATTTTGATACAATCATGGTTTTCAGATTGTTTAATAAACATATTTACAGCTAAAATATTTAAGATGGGACTTCGAAAAATATTTATTTTCTTTTTCAAACGTTTAGGCCTACATTATAGCCTAATTTTCACAAAATTCGTGTTGCAAATTATTTAAAAATTAAGAAAACTATGGCACACTACATCAAAGATTTTAGTATGTTGTTGACATAAGAAAACTATACAAGCATGCAAAATTTAAACAAAATATCCTAAATTCTCTGAGTTATCATGCAAACCGTTTGCAAAAACTAAATTTTACAGCACTTTATTTTGTGCAAATGGTTTGCATGATAACTCAAAGAAATTTAAAATATTGTGTTGAAACTTTCATGCTTGTGTTAACAACATACTTTGATGTATTATGTACAGATTTTTATTATTTCTTATAATTTGAGTCACATATTTCGTGAACGTTTTAATCTCCTAAATTTTAAGTCCTATCTTAAATATTTTAGTGTATTGTAGATATTTTTATTTAAAACACCCTAAAACCATAATTGTACAAAATGTAAATATTCCAATAATTTATTCATGGCTCCAAAAATTTTAATAATTTAAACAATATACATATATTTGGTTTTCAAAAATCTGAAATTTTCTTAGTGTTGTACAGATAGTGTACATTGTGCATGCCAATTTTTATTCTCATTGGATTTACAGATCCAGAGGAATTTATTTTTCTAAAAATAGTAAATTCGCACTAGCTAAATATGTAAAGTTCGAAGTCCCAACATTTTGTCCCAAGTGAGTATTTTCCTGAGAGGAAAAAAAAACCAGTGTGTTCCTAGACTTTAAATAGCCTTAATTTTTTCACATCAAACAGAGGTTTTTTCTATTAAATTGGTAGTTTTCGTGCACATTAAATAATATAAAAAATATTAATCGTATAATATATCATCTTAATGTAATTTATTGCTTGTTATGAAAGCAGTTTCAGAACTACTGCAATTCGTTTTTATATTAATCGTTTTATACTCTTATTAAACTTCAAGTTATGTGTTTTAGTTTCTTACACAATTGTACATATATTAATGTATTTGTGTGTATATTTGTAAGTACTTTATTTTTACAGATATTCAATATTAATGTATAAGATCAATTATCGTGGTCGTCGGTGACCTTAGTAGTTAAAAGCGACCTAAAATAAATAAATAAAAAGTATATTACGTGGACCACATATTCGACGCAGTTTGGCAATATCTAGGCAGGTGTCTGTCGTCATGCAGTGCATCCGTTTTCATACTAATGACGAGAGCAGGGGCGTATTTAGCTGCTTAATCGCCTCTAAGCAGAGAAACATATTTTCGGTCCCTTATTTCCACATGAATGTACCACAAAGTAGCCTACAATAAGCATTATAGTAACTGAAATAGTAGGCTAATAATAATAGTAATAATAATAATATATACAGTAATAATAAATAAATAAGTAAATAAATAAACAGGTTATTACTATTGTTTTTAATATTGGAAACGCCTATCTCAGATAAATCACACGAACCGCATTTTTGGTCACTGTTCGCCAAATTATTACACTCTGAATCTGGACTCGAACTGGAACAAGCTGGCTGTGTTTGTTTTTTAAACAGGTCATTTATTTTTGCGCACTTTCTCACAGTTTCCTCTTTTTTTTATTGCCTTGTCTTTCGCGAATTTCTGGTATTGAAAACCACTTAGCTTTTTCCGGCTATCACTCATTTTCACATAAGTAACAGATCACTGCACATAAATATTAATAAAACACCTGCATTTTTTACTGTTGCAAATGAAACTGGACTATACCAATACCAAGCTTAGTGGCGGGCATTCTGCAGGACTTATAATCTATTATCTCTTAAACATGAACTTAATGACAAAATGAAGAATAAGTTTTTGTTTTAATGTTATCCACTGCCACCTTTAACCTACACAATTATACTACTTCCACACTGTAGGCCTATTGAAAAAAGTATTTTTGTTTGACCACTCTATAATACGCTAATTACATCTGGCATAACGATATTATAGTGATATCCGTTTGAGTACAAATGTCTATTATTACACAGGTGTGGTACAGATTATTAACGAACACGGAAGAACGATCTTGAAACCTTCAGCGCAGCAAATGAAACTGCGCAATTAAAAATCTGTAATCAAAATAAAATCAATTCTGTTCGTCTTAATTTTAAAATTATACTAAATTGAATTAATTTCCTGTGTTTTAATTTGCGTTGTTGACGTTAAAACATCAAGAGAAGCCCTGCGGCCTGCATGCCTTTTAGCCTGCCATCTATCGTAAAAGACGAGAACTATAGTAGCTCTTGATGAAAGTCGTCTGCTTCATCAATTACGAGGTGTTTTAAAACCCCAAAACTTAAACATTTAGTTATGGTCGAACAAAAACAGTCGTATGCAACTTGCCTAAAGTGTTAATTAAGACACTCTTATGAAAATTATGAAACGAGCAAAGCGGGTTTCAAAAAAACAAACTCTTGTCTTAGTAAACGTTATTAAATGCTCGTTGCGTAATGTACTAGTTAAGAATTTATTCCATTAAATTTTTATTCGCTTTTGTAATTATATAATTCAGTGTCACTTCCTCCAATCATAGCACCAATAGTATATTCAGTTTTAAAAAATGCTATTTATCTCTTTTGGGGCACTCCCTACCAAGAGGAGATACCAACCTCCTCCTCATAGCCTGAGTTATATTACGAGACCCATGGAAAGAAATACACATCATGCTTTCTGGTGGGAGAGGTGGTTATTTTCCGTTAGAGAGTAATATTTTTTATTTTATCAAATGGCCCAGCGTTTTTATGGCAGAACAATTTTTCACCTTATTTGAATTTTAATAACACAAAATAAATGTTTTTTTTTCCGACGTTATTACAATGATAGGAAATTCTATTATTTTCAGTTTTGAAATGAGACAAATGTAATTTCATATCTTGAGATTAATAGTCTACATAATTATGTTGCTGAATAAACAGAATAAAGATATCAATGCTACACGTAGCCACATTCATTTCTACATTATAATGTTTCAAATATATGTAAGCAAAATAAAAAAAGTTTAAAGACTACGTCGGATACGGTCTGTAAAAAACTTAATTAACAAAGTAAGCATCATACAGAACTAAAGGTATTATATTTTTTAAACTAAAAACATATTTTAATATGACATGAAACCTTAAAATATTTTTTCTTGAAAAAACACACACACACACACGTGTAAGAGATTAGGAATATCTCCAGCAATCAATGACTTTACTTTGGTAACCCTCAGAGGATCCGTAGCCTTGTTGAGGAACCATATGTACATCTGAAACATGATATATGTTATTGTTAAAGCTCTCTAATTGCCTTTATCCATTTCTTAGATTTTAATCGTTCAATTAGTTTTTGCCTTTTTTATACTCTTCGTCTTTGTAGGCAACCCATAGTTATTGGAAGATTTTAATACAGTAATATAATATATAATATACAAGATACTTCGGTCATGAGACAAAGGAGACTTGTATCATCGTGAGAAGTTCTATAGTTTAAAAAAATCTACGTAAACCGAAGACGGAAATATGTGACATAAGACACTTCCCTGGTTGCCACTGTCTATTAAAGCTTTAAATATATTCCATTGGAAAAGTATACGAAGCTTGGCATAACATGCTCTTTCCCTTAACTTTCCAATAAGTAGGCCTCTAAATACTATGTTGTTAAAGTAAATTTTAAGAAAATAGGAACCAAATCTATTTTATTATTGACAGAGGAAGATAAAGAAAACATAATTATAATGCAATATGTAGTAATATTAATTTAAAAGTTGCATGAAATATTTCCAGCCTTTACCGTATCTGATGTTGTTTTCGCTGTAATAAATGCGGTAGATAATGAATATGAATTTGCTTGACATAGGTCGATGTTGCCAGACACCCTGTAATCTGAAGCGATGATATAGCGAGGTCACTCTGTGCGTCACTCAAAGTGGGAGAGACCAATACTTCTTATTTTTACAGCACTTACCATACCTATTATCGGGAATTTTAAGCCACTAATAACTTTACTGCATAGCCTACACCTTAAAAACCGTAATATGAACGTTGATTTTGATGTGATCAATTTTTTTTATTCAGTACACAAAATTGTGTTTGATAACATAGTACTACAGACCATTGCTAATGAACGTTTTCCCACCCGGTATCATTAGAAACACTATGAACACATGAATCTATCTATTATGAATCCAAGTGATTTAAGTATATGTGTTGCAGAAAATCATATAGTAGAATGGCAATACGCATTTGGAGGATACTAACATGGACCGTCGAAGCTGTTTCATTATGCAACGTGCGTGAACATTAAATTGGCCATGTTAGAGCAGGAGAGGACAGAAGGTTGCTCTGTGAAATCAATTCACTCGATTCTGGCTGCACGCAATACACTTCTGCGAGGAATTTCGGAAATGTTGGCACCATTGGTCAGAGGAGCTTTAGTATTGCGGGCAGCGGATGCTTAGACTCTAGACTCTTTAACACCTAGCCCTAGCGTATTCTTTTCATCTCCACTATCATAATCTCTTGCTTGAGGTCTCTCACACACAGTGATTCTGTGCACGTCCTTGACTATCGTCATCAGGAGACGAAGCTGTCTTCCACTGTGTTAGATTCATGTAAGAGACCAACGTGATGGCCTCCACGGTCGCCCGATTTGACAGAGATGGATATTTCCTCTGGGATAGCATGCAAGGCACAATTATGTCACACCAGTTCAGGATCCACTATCCCTAGCAGGTCGCATTATGGCAGCAGCAGAAGTGCTTCAGACCACTCATGATATGTTGCAGAGATCACGCCGATCCTTGTTACACCGCTATGATGTCTGTGTTATATGTTCAATATAACATGTGTTACGGCATGTTGACATTAATTAAGCAATAAGAATAAATGATATTTTTTTACATTTGTTACATTTCTCTGAAGCAAAAGGATTTCATTTTTCAGTCCGAACTGTTCTGGACTTGTAATGTGAATTCCAGAATGCACAAGCCATTGAGTTTTTCCATTCAGAATTTGTACGACCTGTTTTGTAGTACATCAATTAAGTACGGTCATATAATGTTTAGTTTCTCATTGTATACCATTACTCATTAATCATTAGTGAAGACAGTATGCACACGGTTATCGTGAGAGTAACATTTCATTTTGACTGGCTAAGGAAGATGTTTATAAGTCAGATTTCAGTGAATCTGCGACCCCTTGTTCCTATTCCTAAATCAGTGGTTCCCAAACTAGGGTCGCGGGAGCAATTTCGGTGGGTCGCTAAAAGGGCGGGAAAAATTAAATTTGTTTTCAATATAAGGAAAGAAGAATCCAAACAAAACTTTCATAGCTGAAGGAAACTTTTATTGCTACAAAGTTAATAACTAAATATATTTATAAAAACATAAATTGAAATAACTTTGCCATTTTTGTTTCAACTTGTTTACTCAACAGGGCATTTGAACACAATAAAACTATCCAAAGAAATATGACAAATATGTGCTGTATTTTATATAGCCTATAGTGGTTATCGTTATGTACCCGTAGTAGTGGGTCGCGAAAAAAGTTTCTAGGTGAAGGTGGGTCCCAGGACAAAAAAGTTAGGGAATCGCTACTCTAAATGATAGTTTGGTACTCTCTGTCTATTCTATCATTTTCTGCACATTATATTTAAGAACTCTGTATTTTTTTTTTTAATTTACCCTACATAATTATTTGTTATTTTTTCGTTTTCCCTCCCTTCTGTAGGACTTACAAGCCAACGCACGTAGAACAGGAAACAAAGCTGTTCATCACATTGTAAATACATAGATTTTGTCTAAACCAAATTAAATCCAAAATAATCTTTTAAAAGAATTCAAGAGTTTTAAAATGACGGAGAGGATTCGGAAAAATGATTTTTCGGATAACCGATATAAAACAATATGAAACAAAGAAACACTGATATTAAATACAGGATTATGTAGGCTATATTTTGTATTACACGTTTTATAAAGAACACAGAGAGCTGATTACTTAGTCTGACAAGTTCAAAATGGATATTAAAGGAGGCCTACAGTTTAGGAAAATAAGTTTTCTTACAGGGAGAGGAAACCGCCGAACCGGCTGGCACAGGGCTACAGCGCTAGAGTTACTTCCACATGGCGAGCGCGCAAATTTGAATTTCTCGAATGAGAACTCTTTCGGTTACGCGATTTTTGGATAATCTACTGTAAATATAACTTGTGAGAAAATTGAATTTGTTTCCTCTTTACAATTTAAGTTAACCAAGAAGCATTATTGAAAGTGATTTTTTTCTTCTTGAATAATGCGATAGTCCACGGCTGTGACTCAGGGGATGCGTTTGCTCCTCTCACGCAGTGGGCCCATGTTCGATTCCTCGTCGGGACAAGTTACCTGGGTGAGGTTTTTTCCGGGGTTTTCCCTCACCTGTGAGACAAATGTCAGGTAACTTTAGGTCCATGTGGTCCCCGGTTATTATCTGGCCGTCATTATCATCTTCATCCCTTCCTCGCCTTGTTCAAGAGTGAATGTATGTATGGATGGTGTGTCTCGTCCTATGTGTTTGTTTTGTTTCGGAGGTGGCCTCGGCATTGGGCTGATCACTCATCCGGGGAGGCCCTCCATGTCCTTGTCTGGTCAAAAAAGTATGTATGTGATCCCTTTCCCGACAAGTCGCGGCTTGGGTCGCTTAAATCCTAAAAGGGAGAGGTAAAACTAAGGTAAAGAAAGAAAGAAAGAATAATGAGATAATAAAATATGATTAATATGCACTTTTAATATTGTTAGGCTACTTATCTTAATTTGCATATAGGCCTATGCGATAAAAAGAAAAAAACAATTTTAATAAGAAGCAAAGACATCTGATCTGCACTCCATTGCCAGTGACCATGCGTTATTGGAGGACGTTGAATTTGAAAATAAATTCGATTAATTGAGCAGGAAGTATGGAAAGTATGTTTTTCTCAAACACTTCCACTATTGTTGGCGTTCGAAACGAACATTTTAATATTAAACTATACATAAAACCTATTTTGCGTTTTTGTGATTGAAGCCATAGTTTAGGCTAAGAGAAAATTAGATTATTAGTCTCGCATCAGCGCACAGCCAGGTCGCCCATACGGAGGCAATGACCTTGTCTGTCGCTGGTACAACAACAGGCACACTACGTGACTGAAGAAACTTGTTCTGACATTGCCAAACTGCGTTGAATATGTGGTTCGCGTAGTAAATTTTACATAATTTGCAAGAAAATTGACAACTTTATTTTTAAAATTGCGAATGGAAAACTTATTTCTTGTTATTTCCTCTGCTGATGTGAAAAGAAATTAGAACAGTACGGATAATACTTACCAAGTAAAACATAGTTGAAATTTGTGGACAATTTTCTTTCAAATAATGGTACTACATAAGGACTAAAAAGTTGATTTTTTATTCTAGGTATTAAAATCTGCACAGTTGCAGCCTATAGACCTACATATTACAAAATTATATAACCTTTCGAGGTGCTATCCCTATACATTTTTGTTTCACACACGCGCGCGCGCGCTCACACACACACACACAAACGCAAACACACATATATATATATATATTTTTTTTATAAACAGCTATTTAGGCTTATTACAAACTAGCCCATAAGAATTTAATTTCTATAGTGTATATCCTCTTGAGATATGAAATATAGAGTTTTCTAGTTTTAATGTTGTCTGACTAGTATCCACTTTGTAAAGCAATTTATAAATTTTTGCCTAGGTCACTTACTTCCTTACTTACTTACTTACTGACTTAATTATTCACTAATGACAATAGACAATTCCTTAGCAAACTATACGAATATTACCTATTTTATGGAACCCGGAGGTTCGTTGCCGCGCTTACGTGACCCCGCCATTCAACCCTATTCTGTGCTAACTCCAACCATCAGTGGCGTAGCCAGAAAATAATTCCGGTGAGGGCCGAAAGTGCCGGGTGTGTGGGGAATATGCATACCTCCAAGAGAGGGGGAGGACAGGGGTCCATCTCCGGAAAATTGTTAAATATTGAACTAATGAAATTCACATTTTACACTATTTTAGCACTAGTCCAGTCAATAAACGTCGAAAAACACCAAATAGAAAAAAAAATCGTGTAGTTTTGAAATTTTGCAGAGTTGTCGGAGGGAGTGTCCTGAACAACATACTAAAAGTCCCCGAAGGTGGGGGGTGAGCGGGGGGCAGGGGGGCCCGCGGAAGGTCCCTATTTTAGGTTTTTCGCTTATATCTAAACAATGGTGCATCGTAGAGGAAAAATTTCTATATACAAAATTCAAGCTGATAAAATTTCCTACAAGTGTTTGATCCCAACACATTTCTTTCTATTCCCAATAGTTTTCGAGATATCCGCCAGCGAAAATAATTTTTTGAAAAAAGCTCTTTCGCCTCGCGCTTTTCGACACACTTTGCCTTCTAGAGCTTCAGCCCTTAGGTATACAGCAATATTCTCATAAAAGAAGTTGTAGGTAAATAAATTATCTTGAAAATGAGTAGTCATTTGTTACTTTGTCTTCAAATGTTCAAAAGTTATAACAATTTTAAGATTCGGTCAAATTTCGAGATTTCGAAAGAAAACCGTACATCGCACTTTCTCTATATTTAGGGGTTATATCTTTGTATATAAGCTGTATATTGTGTATTTACATCATGAAACAAGTGGAGAAACATCACACAACCATTAAAGTTGAAATTATTAAGAATCCGATCACGGTACAAGCACAGTACATGTAATGGAAAATAAATTATATTGCAGGCAAGAAAGGAAAAATAGGGACAAATAAATCATGTAGTTTTGAAATTTGGCAGAGATGTCGGGAAAAGTGTCCTAAACAACGTAGTAAAAGTCCCTATGGATAGGGGGTGAGCGGGGGGTGGGGGGCACTTTTACCGGTAAATGTAATTTCCCTCAGTTTCCCCTAAATACACCAAAAAAAACTATGAGATCTAGTAAAAAACAGTTTATGCACAAAATTAAACTACATTAAAGTTCTTATAAAATTTATCTGGATGATATTTCTGTAGAATTAATAGTTCAGGAAATAGAAGGATATGAAGTATGACACAGTTCTGGAAATTCTGTTTTCCATACACCTATATATTATATTTTTTAACAAAAGAGAAGGCAGATGATAATTAAATTAGCAAGATGCCAAGCAAGCAAACTAGTTCTTAGAATAATATTTGTACTAAAGGTAAACATCACACACAAAATAATAATAATAATAATTATTATATTATTATTATATTATATTATATATTATTATAATAATTATTATATAAATATTTATATCAACGACGATTAAATGACTTACAACTCAAAACCCCTATATCGGAGGATATAGAAGAAGAATGGACAAACATATGCCAAATGGTCAAACAAGCTGCATTTGAAAGCTTAGGCACAAAGAAAAGATGGTGCAGGAAGAAGGGCTTAAGGAATTGGAATGAAAATTTACAACAAATCATTGATGAAAAACGAGAAGCATACCAAAAATTCCTTCATACAGGGAAAGATGAAGATAAAATAAATTATCACCTAAAACGAGCAATAGCAAAACGAGAAGTGCGGAAACATCACCGCCAAACTTGGGATGAATATGTATCTTTCTTAGAAAATGATATGACAAGACCTCAACTACAAACATACAAAATTCTAAAATTTTTGAATGCAGACATTAAAGAGGCAGCCAAATTAAATATCATCTCTAAAGAATCTTGGTTGTCCTTTTATCAAAATCTTTGGCAACAAAATACCCCTACTATACTGGACCTATCAGGTAACACAAACATATACACAGAGCCGATTACATTTGATGAGCTCACATCAGCTCTTGAAAGTATGAGATGCAACAAAGCACCAGACGAAGATGGACTAACCCTAGAACTTTTTAAATATGGAGACCAATCTTTTCTTGTAAGACTCCTTTCTTTTTACAATCAAATTTGGGATGGCAAAGAACCACCCAAAAGCTGGGCAAGAGCAGTCGTTATACCTATATATAAGAAAGGCAATAGAAACAACTGTGATAATTATAGAGGTATTAGCCTGTTAAATTCTGGCTACAAAATTTATACAACCATCATAAAAAAGAAATTATACAGACACTATGAGACAATTTTGGGAGAAGAGCAAAATGGATTTCGGAGAGGTAGATCATGTTGTGATGGGTACTTCACCTTGAAACTTTTGATCGAAAAGCATAGAGAGTACAATGTAGAAACACATATGGCATTTGTAGATTTCGTTAAAGCTTTCGATAAAATAAATCGCAGCAAACTATTTAGTATATTAGTAGCAGACAATATACCACAACAAGTTATCCAAAATATATATAATCTGTACAGAGAAACTATGATTGCAGTCCAGATAGAAAACAAACTATCTGACTGGTGCTCTATAAATTCAGGAGTAAGGCAAGGCTGCGGACTTTCTCCTTTATTGTTCAACATATATATGAATGCCATTATCCGTGAGTTCAGACGAACAAGACATGGCCACATATATATAAACAGGAATTTAAGTTTGGACACTCTGATTTTCGCTGATGATTTAGTACTTTTCGCTACCACGGAAGATGACTTACAGAGATCAACACATAACTTGTCATTAATTGCAAATACCTTTAATATGGAATTATCACCTCATAAAACAAAAATCATGGCCTTCTGTGGCAAAGACCCAGTACAAAGCAAAATATGTATCAACAATAGAATTTTTGAACGAGTTAATGATTTCAATTATTTAGGCTACAAATTATCATTTTACTCGGACATTGACATACCCGAGAAAATTACCAAATTTAATAAATCACTGGGTATAATAAATAAAGTTATGAAACCTTCCCTAGTCCAGAGACACACTCGACTCCGTTTATATAAAACCCTTGCAAGACCTGTCCTCTGCTATGGCAGTGAAGCGTGGACTCTAAGACAATGTGACAGGAGTAGAATTACAGCCAGTGAGATGAGGTTCATGCGTAGGACAGCGGGCCACACCAAATATGATCACATCAAAAATGAAGATATACTACAGGAACTCCACATGGATCCAATTCTAGACTACATCCAGAAATATCAGGAGGACTGGCTGCGGCATGTAAGACGGATGGCCAGAGACAGGATCCCCAGAGCAATCTTGAACTACCAACCACATGGGAAGAGATCACTTGGTCGCCCTCCAAAAAGATGGACGGAAAATTTGTTGTAGACGTAACAGTTCTTACAGGACTACTACGTGTCAGGATGATGATGATGATGATTATTATAAAGCTTACAAAAATCACATGGTATGAGTGTACTTTATAAGAAATATAAATCAGGCCTATTAGCCGTTCTATTTTTCGCTTAAAATATCATTTGGAAAAATTGTAAAAAGTTAAAAATTGTAAATACTCATATTTAGAAATTATAAGACCTAATAGGCCTACATAGTACTTTAAATAAATGATTAGTTGTCTATTTTTTTCAGTCTCCAATACTGGAATCCTAGTACTGTACATCGTATGATAAGTTAGGGTTATATTTTTCTATCTACCGAACACTCAGTATTTATACACATATATAACATTAATTAAAGAGTGCCTAAACAACTTATTTTGCTTGGACGTCATCAATTTTAAATTCATCTTCTTCTTCTAATGGTATACTGTTGTATCAAGACAGGTTCCACAAACGGATGAGCATTTAATACTAGCTTTTCTGGATCCATATCTTCCACCACTCCGAGTTGCACAGTGACAAAATATGATGTGCAAATATTGTCAGGAGCCACATAGACAAGTAAATGTTTTTTAAAAGTAATAGGTAGGCCTGCTATTCTTAGAATCTTTAAATATAATTGTCTAATTCCTTACCATTTTTCAAAATACCGGTAATTTTTTTAACGTAACATAAATTTCTCAGCTTTACAAGAAGAATATTAATAATAATAATAATAATAATAATGATAATGAGTTTTATATGTAACATTAACCATTAGTAAGTATATTTTTCTAAGAACTAGTTTGCTTGCTTGGCATCTTGCTAATTTAATTATCATCTGCCTTCTCTTTTGTTAAAAAGTATAATATATAGGCCTAGGTGTATGTAAAACAGAATTTCCAGAACTGTGTCATACTTCATATCCTTCTATTTCCTGAGCTATTAATTCTACAGAAATATCATTCAGATAAATTTTACAAGAACTTTAATGTAGTTTAATTTTGTGCATAAACTGTTTTTTGCTAGAACCCATAGTTTTTTGTGTATTTAGGGAAAACTGAGGGAAATTACATTTACCGGTAAAATTGCCCCCCCACCCCCCGCTCTCCCCCTATCCATGGGGACTTTTATTACGTTGTTTAGGACACTTTCCCCCACATCTCTGCCAAATTTCAAAACTACATGATTTTTTTGTCCCTATTTTTCCTTTCTTGCCTGCAATATAATGTATTTTCCATTACATGTACTGTGCTTGTACCGTGATCGGATTCTTAATAATTTCAACTTTAATGGTTGTGTGATGTTTCTCCACTTGTTTCATGATGTAAATACACAATATACAGCTTATATACAAAGATATAACCCCTAAATATAGAGAAAGTGCGATGTACGGTTTTCTTTCGAAATCTCGAAATTTGACCGAATCTTAAAATTGTTATAACTTTTGAACATTTGAAGACAAAGTAACAAATGACTACTCATTTTCAAGGTAATTTATTTACCTACAACGTCTTTCATGAGAACATTGCTGTATACTTAAGGGCTGAAGCGCTAGAAGGCAAAGTGTGTCGAAAAGCGCGAGGCGAAAGAGCTTTTTTCAAAAAATTATTTTCGCTGGCGGATATCTCGAAAACTATTGGGAATAGAAAGAAATGTGTAGAGTCAAACTTGTAAGAAATTTTATCAGCTTGAATTTTGTATATAGAAATTTTTCCTCTACGATACACCATTGTTTAGATATAAGCGAAAAACCTAAAATAGGGACCTTCCGCGGGCCCCCCTGCCCCCGCTCACCCCCCACCTTCGGGGACTTTTAGTATTTTGTTCAGGACACTCCCTCCGACAACTCTGCAAAATTTCAAAACTACACGATTTTGTTTTCTATTTTTCGTTCGTTGCCTGGACTACACTGAAAAACCAGTTAAACTTAACTTAAACAAGAAATCGTTACCTAAGACAGTTGTAAAACTTATTATTATCTACAAGAAATGTTAAATAACACTTGGAACAGTGGAAATAATAGGCCTACATTCACAAGTTAAGTATTTTATTATTAAATAAAGTAATTAAATATATGACAAAATGGGGATTAAATAACTTAAATAGAATTTTAGGTTTTGATTTCGGAGGGTGTCCGGACCCTTGGACCCCCCTTCCCTGCGCCACTGCCAACCATCCCTCGCAAATCCTACTTCCCTTTTCTTTCAATCTACATCTAGGTTTCCCAAATGGTCATTATTTTTGTGAAATGTCTTTCCTCCCCCATGCGCGCAACATGTGCAGCCCATTTCATCCTTCGTTAATTAAGGCCTAATTACCGACACTACGTTCGGTGAAAGTATAGGTTATGAAGTCGTCTTTATGCAGTTTTTGTTTTAGCTAAAAAAAAAAGCAAGTACTAATCAAACACCCTAACCGATGTTAATGTGAAGTTTGGTGTAATTTTTTGATGACGGGACACGTGAATATGAAGTAGCTGGTTTTCATTCTTCAGATGATTGCCTGGGGGAAAGGACCTTCCTCACGTGACCTTCAAGTCCATTCAGCCCTCTTTTAGTCACAAGGTCTACCTTCTCGTAATAATGAATGTGAATAGAACAAGTTATGTTTCTGCGTTCATTCGTTGACAGGTGTTGCGTGCATACAATCGTGAAGAGTACCTTCAAAGTGACAACTACAAAACAAACAACTTAACCTATAAATTAAAAACAATTCTTTTTATGTATTAGATATGCTGTAATCAATGTAAGTGTCAGTCGAAATTGAAGGTGGAAAATTCCTGCTATTGTAGTGATGGGCAAAATACAGCCCGGGGACCAGATTTTGTCCTCGGACAGGTTCAATGCAGCTTGCGACAGGAAAGGAGAAGAAAAATATATTTCTTACAAGATTGCTTTTCCTTCTATTGCATGACTCCATGGTGGATTTTAACAGAACTTTTAACATTGAACAAGCCATGGATATTTTCGTTATTCTATTTACTGTGGACTGCAAACAGTAAAACCGGGCATTCATTATAAATTAACTTGAATTCTACAAGTACTTACCGAAATCAAGTTACCAAATTTAGGTTTCTCTTGCCAGAAAGTTATCACCATATTTGCATCATCATACGTGCATGAGCAAATGTTTAATTCTTTGAAGCTTCGAAAAAGTTGTGTCGGAAATAGACTAACTGATACACTTTTGACTACACTGCTGTGGCCCATCTTCTTCCAGTTGCAACCGGACTATGAAAACCTATCGGAAGTACAGTCGTAGTTCCACTTGTCTTATACTTCATATATAAATAACTGTCAAAATAGTTCTGACATGGGATCAGTATGGTCTTTAATGATAGTTTTCTTCTCCCGGAGCCGCTACATTTTTTACAAGTACCTTCTAATATTCTTAATGAAACTGAGTGCACTCTGTTTCGGAACCCACATTTTAATGTAGTCCCCGGATGTACCGGGACCTTCAGACTAGTAGTCAGTATTAATACTTAGGCTATGGATACCAGCTAAATTATAATGGCAAACCCAGGATTTTTTGTAGCCTAAAAATAAAATTAAATTAAAATAAAGCAATGCTTTCATTCTACATTTTAATTTTATAGTTGCAGTATATAATTGGGAATATCCATCGCTGTGACATAAGGAATGCGTTTCCTCCCCTCATGCAATGGGCCCAGGCTCGATTCCCGGTCAGAAAAAGTTTTCTGGATGGGCGTTTTCCTCACCTGTAAGACCAATGTCGGGAACTAATGGTCCCCGGATATCATCTGGCCGTCATTTTCACCTTAATCCCATCTGAGCCTTGTTCGGCATGAGTGGTGTGCCCCTTGTATGTCTCGTTTTCTGTGTTAATGTTGTCTCGAAGGTGTCCCCGGCATTATAGGCTGATCTCTCATACTTTATGCCCTCAATGTCCTCTTCTGGTGAAACAGTTCGTAATATAAATTGTGTAAAGATAAGAAGAAAGAAATAATGAAGTGCTGGTTATATAAATTATATGTAACATATATATAAGTATATGACTGGTTATATAACTTATATATAACTTACATAACCAGTCATATACTGGCAAACTTATATAACTTATATATACTTATATATACTTATATATAAGTTATATATAAGTTATATAACCAGTCATATACTTATATATAAGTTATATATAATTTATATAACCAGCACATCCATATGGTTTTATGCAATAGCATGCCCTTTGATTATTTACATGTCATATACCGTACTGGTAAAGGAACCACTTCCATACATGCTTTGTCAGGAGCTTTTTTATATACATCCTTCTTTCTTTCTTCTTCTCTTTACACAATTTATATTACGAACAGTGAAAATAATTCTAAAGATTGGAATTAATGGTTTTAATTAGTTAGATGGGATTTTTTAAATAATGTGATTTTTTAGTTTAATTTCAACGTGACTTGAAATGAGCTTCGCATGTTATTTTAAGAAAAGTCTTTGCTCTCACTCTAATTAGAAACATTGACAAAAAATAACATATAAATTTTATAAAATGACGGTACTTTTTAGAAACAATATATGATTGAGAAGTAGTACGTTTACGATATAGAACTTTGGTTCGTACCAACTATAAAACTTTAACATGTAGCATTGTTACAAACATCCATATGGTTTTATGCAATTACATGCTCTTTGTTTATTTACATGCCATGTACCCTACTGGTAAAGGAACCACTTCCATACATGCTTTGTCAGGAGCGTTTTCATATACATCCCTTCTGCTGTATAACGGTGATGCTATTTGCTTCCGAGAATAAAAGCACTCAGCTGTGGTTAGAATCCATTAATGCTACGTGCAGTGGCTAACCATATCATGGGTCGTTCGTTTTTACGATCTTTTAAGTCATATTTCCGACCGTGTTTGGCAATGCACGTGACGCTAGAAAATTATGCAATTCTCGTAACATAATGCACTCTGTCTTTGGGCTGGACTGGACTAATTTATTTGCATTCGAGAGAAGAAATTTTGGTTATAAACAAATGTATAACCAATGTTATAAGCCTGAAGTAGATGCATTTAGATCGTGTGAAAAGTTTGTTTTTCTACTTCTATACCAAATTGTAGTTATTTCAGTGTGTAATTTTCATTTAAGAAAGTGTTAATTTACTTTATATTATGTGGAATCTAGGCCCACATTATCGCCTATTGTGTTTTTTTTTCTAATTTAATTTATTCTAAACAATATGCTTTATCCAAATAAGTTCAGATTAACTCTTACACATTTCTTGGTAGACAAATCCTGCACAATCCCTATCAGTTATTAATCCATGCATACTCCGTGGCGCTACATCCCTGAAGGGACTAGGCCTATTACCCGAACGCTTCATCTTCTACCATAGGCAGATCGCAGGATGAGGGGGGCATGTGGTCAGCATGCCGATGGTTTCCAAGACCCGAGCCGCTACTTCTCTATCAAGTAGTAGTAGGCTGAGTGCACCCCGTTCCAGACCTCCCTACCTCAGAAAAATCCGAGGAGGTACCAAGGGTCGAACCCAGGCCTACGGATCTGTAACCGGCGACGATACCCACAAGACCTCTTATTATTATTATTTATACAATTATTTATTTGCGCAATCTTCGATTTTTAAGATATATTCAACGCCGTAGTTTCCTAACTCTTTAGAAGTAACTTGGTTTCACATCGACCATATAAATCATATCACACTTTTAATGTACCATTGCAGCGTTAAATAAATTCACTATACAGTGTTTCAGAGTAAATTCCCGCCCCATGCGTAACGTGATGCCATTTCTTCCAATTTAAAAAGAAACCAAAAAGCATGCAGACCAAAAATACCGGCTCTCTTGGATTGACGTCATATTGCCGAGTTTCCCGCCATTGCAAGGCTATGTTATTTCATCCACCTCATGTACAGTCTGGAAGCAGAGGAAATAGACGCTTACTTTCAACAGTTTCACATATTTCGATGAAGATACGATCTCACGGAATTAGAATTTTTGTTACGTGAAAGTCTTATTCAGGGCTGCAAAAAGGAAAAGCTCACATTTTTCCATTTGAAAAGTTTAACCCGTAATAGGAGGCACTTATTATCTTAATAAATTTAAAAGTTTCATCATTAAAGCATTGGATTTAGATTCGATCTCGGCCGACCTAAGTCGGAATATAAATTTATGGGCCTGTAAAAGAATTGACAAAATTCTCGCACATCGGCTATGGTTATGGGTCTAAGTAGCAGAAACACAACAGACCAACTAGAAGGGCATAAACAGAGATGGGACAACACTTTTTCCTTTACAAAGAACAACAACAAAAATATTTGGCATGAATGGAATGAATAATATGGTATTCACTAGCAGAATTGCTCAGACGCTGGAAGCTGGGCCAATGGCTGGCCAATTTGACTTGGATTTTTATTAAATCCGTAATCGTAATGGCAAATGCTGGATTGGAAATTTAGTTTATACTATCCATCGCGCTAATTAACCCGATATTATAGTCATTAAAATTAAATGTGACAATTTAACTCATATCCATATGTCTTTCTTTCAATTTGGACCAATAACTTTTGGATGAATCTGAAATCGGCCATTCACAGACCTGATTCACTCTATCTTTACAGAAATTTGCTTTACCATATCCCATAAAAGTGATATATTATGATCAGGTCGAAGAATCTCTAGACAGTAACTTATGCATATATAAGACAACATCTCCTCTCCCGAGAATGATATGTCTTGAAATCCATGTGTTTTTAAGTGTTTTATGGAGATAATGTCGTGTTATAATATGGGGGGAGTTGAAATGGGATTTTACCTTATTATTATTTATACAATTAACTAGCTTAAAAGACCCGGCGTCGCCCGGGTTTTGTATTTTGTAATTGGAAATTAGCTTATGAAGGATTTTCAATTTTAAATTCTAGGTCCTTATATAGGCATTTATAATTTGAAATAGGAAGAACGACTTATCACACTCAAACTATTCCCTCAGAAAACGCTTGATATAGTTTTTTATGGCTCATAGAGGATCTAGAATTTTGCATCCCATCGCTTGTACAGTGCACAGCAAGCCTGGTAGAGGTTCAAATAAGAAGACACAGAAATTCCTGTAACATAAAATTGTAATATCGAGGCGGGAAATTTCCCACTCTTATGTTACCATAAAGCCGTTTTGGGGATGAAATTAAACAGAAAGCATTATCACTTTCATACTTTCTCTCCAAAAACCTGCGATATAATATAATAATATACACATTACCATACCTCGTTTTGTTTTCTCTATGTCCAGGGTAGAGAAAGTTATGTGATTCCATTATTTTAGTGGATTTCATTCTGTAATATTTATTTATAACATGAATTATTTTGATAACTTCTCTTATTTGTCAAAAGTGCATTTCATTTGTTTTTTCCAAGCCCACCTGATACCATTTGCCAACAATATATTCTGTGATTTGGAATTGATAATTCTATGTAAAAAGGGATTAAGTATTTTCAAAAACATTTAATTTTTGGCATTTAGAATCAGAATTTTTCAAAATCCTTTCTTAGTGAGCACCTACATTATGAAACGAAGGTACTGTCAAAATTCCAAGTCTCTACCTGTTATAGTTTAGGCTGTATGTTGATTCCTGTCATTCAGTCAATCAGTCAGTCAGTCATTCATTCAGTCAGTCAGTCAGGACAAAGCCTTTTATATAAATAGAGATTATTTGCGCAATCTTCGATTTTTAAGATATATTCAAGGTATATTCAAGGTAAGGGTAACCAACTATCTTCGTTGCAGCAGTACGATGGCCTACATAAAGCTAAATAATGCATAAACTAACCACATTAGTTAAGTGCGCGAGCGGAGGCGGCTCCCGAAGCGAAGCGCCCTTGCATTTCTGTCCTCCTCCGTCTATCTGTCCTCCGTCTGTCTGTCTGTCCGCGATGCCCAGCGAAATCTACTGAACGCAGAGATCTGAAATTTTATACATAGGCGGACTAAAGGGTCGGAATGTGCACCTCGAAGCCGGAATTTTAATTTTCGATTTCGTTCGTGAGTTATGAGTGAAAAACGGGCAGAAAACGTGTATTTATTGCGTTTTCGAAGCATGAGTTTTCAGTAATACAAATCAAATTTACTCTATTTTTGTCATACCTTCGACATTAAAAAGCATCGCGATCTCTTGAATGTTGTAGCTCACGCTGGTCGATTCATTTGTTTTTAATGTCAAGGCACGCAAACATAATATGAAATTTTCAACCTACACCGAAGAGGATTATTATTATTATTATTATTATTATTATTATTATTATTATTATTAGGGATAATCAATATTAGCCTAAATATGGTCAAACGTTGTTCGATTTGGACGAAACTCACTATACAGGGGTTTTCTGGGCCAAGGAACTCGAATATGAGTTCGCTTTTACCAGGTGACGCTATCTAATCGTGATATGTAGTCCACATGATTTAGGTGTTAATATAATGATTTAACTATTATGCTCTTAATTTTTAATTTTTGAAATAATTATCGCGGGCACATGCTATCTTAAAATAATAAAAGGACGTGTTTGTCTGTCTGTCCACGATGCCCAGCGAAATCTACTGAACGCAGAGATCTGAAATTTTAAACATAGGTGGGCTGAAAGGTGGGCGAATGCACCTCGAAGCCGAATTTTTAATTTTAGCTTTCGTTCGCGAGTTATGAGTGAAGAACTGGCAGAAAACGTGATTTTAGCGCTGTCGAAGCATCAGATTTCAGTAATACATTTCAATGTCAAATCAATTGCAGTTGGCTTTGGCTATTTTTGTCATACCGTGGTAATAGAAGCATCGCGATCGCTAGAATGTTGTAAGCCCACGCTGGTCGATTCATTTGTTTAGAATGTCAATGCCCGTAGACATATGAAATTTTCAACCTACACGGAAGAAGGATAATCAACCCTAAATATGGTCAAACATTGTTCGATTTGAACGAAACTCACTATACAGGAGTTTTCTGGGCCAAGGAACTCGAATCTGAGGTCGCTTTTACCAGGGTACGCTACCTAATCGTGGAATGCACTCCACGTGATTTAGGTGTTAATAATTATAATGATTTAGCTTTGCTCTTAATTTTTAGTTTTTAATTTTTGAAATAATTATCGCGGGGGAAGCCGCGAGCACATGCGGGCACATGCTGTTTGTCTGTCTGTCCACGATGCCCATCGAAATCTACTGAACGCAGAGATCTTAAATTTTAAAGATAGATGGACTGAAAGGTGGGCGAATGCACCTCGAAGCCGAATTTTTAATTTTAGCTTTCGTTCGCGAGTTATGAGTGAAAAAATGGCAGAAAACATGATTTTAGCGCTGTCGAAGCATCAGATTTCAGTAATACATTTCAATGTCAAATCAATTGCAGTTGGCTTTGGCTATTTTTGTCAAACCGTGGAAATAAAAGCATCGCGATCGCTTGAATGTTGTAAGCCCACGCTGGTCGATTCATTTGTTTAGAATGTCAAGGCCCGTAGACATATGAAATTTTCAACCTACACGGAAGAGGGATAATCAACATAGACCCAAATATGGTTAAACATCTTTCGATTTGGACGAAACTCACTATACAGGGATTTTCTGGGCCAAGGAACTCGAATCTGAGATCGCTTTTACCAGGCGACGCTATCTAATCGTGGTATGTAATTCACGTGATTTAGGTGTTAATAAATATAATGAGTTAACTATTATGCTCTTAATTTTTAATTCTTGAAATAATTATCGCGGGCGATCGCTTGATTTTTTAAGTCCATCCTGGACGATTCATTTGTTTAGAATATCAAGGCCCGAAGACATATGAAATTTTCAACCTACACGGAAGAGGGATAATCAATATAGGCCTAAATATGGTCAAACATTGTTCGATTTGGACGAAACTCACTGTAAGTTACAGGGGTATTCTGGGCCAAGGAACTCGAATCTGAGGTCGCTTTTACCAGGCGACGCTATCTAATCGTGGTATGTAGTCCACGTGATTTAGTTGTTAATAAATATAATGATTTAACTATTATGCTCTTAATTTTTAATTTTTGAAATAATTATCGCGGGCGAAGCCGCGGGTGCATGCTAGTACTTGAATAAAGGTAAAGGTAAAGTGATCCCTATACAGGCCATGGAGGCCCAGAGGGTTCCAGGAGATTGAGGCTCCCAGATTTTGGACATTCGGCACATGAAGGTGGTAAGGTTGTCAGCCTCACGCACCGGCCGCCTTCACCCCCAGGATTGATCCTGGTACTCATTTCTGTTAGAGGCTGAGTCGACCCCAGGGCCATAGTGCCACCAGAAGGATTAGGCCAATTGAAAAATCTCAACGACCTCATCGAGAATCGAACCCGCGACCTTCCGGTTTGTAGCGCAGCGCATCAACCACTACGCTACGGCGTACCCCCAGTACTTGAATAAATAGGTGTTTATTAACTATTGGGTTTCCACTAGGTCCACGATCGTGTTTTGTTAAGAGAAAACAGCCACATTTATTATAACTTATGTCGTGATTGCCTTTCAATAGTATTCCTATTAAAATTCAGTAGAAATAATATCGCTTTAAAGAACAGAGTTACGGCAACCCTTGTTTTTACTGTTAAAGAAAAACTTACAGGCCTACTGCAGAGCGTTGCTTATCTAGGTCACATGGTAGAATGCTATTATTTTATATTCTTTACTTGTATTGCAGATCTGTAGATAGTAAAGTTAATAAAGTTAAGAAAAATATCTTTTGAAGATAGAACTGTTGCCTACTATTGCATTTCTTTATATGAAATTTCAAAACTCGTCAAATTTCTTTTTTCTTCTCTTAACATGCTTAACCTTCTCTTTCGGAGGGCTTACATAATACCAATGCCTGTAAGGAAGGGACGATGTTCTCAATCACCTTGATGAGAGATAAACTCGACGCACCGCCTCCTCCTAGGACAACACAAACACATAATACAACGGTCTTAAATGTATGACTTATATTAAAATAAACAAATATTACTAACGTTAAAGGATTTTGGGTACTTAAGTCTGTAACCTTTATTTTGTACCTGTTTATTATTATTATTATTATTATTATTATTATTATTATTATTTTGTTATTATTGTTATTGTTATTACTGTATTATTATTATCAATATAGACTACCCAAAATATTTTTCTTTAAACTAGATTGTTACCTATAACATTTTTTTTAAATGATGGTAATACGGTATTAATAATAACTTAATAAATAATAACAATACGGTATTAATTAATAATAATAACACGTTGTAAATGTTTAAGTTCGCACAGTTGGATTTAGATATTAGTGTGTGAGACGTTTAGGAAGTGAAGGAGCCTCTGAATGTAAATTGGCGAGGATTAAATTTTAATCAATTCAGACCTAACCAGGGTTTGCGAAATCTACATTGCTGGACCCTAGCCCAGCTTAAATACGTGTGGGCCACCTATTACGAACTCTGTATTAAGCATGACTCTAGAAAATAGTAATGATTGTTGAAGAATTGCAAGTCACTGGGTAGTTAAGCTCAATGTACCAAGACTTTAATATACCTAAAACAAGTGCCCCCTTGCTCGCTTTTATTATTATATTTTTAAAATTATTTAACACAAAGCACTATTAATTTATTCTAGAACATTTGATTACTACGATTGGAACTGACAGGAACGGTAGTGTTGAGGGTAAAAATATAGGCTTAGAATATATAGGATGAAAGAAGTATAATTATGCGTATTACGAGTAAAGGAGGTAGTAAATAACATTGACATAAATATAAAATCAAATTCTCGTTTTGTGATTACATGGTTAAGTAGCAGGTGCCTGTGGCTTTGCCGGTGTTTATTAATTCAATCGCTAGATTATTTTTTAAATGTTTACTTAACAGCAAACTATTGAAAACATGATTATTAACACTTACACGTAAATCATTCATAAACAATTAAAACGATTAATAAAAAAGCTAGAAATCCGGCTGGACACGTAAGGAATCTACGTGATTAATATGTCACATGTTGCCAGAAAAAGTTTTTTTTTTTTTTGAGGTTGAGCTAATGTAAATATGTGTCGATTAAAGACACAAGCCAGTTCGTGTGCTTTTATAGCGTTCTGATGCTGACGCACTCCATCTTGTTTATCGCACTCTTGGTAGCATTGGGAACTTGAATTGATTCATCGAATCGTTGCATGGACTGTTCATTCATTTAGTATGCCGTGATCTCAAAGCGGGCAGAGTATTGACAACAAAGTAAGAAAACAATTTATTATTTACAAAATCCGTTACATTTTATTCATGGAATAGTCTTAATAAATCCTACTCAAGATTACGAGTTTCATAAAAAAATTTGCTCGAACTGCGTTCTCGCAAATATATCCATAAACATTTAATCTCTCGTGGGAATCCCTATGAAAAGGACATCTTGCATTGGCAGAGTCATGTCATTAAGATACGGTGATAATATTACGTTTTAGGCCTATGTGTATATCAATTATATCCTCTCTCATATAGGTTAATAAATAAATACTAGAAATAATCACAGACCATGTACGCTGTGGTGCAGTTAGTTGAGGCAGTGCGCTACAAACTTATAGATCTTGGGTTCGATCTCTGATGAGATCGTTGGAATTTTTCAGTTGGCATAATCCTTCTGCAAGCATTATGATTCTGGAGTCCACGTAACTTCAGACAAAATAATTCCAGTAGCAATACTGAAGGTAAAGGCGGCCGGTGACAACCTTACATTCTTTACTACCGGATATCTAAAAATCTGGGTGCCTCAACCTCCTGGAATCCTAAGTTATCATAATAATCTAAAGAATTAGATTTGGGATCAGAGTTCACAAGATTTCAATATGAGGGTTGGTATAATATATGGCCCCACTGTTATACTGAGCATTTAATCGCCTCAGATTTTTAACATTCTCTACTGGAAGTAGAGGGATTTAGTACAATAAAAACGCACTATTTTTTTTAATTGCCTGGAATTTGAACCAGTTCAAATCTGTGTCCAGAACAAAGCCTGAAATAGCATCAAATATGAGCCAAAGAGAAATATGTTATTATTGAATCACTAGCATCCTATTTTTATTATATTATTTACCTCTTCTTACGTCAATGTAATGTTTCTATAAATACTCCAGTTTTCACCCTAGAGAGGTGATCCTCTAACACTGTAGTTAAAAATCCCGTATAAATTTCAAACCGATTGTTTTATCTTGGAAGGTGAAACAAGAAGTAGCGTATATTGGTAACCCTTCTTTTTCATTCTAGGACTCTGGAAATTCTACATTCAGTCTTCCTGGCTTCAAATCTAAGGTATGTCTGATGCACGGCCTCTCGATAACATCCCATGTTACATCTCTGCATGTACCGGTACCGAAAAATTGTTGTAAACTTCATTTTCTTATTGGATTTCAAGTAGGTCTTCTTTCTGGCTTTAATTAACCGTCTTTAAAAAAATAGTTCTTTCTCTTTCCAGCTTAGTCTATATCTGGTTTTCATATATTCTTTCGAGATAATTTCTCTTCGGTACTTCTTTTAACAAACACAATTTACTAACAATAAGACAGTGTCTGTTGCTTTGACTTTACCACTCCTTTATGTTGATGAAATAAACAGAAAATCTTCTAATAATAACTTGAAAGTTGAGACATCAGCCGTGCCAGTCAATAATAAAAAAAATAAGAATAGCATACTCGTATATATGGCCATATGTGTGAGACTGTATAAATAGCTGTGTGTTCATTCAATCTTTGGAAGGATTATACGTGGGCGAAGTAAGCAATTATATAATAAATAAATATCTTTGCAATTAATTTTTAAGTCATACATCTGTATGTCTCACATACAAACTTTTATAAATTTTGGACTAATTAATTTTTTTAGGGAAAATGATGTACGTAAATGCTAGTAGTTATGGTTGGATTCATTTTTCTGAACTTACTCTCTTATTTACGATTTACACTGACTTGTCTAATATGGTAGAGATTTCTACGCTTTCGGTGTGGTGCATGAGGATGGTAGTGGTGGACAATTGGATAAGGACATTCTAGTTGAGGTGGGGGATCGTATGGTTCAGAAAAAGCAATTTACTAAGTGAATGCTGGCGCTATCTAACAGCAAAATGTTACACAACTCAGTGCCAACGTCTGCTTCTAGATGGCAGGCAGGTGCTTGTTGATTGTTCACGAGCTTGAAAGCTTTTCACCTGCCGTTTTTTTAGAAATAGAGTTTCCTGACTTACGTTAGTTAAGATTACATTTCATTGAACTGTAGATGGTTGGTATCAGCGGCTATGGAGAGTTAAACATTACCACAGTTACTTTTATTTTTATTTAGTTTTCCGTTATTAATTTATATACGTCACAATTAAACATTATTGTAATCAAACGGCTCTGATCTCGTTTAAGCAAAAGTTGAACGGAAGACTGAAATTCACACTGAACAACCTATGATCTGAAAAAAGATTCCTCTTGTAGTATCTTACTATACAAAAATAAACAATTAATTAGTTCCCTATCTTGAGGCGGGAAGCTAACTGGTATTTTGAACATATAACCGAGAACCAGGGAACCTTCATCTCATCCTATTGAACCACGAGGTTTAAAGTAGGTCAGTAAATGCAATTAAAATACTCTTGTAGACCTACTTATCCAAACTTTTTCTTTAAATTTGCCAAAGACATAGCTTTAAAAGGCTTCTCACCGTTAATTATGTCACCCCTACAGCCCAATTTAGTTGTCCATTAGAGTATTATTTATTAGAGGATAAGGGCATTGTGATTATGTCTGTGATTTCTCGTGGTCATAATTTTGGTTCGACGCTTCTGTGAAATCATCAGTGAATGAGAAAAATTTCAGTAGAATATAGTACTTGATTTCCATGAATGATACTACCGTAGTAATAACTTACTAGGATAAAAATCCTCAAGTTTTCCATAACGCATTCCTTTATTATTCTTGTATCTGTGTTTAATAGTTTCTTGAGGTTTTTTGAGGTTGTTACTTCTATAGCAGTGAAAAGGTTTAGTTTCGAAAATCAAATAATTTGACGATATTTGATGAGCCCATAAATAATATTATGTACCTTCTTTGTAATTCTTCGCATTTAAAATCTACGTCACATCATATTTTAGATCCCACAATTACATTAAATTTGTAAAAAATAATAATTATAATAAAAAATTAATAATAATAATAATAAAAAAAAATGAAGGTGCGAATTTGGGGGAAAAAGACATTCGCTAGAAAAATTACTCCAACACCAGCATCTTGTTTATGTTTAACTACGTTGGGGTCTCTGACCCAAAACAGCCGGTGAGGTTTTCGGGAAAAGCTTTTTTTTCTGAACTGAGGAATAGCAGAGATAGCTTCCGTGTATTTAAACTGCCTTACAGCCTATTGCCGTTTAGCCATAGTACAATAAATCCTAAAAGTGCAGGAAAACTTTAGGATTTTGTCGGGGTAAAATAAATAAAATTTTGAACTTTTTTAAAATTTTGCTGTCGGTTACAGGATAGAAAGTATAATTCGCCCAAATCTCAGGATTTTGACTCATCTGGAAGTGGGTAAACATTAATGGTACATTTTATGAAGTAAATTTTAACTGATATTAATTTAAATGGATGTGATATAGGATGAAATAGGGAGGATGATTCTTGGTATGTAAATATCTAATTCTGCATTTGCCTTTACGACCGGGAAAGCGATGAAAAAAACCATTAAAATTGGCCGGCTCCGGGATTTGAATCTGGGACCTCCCGAATGCGAGTCAATTAAGTTACCATCTCGGCCACCTCGCTCGGTTTACGGAAATTATTTCTATCCCTAGCATGTCGAATGATTTGTCAAAGCTCAGTGTATTGCAACTTCCAAAGCCCTATGTGAACACTGGAAACAGTATTGTTGTCATGAGAACTGTGCAGAGATTTTAAAGTGCGTCCGCACTTTTGATGGTTTTTTAGGGGTAAAAATTTAAAAAAACATATTTTTCGGAATTTTTCCTTCGGTTACAGGCTAAAAGCTAATTTCAAGTTTCTAGCTCATCTGGCGGTGGGCAAACATTAATAGAGAGTGCGGTAAAAATTACAAAAAGCACAAGTGCCGTAAGTAAATCATCATAATACAAGCATTTATGGAAAACCGGAACCAAGTCCCCCCCAGTTTGTGGCGACTTTAACAGGACAAATATTTGGTTCCCATAACAACAAACACATGAGAATCACTTTCTGAAATATAACATCCATCTTCAATAGTGTATATACATAATATTTTTAGCTAATATCTCGATTAATGTAAATAAATTGATATAAATAAACCTCGTGCAAAAAATAGCATGCAATACTCGTGCCGTAAGCGCATAACGGATCTCGGAAAATTGAAAAAAACTCGGCGCAAGCGCCTCGCAATATACTATAACATGTAACAAATTATCAAAACTGCTACGTAAGTTTATTGAAATGTTTCTGGGCATGTTACATGATTAAAATTAAATTATCTGCAGTGGTTTATTATACTAGAAATAATTGAACAAAACGCAAGAGATTAAGGTATGATCGAAAGCTATACAATGCTGAATTTATACAATAATACAAGTATAAGCCATCATCAACTGAAATCATCAGTGGGATCTAAGTTTGAAATCAATAGAGAGAATTTCAGTAGAATAACTGGTTACTATGGATTAGGGTCGAACGCAAGGATAAAAATTCTCACAATTTTACAAGCAGCTTTACTCCATAAATATTATATTTCTGCTTTTATACAGTTTTTGAACGAACGAATTTATGCTTCACTAGCAGTGAAATGTTTAGAGCGAAGTCTTTCCTTTTTTCGGAATTCATGTCTAATACCGTAAAGCTTCACGCTAATCATTCCGTCAGTGAGTCAGTCAGTTAGCCATGTGGCTTTATGTTATTTTAAATACTGTGAAACTTGTATTTAATAAGTTTGAAATGAATGTATTCCTATATCAAGACAACAATCAGGCAAGGTCAGGTCATATCTCTTAAGTAGGCATAGGCTACCAAAGTTTGCAAAAATTGGTTTGGAGAACTGAAGAAATGATCAAAACAGAACCTTTATTTACATAATGAACTTCTAATGAAAACACCTAGTAAACTTGGCGATCAGCTTGCTCACGATTTGTATTCCTTGACACACATGCAAACTAATCAGAGTTGTCCATTTAATCAGATGGATTAAATAAAAGTCTTACTTCGAGAAAATTTCAGTACCTGCTATCAAACTTATGGTTGAGGTCTAGTGAAGACAAAACTATCACAACCTATGGAAAACGTATCATAGAAGTAGAAGTATTGCGGAGTAAAGATGATTCTTCACACTTGATTTCCCTGAGTGAGCCAAATTCTTGACCAGTAATTCAGTGGATCTCCTTTAGAGAAACCCCCATTTCAGGCAATAAATTCAGTCCCCTCTCCCTGCGTTTCGTTATAGAGGAGTTTACAGTTGTTAATTCTACTTCTTCCGAAATCCGGACATAATGTACGGTTACCATACGTCCATTTATTTAAAGGGATTACCTGCTTTTAATCTCTGGTCCAGTTATTTCGGAAAAAAAAAAAATACTTTAACGGGACGCTTATTTCCCTTTTTAAAGTCTTTGTTTCCGTTTTGTCTTTTTTTAAATTCGTAGCATGGTTTCATTTTTGTATATGCCTATTGGAACATGTTGATTTCTTATATTTAGAAGTTGAAAACACTATGGCTATTATCCACCTTCCTAAAAGCACTCTCTTTGCAATAAATCGAACAAGCTGCAGCTATTTATAGCACTGCTACATGAAACGAGTATAGTGTGAATAGTACCAGTAAGCCTAATAGTGAAGTTATTAAAGCAATACTGTGATTAGTTATATTTCATCCTGTTTTTTTATCATGCTGAAAAGGAAGTATAGTTTCACTTTGGATTTAAAACAACAAACAAGTTGCTTTGTAAAGTGTGTAATTCCATTTTTTCCATTGAACACAGAGCGTTTGAGCAAGAAAAATGTTTGATGTATTTACTTTTATGAAAGAATATTGAAAGAAGAAAACTTTTAGAAGGACATAGTATCCTCACATAAAAAAATATAAAATATAATGATAATATTCTGTTACTGTACAACTGTAATCATAAACACTTGAAATTCCATTCAACTTAGGCCTATGTTCAAAATAATTAAACAGTAATCATATGTTTTTCAACTTTCATGCAGACCATGTCCCGTTTTTGCGCCTTTTTAAAGTGCTGAAATAATTGAAATGTTCTTTTTTTTGTTTTCGTAAATTAGGTCTCCCTAATATAATGAATAGGGCCCAGATTTTTATGTGCTAAAAACTTAAAAATATGTATTTTTTATGTGCTAAAAATGTTAAAAATATGTGCTAAAATTTCAAAAATATGTGTTAAAACTAAAAAAAAATCTGAAAAAGAAACAAAAACACGCAGTGTTGAGATTGGGTTCTGTTCTTCCCCGATAAGCAAGTGCAAGTGAATCACTCTCACCTCGTTGCAAGTGAAGCATTTGTGTTGAATTTTTCGAGATACAAATTTTTGTTGTAAAATGTTAAAGGAGAATGAGGAAAAGTACTACAATATTTATTTATGGAGAATGTATCGAAAATATTTATTTACATAACTTTTTTGTAAAACATTCGTTTTTATGTAAAATAAAATTTGGAATTTGCGGTTGTCGGACCTTGATATGAGCATCAGGGAAAAAAATTACATAAAAATCAGGAAAAGTACTAAAATATGTATTTATGGAGAAAATATCGAAAATATTTATTCACATAACTTTTTTTGTAAAATATGTGTTTTTATGTGAAATAAAATTTGGAATTTGCGTTGGTCGGACCTCGTTTTGGATAATAAACTTCGTTTTAGGAATGTACGCGTTAGGAAAAAAAAAAACATTTTTTTACATACAAATCCGGGCCCTAATAATGAACCAAAAAATGGACGTTTGATAACAGAGTTCGGGGCTCGTATGAGTGGCAGTGTGAAATGTGTGACACGAGACAGAGCTGCTGACAGGCTGCAGATTACAGCACCTACCAGTCACGATTAGCAATTAATGTAGTCACGATGCTCACAACTAGACCACACACTGCAAATTATTACAAATCAACTCGCTTAAATATGTCTACACATTCTATTAAGTCACGAGCACTATCACTGTGCTCTGCATCCCATGTGGTATGTAACTGTCAGGCTTTTCTATATGATTGCAGGTCACTCAGTGTTGTTCCGTAAGAATTCGCTGTTACCGTGTTGGGGGGAAAAAAATGATGTCCAAAAACTTCAAGGAGCATTCCTGCAAAATTGGAGAAAAGTTAATCCTCGCGGTTGATCGAAACTGCATAAGAAATAAGTTTTCAAACAGACGGTACACCGAACGGTTGAGTTAAAACAGGACCTAGCTTCTCTCGGTCAAAAATAGAATGAAACTACAAGCGGTAAAAATTAATTCTGACATTGTAAAAAGCAGCCAAATAGAAGGAAGAAAGGAAAATCTAACAAAATAATTAAAGGAGAAAATTAGTATAAATTAACTGCTAATTATCAGAGAGTGATGTGATGTTACCTTGTCACTAGTAATTGGTGGGATAAAGCTGCATGTAGGCAAAATTTATGGAATGGGGATGTATATTATTTGCGTTAAAAGTCTGCATAAACCATTTAGTTACAAGATTAAGTGCACTGAATAATCATTATCTTACTTTACAAATCAAGAATGCGTCTGTTTTTCATGCAATAAGTACACAAACATTTAGACTTAAGTAGTTATCGACTTGCTTGCGTTATCTTAAAGTGCTCAAATTATTTAATGAAGAGTAAGAAACGCTTGCCTAGTAGCACATCAATGAATGTTTAAATGAAATGAATTCCGTACCGGTAAAGTAATTGTTTAATCATTAATATTTCAGAACTATACGCACATAAAGTAACCAAAAGAAACTCTGTACAATTTATGAAATTATATTCGGCGATATCCTATGTATTATGGCTACATAGAAAATATTTCAAAAGAGTATTCTGGAAACCAGAAAACAAAATTTTACATTGGTATGTTAATGTTTTGTTGGGTATATTTGCATTATCTATTGTAAAATTAACAGTTCTCTTAAGTTTTCTTTTACACTCTGTTCAATGCTATATCTAAAATTCAGGAAGGTTTATTCTATTGTGATTATGTTTTAAGAAAGTCTACTCTTCAAATCAAGGTTTCAGTTCTCGGGATAAAAATCGTATATAAGTTATATTCTCCGAAAATTCTATGTGTGCCAGTAAAAGGCCTTAATGTTTTGATTTTATTGGATATATAAATTGCTTAAAAAAAGACGGAATTCGGCATTTGATTTTCAGTAATTTTATACAGTGACTAATTGATGTGATCGAAATCGTGAACTACAATATTAAACAATTTTGTTTTTCTTCCCTCCACCAACACAATTGGTATACAGCCACGTTAGCCAAACCCTTTCTCGAGACCCGCGTGCGGCACTTCTAACATTCTCGTGTGGCTCTTAAAGATTCTGAGGCTAAACTGAAAATTGTTTAATTTTTCTGGCCTTGCGATTTTTTAAAACTGCTTTAAAGCGAACAAAAAGTTTCGCGGTAGCCTACTTGTCAGATTTCTCGAAACAGTTTCGCTACTCTTCATGAAGAATGGTGCCGTATATCAAAGCCCATAGTGATGGATTCAGCTGCATCAGCTGTAGAGTTGGTGCTACTGAATATTTAAGAAGCAGAGGGATTAAACAGTTGAACGAAAGTGTAGGCTATGTGCAGTGGTTGAATTTTGGAAGCAGGTCCCAGAGCATAAGTATCCAAATATAAAACTGTGCGAAAAGACTGATTTCCTTTTTTGGGACAACATATTCGTGCGAGACACTGTACTCAACGACGAAGTTCATTAAATCGAAGCATCAAGAGTCTAACTGATGAACATTTAACTAAGCTTGTGAGAACCGCCTTAACTGGCCAACTACCAGATTTCAAGCAATTAGCAAGCAAAGTGGAGAGTAGAAAAAGTTCATGTTACATAAAATCTTGCAATTTGTAGAAGCTATACAAATGTTTATTAGTGTGTTAAATGAACAGTGATGAGATGCAAGTTTATGGATAAATAACATTTTTCTGCTGTTTTTTAATTATATTTCTACATTTGACCTTCCAAAAATTCACATTTAACCTTAAAAATATGTGTGGCTCTTTTCAAACTTTTCCCTCAAAATGTGACTCCCAACACTCTGGTAGCTGGTCACCCCTGGAACATAGGAGCTCCATCTCCCTCCCCCTCCCCCAGCTCACATCTTCCCAGAAGACGACTAAAGAGCCAGTAGCAGCCAAAATCTCGGACATCTTAAAAGCTCTTCATCCGGTTGGAATCCCGAGAAACGATCATGCATATTAAATATTTATCTGGAATTATTTTACAATGAACATGTTTCATTGTCATGTTAAACCTCAGAATTCTTCATGTACTGACTGAGATATTTCGTTCTTGCATGGGCACATTACATATAAAGAACCCAAACGTTTTATTTGTATCATGAAATGAGATCTCTCCTTCCTCAAACGAAGAGAAATGTCAGGAGCAAATTTAATAGTTTTAATTGGAACCTGATCAAGCGAAGCTGGAGTACTTACTGGTTAGTATGTAGGAGTTTTAATGAAACTGAGTCCTCATTACTCAGCAGATAAGACATGGCTGAAAACCTAGACCGAACTCCAAAATCAAGAACAAACTTCACAATTAAGAATGTCGCATACGTCTGAGTTATAATCGATCACAGTCATGAAGTAATGAAGTTTAATGAAATTTTAAGATTTCAGCCTTCTTGATAACACTTTTTTCGCTATTCTAGTATTTGGTTTTCTCTGTTACAAATTAAATCTTGTTGTTGCGACAGGCGTAATTCAGAAGATTTATCCTGAACAGCGAAACGATCGAGTTGTTTTGAATCAACGACATGGCCGACATGGAGAGCAAATACGTGATTCAGTTTATTTACTTAATTTCTTGTTTTCATTAAGTATTTATTTCCTATTATTCGTGAAATGTCCTATTAACTACAACTCGAAGATATTATGGTTATATCTAAATAAATATACTCACAACTGCGTTCCTCGTAAATTCATTGTTAAAATCACAACCTATCCTGGTATTACAGTTGATAAATTCGCGTTCAAGGAATTCAGCTCCATATCCAATCACAGAAATAGCAGCAGCAATCGTGTAAGTACTGCGAACATTTACATTAAATTAGGTCTGTTAGACAATTAATCGTTTAGGCCAAAAAAAACTAAAACGATATTTCGAAGCTGTGTACTGGCTAATTTACATAGGCTACAACGCAAGAGCACGTAGATAAGATAAAAATATGAAAGTGATAAAACTGAAACAATAAAAATAATAATTGAAGCATCTACGAATGGTTCAAATTCCACATATCCCTGTACTGGATAAACTGAGTCATAATCTAAATAGTAATCTTTCTTCGCATTGGTTTCTGCATCTGTCATGCACCCGTGTTTGATACATATACCAAGGAAGAGCTATAACACAAATAACTTAGAAAGAACATTGTTTATGTAAATGACTAAAAGTATGTGCATTGGAATTCCATGTTATATAATTTACTGTTCATATGAATTATTATGTCAGTCGTTCTTGTCATATTCTGGTGGCTGCACATACTTTGTTTTGATTGAGGTAAACATTTTATATCCGTGATCAAATAATAATAGGTGCTCAGATTTAGGCGGCGTAATTAAGTACTGTAGATTACATGTATTTGTCGAAGATACTATGGTACTAAAGGAATTCATTATTCCCTTTACAAAAATTATAATGAATTACCACAAGATATTAAGGATATTAGAAATATAAAGACTTTTGCTTCAAAGACCAACTTTTATTTATGGTCACAACTACTTTCATGATTCCTACTTTTCTATTTTTTCCCTATTTTTTCTATTAATTTTATGGTTTATGTGATAATCTTAGTAATTTGCTATGTTTTCATTAGATTATATTCAATAATTGTACTTTTTCCTTCCTAGCTCTTAGTAAGTATAATTGTTGTTCTCTGTGTATTATAATGTACTGCCCCTAGTTATGAACATTGTTGCTCTTTGGGGTCTTTATTGATACATAAAATAAAAAATAAACGTATATTCTAATTGTATTACTTTTGATTCTGTACGTCTGCCTGTTCAGTACGCATTGTGAGAGTAAATTTTATTGAGAAAACCTCTATACTTGAAAATGTAGAATAATTCCATCTTTAGCGCATGGGATTATTAGTAAATTGTGTGGGTGAAGGTAAATCGTGTGTCCTGAAACATTTGTAACATTTACAGCAAGAAATTAAATTTTACTGCATTTCAACGAGACGACATTAAAAAATAATACATTTCCCCCTCAATTTTCCTATATTGATATCAGAAGTATAAGATACAGTGTACATGCACCTTTTTTGCAGTAAATACCAAAACCCTAAATCAAGTATTGCACATCAAGGTAGGCGTACCTATTTTTATTATAGTATTGATAACGCTTTAATAAATGAAGAAGCCAATAGTGTTTTAGCACACCTATCTTAGTTTTTATGGCATCGTTAAAGTGGCGCCATATAAATATATATAAAGGTGTGATATAGTAAAGTATTACGATGTCACATTTTAAATAAGAAAAAACTGGCCTTGCAAGAATTTAAAAATGGAATGCTTATATTGGCTGAATGCCCTAAATGAAATTTATTATGAGAAAAGTATGAACATGCTTACAACATGGACACGAGGACGTGCAGAACATAGCAAATCATTATGTAGTAGAGCAGGGCTTGCCGTATTACCATTTCTTGGCGGGTGCTAAATAAACCATCTGAGAAAGAATCGAGGACCAGACACACAAGATTTTGTTGGCTGGTTTCTTAATTGACGTTATGTTTTGAAACTTTTTCGCATTTCATTTTTAAATTCGAGTGCGCATGCGTAGAATGTAGTAGCCACACCAAGTTACCACGTTTCAGAGTTTCGGCTGCTTCCAACTTCTGTGAGTCAAAATTGATAATTTCGAGGCGTAAGGTATAGGCTACACCTACTTTGAATGATATAATTTTTTCACATGGCCGTGGTGGGAAAGTAGATCAGACTGAAAAATGTGAGTCAATTGGAGAATTTAAGGTTGGCTGGCATGTTGGTATGGCAGCTCAAGTGGCAGAGCAGTGACATGGAGAACCGAAGATTTGTGGTTAAAATCCCGGCTATGGCATTGAATTTCTCAGGCTGACTCTATCTTTCTAGTTTAGCCTATACACGGCCAATGTAAAAGCATTATCATTCCACTGTGACCTACTAGTGGCTTATTATGAAGCCCTGGTCTTAAAGCACTTACGGGTTTGTAAGTAGCCATTGGGTTTTTATCTCAATATTGAGAACGCCTGGTGGTACATCGAGATATGTGAGTCAGTTGGAGATTTTTAATACTGTACTGGCACGTTGCCATGGTAGCTCAATTGGTAAGAGCAGCGGCACGGGGAGCCGAAGATATGTGTTTCAATCCCGGCTACAGCATTGAATTTTTCATTCTGACTCTACCTTTCCATACATGTACTTTATTTGGGGATTTGTTTGCAAATGAAAGTGGAGAAAACAGGAAATTATTAGATGTCTTGATCTACTTGCAGTGCAGACGTGTTCCTCTTATAGCCTACTGCAGATTGCATGGTAAACTTGCGGAACAGATTGAAAATTGTTAGTTTGTTTTGCACTTCGACTTTTGAGTCAGCATTAGCTTGCCTCTGAGAATAAAGGCCCACACCGATACACATATGTAATCCCTTATTATACAAAATGTACAGATTATTTTCATATCAAATTTTATGGTGGTAGATTGTTGCCTCATGATTGCGTATCATTAAGTCAGATATATTTTTGCTAAACACATATAAAATAATAATGTGATAGCAATGATTTAAGTACAATTTTGGGGCTAAATTTAAGTGCAACATTTCCTGGATGAACATTCATTACTTGTTAAATTGGTACTTAAAACCATATGAGCACTAAGTCAACGATGTGGATAATAATAGTAACGGTTTCATAATGACAGTACTGTATTACTATTATTGATATTATTATAATTATTGGTGATGTTTCATATTATTCCATATTTTATTGATTTTTGTACATTTTATAATACCTTATTAATATAAAATAAAATATAGAACAATTTAGGACTCGCGGATGGAGAAATGCCAGTTGCTTCACGTTAAAGATTGTCAGGTAATATTACCGCCAATTAAAATTAAGAAATAAAAAACGCGATTCATTTAAGTGTGATGTTGAGACATAGGTGTAGGCCTACATTAGGTGGATTATTTTGGACAGTCCTGCTTATGGTTGTTCACGGACTACATTGTACCTGAATAGCTGCAAGACAGCTGCCTCTTTATTTATGAGGATATCAATTAACGTCAGTCACTATCCATTGTTAGTTTCTATTATTCAATGTTATGTAGCAGGTAATAACTTAAGACTGACATTGTAGAATGTGAAAATAGACTCAGTTTAATCACGCAACTTCATTATCTGAGAGGTCAAAGTGTCTTTAAAAACAATGCCATGGGGGATGGAATCAAAGTATTAAGACCCATATATTATTTGCAGTAAACCGCATTGACAACTCGTAGACGTTCGTTAAAATAATACGGAAAATAAACTTTCTGTTAACCTCAGTAGAACTGGTTTTCATTATCTAAACCTTTCCAAGCTAAATTTACTTCTTTCTCTTATTGCGGGCAAAGCTTATTCTCTTCACATTTTCCTGATGATCTATTTCCTTTTTCACGAGTGCAATATAAATATAAAATCGTAAATGTAAGATGTCTGAACTCCATTCATTTGTTCAATAAAATTTGAACTTGTATTTGAAGTAAATGCTCAGTCCTTAATATTTTAAGTTCTGGAAATTTCGGTTACTAAGAGACGTTTCTTATTCCTTCCAGAAATTCCCTTAAATAAGTGTTTCACGTATTTCTTTAACAGGCTACAAGTCTAAACTGGTTGTGATCTTTTACATTGTTTACTTGATCTAAGGGAGTTTTTAAGTGACTAGATTGTGTAAACAGTTATTGAGAAATCCATGAAAACTAATTATTATTATTATTATTATTATTATTATTATTATTATTATTATTATTATTATTATATTATATGATTATCAGGTGCTTCCCTTGCTATAGGCAGAGCACCAATGCCAATATTTCATGGCAACTGAAAAAAAATAGTGGTTTAGGTACATTTTTCGTAAACCTGTATTGCGAATACATTTTCCGAAATAGTCGAATAATTGAATAATATTTTCTTCATATTACATAAGTCACTTAATTGATGTTAATGGACAATTAAAATGGTTAACCTACTTTCTTTCCCAGCGGATAAAGAAAAGTACTGAGTATTTTGTGCTTGTAAAATTGAATAACAATTGATAAGAGCTTTATATATATTCTCCTGATAACATTGTTTCGGTTTATTAGACCGTCTTTGATAACATTTTAAAAATGATTTCATTAGCCGTAAAGGTTTGTGCCAAGAGATAATTGAAAAGAGTAATTGATTTTTTTTTACAATGAAGTCGTCACACCTCCTGTCCTGACTCTGCAATCATATTAAACACAGTATCCTTGACTTGCAGTTGTTTGCAATGTTCTGTTTGCTCTTAAACACAATCTGACTTTAATCTGCCTTCGAACTTCTGCAAATTGTTGCAACACATTATTCTGAAAAACACATTTATCCCTACCAGCTTTGTAATCAAATGGTTAAACTATGCCAAGGGAAATAAGTGGACAGTTTGTTCTGACATCAAATTAAATAGCTGATGAAATATTTGATCACTCAGTTTGATTCATACAAATAACATTTTATCTGGCCAGATAGGGAAAGTAAATAAGTAATAATTACAATAATAATATGTGTAAGGATCTGTTGCCTACACATTTTTGTCTATTCCGAACTTCATCTGTGAAATGGTTTCGACTGACTTTGCGTCTTCTTGAACCTGATAATTACGTTTAACGCAAGTTGTGCAAAGCCTGTATTCAATGTCCATACCCAAGCGAAATTGTTATACTGTAGTTTTTTATAACTGCCACTAACGGCGGGGTTTATAATGGACAGCAAACAGTCTGATCATATAGTTGTAATACTGATTTATATTAAAAAAATAAAACGTATGGAAAATTACTTAGCTTAATATAATTCAAGGCATACCATAGTGCAGTAGATTGAGGCACTGCACTATTAAATGCAAGGTGGTGGAATCGATCTCCGATGAAGTAGGCCTAATTATGTTTTTTTTCAATTGGCGTACTGGCACTAGGACCCTCGAGATGAAGTACTTCATCTCTGATGAAGTAATTGTGTTTTTCAATTGGCGTACTGGCACTAGGACCCTCGAGAACTGGCGCAGGAACCGTCAGTCCCCGGAAATTTATAAGTGGGCTGGACCTTTACGTATTGAAGTTTTATTTTAAAATATTTATTTATACATTTCATATTATTTCGAGTATATTAAATTTATTGACCAAGCACTACATCATATTATTGTCTATTTGAAACAGCTTCATTCTGTTTCTTACAGTTACAGATTGCATTTTTGGTTGCCTAAAACTGGAGATGTTTGCGTATAATTATTTTGAATTTGCAGTATTGAGGACCCTACCCCAGAGTTTTCTTTTAATTTAATCGGGGAAAATGTAGCCTAACCGGTATCCAGGAACCTTAAGTATCTCCAAGGCCTGTTTATTAAAGAGTAATTTTGAATACATATCCGATGAATATAAGATTGTCATTATTCTATTGAATGGATATTTAACAAGATATAGATTCTAATATTGTCTATTTGAAACAGCTTCATTCTGTTCCTTACAGTTACAGATTGCACTTTTAGTTGCCTAAAACTTTCTTTACTGTTTGTTAATGATTAGAAGTACATACCATGCTATAGTTTCTCTCCAGTTGCCACGAAAATTTAGTGACTTATACGCCATAATTTTCTCTGTTTAAATTATCACCTTCTTCACTAAATTATCCGCACGGTTTTAGAAGGCATATGAGCTGAGCCAATGCGTGGATTAAAGTGACGAATTTCCAAATTTTAGGGAATTGAGTAACAAGAAACTCGGTTGCTCTCGCTTGTACCGTGGATGTCCGAACTAGGCAACAGAACTTTAAAATACCATTGCAAATTCGTCATTTTAATGCACGCATTGGCTTGGTTCATATTTCTTCTGGTTGCGGATTGTGTCATCACTCGAGCAGAAATGCATGTTCATTAGGTTGCCTATCCAGATGGCGCACCGTGTAATCACATGTTACTTAGCAGTCAGAGTATTCAAGTTTATTACGGTGGAGTCCCGCTAAATCGGACCCCGCCCGTCCGGTTATCCGGTTAATCCGGGACAAAGATATTTTTAAAATCCTACATCAGTTCCTAGGATAAAAACTTAGGTCTCCGTATGCAGTAGTATTAACACTAAAATTAAGCTGTAGGAAAAGTTATATTTGCGAAAAGAGAATCTTGATTCTTATAGTTTTACTCATATAAAACTCGTATTAGGGTACAGTACGTGCATTTTATGGCAAATTCCGTTAATCCGGACAGGGTCCAGTCCCATCTAGTCTGGTTTAGCGGGACGCCACTGTACTTATGATGTTAACGTCTAGCCAAGTCCGTGGATTCCTAGACCAATGCAGTACCATTAAACTTTATATTTAGAAAGAGTCATTCACTCACATTACGTTCGCTTAGCTTCACATTTCGACATTCACTTTTTATTAAGAGCTTGGTAACATATAAGTACCTTTCGAAATGACTTGCAATTCCGGCGATAGGCCTACTACCCGCAAAGCTGCATTCAAAAGTATGAAAATCTGTTTTAGATTGTAGTTTAATGTTCTGCCCATTTTTCAAGGAATGCTCCGTACTGATTGGTGTATTACGGTATGTTAGAATAAAATAATTAGAATCGTTTATGAGAAAATCGTGAAGAAACTCTTCTGCGCGTCAAGTAACTTAGTAATAGGCTAAAGAATGAGAAAATAAACTAAACTACATGCATTATTTATCACAGTGCAGATTCATTTTTTTGTTTTCTAGCTACTCTGCCCATAGACTGACGACACACACATATATGTTTCCGAAAATGTATTTTTGAACTTAAGGGATCTCAAAATGTTTATCAGTGCTGAATACTCGACATCAAAATTCAGGGTCTGACCCAGTACTTCCTCTACCTGTAGATTTAGTAGCTGGTATGGGTAGATATATTCATTATAAGAACATTTTTTTCTAACGAATTGTACGTTTGTACAGTATTAGGCAATATTTAAAGACCTGTAAGAAAAATTCCGAACAAAGGAAAACAAGTTTTGGATATGTTTTGATTAATGTAACAGTTAAGACAGTGCTCATAAAACAAGGAAAGGAGGCTCATTATTCAATATAACTACCAAACATTATCCAATGTTTTGTGTGCTTGAATCACCCGAAACTGTTTTTCTCTATAATGATGGGTGGCATGAGCGGTATCAGGAATTAGGCGTGTTCTTTTTCCATTTGGGTGGGCCTTTTCTCTTAACTAGTTGATGATAGGGAACGAGAGATTTTAAGCATTTTAAATTGTGATGATGAATAATAGTGTAATGTTCTTTCATTATTTCATTAAATTTAAGAGAATTATATGAAATATAGTTGTTTATATGCCCAGTCTAAGATATAGGTATAAGAAAGCATAATTTCAATTTTGTTATGTGGGCGTATGCTATTATCTCACTCTTCTAAGTGGTTGGAAATAGTCGTATTAGATTTTTATGTTAATGTTTTCTTAATTTATGCCAAATAAGTTCTTCCTGAAACATAAATAGATGTTAACTGTACTTACTATTTAAAAATTAAGACTACGATGTAATATTTTCCGCTCCATTGCAGATGTAATAGGTTTGAAGCAACGGAATAGGCTTCAAGGACCTTCTGATTAAACGACATTATAAAGTATGGGTAAAAAAAAAAAACTGAAGCACATGAACATTCTTACACGGGTTGGAAGAGATGATTGGAGATTCAGTATAATGGCCATTTTCCCAGTTACTGCTATAAATTTTCTTCTGCTATCAGCTCATCTTTTATCATAAGCATGACGCAATCGATATTCTCGTATATACGAATGATATGTGTACTTCATAAGTATTGTTTATACAGTATTCAGGTAAAAATATTGTTAAAACAAACATTTATTGAAGTAAAGTGGTAACGAAGATAATCATATACGTTCTTCGTGTTGCAACCCTGGAAGATGTTTCTGTTCAATGGGAAATGTTATTTTGGTACAAGATTTCGTGTTCCGATTGTATTTTTGCACGAGCTCACACATTCATGTTAACTCATATCCACAGTAAAATTAGACATGAGGGGCAAAAAAATTATTTAATCTATTCCGACAAATGTTCTTTCTCTATTTTATGTAGGCCTGATGTAAATTAACCTACCCGATTTAGCCACAAATCTACTGTAAAGTATACTCATATCATATCTGTATTCTGTAGATTGCATAGGCCTATCAGTTTCGTCGCCCAAGAAAAAAGACATAAATATTAAATGTACTTTAAAATATCAAAGCATATTTTAATTTTGTAGTAATGTTAATAATCAATCAATTTACGTTCACTAACAGGAGATTACTAATGTTATTTTAAGAGCATGAGAAAAAGAGCGTGAGAGTGAGAGCGAGGCACTACGTGTGCAAGGTACTATATTTGTGGTTGTGTCTGTTTTGTTTTCAGCTTTCCATTAATTGAAAATTGACAGATTCCCTAATGTCATTTTCACTTCATGCTGAGAAGAAATTATTTGAAACTTGGTAGCTTTTAAAAGAAACTTGTAGGCCTATATTAAATTAGTGAATTTCATCCTGACTCTATGAGGGCAAACTATAATAATGCAATCAGTAAGTACCACCTTAATACCTCAGACAATCTAATTTGTTAACAAAATATCAGCGCCTTAGGTTTTCATGAGATTGTCTATGGGATACTTCAATTTTGTTATTTTAATTAAAACCAATATCTTGTCAATATAATAAATTGTTACAAAAATAGAATGAGTTAATATCTAGGCCTACAGTTAATATTGGCTGAAGATATTTTGTGTAAAAAAACTATTTACAATTTAAAATGTAATAGCCATATAGGCCTACATTAAACTAAATTTCACTATAAATTGTGTCACTATAAATCAGCGCACATGGTTTCAGGAGACTGAATATCTGTAACAGCTAGCTGATACTTCAAGAAGATAGGAAGAAAATAAAACTACCAGAGAAGTGATATTTTATAGCAACAATTTTTTTAAGTTTTATTGAAAATTTGTAATTATTACTACTATCACAGATGACGTCATCCTTAAATGACGACTTGAATACAGGCCTAATTTTTATAGTGTGAAATGACAGTGTATATTGGTTTTAAAACTTAATAGGCTTAGAGAAACAATCTACAGTGAAGTTTTATTCAATATGTACAGTTTCTAAAAAGTTAATTTGTGGAGCCAACATTTGCACTAGGCCTAGATTTTAACCTATAATCTGTTTGACTTGTAAGGTTTTTATTAACTTGACATTTCTGAGGTTAGTATGTGACACAATTTATAGTGAAATTTAGCTTAATGCATATTGCATTTGGATTTTAAATTGTAAATAGTTCTACACGAAACATTAACAATAGGCCTAGATTATAACTTATTATATTTTTGTAACAATTTATTATATTGACAATGTATTGGTTTTAATTAAAGTAACATGATAATTGAAGTATCCTGCAGTCAATCTCATGAAAACCTAAGACGCTGATATTCTGTTAACAAATTAGATTGTTTGAGGGATTAAGGTGGTACTCACTGATTGTATTATTGTATATTGAAACCAAAGGTAATGGTCCAATGCAGCTTACATTGTAAGACATGTAGTGGAAAACATGTAAAGAATAGCATTAAAAGGGGAGAAACAGAAATCTTGGGACAAATGGTGCGAAAAAAGGACAAAGGTTCAAAAATTGGCGATAAATGGACTGGAAAATTACATCCGTTCTCAATTGGAGAACACATTTCACACCGGTTTCTTCCAGAGGAGTTCCAATTTCCCCTCCAAAAAAGTGTCCATCAAAACATCCAAACTATGACTGTGATAAAAGAAAAGATCACGCTTGCTGCATGTTGTAAGGAATTATTTCAAAATCATTAGTTTCTCCCCACAACATTGACTATCATAAACTACAGCAAGTGTTTCAGATAAAGTTGTTAAATTGTAAGAATGCAAAAAGAAAAAAGAGGCATGTTCGTGCTGCGTCATTTTAATTACACCACTTGTTGAATGATGTATCTCCATGTTTCTCACTGGGAATTCTGGCCGACAAGTTGCTAATTTATACCTGTGTAACATCTTTCATCACTTTTCGTTTCTTGGCACAGATCCTGACACTTTTATCACTCGACATTATTCTTGACACACACAGTATAGGCTAATGTAATCCTGTCATTGACTAACTTTCTAGAACATCAGATCTCATACATTTTTGGGGTCAAACACTGATGATAACTTTTGAAATGAGACAAACTTTTATCTCAGTCGAGCCCTGAATAGCCCGGAAGGAATTTTGAAACATTTTTTTATCGTTCTTCTTTCGTAATCCGTTGATACACAGTGAACATTAGCTTTATTAATGTTGGTTGTGAAAAAATGGGTTGTTGCAATACGTCTTCTTTGCATGCTTCTTGATGTTGATTATCGAAAACAATATATTTTAGACTAAAATGTTACTAGGTGTACTCCGGACCATTGATATTCAACAGGGGTACGCCTACCTTGAGAATACGCTAAGATATTTTAGGGTATGTAATGTTTTAAAAATGCCTAGGCATATTGATAGTGGTGTTTAAAAAAGGCGTTTTTAGAAGGAACGTAGCAGATAATCAAGTGAGAAAAAATGAAAACGAAAGTTGTAACAATACGCATAGCCATTTATGATTCAATTTTCATTTTATGAAAATTGTGTCCTGCTGGTGACCACATTCACATAGTTCACACTCAGACACCCTGCAACGGAGGTATGCCACAGCACGTTCCAGTCTCAATAGGAATATTTTTTATTTCCATACGGATGTTGTTTTTAGGCACGTCAGTGTTCTGTGGGAGAGTTGTTTTCAGAATCTCAGGCTCCCCCAAAGAAAATAATCCCGTATAATTCAGTCGGGTGACATGGGCCAACCAATGTCATCATTTGCTGGATATGGCGTATAATTTTGAGGATCCCTGAATCAAAAAAATATTATTTTCACACGGGGCGTAACCAAGAATTTTATTGTGGGGGGAAAACTGATCATAATTACAAACACAACGATTCTTACTTATACTTATTAGGCTAAACTGTACAGTAAACTATAATAAGATTTAATTTACTATTGTGAACAATAATAGTGATATTACGACAGTAAATTAGACAACTGTACTGTGAGTTAAATTATCAATGAGGTTAATCAAAATTCAAGTGATCATATATGACACAGGTATCAGTATTTTATTATTATCAATTGAAAATCAATTTCAAATAATTAAATATATAAATATTGACATAATTTCCGGATCCCCAGCTTTAAACGGCAGCTCGAATTCGACGAGGCTGCAAACTGTTGAAATTAACAGATTATGTTCTTCTGAGCAACAGCCATGGTGAAAGATTATTATGAAACATTGACGCAGTTATAATTCTATACTTGATAAACTCAGTATAAAGAAAGTTATATTTTTTTATTATCCCTGCAACAAATTCAGGTTGACAGTGATAAATAGCAGGCCTACCAAAATATTAATGAGGACATAAGGCATTCTAGGGAGGGCATCTGCTCCCTTGCGCCCATCCCGACGCCCATGTTTTCACAAATGTCTGGATGTGTATGTTACGCACAGTTCGAGAACGAACAATTTGTAAGAACAACAATTTAATTTGGATTAGATGCTTTCTTGAGATGTGAAACGAATATCTGGTATTTTTACCAGCACTTTACATTCAAGAAATTTAAATTTTCGCGATATCCTTAAAAAAAGCACCAAGCATTATTTAAATTTTGGCGTTTATAATAAGGGTTACAAATTTTATTTCGAACATTTTTCTCGTAAAAATCATCTGAAGAGAAGTTATAAGCCAGCCATAGTTTGTACAATTTCAAGCTTTAATCCTTGCTTGGAGGAAAGTACTTATTTACTTAAAGATGAAACAGGCGAATAACTCCCTGCAATAAATACTCTGATTCAGTATTAGAATTTGAAGTGAGAAAGTTGTGTTGCCCATGATGAAGGTAAAGAAAGTTACGTGAGCGAATCACAATAAAAATTTTGTTGTCTATTTATACAAATATATTAATTTATTTCCCTTCGGTGTATATGCCTTAATAAGGTAAGTCTCTCAGTAAGTTTGCAAGATATTTTGAAACGGACATTATGAGCCAAATGGTGCGAAAAAAAGGCATGAAGGTCCAAAGAACAGGGAATAGCCTTGCTGGAAACAGTACAGATATTTCAAGTTGAAGTATTCTTTGCGACATACCTGAACATGAGATTAACGCTATTCTAATTTGCCCTCTAGCAACTTCTACATGCCCAGGGCATTCTAATTAAAAACCAATCCCCCGTGTGAAAAAATGTAGCTTGTACTGTGAAGCACACGGCTATTATGGAATGACGGTGGTTAATGAAGGCCATGACAGAGATTCGTGGCAGACCATAATCTTCTGCAAACCTGCTCTCATTACTGGCGGTAAGTTGTTAAGAATAGTTTAGAAAACTTGCCAGTGCTGTGTGCGAAAATAGCAAGTGTTCTTACCAAGAAAATAAGGCTGCTACAAATTAGGGATGTTATACCATGCAATTACCCACCTTCCTTGATTACCTGTAAAATGACACTACTATTGAATATTTCTATTTTTTTTTTTGTGATTTACTCTTGAGAAGAAACAATCATACAGGCTTATAGCCAAAATATTTTTAAAATCAGCCATTAATGTTGAATTACGTTATTAAATAACGTAAGGATAAATTTTATCCTCTTTGTCTCTGATGGCATCTCATTGTTATGGGACGATCAAATAAAAAATTTGCCGAAAAAATAATAAAAGCAATAAAACAGCATCCTTCCCTGGAGGGTCCACACCTTAAAATTCCTGCCTGTTGTCGTTTTGCTATAGAAGCTGTACTTGTACACATTTAGGGTGTTCATATAACCAGAGGTTAATTGATGAGGTCATTGTACATAATATTACTGGCTTATTGATTCACGGCGAGCCTGAAACAGCCATATTAACGTAATTTATTAGAGTCTTATATCATGTGTATAATATTATCCTTGTCCCTATAACCACATAAAACACTATTTCATAAATGACACTTTGCATATTAAAATCTTGTTTCTGCCCACCATATTAATTTGTATTCCAGTACTATCTCTTCACCTTGGCAATTCCTATAAAATGTTTACAAATAGATGTACGATGCGTAGTGAACAACCTGCCTCCTGCAAAACTTTAGCAACATACAAGAAACAAGCAGCCAAACTTTTCTTTTCCTTGACTCCATCGATTTATGTGCGCATATTTTATTATTTACGAAGTCCTTGTCCTACACGAAAAAATATCCCCCTTTATCAAATTAAATTGGATACAATGACGGCATTTGTTACAAAGTTCTCTACTGGGTTGTCCCACTAATCCCTCTAAGTGAAGGATGTATTAAAATTAATTAACCAATAGGTTAAGCTCTAGGCCTAATTTGATAATTGTCGGCCTCGGTGGAATAGAAGTAACATGTTCGCCAGTGGATCCGTAGGTAGCGGGTTCGATGAATTTTTCAGAAAGTAAGAATCCTCGGCTCCGAGATACCATGTCGTAGGTTTACGGCACGTTTAAGTATTACATTTTTCGGTGGAGGGGATATTTACATGTTATATAAGCCATCCTGTTCCCGTAATTTTAAATTAAATCTAACCTAACCTAATCGCTATTTATATCGAATTACGTAGAAGAAAGATCTAACGTATCACTTTAAGATTTTACAGTTTTAAGTAGTGCTTTTACAAAGAACTTACAATTGAAGAAACGTTTGAGTTTTGTTTACCTTGACGCCTGTGTTCATAGGTGTAACTAGGATTTTTAACAATTGTAAATCATAATTCGTTTAGGCCTATATTGCATTTTAACATTTAACGAAATACCACAAACATTGCCTTGAATATCACTAACTAAGGGTTAGGTTAGATTTATTCATTTATAATAATGGAACGAGGCATGTACTTTCATAGTTTCAGCCTAAATTAGAGCCTCTAAACAAAACTCCCCTGACCCTTTCACGTCCGCGTAATACATTCATGTTAATACTAGGTGATCATGGACGTGATGAGCCTACTACTTGTCACTTGAACCTTTGTAGGAGAATAAGCGTAACTAAAATAACTTCGGTAAATGAAACTTCTACCACGAGGCCCCATGCTCCGTGCAAAGAGTCAGAATAATTCGATCGAACCAAAAGTTAGCCAATTATCCTTACTTCACGAAAGAAATTAAATAGATAGTATATTTAAAATTACAAAGAACATTTTTGATGGAGATATCGTCGCGTTTCTATAGATCATTACGGTTTATACCATTGGCACATACCCCTAAGCAAAATGGGCAAAACTTAAGAGCGAAATTTTTACAAAAATGTAGATTATACATTTTATAAGAGATTTTTTGCCTTGGTGAAATCAGCCTATCGGCTGGGGTAGCGTCGTCCAAAATCCAAGGTAATGAATATCACAGATCGGCACCTGTTAACATTACATGAGAAAAGTTTTAAAAAGTAATTCCTTTGACAGCAGGAGTCGACCCCATAACCTCAGCTCCCTGCGCTGACACTCTCAAAATTGAGCCAGTCGTAGCTCGTGGCAAGAATACAGATGGAATCTGACTCCATAATCTCGTCAACCCTTAATAGTCGACGTCAGTGAACGATTTTTATGTCATATTGTAGTGAGGTACAACGCATACAGTCATGATGAAGATATAAACAAATTACAATCGGATTTGGATAGTTTTTACAAATGGAGCTTACAAAACTTTACCAACGTTAATAAACGCAATACTTAAATTATAATTATTACTTAAATAACACTCCACTAGTTAGAGTACCTTCGTTTAGATATTATGTAGGTGTAATTACTACCCAAAACTTTTCATGTTATCAACAAATAATAGATGTAATCAATTACTTTTTAAAAATTGGGATATTTTTAGAATTTTGAGACACTTATGGATTCAAGTAACGGATTTTTATGTAAAAGCCTTGTTCGTAGCAAGTTGGAATAAGCCTCGATTGCATGATCACCTATGTATAAATGTTATTATCAATTGGAAAAAAATTCTACAGAAGTTTCTCAGAAGTTTATTATAAAACTCATTATAGATTAATCTAAGATTAGTATAACTTATTCCTAATAGTCAACTTTTAAATGAATTCAATTTAATGTCGCTTTCCAATCGTAGAATTGCTGTTGAACAATACATTCATATTTAAACTGGTAAAAGACCTGTTATACAATGAAAAATTACTTCGTAAATACATTTTAATACCAGTAAAACAAACATCAGAAAAATGTTAATTATTCAAATTTGGGATACCTAAAGCTTCTGCGCAAAAAAAAAAAAATTATAAATAAATACGACCCCTGTTCTGAGTTTATGCCACAAATACAATGCATTCTCAGCTAAATTTGATCTGGATCATAGCTTCGCTTGCAAACAATTTAAGAAAGAGTTAAATATAGGAATTAATTGCATTTGATTTTTACTCATATTATTTATGATTATAATTTGTTTCTCCAAATAGCATTGTCTTGTCTTGAATAATAATTTACTTGTTTGTTTTATTTGATTGTTTTTAGTCTTAATTTTAGTACAGTCTTAAGTTGTTTAGTTTGAATGTTTTCAGTTTAGTTTTAGTTTATTTTATTAGTTAATTGTATTGTTATGGCATATTTGAATTTGTACGTGTAGCTACTGTAATTGGAGCATTGCTTTGTTGTAGCACTAAATAAGTAAGTATCTTAATTCATAACTTCATAGGATTGTTAAGCCTACCAGTAAGTTTGATCGCTTCACTGCTTTAATAACAAGATTATGGAACATTTAATTTTAAATATTTACTTTAGGAAGAGAGCAACTTTCAAGTTTCCAATTTACAATGATGACCTATGAACTTAGCGTTAGTAGCGAGTGTTGTAACAAGTTAATTAATTATTAACCCACTTAGTTGGTAATTGGCTTACACGGTCATTGTTTGAGTGATCTCATATTGAGGATAATTACACTACCGAGGAATGCCTGTTTGCCTGCCTCATACTTGTCTGTCTTATGCGCCATTTATCTTTTATATACCTACTTCTTCAATAGAAATAGACAATTCCTTTGCAAGTTAAAGGAATATTATCTATTTTATGGAACCCAAAGGTTCATTGCCGCGCTTAACTGACCCCGCCATTCAACGCTATTCTTTGCTAACTCCATCCAAGCATCCCTCGCAAATTCTACTTCCCTTAAATCTATCCTAATATTGTCCTCCCATCTACGTCTAAGAGTTCCAAATAGTCTTTTCCCTTCGGGTCTCAATACTTTTGAGATATAGGCTATCTTTCCTCCCCCATGCGCGCAACATGCCACAGATTACCTAATAATTTATTAGGTTTCTGTCTTTCCAGTTTATTTGTTTACATTTTAGCAATATGTTCAGTACGCTCTGGTTTCCCCCACATAGGGGACGCATGTGGGGGTACGCCGTGGCGTAGTGGTTGAAGCAATGTGCTAGTAAGCGTCAGGTCGCGGACTCGATTACCGATGAGGTAGTTGGGATTGTTCAATTGGCCTAATCCTTCTGGTGGCACCATGGCCCTTGGGTCGACTCAGCCCTCAAAAGAAGTGAGTACCAGGAGCAATCCTGGGGTAAAGGAGGCCGGTTGCGTAAGGCCTTACCACTTTCACGGTCCGAATGTCTATAAATCTGGGAGCCTCACCTCCTTGAACCCTTAGGGCCTCCAGCAAAAATATTGTTATTGACTTCTTGCGAACTTTAAAATAAGTCGCACATTAAAATATGTTCAACAGCTTTTCCTCATTTTCAAAATAGAAGGAAAAAAAAACTCTACATCACTTGATTCAAAGATTCCTGACATAGGACCTGTACATCTGTTTTCTTATAGATTTTCAAAATTGTTGTATGGTATTTGCCAAAGGCCTTGATTCTCTACATAATCGCTACTACTTTCTGTAATTAGTGTGATTTTAGCCGTAAAATTCCATTGTATTATTAGTGAGAAGGGCATTTTACATTAAACACTGTAATTTAATTTCTTAAGGCTTTTAAAACTTTTTTTGCCTTTAGATCTGACGATTTCCTATTATATTGCTTGTCATATACCTCGTCATATACCAGGGTTGTTTCCACGTTCTGCAACTACTTTGGGTGATAAATTATAGTTGCAATTGATATTCAGGGAGTTGATGAACAATGCGGCAAGGTTTTCTCTGAAAAAGGAAAATATTTGATACGCTTAATTTGATACAAGTACCCATGGTCACCGACGTAAGAGTTTCAATATTACGAAGCACTATAGGAACGGTGAACCATAGGAACTATCGTTTGCCACCTGGAAACGTTTAGGAATGTTAAATATTATTATAGTTTGTATTAGAATGCAAATCATATTTTAAGTAGGTCCCACCTCATTCCCTCAATACGTTCTAGTTTGAACATGATAATGATAAATTTAAGTCACCAAACTTAATAACATTAGCGCATTAGATTTTTCTGGAAGGTACTTAGATTATAATATTACTTTAATTATAACAATCTCTTTTATCAAATGTGCACAACGTTATACCTTATTACAAATAGGCTAATTTGAATGTTACAACTGTACTTTGCACATGTGAAAGAAAGGAAGTTAATTTTATTATAATGTTGTAATTGTTATATATTAACCAATCATATATATATATTTATATTTATTTATATATAAATTTGTTTAGTTTGTTAGGATGGTTGGTATTCTTCCAAAGGATAGTTTAAAAAATCATGCAAGAAGAGTCAATTCCAATATTCATCCCCCTCCTTGAAGAACAGTAAGTGTGAAATGTATCATTGTGGGCATTAATTTTAATCCAAATTCTTAAAACGTAGTGTAGGGGCCTACGTCTTAAATCTACCAGGATGTTAGAACTTTTTTTCTCGAAATTTAGGTGAATATGAAACATTTTTGTATGTATTATGTGTAGTGTATAAAACATATTTTTTCTTCGATCATACATTAAAGTAGGCCTACTGCTGTTCATTAAATTACTGTTGTTATTATATCAGCTGTCTATTTCCAACTAGGCACATCCGATATCAATTAATATGGTACGCGGAACAATTGTGTTCATTTCGTGTATTTTAATTTGCGTTGCTTTGAGATTAAAGCTTTCAAGCGAAGCCCTTCTCTCTGCAAGGCTTTGACGCCTGCCATCTGTCGCAAAAGACAAGAACAACTAATAGGTGATTGATCATTGAAATAAAGAGTGCTGTTTGTTGTATCAATTACAAGATATTCTAAAAACTCAAAACTCAGACAAATCGAGATCGAAGGAAAACAGGTGTATGGATCTTGCCTATAATGACAATTAAGACACTCGTTTAAAAATTATGTAACGTTCATTTCGTAATGGTCATTATAGCTCGTTGCATAATATATTATTTTCGCATGGATTGTTCCACTGCCTTCTTTATTTCTTACAAGCCATGCTGTTAAATCTTGCAACATCACATCGGTAGTCCTATCGGCTATGAACATGTTGTAAATAAAGCAATGAACTCCATCAGAATCATCGAAAAATTATGCATATTTCATCTTAAAGTAATCCTAGTCATCGCCTATTGTTTAGAGAACATCTGGATACACCTGAAGAGCAACTGGAGAGCATAGGGAAGGTAAAAACCGTGTACATAATGAGAGATTTATATACACCGTCACCTCTAATTGAGTACACCAGAGAACAGTTTTTCACAGAAGAATTTCGTGTTCATCAGCTACAAACGAACACCAGAGTGAGGTACGGTATGATATTAGTGTCCTTAAGGAAGAATTGGCTGGTATTAAAGAAGAATTGAAGAGAAATAGAGTCACTTTTACTGGTATGAACTTTTATCAAGCTGCTCACAGTAGGCCTAATTCATCTTAATGTGGCAGACGCCAAATCATAGAATATGCAATCTCCTATCCTCCCAATATTACTACCAGCGTTTTCCTACAGTTTGGTGAAGGTAATGAACGGGATTCAAATCTTAACCTCAAAAGTGCTGGCGAATCAACACAGTTCACCACCGGAGGATGAACGAATGAATGACTTGACAGCGAATAACGGAAAGCTGAGTGTTCCCAAGGAATTAGGCAAAGTTATTCTTTTCAGTGACAGTCATGGGCGTAGTCTTCCACAAAGTGCATGTGACAAGAAAAGAGATATCAGTGTTCTAGGTTATATTAAACCTGGGACAACTAGCTCAGTGGTGGTACAAAATGACCCAGAAGTGTAGCAGCTTAATAAAATATGACTCTGTTGTGGGTCAAATAACAGAGCTCGCAGGCCTAACAGGATAAGTGAGGTTATTACCAATGAAAAATAAGAAAAAACGCGACATCATAACGTATAATGAGGAGACACTGAAAACTACGAATTCCTTCAGATATGTGGATTCACCGCACGTTACGTTATTATGCACATCACAAGTATAGGCTGTGTAATATAGGCCTACTGATTTGGCCTAAATAAAGTCAGTATTTGTGATGAAGAAAATTATCTGCAATAAAAACGTATTCAAATGCTTCCCACAGACCACCACAGATAGGACTACCTCCTGTGTTGCCATATTTCAAGCAGCATGGCTTGTAAGATATAGAAGGCAGTGATTGTTCAGTTATGTTTGATACTTGAGATTTGTTAGAGTTTTTTATTATCTTGGCTATCTATAATAATCCTTTAATATTTATTCTTGTCTTCTTCCGGCTTTGGTGATATTATATTCAATGCCAATTTCCTCACGGCCTCCTAGTAATTATTATTTTTTATTGTCAAAAAACAATTGATCACTAGTTCTTTTCTCTATTAAACTCAAATCAATGTTTATTTTCAGTTTATATTTTTATTATTTTAAGTACAGAATAATTATAAAACATATTTTATTTCATTCTCTTACTATTCTTTTTTATTGCTTCACAATCTACGTTTTTCTTTAAATTTATAATTGCTCAATCGTTTCATAATCTTCGCCCAATGGGATTGATTTTCTAGTATTGTTATAAGTCATTGTTTTAATTCAAACCATTCATTCCTTCTTCTACGTCCATTGTACAATCCTCTTTAAGGATTATAGTTCATTCTGGACTTAACCAGCAGTGGTTTTTATCATCATAGAGCTTTATATTTCGCTTCCTGCGAGTTAAAGTTTCTTCATACTTGTTATTAATTGCACAGAAGCAATTTTCCACGTTTTATTCACTGAAGAATGACTGAATTTGTTTAGTGTCTCTACCAGGCATTTCTTCAAGGATTGATTATCTTAATTATGGCCTGATTTAGACTTCAGGATTACTTCTTGAGTGATATTAGCTACAAGGGGAATCTTTATTACCAAGTGAGTGTTTTAAGACCTAAAATTATTTCATACAGCTTGTAATATTGCATTGACTTCATCGCAACATAGCTCTATTTACATTGATACGCAATATATTTCAGTAACATTATTATTGCGTTTATAATTGTGAATTCAAGCATCACATTGACTGTGAATGTTATAAATGCAGCATATAATTGCTGCATATATGTATTTATTATTATTCACATCATTTCTTGAATATTAATTTTCAAGTGGTCCTCCGAAATTGTCATTAAATTTATCTTTTAAATCAGCAAGTTTCATTTATTGGCAGTAACAATCATCTCTGCTTATAAGAAGACCTTCAAGACATCAATGAAAAATCTAGCGAGTGATTGTGATTTGAGAAGAGCTCAGTGTCAGTGTTACATTACCTATGGTCTTTTGTTTTTGTAAACTTATTATCGTGCTTTCTAAACGGAATGTATGGCGTGCATTTAATTCTTATCAGCCTTAATTAATTCTCATATGGTCTGCTGCTGATGCACGTGGTACATGGATTGTCCCTAAAATTGTTTTCAAACTGCTTGGAAAATCTTACTGATGGAAGCATATTCCTACTTCATTATTATTGTGAAATTTCTCTCTCTCTCTCTCTCTCTCTCTCTCTCTCTCTCTCTCTCTCTCTCTCGTAGTTTTACGTCTCCCTTTTTTTAGGATTTAAGCGGCCCAAGCCGCCCGGGCCTTACAGGTCCGCGACCTGTCGGGAGAAGGATTATCTTTGAATCACATACATACTTTTTTGACCAGACAAGGACATGGAGGGCCTCCCCGGATGAGTGATCAGCCCAACGCGGGGCCACCTTCGAGACAACACGAACACATAGGACGATACACACCATTCACACACACACACACACTCTCACTCACTCAGAACAAGGCGAGGATGGGGATGAAGATGATAATGACGGCCAGATGAAATCCGGGGACCACAAGGGCCTAAAGTTACCTGACATTTGTCTCAAAGGTGAGGGAAAACCCCGGAAAAACCTCACCTAGGTAACTTGTCCCGACCAGGAATCGAACCCGGGCCCGCTGCGTGAGAGGATTGAACGCATCCCCTGAGCCACAGCGGTGGACTATTGTGAAATTTACAAAGTAATAATCAAAATTCACGAAAAATACAAATATATTTTATATAGATTAGGAGTTTATTAACTCCCTATTTTAGGGACCCATGAATGTAATAATTAAAGAGCAGAAAGACGGGCTATTACTATAGTCGCATGGCAGTGTTGCATTGCCCCCTTTTTGCATGGCTCCAGCTCCATGAAGAGAGAGAGAGCACGATGGGCCAGACTAATGAGGTAACACCATAAATCATCGTTAAGCCCCATATTGTGTAAGGGCAACAGTGCTACATGTTGTAGGAACTTTAATTATTGCCGCTCGCAAGGAAAACATAATTTGACACACACATCTGTAAGGTGCTCAGATACAATTATATAGCCAACGCGTTCGCTCTATCTCAGCATCTAACTGAAAGAGATGTGGGCTGAATCGTTTCCGCTCATTTAATAAAAGGCGTGTGCTATAATTTGGTCCAAACTAGGCATTCAAAGGATCATGCAGTCGATAAATACGGACACTTGCGGTCCCCTAAAGGCAATGCTATTAATGGAATTTTTTCATAACAAAAAACATAAGTAGTTTTAATGCATTTGATTAAGTGAATTGTTTTGGAATATCAGCATCGGTCACTCCCGGCCGCGGGCGGTAGCGACCAGGAGTTGAGTTCCGAGCATAGTGGCATGTTGGTTCAAATACCTCTTAGACCAAGATAATATGCGGCCTGACCTTCTCATCCGCTAAGACGCTTAATAAATAATTTTTCTGGTATTTCAAGCTCAGTTTCTTCCAACTAAATCAATAATCCTAATCATAAATTCATTAATTTTTAACAATAATAATGCACATAATAATAATAATTTTATTTAACCTGAAGAATGTTAAGATCTAAAGGTTTTCTTCCGCTTCACCAGGAACGAATAATACATTGATACAAAATGCATTAAATGATATGAAATGTATTCAATAATAAGATTTTATAAAATATTAATAGTAATCGTTAATAATAAAATTCAAAATTACTGAAGTAACTAAAGAGTGGCCTGAGTATTAACATGCGCTGTTTGTCAATGGAGTCGGTTATTCATGACCCCCTAAATTTAAACTCACATATGTACCATGCAAATTATAACTACTCACCTTCAGACAACCGTATTTATTGATGACTAAAGGAGCAACTTTTTACTGCATTTAAAGAACCTACAAGGTATTACTAATACTTGTTTGAATAATCCAGCGATTCTGTTCTAGTTTTTTATACATAGTTTTCCTCGATATTAAATTATCCATATTTTAACTAAAACAAAAATAGAGGTATATTACTGTTAATAATAACCCTAACTGACTTTAACCATATGCATTCCTCATAGCAGATATTGAAAATTTCCCCGAATTAATTTTAACGGGAGATCCTGTGTATGCGACATAGGAGAATCATGTTGAAAAATATGTCTGTGTACAAGTAATGTCACACTAGTATGTGTGATTGTCTTATCTCTGTACCTCTGCGTACTTTATGTTTAGAAATATCGGCCCTATAACTCTGTAAGAGAAGTAGCAGCTTCGGTCATGGAAATCACCATTAACGACCGTGGGTGTCGTCATGCTGACCACATGCCCCAACCCTGCCATCGGCCTATGGTAGATGAGCAGCGGTCGGGTGGTAGGCCTTGTCTCTTTAGGGTTTGTGGAGCCACGGAGTTTAGTTTTTTTTATAACTCTGTAAGTATTCACATCACACCAAACAATTTTTTTTTCGTTATGAAATGGCATTTCGTGTACCTCATCAGGGTTTTCTGTACTCCATTATCTATTTTTTGTATCGCAACATGGCCATGTAAATTAAAAATTCATACATGCTAAGCCAGGAAACATTAATTCGTTTATATTATTCTCTCGTTAGACAAAATTTGGAGTATGGATCTATCTTTTGGGATCCGTTCACTGTAAAAAACAAAAAAATAATAGAAAAAGTACAAAAGAAATTCCACAAGTTTTTAATGTTTAAAGTTTGTGGCTATTATCCATTGTATATGAATTATGATAAACTCCTGGAAAATTTTGAATTCCAAGCTTTGTCACATAGAAGAGCATGTCAGTCATTAAGTTTTTTGTATAAAATAATTAATTCCCATATTGATGATACAAACCTTATAGAAAAAATTTATATATATATATATATATATATATATATATATATATATATATATATATATGTACCCAGTAAAAATAGTAGATTAAGAAAACTATTTTTTACTCCTAGAGTAAACACAGACTTACACAAAAATTCACCAATAAACAGAACTTTGAATAGGTACAATCAAATCCACCCATTTAATATAGATATATTTGGAACGAATCTTAAACAATTTGATTCTGCTGCAAGCCAACTGTTAAAACTTGTCCAAAATGGTAATTCATAGGAATCTGTGTGTGAATAATAACACCGTTGTCAACTAATATATTTTCATTGTTTTATTTTATTTGCTTTACTCTTATTTCATTTTTAATTTTTCTCTACATTCTTCATGCTTACTTTCTTCTTCTCTCTCTTATTCTCTTTACTTTCTCCTATTCTCTTTACTTCATACCTTACATTGGTCATTATCCTAACTTTTCTACTTTTTATTATATCTACTTCATATTTGTGTTATTGTAAGTACATGATGTATTGCTAGTATAGTCATGAACATTGTAATTGTGTGTGTACCTGTAATGCTCATTCTTCATTAAATAAATAAATAAACCATGCTTCATTCGTAAAGAAAAAAAATGATTCCATTGTATGGCAAAGGTACAGAATAAATATACACTTAGCTTTTTTTAAAAAATAAAGTTGGGGGTTTTCTTGCAAATTAAATACTAAGAACATTGTGTAGAACATATATTCCACGAAGCCTGGCAAGTGTATTTCGTTACGTAGTGTGTACGTTCCAAGCATACCAAATCGGTCCGAGTTTCTACTTTTGAACCCTAAATGGACCTATTTAGTGTCCCACACGGAGGGGACAGCCCTTATCCGATCTCAAATGTCAACAATCTATGTCGATTCACTAAGAAATGCAAGAAATGTTTGGAATTTTGTATGGGTTTTCTGGTTTACATTTTTGTCAATTATTTGTTGTAATTTTTATATATAATACGAATTTTGTTGTTTTCTCTGTCAGTATATAACTTAGTTCTATTATGTATTTTGTTAAATCGAAATTTCTTTGACATTTAATCCATCTCATGTTTGTAATTTGACCGTATTTAATTGACTTTTTTTTCAGATCTGTTGATGTTCCACATGCTTTAGTCTAAGTTTAAGGATGGCCGAAGTGTTGGTTTAGCTATTTTGGAAAAAAAAATCAATTTCTTGATTTTTATGCAAAAAAATTCAGCTTGTCCTAAATTTCAAGATGAGCACCGAGACGATAGGCTTGCCACCTATCCCTATCCTCTAAGGGCCTATCCCTATCCTCTAAGGGAAAACACTCGTATATTAATTTAGTCCGTAATGAAACCGCTAATCGAAGGCGGTCAAGATTCTTGAGGACGGTAGCGCCAGGATGATGACGATGTTTTAACCCACAATTTATCAAGTTGTCTTGGTTGGAAATAGTTGGTTTTACAGTGTCAATTCTGTAGGCGTGTAGGGAAAACAGGAAGAATAGTTTACGAGGTAAACAGCACAGATTCTACTCCTAATACTATACCTACCCTCGAAGGAAATTTTTGAATTGCATACTGAATAAGATAAGCAGTGTCGGAATGCTTTTTTTTTATATTTTAAATTGCTATCATTTGCATGCGTTCACTGACCTAAGACAACCCCTGTGCTGTATGCCATTTGTGCATTGATTAAATGCTGCAGAGTTGCATGGGTGCAAAGGCATAAGGAAGAGAGCAATCTGTTGCAGCGTGAGGGGGCGCTGGTGCCAGTGACCCAGTGTAATTCAATTGTTTGCCACAGCCAATTATCCTCGCTCACATCGCAACGTGAACGTAAGTCATGCCTTAATATTTTTTTTACCTTGTTATGAAGAAACTAATAGCAAAACATAATAGCAATAATAATAAAATTAGGTAAACTGATGTAGCAAAGTGCAAGAATGCTTTTGTTAAATCAATTATAATTGCAATTATGATATGCAGAAAATAAGTTTTTCTATCAGATTAAAATCGCCCAGTATCAGCAGAACAACAAATTTGTGATTTCTTGACAATCGCACATTCGCCTAAAAAAATAAAAAATAAAAACTAAATCCAAGTCAAATTCGCCTTCTCCGGGATTTGTACCAGGGATCTTCAGAATAAGAGTCCAATACGTTACCATTTTGGCCACGTCACTCAGTTTAACGGTCTAGTTGAATAAACATTGTGAAAAATAGTGTTATTTGTCAAAGATAAATGTATTGCAACTTGAAAATCTTGAATTAAAAAATTCAATGGCAAAGAACTCAGCTAATTATTTCACAGTAATATACCTTCTGTATAAATAATAGTATTCATGTAGTAGGCCTACTCAATTTCAACTTGATCAACAGTTATTTATGAAATTTGAAAATTGTATTTGTTGTGCTTAACTTTACTTGTATAAATATGTATTTGAATTTGAATAAATAAATAAAAAACCTGACTGCATTGGAATCAAAGCCCTCAATGATTAGAAATGCGGCATTGTAGTATAGACACGATTTAAAAAAAAGTGACCATTAATTAGTTAATTTGATACCGGTCAACAGATTTTGTCCAAAATAAAGATGCTTCTTGCCATAGTCATTATAAATGCGTTTTCCAAGTTTCATGAAAATCCGATAAAGCGTATTTGAATTGTCGCACCTTTAAAATAGACACTAAATTGGGTTTTACTCCGGTACCGGTCAACCTATTTGTTCCAAAATCAATAGGCTTCTTCCCGTGGACATTATAAACGCGTGTACCAAGTTTTGTTAAAATCCGATAGAGCTTATTTGAGTTGTCGCGCGTACAGGCAATACGGACGGACAGACGAACAGACATTTTCCCGTGCCCACACGCAATCTCATAAAGTACCATACTGGCACTTAATAATAATAATTAGACTTCGGACTTTTAGGTCGCTAAAATGCTGTTTTAGGCACCTAAAATAGGCTCTAAAAATTGGAACATAGGTTCTAAAAATCGTAAAATAGTCTCTTTTTAAAATCGTTAAGTTGCCAATTTTCTGAAATATCTCAATTGCAATGCTGAATATTATATTTATTGAAGTCACCATTAATCAGTAATCAGGATAAAACACAGATATAGACCTATGGTACACAAAATTATATAGACCTATTACTAGGGCCTGTATTACTACCATAACAGTGAAAACCTAATCCCTGCGCCCAGAAGCTACACACGCTAGCATATTCAACCCCTTGTATTCCGCAGTGATTCGGAGAACTACTTTTTTTTTTTTTTTTTTTTTTTTTTAACTGGATGAGGGAGTCGGGAGAAAAACACTACATTTTCTTGGGAATCCCAAGGAATTTTTCTATTGAAGACGAAACATTCCTTACTATTTAACCACGTCACAAATTGTCATGTACTGCACATTCCGAGCTAAAAATTTAGTACGAACTGAAAATAAATGCTAGAATTTAAAACAAAAAAATAACTTATTTTGAACTTTAGACGAAAAACAAGTAAAAAGGCAATATTAGACTCTAACGTAAAAATAGGCTGTTTTAGGTCCTATAAAAGTATCAGTTTTAGGCATGGTCACTTATGAAACATGCATATACAAGTTTTCGTCCATATAGCCTATCATTTAAGGATTAAAATAGGTTTTTACCTAAAATCCGAAGTCTAATAATAATAATAATAATAATAATAATAATAATAATAATAAGAATAATAATAAGAATAATAATAAGAAGAAGAAGAAGAACAAGAACAAGAACAAGCAACCGGATGGTAAAAAATAAAGACTAGAAGTATACGATAGGCATCTGGAAGAGTATACTATTTACAAGAGAACATAACCAACTTATTCAGGGGAACAGTTTACTAAGGGGGGATCTTTTTATTGATAGCTGTCTACAGAATGTAGGAGACCAAAATGATCCAGTATATGACAATAACTAATTTTTTAGAATTAAAAAGTTCATTAAATAAACATCAAAAGCAACTGAACACTATTTTTATTATAGGTAAAAACACACACAATCATTCAAGAATAACTGTGGTTTTGAACTATATGAACGGGGTCTTTTAATATTATTAGACAAATTGTTTTTAGGAGGGAAGGTGGCAGATCTTACTGTTACCCGATTGTGTGGGTGGCGAATATAAACAGGATGGACACTGTTGGCAGTTACATAAGGTTATATAAGGTTACTTGGGGACAGAGGCGTAACGAGGGGGGGTTTTGGGGGTTTTAACCCCCCCCCATTGATTAAAAAAGGGAAAATTGTACTATTTATTTCATTATTGTAATATATCACCTTTTTTAAAAATCTGCTTATAAATTACTTAATGTGAGTTTAAAGCGTGGGAAGCTTAAAACTCGTTATTGTGCATCTTAATTTTTAAAATTTTCCGGCGGAGGACCCCGGAACCCCCCTTCTCCAGATGTTATAACCCCCCCCCCCCATATGGTCGGCCTGGTTACGCCTATGCATGGGGATATATCGTGGTAATAATAGAACCACAAAGGATATTTGATATTGGACTATCAGTTAATTTAGACTGTAATCTGTAATATCTTTTAAATATTTATATGTATCCGTATATAATTTAAGTGGTCTTAGGTTATAATATGTGTCTTGACATTATAAATATTTATGTTTTTAAACTTTTAATTGTCTTAAGAGCTTAATAGTGATGTACATTTGGAATAACTGTAAAATACTTTTCAGATTTTAATTCATAATCAGTGTTAGCCAACACTATACACTAGCAAATAAACCCAGGATATTATCACAATATTATTTCCAGCAATAAATTGAAAACTACTCAAATAATACCGTGTACCTAGATATAAAATCTTCCTGTAACTCTTAGTTTGTAGTATAAGGTGGAACATTGTAAGCATATTTTTTAAATATTTCAGAGTTTTGAAAGAGTTACAGTATCGTATAGTCTAGCTGAGTTCCAGAGTTCGGATTAATTTGCCGAATAGCATGTTGTTTCCTTTCCCGTTGATGATGCAGGTTTTCTGAACTCTTTTCGTTAAAACGAAATGGCAACATAATACGTAAATACGATGAATTGTAAAACTGAATTTATAATAGGCCTAACAACTTTTTAAAGATAGGTATTGTGTAAAAACATATTTTCGCATACTTCGGCACCTTTAATTCATTTTGTATTACATCACGCATAGACTACCTATAGTAGAAGAAATCCCTCTTAGATACAGAATGCCTTCCTGGCGTAAAACGAGATTCCTTCAACTAATTTGTAGGTAGAGGCTGGTATAAGAAAACTACAAGAGGGTATTAATCGCTCTATTACCGCAAATGGGGTTATCGGTTATTTCGACGGATATCTAATCATAGCAGGTGTGAAATAAAACCCGAAGGCGGGCTCTTTCAAACTTAGAAGTGGCTGTGAAAACAATAGCTGCGATCTTTTACTCCTTTTTACTTAATGGGTATTGCTTACGTGGCCCCAAGCGGGGCATGACTGGAGCGAACAGGTGGGGCACGCGTTGCCCTCAAGGGCATTAATCGCATTGTGTTGTCAGCGTTGTGGTCGCGAAGAAACATCGACAGATCCTGGGTTCAACAAACCCTGACCTGTCGGTCTAATTGATGCCGCAATAAAATCCCCCACTAGCTACATCTCACATAGCCTACGTGTGCATAGAATTTTGATGTCATGGAATACATGTCTTTCATGCCTTCGCATTTTTTCTTGGTTTGCTCTGTGTGGAAGTATTTTCCTTCAGATTGCATTTCATTTTCTACTATAACTCTTACTCAGATGGTTGAAAGTTGAAAGTTGGTTTATTGTCTTGAATGTTACATATGAAAGTTTGTATACAATTTTTACATATTTGTTCATTAAGTCACCAATATTATCTTGCCGATTGTATTATATGAATGTGACACATGGTCGCTTAGGTCTACTCTTCGGGAAGAACATAATCTTAGAGTGTTCGAAAACAGGGTGCTTAGGAAAATATTTGGGCCTAAAGCGAGATGAAAATGGGGACTGGAGAAAACTGCATAACGACGAGCTTCATAAGCTGTACACTTCACCGGATATAGTGAGAGTAATTAAATCACGAAGGATGAAATGGGGTGGACATGTTGTGCGCATGGGGGAGGAAAGACATATCTAAAATATTGACTGGGAGATCCGAAGGGAAAAGACCACTTGGAAGACCTAGACGTAGGTTGGAAGACAATATTAGGATAGATCTAAGGGAAGTAGGATTTGCGAGAGATGGTTGGATGGAGTTAGCACAGATTAGGGTTAATGGCGGCTCAGGTAAGTGCGGCAATGAACCATCGGTTCCATAGAATAGATAATATTCGTTTAGCTTGCTTAAGAATTGTCTATTGCCATTGAGTAAGTAAGTCACCACCCGAATAGGCACATGTGCGTGGTTGAGGTAATTCATAAGTGGATATAAATACATTAAATTAAAAATACGAATTATTTGAAATAAAAATACAATAGATTACATTCATTTGCAATAATAATAGGAAGAAACATGAAAAATAAATAGGCCTTATTTATATAAAAACTTAATTACTTAATTCACTTTGTAATTGCTCAGATTAATTAAGTCAAGGTTATTTTAATAGTGAATGTGTTATTGAATTTCATAAACAATATGATCCCATTTACCAGTGCGAAAGGGGGAGGAGAGTCTCGGTTAATACATTTCTCAGATAGACCTAATCCTTAGGAACTCTTTTCAGTGTTGAAAACAAGAAATATTACCATTTAAGCATATGACATTTTAACACGTCATAACTTATTGATTTTGAAGACGAATATGAGGCCTATACACCAATTTTTTTCCCACACTACATGACCGACTGTGTGCCCGGAAGCAAATTTTTTACACTATCTGAGCAGTAACAAGGACTGAAGTCACTCTTTAAAGTTCTCTGAAAGGATTCCTTTCTACACGTAACTTATAAATCAAGTTACTTTTTTGTCATTGCTTGAAAATTTCCACTCCTCTATCCAGCTGCAAGAAATCCTAAATTAATATGAACATTTATACATCCTAATTCTCCACAGGGGTTCCATAAGAAAACCTGCATGAGGTTCAAATAAAAAATTAGAACAACGTTCCAGTAGTATGTCCTCACTTAGACGAATGGCATATGCTATATTTCGTCTTAAAAACAGATGATAAATAGCTAAAATTAGTTTGGCTTGGAATACATGCTTTATGCCAAGTATCTGGAAAATTATTCTGGAAGTTTCTGTAGGACTTTGTTTAATTATACAACTTTTATGCTAAAAAGAATTAGCATTGAAAACATTTAAGCTGCGCGGTACTAAAAGTTTATAACTTAATATTAAAACAATTATTATTTATTTCCTTTAAATGTTAACATAAATCTTAATTTCATCGATGCACTGTTTTGAACTTAATATTGGGTTGAATCCTCAGAATTTCCCTTGTTTTAGGGCAACTACCCTTTGGAATTTTATTTATAAATAAAGAACATAAAGCTTTAAGAGAGGTAAATACAGACAGTACATCGGAATGAAAAAGTTTTTAAAAGTATTGTCATAACTAAATTTGTAATTTGAATTTAAAGGGATTACTTTTTCTTCTAAATTCAATGCCCATAGTGGAAAATATTTTATTTATTAAAGAGAGGAAATAAACGTACCCCTACCAAAAAAGTACACATTTTTATGAAATCTTATACTAATATTCTAAAGGAAACATTATTTTTGCAAAAATGTAATGGACATCATTATTAAAGCAACAAACATAATAAACTGTAAGAATCACTTTGATTATTATTTCTGATAATAATTTTAAATTCGCAAGAATGGAAGTTGTTCACAAAACCATCCGTGCTCTTCACATCTTTCCACTGGAGTTTGTCCTTTACAATGCGATATCAGATCGTCATATTTTTATTTTTTATTTCGGAATCAGCACTCTGAGTTAAGTGGACGAACGGTCAAGTCCTTAAATTTCCTTTTTTGTCTTTTTAACTGAATAGCTTTATAGACTTCTTCTAGATGGCTTGATATAAACTTCTCTGGTTGGTCTTTTGTGACTCTGAACTCAACCATTTTGGTCCATTCAACCACATCTTCTTCCCCAAGGATCACTCTGTGTTGAAGAATTCTTAAATCATTAAAAGTCCCCACGAACTAAAGGAAATGCGATGTATGGTTGTTTCCTTCAAGCAAGGCGAAATATTGGATGCAGTTGAGAAGGAACAAAAAGATTTCCTGCTTTTTCAATTGCATAGGAAATGGCACAATGATATGAATCACCTTCATTTTGCCTATGGTAAGCCTCAAAGAATCTGAGACTTACGTCATCAATCGATTTGCTTCTGGATACAAAATAAAGAAGCATTGTTAGTTTAATAGAATTCTTATTCTGATCCGGACAACCATCCGAAAATAAAGTAACATTCGTCACACCTTTAATGTCGCAAAACGTTAGTACTTTGTAAAGTGCTGTTTCAATTTCAGAATATCCTCTTTTATTGGTAGTTTTATGTTTATGAAATACAGCACTCTCCTTAGTCATGAGTAGAGTACGATTACTTCCACAAAGTCGCTGGCCTTGAAGACTTAACCCAGCCAGCGATATTCTCGTTACCAGCTTGCGCAGACTCGCATGCGCGTAAGATCAGTGAGCTACTGTTGAGCACATAGTGAAGATCATACAGCACGTTGCCAGTCGTCGAAAACACTACAGTAGTTGAGTGGAAGGATAATGCCGCAGCGAGGCAGAGACAGACAACACGTTGAGTGGGATAGTGGGATAGAAGAGCCAATCAGGGTGCAGCTACCTCCCCTAGGCAGTAACTCCAGGAGCGGTGACACTCGCTCCTAAGGTATATATGTAAAAACCCAGAGACTTTGAGGAAGTAGTCGTACTCTAAATGTATCACTTGCTGCTAGTATAAAGCTGCTCATAAGATTGCAGAATCATCTTTCGATTTCTTTTCATATTATTTCCTTTAATTTAATTGGTGTGTTTTTCGTACTGTTTTTATATTTTGATTTCACACTTTCATCTCCTTGTTTTTATGTCATACAAAGTTAACATTGGTTTTTTTTTTTTTTTGTCTATGGATGGACAGATTTGTTATCTTAAATGCACGTAGAGATACTTGCTGACTTACACTTTAAAACATAACAATCCTTGCTGACAACATGTAGTAACAAAATATAAAGACTCACCATTATAAAAAAACTATAAATCGATTTTAAAGAATGTTTTTTAAATTATTTTGTTTATTATTAAAATAAATTTTTGGTACAAATAGCCTTCATCCCTTATGCGTAAAAGATATTCTATTGCTTTGAAACTATAGAAGATATAAATACGCCTACTAAAAATTGTATTATTAATAAATCTGAACAAATCCTTTCATACCTTGAATATTGAATGACATGCAAATCCATCGTGTTTAAAGATGTCACGTCAGAGGCCCGCACTAAAGATCGGTACTGAAATTTGGGTTTCTTTAGTTTTTTTACTAGATCGTACTACTTATACACCTACATGAATGTTTGCTGCATTCAAGTCGAATTAAGGAAATTATGATTTTAACTACTGATGGGAGAGAATCAATATTCCTTTCATTAAGTTCCATAAATGTGAGTTTGTATTTAGAAACATATTAGGATAATAGGTTTTATTTCCGATTATTGATCATTACCTCTAAGGTGTCTTTAATTACGAGTCATGGCCATTAGGAAGAAAGAATGAGAGAAAGAAAATGTAATTTGAATAGAAAAAGAGGTGAGAGATGGAGAGAGATTGAGAGATAAGGAGATTTGGAGATAAACAGTTGGTGAGATATATAGAGATAGAGAGAGATAGAAAGAGATAATAAGAGGTAGAGAGATATAGAGAGAGGTAAAATAGGAAGAGGGAAGTAGAGAGAGATAGATAGGCAGAGCGACTGAGAGATGCAATGAGAGAGAAGAAAGATATCAGAGAGTGAGGGAGAACTAAGAAGCTGGAAGAGAGCAAAGAGAAGGTCAGAGATATAGCTGGAGAGCATAGAGAGAGGGATAGTGAGTGAGAGACGTGTTTCTCAAGAACTAGGGTGATTCTGTTTAATAAAGAACGTTTGAACTAACAAGAGAAAGGGGAAGAAAATGATTGTTGGTAATCTTCTGTTTCATTAACAAAAATATCTTCTTTAGCTGACTGGGAATCGAACCAACACCCAGAAAATGGAATGTCTGCGCTGCAGCGGTACCACGCCATTGGCGCTAACTTAGAATTTCTCTCTGCGGCTTTAATTGCTAAATATTTGCTTTGTAGTAACAAAAGCCGTCTTATTTGCGGTAATTTTGATACTGGTAAGTCATGCGGAAATTTCGCTAGAGGCTAAGTTGTATAGAAAACTTTATACGAGAGAGCTGCAGTGTTTGAAAGGCCGGTCACGATACTTCAGAGCTTTTGATGCTGTGAGAGATGGATAATAATTTAATAAACAGGAAATGAAAAGGAGAGAGCTAAAAAATACATTCTTTACTTTGTGCGTTGGTCATCTCTAAAGTGTAAAAGGGAAACATAAAGTTATTGCGTAAGGATTAGGAATCAGAAAATCAAATAGTTCACTTTGTAGCATGGTATATGACCACACGATAACTTTCTTTTTGTATTTGGGGTCTGTTTTGATTCCATGATTATTTTAAGTATAAATAATTGGGATTAATAATGCCCAAACCTCCTCGTCCTTCACATATGATTCTTACAGACATTTCACTGTAATTAGGTTATTTATATATGGTTTTTCGATATTTTCAATCTTCCATACAATATCAAATATTTTTATGTTACATTGTGTTACAAATATGAATTGTGTAAAGAAAATTTCATGATGTTCTCAATAATATGCCACTTGTGGGTTGGATCTACATACGTTGTTCTAGAACAAAATAACAATTCATAATGCAAATCTGTTCCTACTTCTATTATAGGGTTAGTGTTCTGGCCTGTAATACAAGCTGCCCTTAAGAGAGTATGGATTTGTTACAATTTGAACTTATCGATGTAACTGTGAAAAACAACGCTTGAAATGTAGGCCTAATGGAATTTGCGTGAGTGATAACCAGGGCTAGGATTTATATGTAACTAGCGTGTGCCAGCGGCTTCGCACGCGATAATTATTTCAAAAATTAAAAATTAAGAGCATAATAGTTAAATCATTATATTTATTAACACCAAAATCACGTGGACTACATACCACGATTAGATAGCGTCGCCTGGTAAAAGCGACCTCAGATTCGAGTTCCCTGGCCCAGAAAACCCCTGCATAGTGAGTTTCGTCCAAGTCGAACAATTTTTGACCATATTTAGGCCTATATTGAATATCCCTCTTCCGTGTAGGTTGAAAATTTCATACGTCTGTGGGACTTGATATTCTAAACAAATGAATCGTCAAGGATGGACCTACAAAATCAAGCGATCGCCCGCGATAATTATTTCAGAAATTAAAAATTAAGAGCATAATAGTTAAATCATTATAAGTTATTTATTAACACCTAAATCACGTGAATTACATACCACGATTAGATAGCGTCGCCTGGTAAAAGCGACCTCAGATTCGAGGTACTTGGCCCAGAAAACCCCTGTATAGTGAGTTTCGTCCAAATCGAACAACGTTTGACCCCATTTAGGCGTCGCGTGGTAAAAGCGACCTCAGATTCGAGGTACTTGGCCCAGAAAACCCCTGTATAGTGAGTTTCGTCCAAATCGAACAACGTTTGACCATATTTAGGTCTATATTGATTATCCCTCTTATAATAATAATAATAATAAAATCAGGTAAACTGATATAACAAAGTGCCAGTATGTTTTGTTTAATCAGTTATGATTGCAGTTATGATATGCAGAATATAAAGAAAAGTCAAATTGGCCGGTTTCGGGATTTGAGCCATGGAACTCCAGAATGTGACGCCAAGACGTTACCATCTTAGCCACCTGGGTCAGTTATGGGATAAGCGCATTTAAAGCAATAGTGTTGTCATAGCTAACTGTATTTTAATTGCCAAAGCCTTAGAAATCACAGTAAAACAAAAGGTTATGTTGTCAAGATAACTGATTTTCATTTTTTTAAATAAATTCTTTCGAATACGTATATTACCATAAAATAGGCACTAAATTGAGCATAACTCCGAAACAGGTCAACCGATTTTATCCAGTATCAATAGACGTCTTCCCATGGACATTATAAATGTGTATACCAAGTTTCATAAAAATCCGGTAAAGTGTATTTGAGTTACCGCGTCTTTAAAATAGACACTAAATTGGGTTTTACTACGGTACCGGTCTACCGATTTGGTCCAATATCAGTAGACTTCTTCCCATGTACATTATAAATGGGTATACACAGTTTCAAGAAAATCCAATAAAGCATATTTGAGTTATCGCGACTTCTTATATATTAACATAAAATGCACTAAATTGGGCATTATTCTGGCACTGACCAACCGATTTGGTCGAATATCAATAGACGTCTTTCCATGGATTTTATAAATGTTTGTACGAAGTTTCATAAAAATCCGAAAAAGCGTATTCGAATTATTGCGCCTTTAAAATATACACAAAATTGGGTTTTACTCCGGTACCGGTCAACAGATTAGGTTCAAATTCAATAGGGCACTTTTCATGGGTGTCATAAATGGGTATACCAAGTTTCGTGGCAATCGGATACAGCGTATTTGAGCTATGGCGCCTTTCTAATATAATCTATTAAAATAGGCACTAAATTGGGCATTACTCCGGTACCGGTGAACCGATTTGGTTCAATATCAATAGGGTTCTTCCCATGGACATTATAAATGTGTTTTCAAAGTTTCATGAAAATCCAAAAAAGCATATTTCAGTTATGGTGCGTACAGACACACGGACAGACAGACAGACAGACGGACAGACAGACAGACGGACAGACAGACAGACGGACAGACATTTTTTCGTCCACCACACAATCTCATATAGTACCATACAGGCACTTAATAATAATCCTCTTCGGTGTTGGTTGAAAATTTCATATATCTGCGTGCCTTGACATGATAAACAAATGAGTCGACCATCGAGAGCTACAACATTCAAGCGATCGTAATGGTTTTATGACAAAAATAGCCAAAGCCTACTGTAATTGATTTGACATTGAAATGTGTAACTAAAAATTGATGCTTCGAAAACGCTAAAATACACGTTTTTTGCCCGTTTTTCACTCATAACTCAATAACAAAAGCAAAAACTAAAAATGTAATATGCCGAAAACCTTCCCGGGAATGTACTCAACAACTTCCCAAAGTTTCATGGCGATCGGATGAATGGTGTAGTAATGCATAAAGGACACACACACAGACACACAGACACACATACATTCATTTATATATATATAGATTACATATTTCTTAATTTCACATATAGATACATTTTTCACTTATCTCACTATTATGTTGTCCTCTATTCAAATTAAACAAATTTATTTTACATATTTTTCCATATATCTGACATTAGTACATATTTATATGTAAAATAAATATTTGTCCATATTTAGTGATTTTAATGCAATATTCGTACATATTTCATTCTTAAGCGTAAAACTATATAAAATTGTCGTTTTCAGTGGACAGAAAATATGGCAGCACAGGATAAGTTTACAGTTATGTACAGAAATGAATGTGTGAAAAATGATTTGTGTTACATTGAATCAAATTTTTGTAATATAACAAAAATAATTCAGAAACTACAAAATAATAATCTGACATTAACTGAAAATATTGACATTTTGTAAAATATGATTCATGAATTCAAAAGTACACGTGGACATTTAGCCGATCTTATCAAATGTAAAGTGGACTATGTGTCTTCAAGAAATCCAGGCTATGAAGAAATGTGTAAAATCAGTGCAATCTTAAGTAGCTCGTCAAATGTAAAACTAGAATCAGTGATTTTTAAACACGCGCCAATCACTTCATGTGCAGTAGAACGAAGCTTCAGCCAATACAAATCACTTTTGAAAATTTAAAACAACATTTTGTGGCATACTGTTATGCTAGCAGAAATAATCAATGAATGAATACAAATAAAGTAAGCGATCTGAAAAAAAAAATTGAATAATTTAATTTATGAATCCAGTATTTGTAATGCATTTTTATAGGTTCTAAAAGTAACAAAATGTAGTGTCTAGTGGTTAAATTTGTTTTGATGTCCATATTTTACAAAATATATTTGCATATATATATATACGTATTTTGACATTTTTAGTACCGGTACATATATATGTACATATTTTGAAATTTTTAAGTACATATATATGTACATATTTTGACCTTTTTAGTACATATAAATATTAGAAAATAAAGTTTTTAAAACATGTATGATCTGTGTAGGCTACCACTATTTCATATTTCGGAACGAGAGAAGTTTAGCCTGGTGCTGGTGTCAGTTACAGTAATGCTTCACATTTTAACATCTGAAGGGGGAAATACTTTCTGAGAAAGAAATTGTTTTCAAGCAATCTCAGAACCAAAGTTCATGTGAAGTTTTTAAAATTACTTATCCGGCCATATTACAATGCAGAATATTTAAAATGCGTTACTTACTTACTTACTTACTTACTTACTTACTTACTTACTTAATTACTTACTTACTTACTTACTTACTTACCTACTTACCTACTTACCTACCTACTCACTCACTCACTCACTCACTCACTCACATACTTACTTACTTACTTACTTACTTACTTACTTACTTACTTACTTACTTACTTACTTACTTACTTACTTACTTACTTACTTACTTACTTACTTACTTACTTACTTACTTACTTACTTACTTACTTACTTACTTACTTACTTACTTACTTACTTACTTACTTACTTACTTACTTACTTACTTACTTACTTACTTACTTACTTACTTACTTACTTACTTACCTACTTATTTACTCAAGGCCAATAGATGGTTCTTAAGCAAGCTAAAATAATATAATCTATTTTATGGAACCCGGAGGTTCATTGCCGCGCTTACATGAGCCCGAAATTCAACCCTAATGTGTGCTAACTCCATCCAGCCATCCTTCGCAAATCCTACTTCCCTTAAATCTATTCTAATATTGTCCAACCACCTACGTCTAGGTCTTCCAAGTGGTCTTTTCCCTTCGAGTCTCCCACTCAATATTTTAGATATGTCTTTCCTCCCCCATACGCGCATCATGTCCAGCCCATTTTATCCTCCGTCAATTAATTACCATTATTATATTCCGTGAAGAATACATATTACGAAGCTCGTCATTATGCAGTTCTCTCCAGTCTCCGTTTTAATCTCTCTTAGGTCCGAATATTTTCCTAACATACGTTAGGGTGATACAAATTTAATCCCATTATTTATAAATTTGGAGATACAAATTTGATTACAAGTACATACACTGGGTCATGGTCCACCTTTATATTCTTCTTGTCCACCTGCAGAAAAAAATTCTGGCGCCGCCGCTGGAATGATATCAGAATATGAAAACATATGAACGTTTCACTTCCCCTTTTCAATGTGTTTGATCCAGTTTAATCAATAGCCAGATTATTCCAAGTCATACTCTGTCTCGTGATGCAATACCGGATCAAGCACAGCAAGAAATAAAAAAAACGTGATCCACCGCTACTCAAGCTATGCTTCAAAATGTCAAGTTAATTATTAGGAAATATTAATACAGCACCTTTCACACACTTCCAAGGCCCCCCACTATGACTAATTTTATTGCAAAAATTCCCTTGTGTAGGCACTGCCAACAGTCCTTTATGAAAATCAATTTTACCGATCTCAAACACTATAATTGTTGTTGTGTGTAGGTGCTGTTCGAGTTCTCCTCCAGGCCGTGTTTTACTAGCATTTTTAAGAAAACCTGTTTGATTCACTGCGTTGATCCAATGTTTGATTGCTCTTGAGATAGTATGGGTACGTGATAGCTCTGAGTTACTTCGATGTTGTTTCACTAGAAAAACTAGTGATGGACAAGAATCTCAAGTTAATGTTAAAACAAAGTTCTTCTCAGAATTTCATACCAGTAGAAAATCTTTTATTTTAACAATGTAATGGCGTAAAGAAATTTGTTGGCCAAATAACATGTAGTCAGATTGAAGCACCCAGTTCTGCGTTTGAAATATACCTCGTAATAAAAAATAAATAAAGTTTAACTATTTAGTTCATGCATCAGTGACCAATCCAGAATGTGAATATGTGGGATTTAAACCAATCGCAAGGTCTATCGTCATAATTTTATCGTTTTATTATCATATCATTCATTTTATTGTACCTAAGTTCACTTTCTTCTTTATAAAAATTAACCAGGACAGAACACTGAAACATCTTCATACCTGTAGTTTCTTTGATCAAATACAATTTATACAGTAATTGATACAGCATTTTATATCTTGTAAAATAAGAAACATAATATTAAAATACGATATTATTTTAGCAATGAGGTTAATCTAAAAATAATACATCTGGTGAATATGAAACGTCGCACGAAGCCTGACTATCGCCGATGTCGCGATGATTAAAATTATTATTGATTGCTTCGCCGTAGCCTACTACCTACGTGGTCTCGTGAGAGCATCGCTGTTTACGGATTCGCAGGTCCGGGTTCGATCCCTGGTACCTCCTCGGATTTTTCTGAGGTAGGGAGGTCAGGAACGGCGTGCACTCAGCTCGTGATACAAAATGAGGAGTTACTTGATTGAGAAGTAGCGGCTCTGGTCTAGGAAACCATAATTAAAGGCCATGGATGTTGGCATGCAGACCACATGCCCCCAATCTTGTCATATGCTTATGGTAGATGACGCAGCAGTCCGATGGTTAGGCCTAGGCCCTCCAGGGATGTAGAGCCTCTGAGTTTTGTGTGGTTTAATTTTGTGAATATTCTCTAAATACTCACAATAAGTATAACTCGAGGTCCATATTCTCTCAAAATAAATTCCGTGCCTCTAGTGATACTTTATTTAACCTTTTCACTGCTACTGACATATAAATTTGTCACTTAAAAAAACTATATAAACGCAGAAATATAAGATTTGTAATGTATTGCTATATGTAAAATATGAGGATTTTTATCCTCATTTTACGATTGTAAATCATAGAAACCAGCTACTGTAATGAAATTTTCCTCATTTGTTTCAATGTTATGTTCTAGTGATGGTTTCACTTGATCATTGCTTATATTATTTTACAAATTCAACTTCGTAAAGGTTAAAGTTATTTGATTGAAGTAAGTTGTGTTAACCAAAAGTCGCGATCGGATAATGATTATGTTGAAATAACTCTTTTTCCGAAACTGAAAACTAATTAAAAACTATTCATAGGCTGAGAGGAATATTTACCCCAGTCATATACTTTTTGTAGCATTAGTTTGTCAATTTTCCGATAGAGCAAGGACACTGTTATGTTTTAGTGACAACCCAGATTTTTTCTTGCGAGCGGGTTTATTAGGCGATTGTTGTCGATGTGAAACGCTGTGTTATGTTTGCGTTGTAAGCAATGGCGGATACAAGCAAATATACGATTGAGGAACGTCTCATTGTTAGTGTGTCGAAGAAATCAGAGAGAACTTCTTTCTTCGTTTCAATAAAGCAGCTCCCACCGAAGCCAAACTGCGCAAACTGGAAAAGAAGATTTTCTCAGCAGGCTCTGTATTGGATTCAAAACGCAGCGGAAGTCCTACTTAAAAGAAAATCTTGGAATGATTCGGATGGATTCTATTGAACTGAAGAGAGAGATCATCCGTATCTTCAGAACGATCACTCCCGAAATGCTGAGGCGAGCAAGCAGTAGGACATGGCGGTGCATTCAACTGTGCGCGGAAAACGATGGTGCACATACCGAAACTTTGGAAGATTAACAATGACGCTGAAGGCCCAGGGAACTTTATTTTACCATATTTCCATCCCTTAATACTTGCTATTTTAATAAATAAAGTTTTTACGTCAATCGTGGCATTTTATTATTCCATAAACTAACATACAAAATATCCGATTGCGACTTTTGGCCCACTCTGTATACAACGTATTTATGTACGATTAAAGCTGTGAATTAGAATAAGATAAATGGAAAAATTAATGGAAAGGGTAAATCTGTGAACATTTTACATAATTTCCTGGTGAAATCAAAATTCCTGAAAAAAAAATTGTAAACGCATTTATCATTCTTGTTAGGTACAAAATTTCGAAAAAGTGTTTATTGTAGCAACAAAGCTAGAGTGAAATTGTTTGAACCAATTTCGTAAAGAATTACAATCTACTTAGCTTTCACAATGTCCTACAGGAACTAAAAAACAGCATTACGGAGATAATTAGCTGTTAATATTTCTTAAAGCAACTCTGTAATATGCAGTATTTCGATCAAGACGTCAAACCTAAAGCGTAAGGGTTGTGCTATGGAAAACATGAATTGCTTATAACTTATATTATGATCTTGACTTCCTTTCTTTCTGCACTGTTTATATTTAAGCTATATTCTTAACACAGGCCCACTTATTATGTAAGAGTACCGGTATTTAAATATGTTGCTATAATAAACACCTTTTCAAAATTGTATGCCTAATTGGTGGATCACTTCGAGGTCAGGCGAACCTAAGGAATGTTGGGTACCGGTTTGCTGTATCCAGAAGGCAACTTGGATTTATTCAAGCAACCATTTTATTGTTATTAAATAAATGTTTTTTTATTTTTTATTTTATTGACACTTTCCTTCATCTGGAGGAAAGAAAACCTATGTTCTGCTTTGCAAATCCGATTGCCAGATGAACACTGTTTTCTGTTAGTTTCATGTAAGCAAAAAAACCTTTCTAATTTACATTTGGCTTTCCAATCAAAGTATTAACAAGAGAAAGACTCAGAATCTGGCATTATATTATGCAGACCTACAGAGAGTTCCTTGTTTTCTTCTTGATCATATCGGCTGCTTCATATTCAGATCATCTTTCTTAACTTTAAAGGTCTCTAATGATCAGTTGTAGATTAACCATAGAAGCAAACTTAAATGCTAGAATTTCATATAAATTGCACTAAGTACAACGCTTAAAAAATTGTATGCTTTGGCAATCAGAAGTAGGAAAAGAAGCTTTCTAATGACATATTTCATACACTTGCCATATTTTTAGTGGTCTTCGATTCAAAATTTTGTCCATCTTAAATTGATAACAGTCATTATCCACAATATTATCCAAAACAGTCAGTTCGTCCAAGCTGCTTTGTTTTCTCCATACCAGGGTCAGATGCCAGCTTCTGACTAAATGTTCCACTAGTAATACTTGTAGCACTTACAGTTCCCTATAGAACGGGCTACTTTGTACACATAAAGCCCCACATTTTATCTAAACCTCATTATTTGAAGAGTTAATTCCTATTAGGCCTATTCGTGTGGGCATCATAGGTATGTCATGAAAGAATAAACTTCTGCCAAGTATACAGAAAGGATGCCATTGTATCTCAATTAGTAACAGATATAACTGAATCTCATCTTATTAGAGGGATAAAAGGTATATTTATTATGAATATTATATTTTCCTACAGTAATAATATTAATTGTTTGAGGTAGCTATAATTGCCGTTTTATTTCTCTTCACTGTGAAGTATTTCCTTCCTTGCATTTATACAGAATTATTTATCTCTGTTTCAGGTAAAGTGATTATTATGAACTCTTAATTATCAGGTCCGTGTTACTGGGTAAGTTATAATTATAATATTTGTTTTCTTTATTAGCCTATGTCTTCTATGAAGAGTAGCCCAAAACATTGTTGGTCCATTTTTCTTCTCTGGGATTTTGACTCCTGATCTGAAAATATGGTTGTATTAGTAAAAAAAGGCAAAAATTATAATTATGACGTTTTTCTTTCTTTGTCTTAATTTAGTAGCAATGAAGAAACTATTTTTTTCTTTTGAAAATGGGGACCATTTAACAATTTTGAAATATACAAATGAAAGGACAGGGTATGGAATGTATGCTTAATGTATATTATGGATACAGGTACTAGATGCAGAATAGTGAAGGAAACAGTCACCCATAAAGATCCATATGTGACTGCATCGTGACACTCTAATGTATTGTGGTAGTTGGAATCATGAAAGCACACATACCCTCTCCATGATCCCTTCAAGTTCGATACAGATGGCCATTATTCCCCGAAGCTTCCATTAGCTCCTTACGGTATTCTGTGGCATTTATCCCTCGGATAGTGACTATTTTGACGTAAGAATGCTGTTCACATCTTATCACATCCATTCTGCACGGCGCCTGACTCACAACATATATGCACACACAGATTCCCAGCTTTTCAAAACATGTTTCATGCAAAACATATTTTGATACAAATTATAAGATTCGTTGAGAACAAGTGTCAAAGACTTTTTAAAAGAAATTGTGTGCAGTGGCAGTCGTCATGCCCACTATCCAATTGGATGATTTTTAGAAATTTGGACCAAAAGTTGGATCGTGGGACATCAGCTAAAAAGCTGTTGGTGTTGATTGCCTTGATCGAAATATTTATACCCTTAGCAAATAGGGGTGGCGCGTGGATCCAGGTAGGTTCCTTCACCAGCAAGCACCCTCACATTTACAAGCGCAGGGGATTAGTACCGACCGTAATTTCCGCCCCATGAGTCACCAAGTCTACTTCAATCAATCAATCTTAGAATTTTTTAATATGTCGTTTTATCTTAAAATGTTTGTTATATATCAATTCTATACATAATTACAAGAAACATGACACCAAACAATGTATAATTTACTTTAATAGGAACATTTCTAACAAATAGGCCTACATAAATAAAAGTTACGAGAAAACTGCTTTAAAGTCCTATGTTCCTATTAAAGTAAATTATACATTGTTTGGTGTCATTTTTCTTGTAATTATGTGTAGAATTGAGACATAGGCCTAACAAACATTTTAAGAAAAATGACATATTAAAAAAATCTAAGATTGATTGATTGAAGTATAATTGGTGACTCATGGGGCGGAAATTACGGTCGGTACTAATCCCCTGCGCTTGTAGATGTAAGGGTGCTTCCGGGTGAAGGAACCTACCTCGCCTCAACCGCCATCCCTGTTTGCTAAGGGTATAACGTTACAGAGTTCCTTTCTCAACGCAACTATTACCAGCTAATATTATCTCAGTAACAGTTATTGTCTAGTTTCTGTAGCAGTGGCGGTTTCTCCTATAGTGCTGCAGTGCTACAGCACACAGCTTGTTTTCCGCTCGTCGTATAATGTTATTTTCATACGCTATATAAGTACTATATTTTCTTTTACTTAGATTTTGAACTTGGCGCGTTCACGCGAGAAATCCTTAGCTGTTACGTTGGAGAATGGAAGTCGGTAATGTGAATATTATCTTTCCCGTATTCGTGAATGCATCTGTCAAGCAGCTCATCATTCGTAGGGTGTGACGTCATGCTTACGCTTGACTTTGTGACGTGTAAGCTGGTTTTAACGTGAGGAACGGGCTGCGGTTGAATTGTATTCACAAGATTTAGAGGTTTCCTTACGTCTCACTGGCGCGCTGTGATCTCGCTGACACAAAACGACACTTGCGACATCTGCTGGAATGTAGATGGAACTGTAGTTCTGGTTTTAGCCACTAAAAGCATTATTCATGGAGCTGTTCCACTACTCGAGCTTAAATTTGGTAGGAACATTCTCCGAAATAACAAAGCTTCTCAGGATTATAATCAGAGGCGCCAACTTATATGGGCCCGTGGGGCTGAAGCCCACCCAATAATTTGCCATAGGCCTATTTTGTTAAATTATTTATTACAATTACTAAAATATGTTTTCTTGTTGAATCGCTGGAAAGCTAAAATCAGGCTATTGTTGACATAATAATACTATCTCCTCTTGTTCCAATTCACTCAACGATTCTCTGAAGTCGTTTCTCAGTTCATTACATTTTTACGTCTTAATCTGTTAACCCTTGAGAGGCGATGGGCTTACCACTTGCCCCTCTGCTCTCTCTCTCTCTCTCTCTCTCTGCTCTCTCTCTCTCTCTCTCTCGGATAATAAGAGTAACAAAATTAGTATAGGTAATGAAACCTCCACTTGTAGGCCCTATGCACCACCATAGGGGTTATAGGAACGAGTCAGTCAGTCAATCTGTTAACATCCACCGCCAAATTTGTATGCTTTTTATGCATTCATAAAAAAAATTAATCACATTGCTTTTCAAAATATATATAGGCTAAGGAGAGTGCGGAAAAGTTCAATTAAGAAGTTAGATTATGCTTGTGGTTAATGAAAATCACAGGAAATATATTAATTTAATGGGCAAAGCAAGGAATTGTGATGCAAGACAAGAGTGCAGAGTACAAGACAACTATTACAAAGTTTGTCTTCAGAAACAATGAAATCATTTCATGTAGGCCTACAGTACTATATTTATACCATAGTCATATCAATATTTTATAAGTCTACTAGCAGGTGCCCGCGATAATTAATTTAAAAAAAATTAAGAGCAAAACAATTAAAACACGTTTATTAACACTTACACACGAATCATTCATAAACTAAACTATTAATAATTATAATGAAACAGCTAAAAATCCGGCTTTGGGGTGCATTACACGATAAATAAATGATTTAAATAAAACATCTAGTAAGTAAATAATCGTGGTCATCTGCTAGTCTGTTTTATGAAACTCGAAGGTTACAGCCCGCCAATCAACCCTATTCTGTGCTAACTTCATCCAACCATCCCTCGCAAGTCCATTTAATCTTAAATCTATTCTACTATTGTCCTCCCACCTACGTCTAGGTCTTCAAGTGATATTTTCCCTTCGGGTCTCAATTCAAAATAGTTTTGGGATATGTCTTTCATTCCCCATGTCCAGCCCATTTCATCTTCAGTGATTTAATTACCTTTACTATATTCCGTGAAGAGTACAAGTTAAAAATATCGTCATTATGCACTTTTCTCCAGTCCCCGTTTTCATCTCTCTTAGGTCTGAACATTCTCAGATTATATTCTTCCCGAAGAGTAAGGGACCATGTCTCACATCCATATAAGGTTCCAGTCCTCTTTCTTGTATTATTTACACGTTCTCTATTAATTTTAATTTGAGTTTTATAATTAATTGTATTATTCACGGTTCTTTTGTTCTAATTCTAGGTGAATTTGTAAATTTCTGTCTTTATCTCAAGTTGTTTTGTAAACTAAGCATATTTTTTTAAAAATAATTATTTACCTGTTAATGGTAGGCTATTTATTTACAATTAACAATGAACGGTACCCACACAAGGGCAAAGCTCATTTGAATGTTAAACTTAAATTCTGTATTTTGTGTATCATATATTCCAATAAAATAATTAGAATGCAGTACACGGTTTATCCGCAATGGGTTGTTTAAACAGGCTAGGGTCACCAGGTGAACAGATAACTTATACAAAGACGATTCGAATTACTTCTATTCTAGGCATATGAAACATTTTAGAAGTTTATGATCAGTCTTCCTCAGTATTACGTATTTCAGAAAAGTAACATTTGAAACAACATAACATAGAGTTATGAACTAGTATTGCTTTGGCAATAGTATAACGACTGGTTGATTTATACATTATTTCGGAAAATTTCGTTCGCGAGTTTTTTTAGTATTATTTTTCTGTAGGAATTTATTGTTTAAGCAAAGAAAGTTCTACGTTACCAAACATAATGTAACAATTCCCACCACATAACATAATACTTAAATATCTGGAACCGTATCAATAGCCCTGTAATTAACACAGAATTCCAATGAGCGTGTTGCGAAATGAGACGTTTAGAACTGGATGAATTCGTGAGCTTTCCCATGCGCTTCCTATTCTGCATTTTATGTGTCTTATATTTCACTAACTTAAAAGGCCCAGCTTCGCTCGAGTTTTGTATTTTGTAATTCGAAATTAACTTATGAAGTACTTTCGATTTTCAAACTCTAGGTCCTTATATAGGTAATTAGAATTTGTAATGAGGAAGAACGACTTATCACACTCACACTATTCCCTCAGAAAACGCTACATGTAGCTTTTTATGGGTCATAGAGGAGGTAGAATTTTGCACCCCATTGTTTCTACACACCATGCCTGGCAGGGTTTGAAATAAGAAATAGAAATTCCGGTGACATAAAATTTTAGGGAATATTTTATTTCTCACTCTCATGTTACCATACAGCCTTTTCGGGGCTGAAATCAAAAATAAATTCAATATCACTTTCATACTTTCCTCCCCCAAAACCTAGGACATAAAAATATACTGTGTGCATAGGACTAAAAATGTTTCATCTTATTATGTATCATTTTACACATGCTTAAGGCCTATGATAAACATCCATATTTCTCAACTAAAAATACAAAGCCTACAGGTATGAATAGCGTATCAGTGGATATAATTTTTTACCGACTTCTGATATGGCATACTCATTGGCACACCCGGGCTGAGACAACTGAAAATAATGTCCCTGCAATACGAACTCTTATTGTACAGTAGCCTACATCAAAATATGAAATGAGAAAATGGTATTCTCTATGTCCGGGGTAGAGAAAGTTATATGATTGGATCACATTGTGCATTATTTTCGTGGATTTCAAAATTTATTTACATCAATAAATTAATCTAATTAATCTAATTTGTGAAAGTCCCGTATCATGCACTTCCAAAGCTACCTGTGAACACTGCCAACAATACACTGTTGTAATGAGAAGGATATGTTCAATGTGACTTGTATTTGATCAAATTTTATAATAAGGCCTTTTTTTCCTCGAAAACATTTGATTTTTGCCATTAAAATCAACATTTTGCAAAATACTTTCTTAGTTTTCACTTAGGCTTATATCATATATATATATATATAATGAACCAATGGCCGGGAGTATGAAAACTTTTAAATCTTTGAGCCCATCCAATGTTTTTCAAAAGTTGGCGCCACTGATTATAATCACCAATCCTATGACCACAGCAGAACCAGAAAGATGCTTTTCTACCCTGAAGAGGATAAAGACATTCCTGAGGAATACCTTGTCACAAGAGCAGCTCTTGCAATGCTTTCCATAGAGAAAAAGATAGTTGCAAACATGGGTGGATTCAACACGAAAGTCATCGATAACTTCTGTAGTAAGAAGGAACGTCTCATGGACTTCACTCTGAGACAGTATTTTATCAAGGCCCGGATTTTAATGAGATGTCATCTTTTTATTGATGCTGCATACACATTGCCAACTTGTAAATAAATCCTAATCATGGCCTCTAGATTACAGAAATGCGTTTTTGTTAGGTCATTTTTTATCATTTTATGCAATTTTATATTTTTAGGGCATTTATTTCAATTTTAGGTGATTATTTTGTCATTTTCGTGTCATTTGCTTCCTTATTTTGTCATTTTCATGTATTTACATTGAATGCATTAACTTTTTTTTCGTCGCTAGCGGCGGTGTCTTTGAAGTGTTGTTTGTTTATGGAAGAAGGAAAAATTCGGCGTTAAAGTGTTGACATGTCTCAGCCGGAAGTGAGAATAAAAAAAAAAATTGTATTATATTACTATTGTTATTAGATTGACTTGGCACCAGAGTCTGCCACCTGCTTGGATCTGAGAGTGCAAAGTACTGTTTGCCCTCAATAAACAACAATATAATCCGGTAGACCACAATAGGATGTGCCGAATTTTGACTCACCAGTGCCTCAGTGCCAGTATAAATTTCCGTGAGAAAAGAACATTCACAACATTACAGTTTTTACAATTATGCACAAACTAGTCTATAACTTTGTGTGAACAATAATATTTTTTATAAATAAAATGTCAGTTTTTAGGTCATTTTTTATAATTATTAAGTCATTTTCTTTAAAATTTAGGGTCATTTTATAAGAAATTTTTCAAACAATTTTAGGTCATCAGAATCTGGGCCCTGGTAATTATGTAAGTAAGCCTACTAATTTATTAAATATTTTAAGTTTGTTGTATGAAATGGTATTTGCAGCACACTCTCGTTTTGAGCCACGAGCCGCTACTGTTCTGTAGGGGCTTGTAAATGTGAAGCAGATTATCTGAAGTTCGTTAGGAAACTGGTTCAAACAATCTGACTCGTAGCTTTGAAAGCAAAATTAATAAAAACGAAAAGCAATGTGAAAGAGGATGCCGGAAAATGAAGTATGAATGGATCTGATTATCATCATCACAAGCTAAATGCGTGCATGTTTATGTGCTCGCGTACTCCTCCGAGACCCTTTGACCTACGAGGGTTGAAAATTTAATGGTGGCAACACATTTATAAAGTCAAGATGAATTACAGGAAGATCAAATTGCTTTTGTTCTATAGATTTGTTATTAATACAGTTTCCTCAATCCATGTCTTTCCAAGTTTATTTATTTTTAAATTTTAATTAACCCCTTCTAAATTAATATACTATTTCATAAAATGTTTGTGTAAACGTATGCAAGCCATCACTAAGCAACTATTACTTAAAAAAAAAATACAGAGGGTACAGGTTTTGTATCAGTTGTTGGTTGTTGGTTGGATATCCAGCATACTTCAGAGCAAATAGGAGCCTTCTATCACTAAGAATGCTTCACAGTAACTAGAAGAAATTGAGCTGGCTCTATTAACCGGTCTAAAATGAATTTTGGATCTGACAGAAAGCCAATTGTTAAAATAATTCAGTACCTTAAAATTATTCTTGATTCACAACAATATGCAAAAACATAATGGAGCAAGATGGGCCAGAGCCTGTCATTTATTCTTCATTTCCTTCCAGCGGAGCGTCAATCATGTGTTACTCTCATCATTCATCATAATGAGTCCTGCGGTCCGGGTTCGATTCCCGGCCGGGTTGGTGAATTTTCAGCAATGGAAAATTTCCTTCCTGGGTTTAGGACTGGGTGTTGTGTCCTTTTCATTCCCATCCCGCGAGAGGCAAGGGAAAATTTCCGTGGTATCACTCTTGCCTGAATCACCTCGGACGAGTCGTGGTCATGATCCCACGGCTTCGCCCCGGGGATGGACCTGCCTTTGGGCAGAACACTCATCATCACATTTTCAATAACATGGCCAAAATTATTGCAAACTAACATGGATTTCCTCCGGCCCTTAGTCTACACTGGTACTGGTATTGGGAAAACACCAGGTTGCCTAATGCGTAATACAATTTGAATCCCAAATGAAAAAATGTAATATATTATTAAATAGTTTATTCAGGGCCACAGAAATATAATGAATTAGTCAGCTTACTATCCCATGTTTTTGTAGGCTCTGTGAATGATCTAAATAACTGTGAATATTGGGTAGGCGCCCCAGGCTCCCATCACTGTTGGTTCGCCACAGGCAGTATGTACGGCAGAAATTAGAGTTTATGTTGTTTAATATAATTATATAGACATATTATGGTTTGAATATAAACTAAACTTCGTGGCGCGACATCCCCGAAGGGACAAGGCCTACCACCCGACCGCTGCGTCATCTACCTATGATGATATGATATGATATATTCTGAGGTGGTCTCTTTGTCCCAAACACTTCGACCAAAAGGTCCATTGTGCCTACCTCTTGCATCTTAGATTGGAGTCAGCCAAATAGCCCGGTGCCTTTTACCAGGTTAACAAGCTGACTCACAATCCTATCAGATGTTGGTACTTGCAGGAGTTCCGAAGTTCCAAATATTTGGAATCTTCTCCTGCTAAGAGCTTCACAATTGTGAATAACATGCCAAGCGGTTTCCTCTGAAAGGCCACAGAGTCTACATTCAGTACTTCCTAAATGGATGCCCATTTTGTGCATGTGCTTCTTCAGTGTACAATGTCCTGTAAGTAATCCCATCACAATTCTTAGGTCGGATTTTTTCAGTCCTAATGCCTGAGTTGCGATGTTCTTAGAGGGTTTTCTAATCATCCCCTTACAATGTTTTGAACCTACATTTGAGTTCCAATACTTGGTATGCTCAATGGCAACCCAAGAATTCACTGCAGTGCGAATTAGTTTGCCTGATATCCCAGTAAATGGTTCAGGTCCTATATAAGCTTCTGCTGCTGCTGCCCTCGCCAGACAGTCTGCACCCTCGTTACCAGGTATTCCCCTGTGACCCGGCACCCAAAAGAGTTTTACGTCATTTTGTTTTGCCAGTTCCACAAGGTCTTTATGACAATCCCTGATTAACTGGGATCTCAGGCTGCAAGACAAGAGCGCCCTTAGTACTGCCTGACTGTCCGTGAAGATTGAGATCTTCTGCTTCTTGTAATTTTTCCTCAAATTTTCCCGAACACAGGCATGCAGTGCGGATGCTTCTGCTTGAAACACAGTCATATGTTTCCCCAAGGAATACTTTAAGTCTTTCCTGGGTTTATATCCATATACACCAGCTCCAGTACCTACCTCAGTTTTAGAGCCGTCCGTATACCACGTTAGCTGCTCTGGCCCTGAGGTTATTTCAGTTTCTTTACTCTTCCATTCCTCTCGACTACCTATAGTGATTTGGAATGGTTTCTCAAAATGATATTCAGGAAGAGAGTAGTCTGAAATCATATCACCTATCTCTCCTATATTCACCATCTTGCTGATTTTGGAATGCCCTAAATCTATGTAAGGGTTGTTCCAACAATCACTCACAGACATTCTATACGATGCCATCCTTGCCTCCCCCTTTATAAATATATCTAAAGGTGGAAGGTTGAGAATGGCATCTAGTGCTGCGGTCGGGGTGCTTGAAATGGCCCCTGTTGTGATTAGTTCTGCTAGTCTTTGTATCCTAGCCAAGTTTTTTATGGTTGTCCGTTGCATTACCTTTGGCCACCAAACAACAGCAGCATAGATTATACTAGGCCTAATTACTGCTGTGTACAGCCAGTGTGAGATTTTGGGTTTGAATCCCCAAGTCTTCCCACAAGCCCTTGTAACTGTCACTAGAGATATTTTGACTCTATTTATAACTTTCTCTACATGTTTATTCCAGGTTAGTCTAGAATCTAATGTTATTCCTAGATATTTGACCTGGTCTGAAAATACAAGTTTTTCTCCAAAGAAACTAGGAGATTTCATACTCCTTAAGTTTGTCTTGTAGGTAAAAGGTATAAGAACCGTTTTCTCAGGGTTCACTTTTAGGTTTACCCCTGAACACCATTCTTCTATTCTGTGTAATGACGACTGCATTACATCAGTGACCACACTAGGGAATTTGCCTCGGATAAGCACTACAATATCATCTGCATATCCTTGTGTGTAGTACCCTTCACCATTGAGTTCCATCAACAGCTCATCTACAACAAGGTTCCATAAAAGGGGGGATAGTACCCCACCCTGCGGACACCCAGTCGTTACAGATTTAGCCATATCTGCCCTCAACAGTGAGGTTTTAATTATACGCCCACTTAGCATCGAGTTAACCCAATTGCAAATTATGGGATTTACCTCTTTTGCTACTAATGCATTGATCATTGACTCAAAGGAGGTATTACTAAAGGCTCCTTCAATATCAAGAAAAGCTCCAAGGGCTATTTCTTTTCCCTGTAATGATGCTTCAATTCTGCTTACAAGATGGTGGAGTGCCACTTCACATGATCTTCCTGGTCGATAGGCAAACTGGTTTTGGTGGAGGGGTCTAGCCCTCAAATACCTGTCCCTAATGTATCTATCAACCAGTCTTTCCATTGCTTTCAGCAGAAAGGACATCAGACTTATAGGTCTGAAAGCTTTAGCCTTGTCATAGTCTACACGACCAGGCTTTGGTATATATATCACTCTTACTTCTCTCCAGGGTTTAGGAATATAGTTAAATGCTATGCTAGCCCTGAAGAGTCTGATGAGGATGGGTGTAAGAGTTTCCATGCCTGCCTGCAGTAAGATGGGGTATATACCATCTGGTCCTGGGGATTTATATGGTTGAAATGTATTAACAGCCCAATGAACCTTTTCATATGTTACCACTTCCCTGGCTACCTGCCAACATTCTTTACTAGGTTTTCCAATAGCCCTAGTTAAATTGGGGCTCAGCATTTCCCCTGTAGATTGGATTGATCCAGGGAAGTGTTCTGAATACAAAACTTCCAGAGTTTCCTCTGGTGTTTTAGTATATCCTCCAGTAGGCTTTCTCAAGGTTCCTAGTGGATTTATTGGATCCTTAGCCATTATCTTATGGAGTCTAGCACTGTCAGAGGTTTCTTCTACCTCTTCACAGTATTTCCTCCAAGAAGATTCTTTGGCTTTACGGATCTCTTTCCTATACTGAGCAAGTGTTTTATAATATGTATCCCACTCACCATATGTTTTTGCTCTGTTAAAGAGCCTTCTTATCAACTTCCTCATTCTTTCTAGGTCTTTATTCCACCAAGCAGATTTCTTGTGGTTACTCCTAGAAGTTTCTGGACAGTTGTCTTCATAAGAGGAGATTATGCAGTTTTGAACCATGCCTGCTACCTCCTCTATCTGTTTTATACAAGATACTCTTGAGTTAATATCACCTAGTTGTTGCTGTAGGTCTTTCTTATACAATTCCCATTGTGTCCTTCTAGGATTACGATATTTTATATCAGTCTCAGTTTCCCAACTGAGACTGAAACAAATCTGCTTGTGATCTGAGAGAGAAACCTCATCAGATACATGCCATTCTTTGATTACATTGAGTGCATTTAATGTGCCAATTGTTATATCAATAACCTCCTTTCTGTTTCTTGTCATGAACGTGGGGACAGAGCCTCTGTTCACTACAAATAAATTGTGAGAGACAAGATATTCAAAAAGGTACTCACCTCTACTATTGGTGTCTGAACTCCCCCAATAGTCCAGTCATTTGGTGCTCAAAAGGGGGTTACCTGGAAAGTTTTCCGGGAGTTTTGAAAATTTGTGATTTTATAGATTTCGACGTGCTCTTTTCGAATTTTTACTTTGCTACCTCGTATCTTTGCCGCTCGCGCCGCCATATTGGAAAAATGGCGCGCAAAAACAGTTTTTTCACAATATCTCCTTTACGACTCATTTTACGATGGAAATAGTTATGTAATAAATTAAACCAGAGAAAATTTCCTATAATTTATTACGTAACGATTTTTTTTGTAAAATGGATAGATTCAGCGTACGAGCGCTGTAAAGTCTACTCCGACACGCGTTTTGGCCAAAGCCACGGAAGATGCGGATACGCTAATAACAATCAATATGGCAATCAACACTTCATCTACATTTGATTCCGTAATAGTTGTCGGCAAGGATGTAGATCTTATTCTTTTGACGGCTCTATCTACGCGGTCAGACACACACACACACACACACATATATTATATATTCTCAAACCAGGAAAAGGGAAAATTTCGCAACGAATATATTCAACAAAAATAAAACAGCCGCAGATAACATAATATTATTTCTGCACGCCTTCAGTGGCTGTGATACAACATCAGCACTCTTTAAACAGAGAAAAATAAAATGTGCTAATGTATTAAAAAAAAAAGAATTAAACGAGCTTGTCCAGGTATTCAAAAACCAAAATGCAGATCCAAAGATCATTGCTGAAGCTTCCTCCTTGCATTGTATGGTTACAGTGCAGTGAAAAGTGTGTCGTTAAACAACTATAGATATAGGCCTACATGCTTCACAAAATCAGCATATGAAAATAAATTTAATACGCGTATTGCATCGCTGCCACCGACGGAAGCAGTAGCACGACAACATTCGTTCCAAACCCATCACCAGATTTAGCAGTGGTATGGAGTTGAATATATTCGTTGCGAAATTTTTCTTATTCCTGGTTTGAGAATATATAGGCTATGTTTGAACGCGTAGATAGAGCCATCAAAAGAATAAGAAGATCTACATCTTCGCCGACAACTATTACGGAATGAAATGTAGATGAAATGCTGATTGCCGTATTGATTATATCAGCCTAGGAAAAAGACGAAAATTTCTGCGGTAAAAACGAAAATAGGTGTGTTTGATTAACTTCGGTGTGCTGAATTCGAAAATGCATTTCGTTTTTCTCTATCACATCTGGTTAATTGACATTTGTAAAAAATATTATTTTGACATTTTGTATAATAAAATAACCGTATGCAGCTTTGATGCTGAATTTGGAAACTTTTTTCCTTTGCGGTAAGTGGTGTGATAGGTGATCTTAACCAATTTTGGGTCGCTGAACATGAATCCGTTGACCGTTTCTACGTAACACGTTTGTTTTCTTGCAATAGGTACTTCACAACGAGAGATATAAGTTATTGCTTAGACTAGCTTACAGGATAAAAAATACTTAAAAATTAGTATAATTTTGATATTTTTCGGGGAAAAATCAAATAATATTTTCAAACAGTCCAAGACGTATGTATTCCAGTATTTTTTGTGAGTACAGGCCAAATAAATTTATTTTTAACAAATCATCTGATGCCGTACAAATGATCAGTGACAAAAAGATCGAAGTTTGTTTGGAGGGGGAAATATTAAAGATTTGAACTTTTGGGAATTTTTACATTGGTTATAAGCTAATGTCTATATCTTTTATAGATATTAGCTTATTTTAGTTGAGCCAATAGTATCATATTTATCTTATTACATTGATCGAGCTGAACGATTTTGAACATGTTTTTCAATAAATCTAAAATCTATAAGTTTGCCAAATTTCAAGTTTCTAGCTCATCTGGAAGTGAATAAACATCAATGTTAATAAGTGGAAGATTAGACTGTCGTAGATGTGAATGATGTCACGGCTATCCAGAAAGCTTTTCTATACTTATGGGGTAGCTAGAAACGCCAAATTTAGCACGCTTATGACCGTTGCATGTGCCCAAATTCCTACCAAATTGTATGATTCTATCTTTCATACCATGTGTGCCAATATAACATATTGTGAGAAAAATATACAGAATTTATTTAAAATAAAAAAATCTAACTCAATCTAAGGAATAACCGATGGAGCTACGTCAAAAAGTCGTAAGACCAAACTTGTAGATCTCTAAAAATCCGTTACTGCTTCTGCAACATGTTTTTTTTTTATACGACTTACCGTTTAGCTACTATAAGCCCCCAAAAAAGTCTACACAGACCTTAAAATTGCGTCTGCCATAACAGCAAACACGAAAACTAGATGTGAAACAACAAAAATAATGACATTTTTGAAATCAGGAGACCTTATTTAGTTAAAGTCGCTCATTAAATGCTTTACCGCAAAATGATGCAGGGTAGTGGCGTATCCGCATCTTCCGTGGCTTTGGCCAAAACGCGTGTCGGAGTAGACTTCGCGGCGCTCGTACGCTGAAACTATTCATTTTACAAACAAATCGTTACTACATAAATTATAGGAAATTTTCTCTAGTTTAATTTATTACATAACTATTTTCATCGTAAAATGAGTGGTAAAGGAGATATTGTGAAAAAACTGTTTTTGCGCGCCATTTTTCCAATATGGCGGCGCGAGCGGCAAAGATACGAGGTAGCAAAGTGAAAATTCGAAAAGAGCACGTCGAAATCTATAAAATCACAAATTTTCAAAACTCCCGGAAAACTTTCCAGGTAAAACTACCAAATGACTGGACTACAAGCAGTGTGATGAGCGTTGGCGTCGCATCCCAGTATCAGGTTTTCATTGCCCCTCATGGTGTATGACACCAAACGTTTTATCTCCTCTGGAATCACCTCCTCTAACCAGGTTTTGGTTTTATTATTGGCGCACGTAAAAGTAGCTGCACCATCAGCCAGAGTACTGGAGAGAAACTGTATGTATTCCCCATCATCTGATGGTTTAATTTTCTCCAGCACTGCATCCTGTAAGAGTTCAAATTGCTCTTCAGTTATTTTCTCATCTGGGAATCCTTTAGGAACCACTGCCATCTTTACAGTGGTTAGTGCTTCCTTATAGGATTGGGAGGTACAAGGCCTAGCTTTACCCTCCGCTTGTGCCATTTCTGTATTACTCTTTGCATGCAGCTCCTTATCCCCTGCATGTCTTTTACGCTGCCTCGAGGTATTACCAGAGTCTGGCGTACTCCTATCAGAGGGTTTCCTCTTCTGGGCTCGCTCTCGTCTGGGTATAACCCTTTCTCCTGCAGCAATCGCCTCCTGTATCCTCATTTTGCGTCTCTGCGCACCAGAAGGTCGTTTTTCACCAATAAACAGTCTCTTAACAGACGACTGCATGGATTTAATATCTTTAGTAATCTTTCCAGTTTTCTCGAGGTTCGACTTTGCGCCTGCCTCTGAGATTGCCGGTGAGATTACTACTTTGGGATCTTCTCCTGCAAGGTTTGTTACAGCCTCTGCACTATCCCCAATTTCCATTTGGGTTATCTCAATATTAGATCCCCGCATGGTTCCAACCTCTTCGACTTGGGTTGCCTCTAAGTGAAGTCCCCTTGTCTCCTCCGTAACTAGACTTCGGGTTGTCTCTTCCTGAGATCCCCTTCAGTCTTCAGTATCTGCTCCTTTGGATCTATTTTCTTCAAATGTGTCTATTCTGTCCCACGAGCAGTTAGGGAACTATAAGTCCGCCCAGGCAGAGCCCCACTTGCCTGGGTAAGACTAAATACTCTGGAAGGACGTCAGGTATTCCAGAGGCTCCGTTCATGACACATCATCCCCTGTGCCATGCACCCCCTCGGCACGGATCGCCTTACACCTTGGGGTTAGGGTTGAGTTGCTTCTTCGTCTGGTTTCTCCCCACCAACCTGCCCAGCATGGGAGACCCTACCGGTAGCAATGCTACCCCTGGTATAGCCTGGTGGATCAAAGAAACACACAAGCCCCACCACCAACTACAAGGTGTTGCAACTCCTAGGTGGGGGTCATCTACCTATAGGCAGACGGCAGGATTGGGGGCATGTGGTCAGCATGCCGACACCCACGGCCGTTAATGGTGGTTTCCATGACCGGAGCCGCTACTTCTCTAACAAGTAGCTCCTCAATTTGAATCACGAGGCTGAGTGCACCCCTACCAGACTTCCCTACCTCAGAAAAATCCGAGGAGGTACCGGGGATCGAACCCGACGGATCTGTAGTCAGCGACGCTAACCACAAGACCCCGCCGGCGGTATGGTTTGGATATAGTGCAAAGAAAAATGTAAATAACAACAATTGGTACAAAACCTGTACCCACTGTTTTATTTAGTAATAGTTTTGATGGCTTTCATACATTTACATAAACATTTTATGAAATAGTATATTATTTTAGAAAGAGTAAATTAAAATTAAAAAATAAATAAAATTGGGAAGTTATGGGTTGAGGAAAGAAAATTTACAATTAATTATAATTATAAAATATTTTTGGAGAAAAATTCAATGTTCAATGTTCAACAGAAGCAATACAATGTAACATGAGAATGAAAACGTTTACACAAACTTAAGAAAATGTTTGAAATTAATTACAATAAATGATAAATAATAATGATCACAGAACAGGATTTTATACTGTGGGACATTGTAAAGTGCAATTTAACTTGCACTAGGAGGTTTTGGAATATCCGTTGACGTGCATTGATGGATACATTAAATTACATTTTGTGTTATTTTTAACTTTTGAACAGAGTTCAGTAATATGTATGAGTGAGGAATGCATAATACTCGAAGATCACTTAATCGCAATGTGTAAACATGAACTACCATGGTTTTACATAAAATATTCGACTATCTTCCCATCCTGTCGTCAATCTATTTCTAACAGGTGGGCTTATATTCTCGAAATAATACGCTAATGATTTCGTTATATTCCTAAACGGTTCGGTGAGCATCTCTTACCCATAATCATAAATGCTTTATGATTTTAAATTACCGATGAAGAACACCCGTGAAGAATTTCATGTGCTTAAAATGATAGAGTACATGAAGGCAAGGTTTTGGCAGTGGGGAGAACACAAGAGCTTAGTGCGTTAATAACTTAAGCTAGACAAGTAATTGCGATAGTGATTGTTGTAGCCTATCTCATATAGGCCTATGCATTCCAAAGGGGTAAAATATATAAAATGTACATAACACAAATAGATACTTTTACCTAGCCTGTCTAAACATATATCGACAATGGTCCTTCTTTACTCCACCAATTTCATTGTAGCCTACTGTTCTGAACAACCATGGCACACGATTCTAAATTGATATGTAGGCACACATGGATAATATCTACTAGTTAGAGAAATATTGTTGGCGAGTTCATATTCTGTTAATCACAGACAATATCAAAGATTTTTCATATTAACTTATGAGAGAGAGCTTCTCATATAAAATTTTTGCTAATAGATGATCTGGTGGTAAGAAAGATTATACACTCACATGACTTTCTTTACCTAAGCTTGGAATCTTTTCGCTTCAAATTCCGGCATAGAGAAAGCAATCGCCTAATATGTCTTCTGTCATAAAAATTTGTTCAAGAACCTGACATTAATCGGTTTTGTGGAAGAAACGCCCAGTTTATGTCAACTGTGTGTTATTATAACTAAACGAAACTAATATATATTGTTTTTTTTTTAATAACTAGCCTACCTTAAATGCTTACACGATCTTATACATTTGCCTGATTGCCCGTATTAGAAAATCTGAGTCCAATTCAAGGAAATCAACGAATTGGTATCTGATAAAAGTTCTGAAACAAATGTCACTAGTTTAAGCAAAATTAAGGCAATTTTACAAACTAGAGAATATAAAAAAATAGAGGGATATTATATCGGAAAATAATAATTCAAGCATTAAAGAAATGCTTTCGTTTCGCCTTTTAGTTCTCAGCCGTGAAATCATATTTCCTTTCCAGAGAAAACTTTTTTTCTTTCTTTTATAAGTTTAATTTTATTTGCACTCCTATGCAGGTTTAACCTACCGGATGATTAAATCTGTGTTCACGTCGACTTTAATTTATTTTAGAAAATTTATTGTTTATGAATTCATGGTTTACACCATATGGCCTACTCTGAGTAGTCGTCAACTTGACCGATTCATGTCAAATACCGATACCGAGTGATAGGCTTACAGGTGTAGGCTATCGCCAGTTATTTATTTTTTTACATGTAGTACAGAATTTAACTTTCTTAACATTTCATTGTAATCGTAATTATGAAATGAAATTGAACATGATTGGCTGATTTCAAGGAAATTCTTACCATTATTGGTCCAATTCATGAGAGTGAATGAATGAAATAGTCCAAGTGAAAATGAATTCTGTATTCACGTTTGTGAATTGGGTAGTTCTGTAAATAAAGAGTGGGCTAGCTTCTACTTGACTTTTCGCCTCCCAACATTTAACAACACATCACAGCTCTCAAGTTATAGTAAGGAGAGATTTCATCCCTGTTTTGGAGTGCTCGTTCTGACAGTCTGACAGCCGACTTGCTTTCTAACTTAATTGCAATTTCGGAAACAAGATATCTTTGCTTTCAAAATTCTCATATTACAGTACACACTCAACTTTATTATTTGCAAGTCATGTCTCTGAACTTACAAGCGTATTGCAGCACGGAATATGTATTAGAAACTCAGTAAAATCTAGGCCATCAGTTTTAGCTGAAGAGCAAATCAAACTCTGAGCACATAGAGTAGGCCTACATCAGCTACTCAACAAGATAGAAAAACGTAATATTTCAGTGGCCACTAATTGGAATTTATATATGTTATTCTCCAATAACAATAGCATTTTCCTCAAAACTTGAAATAGTTCGTAATAAATAATATAAAAAAAGACCGACAGTCAGAATCACAATCAACAAACACAAATAAATAAATTCCGTTCCGCTGCAACTTGAAATTTACCACAATTCCACACAATTCATTGTTCTATAACTTCTCTCTCTCTTTCTCTTTCTCTTTCTCTTTCTCTTTCTCTTTCTCTCTCTCTTTCTCTTTCTCTCTCTCTTTCTCTTTCTCTCTCTCTCTCTCAAATCCTATGCCCCCGTGTTTGGGCGAAGGGCCTCCAAGTGGAGGTTTCTGTTTACCGATGTGAATTTTGTTAAGCTTATTTTCCTAGAGATGGACAGGTAGTAAGCCCATCGCCCCTTAACCCCCTCCGGAAACTAAGGTATTACTTGGACGTGAAAGGGCCGAGGCTCTAATTTAGGCGGCCCCCCAGCTTAAAGTCCCTCCCGGAGGACTCCGTGCCCAGGATTTTTACGTCCTGAAAAACCCATCGACTGCGGTCGGGTTTGATCCCGCGACCTTCGGATTTAGAGGCGGGCACGCTACCTCTAGACTTATAGACCACCGCAGCCGACTTACGGTTCGGCTCTATAACTTTCGTTTAAATTCCGCTACTGAATATAAACTGTTATCTGTTATTGCATGCTTTTACATTAAAGGATAATTTTTGTACTAATAATAGACTACATGCGATAAGAGTTTTAGCAAATTATTGTATGTTGTGAATTTATAATTTTATTTTTGTTTTACTGAATGTGAACTTGTGATTGGTGGACAACAGCAAAGGATTGTGCTATGTAAATTTAAAACTGTACATTACATACTGTTCGTACGCCTAACACTTGCCTGTATACTCAAAGGATTGCAATATTGCAGTTTATCGCCTACGAGAATTTACAGTTCTATGCCCACATATAAATACGGGAGATTTACGAGATTTTAATTGCAAAACATATTGCTTTGCTCGAAAAAATCCACGGTTCATTAGGCCTACTCACTGATTATCTTTCTGTAATGGATTCTAGGATATAAAACTTAGTAATAATTTAAGTTAATTAGCAATAATTAGCACTAATGTTCCCATTGGTCACAGTTCATAGGACAGATACAGCAAATGAATCCTGCCAAGTATACTGCTATCAGCACTAGTGTATTTTTCATCACGAACTGTTTTTTAATAAACTTGGCTACGTACATATGGAGAGAAGAATAATTTGTGACGTCTTGTGTGCAGCTACACCTTATCCTCAGGTACTGGGCCACCTCCTCCGTGCAACAAGTGTTCAAGTACCGATAACAATATTAAAAATGGAATATTCTATAATTTAATTTTTAATAAGATTCGTTATAGAAATTCTTATAGATTTTTGGATATCATGAATTATAGTAAAACTTCTAACAAAAGACACACGAAGTGAAAGTTGTATATTATGGCACTAGTGCTATAAAATATTTATGCCACTCCATCGGGACCAACTTTGGTATCCGACACATGGAAAACACTTTTTTAGTTTAAAAATATTTGCATGTGATTATTAAAGAGAATCACCATGATAAAAATTTAAAATGTAATAATACACATAATTACGCCTTTTAAAATGTCGCAAAAATCACAAGGAATAAGCGTATCTATAAGCAATTGCAGCAATTGACCATCAACATAACAACAACAAAAAAGAATACACAAAGAAAACACACGTATCAATTTGACGTGGTTATTTCATTGTTTTCCTTGTCGTAAAGGCAAATGCCGAATTGGGTATTTACTTATCATAACCTCTATTTCATCCTGCATCTTATTCATTAAACATTTTAATATCAGTTGAAATTAACACACGCCATAAACACATCAACAATAGAAAAATGGAACACCATTAGGTATATGAACATGGTCTATTGATATACACATGTAACCTGACTCCTGATTATAACATTGATGTTCAAATGAGTATAATGAAACATTAATTTTTTTTATTATTTTTTATTATACTAATTTTAAAATACTAATATTTATTATTAGGCTATTTCACAAATATTTACGGCTGTCTAAAAATAGTGTATGGTACACATGGTAAAATTATTTTATTTTGCTCGTAGGATTGCTTCATACGCCCTTACTGGCTCGTTTCACAAACATATCCTTTTCAAAATAAAATCCCTCTTTTACTACTTGTATAATACATGTTATAGACCTAGGCTTTTATTAAGTATTAACAACATAGCTGAAAATTTAAGATTTTAAGTCCATGATATACTAACACCATACCCATGTTACATATAGGACAAAACATCCTCAGTCGTCGAGTGTTTAGCTTGTTCGCCGTTATGTTCAAGGTTTGCGGATTAAAACTTGACGAGGGAATGAAATTCTCGGGCGTTAAGAATCTATAGCATAGCCTACCTATCATCATACGTATGCGTATACCGCTATGCAGTTGAAGAAACTGGGTAAAGAGTAAAGAACTGTTGATATTCAGTGAATCATCTATGTCATTTTGCTTTGTTGACGTGGCTGAAACAATTAGTAAGACATTAAAGTAAACGTAAATGCGACGGTCCCATGCCTGAAGATTTATTATAACCATATAAAAGAACTCCTGTGGGACAAAATCCCTTCGGCGATTGCAAGCCCAAGGTAATAATATAAATACAAATATTTATAAAATTGAAAGAGTGTCCACCTTAAAACCCTTGTTGTAGCACTTATCTGGGGCCACTTATATAATATAAAATAAAAATAATATAGAAGGCACACGCACACATTAAAAACAATGTTGTCATAATATTAAAATCTTCTTCTTGGTTCCAGATGCGTCCATTACTACTTGAATATGCATTTCGATGCAAGTTGCATCATCTTCAGTTCAGATTTGGAGATACAACAGTCACTCTGTCAAATGGTATACCATATACTATATATATATATAGTTAATTATTATTAAGCATGGTTATGCAGAATTTCACACACACCTTATGAGCAATACTCTCTCATTTGTTTCGGCACACTTGGAAACTTACTGAAATAGCTCCACTGGTCTCAATGGGAAGTCCATATATTTATTTTCAATGACCAGACGGCATTTATCTTTAAACTTCTCCATGGACTGATAGATTTTACTTTTTTCTTGGTACTTCCAATGCCTATGACAACCTTGCTTAAACGTAATTGTAGGGTCAACAATAACTCCACTTTCGTCTACTCTATATGCTTGAACCTGCCTCACTTTTGATACAGAGTGTTTCAGTAAAAGCTTGCAAATTAGATTGGGAATAGGGGATACTCTGCTGAACAGTTTAAGATAGGGAGCCTAGGTTCTGAGATGTCAACTTAAGGACAAATGGTCTTAAATGTCTATCACCATTATCGTTTATCGCTATTGCTTCTATTCGGACGAGTATTTGTAGTGGATTTGGCTGCAATGCTTTCCAGCATGTTCTCTTCCAACTCGGGGTGAATAGTCCTCATGTTACCAGATCGTTCTGTTTTAGTTGCAATGAGCTAGTCTCTCTCAATCGCCGATCTACAGAAATAAACACTCGTTGTGACAGATTATGCCTATTTGGGAAATCATTCCCTCCACAGATTTTCAGCGGTAAGAGCATTGCTATGAACTTCCCCATGCACAAAGCGGATGTCTAATATATCTCTGAAACTACGGTATACCCGCAATGCGCCATTATACCGTACTGGATATCTCTTCGAATGGTAAGAAAGGGTCCTGCATGTTCTGCCATGTGACATGTGACGATACAAAATAAGCAGCGGCCATCTTGTGAACGATAGGAACATGCAGATAATGCATCATTGCCAGCCTTCAGATTCTCCTACACAACTCCATAAGCAGCTACTAGAACCAGAGGTTCCCTATCTCGAACTGTACAGTGGGAGCATCCCTCCATTTCATATTTAATTTTTGCTTGCTTTTATTCAAATAGCTTGTAAAGACGTGGATCTTATTCTACATTGACGAAAAATGGAATTTCTGACTTACCCTCTGAAAGACTCTTCGGTGCAGCACAATCAAAATTATGCTTTTTTTTTTTTTTTTTCATGTTACGGACATTGAATTCGTCACCTTGAAAACTGCATGAAAGCAGAGAAATAAGATCAATTACAAAATGTGAAGATTTTTTTAATCTGCAAATTAGGATTGTCATGTATTGAAACTAGCTATTCCACAAAAATGTTCGAGGCTTGTTTACACGATGACATTAGGTTCCGTACCTACTTTCATGAAAGTGATTTCGTGAAACTAATTACACCCATTTTCTTCAAAACTAATTCCAATGCAACCGCACGTTTCATCTTATTTCTGAAGTTCAAGTTGCTGAAATCCCATATGCACGTTTGAAACACGTATGAATCCAGGCATTTCACAGTTTCCTCACTTCCCACTTCATTTTAAAAAACGCGAACAAGGAAATTATATAATCACAAAATTACTATTAAAATTTCGTGAAAAGTTGGAGTCAGCCGAAACTACGTAGTGTCGTAACTCATTGTCGCCAGTACGTCCCGCGCTTGTGCATTCAAGTAAAAAAAAGTTGCGAAACTTAGTTACGAAATCTAATTTCGTCGTGTAAACTAGCCTGGAGCCCACTGATGATTTCACTTAATGATTGCTTATGTTAGTACATGATATTCAGCTTTGAAACGGTTAATAGAGACATAAGTCATTGTTGTGCTTAATGCTATGGATGGATGATTCTTGAGGCTGATACCCTGGTCCATGAGCCTGATATGGGTGGAGTATCGGAGATGCAATAGTAGGGCGGAGAGAAGCAGTATTATTTGATTTCTAGCTCATAATACCATAGCATCCGACTGGAAAGCGTTCCTATATAAGTTACAAAGGTCCCGTAAAATACATCTCATCTAAATTATTTTAAAACTCTTCGCATTATTTAAATTTCAGTGTTGCACGCCTTGAGCTCCACTTAAAATATGATACATGAATTCCCATATAGAAATATCTTTTGCAATTCTTTTTTACTGAGATAACTTCCATTACTTCCAAGATAATTATTTAATCACGTGTCCCATATGTTTCCATTTAATTTACTGATTTCGGTATGGCTTTAAATTCAATTTACTTATTTTACCATATTTACTATACTTTTTAATGACAAGTATTCAGCCCAATCTCTTCTTTCTTTGAGTTTTACCTCCGTTTTAGGAACATTTATGCGGCCTTGCCCGGGCCTCAATGGACCACGATCTGCCGGGGGAGGGAGTTGGGAGTTTCCATGGATCACATAAGTTACATACTACTTTGACCAGATAAGGACATGGAGGGCCTCTCCGGATGAGTGATAAGCTCAATGCCGGGGCCACCTCCGAGACAACACGAATACATACAAGACGAAACCAGTCACACACAAACACTCATTTGTAACAAGGCGCGGACAGGATGAAGATGATAATGGTGGTCAGATGATACCCGGGGACTACGCGGGCCTAAAGTTTCCAGACATTCGTCTCGCAGATGAGGAAAACCCCTGAAAAATCCCACCTAGAAACTTTTTCGGACCTGAATTCGAACCTGGGCCTGCTGCGTGAGAGCGAACGCAAACATTGAGTTTTTAAATTGGCCTGATCCTGCTTGCACTATGGCCCAGGAGTCTACTCAGCCTCTAACAGAAATGAGTACCAAGAGCAATTCTGGGATAAAGGCAGCAGGTACGCAAGGATGGCAACGTTACCACCTTCGCGTGCTGCATGTCTCAAAATCTGGAGTATCAACGGCCTGGAACCGTAAGGGTCTCCATTGCCTGTATAGGAACCACTTTACTTTATCGTTGTTATTGTTATTATTATTAGTATTATTATTATCATTATTATCGGTATTATTATTATTATTATTATTATTATTATTATTATTATCATCATCATCATCGTTATTACTTATTTAGCTCATGTTCTTCGGAAACTGGAATGTAATGAAACCGGTACCATAAATGGTCAGACAATAGTATGATTACATTTTACAATTAAATTCATGCTCCGTGAAGAACTGCAAAAATTTTTATTATTTTCAACACGTTAGAAAAGAAACTTGCTTACTCATACCTTGAGTATTGCGAGAAGTGACACATCTTATTTTACGAGTGTTAACTTGTTTATTCTGAGAGGTTGGATGGAATTCGTTTCGCTCAAATTACAAGCACTTCGTCCTACTCTTTTAATAGAATTCATTCCCCTTACTCTCTGGCAATTGCGAAAGATGTAATTTGAAAGACACGAAAAAGATTCCCGATATTCATTGGTGGATTACATACCTGCTCATTCAATAGCTTTTAAACTCTCGAGTTGAAAATCTGATTCACACTGCTCAGGGCATGTCTAGCAAAAACAGCACACAGTTGTCTTTTCCATGAGTTCTAAGTTTAAAATAATACGAGGTTCGTAGGATTTTTAGTGTATTATATAGATATCAGATATATTGTAGGCTTTATTTTTTATAAAGAATGATAAAAATATTTTAATAATATTAGCTTGCTGAGGAATTGTCTATTACCATTAAGTAAGTAAGTAAGTGAGTGAGTGAGTAATAAGTAAGTTAGTAATAAGTAAGTTAGTAATATGTGAGTAATAAATAAGCAATAAGTAAGTAAGAATTAAGTGAGTGAGTATTAAGTAAGTTAGTAATAAGTAAGTTAGTAATATGTAAGTGAGTAATAAATAAGCAATAAGTAAGTAAGAAATAAGTAAATAAACAATAAGTAAGTACGCAATACGTAAGCAATAAGTAAGTAATAAGTAAGCAATAATTAAGCAATAAGTAAGCGATAAGTAAATAATAATAATAATAATAAACATAATCATCATTGCCATCAGTCCATGGTTTAGAGTTTCTGACCTGTTCCGTCCTCTCATAGGAACTGGTCTTCCTCTTCTACCTTCGGTGAGTATTTTTTACTTGTAGGCATTCGCAGAATATGGTTGCACCCGCCTAGTGGCCTACCTGTTGGCTCAGATCAGCCATTTTTTACGGAGTTAGCTAAGTTTCACATCTCTATAGTTTTTATTTAGGCCTAATTTTCTCCGCAACTATTAAAGATAGGATTATGCATTTTTATATAGCTTCAGGAAGGAGCACAACGACAGAAGAAAGGTGATTGCAAATCAGCACAAAATGCATCAGTGTTTGTAACATTTACGTCTTCGGGTAATACAGATTCAGCACAAACATTTTCATTTTCACTATCTGATGGAATCGGTCCATCTCTCGAATCTTTTTGAGTAGACCTAATATTTCAAACGCTTCTCCAACACTCAATGCTTTTTTAGAACAAAATCTACTTATATTTATACTACAAGGACTGGCAATACCACTTACACTCGTATTGAATGAGGCTTAGGTAACATGGATTTCACGTGTTTTTCCAAACACAAAAGAACCCTCAAACAAAGCTTGTTTTCATCTGGGAAGAAGGGAATATATGCATGCAACCACCATCTCTCGTCTGAAGAAATAATTACATTCCTGTTCAGTTCCGGTCATGAGATATACAGCAAAATGTTTAAACCCCGTCCTTAAGCCAGTTACATCGCCCTTGGTACGTTAGACCTGAGAATTCTTGGGCGAGTTATGTCGCCCGTGGAAGTATTTATTTTGATACTCTTTTAACATCGTATTTAAATCAATTTAACTTTTTCACTAGTACTTAACTATATAATGTGTCACCTCAAAAATTGTACCAAAAATAGAAATAACATTAATAGCATAATGTTTAATGTAAAAATTTTTGTCTAGGCATTATAGCAGTTCCATCGGGTCGCAAACTGATCCCTTAAGCGGATTTGTTTCTGGGGTGCGCCAGTCCCCTACTTAACGCGTAAACCTGAAGACAACACAAACACCCAATCCACAACCCGGCCGGGAATCGAACCGGAGTGGAAGGCAAGCGCGCAACCGGCTCACCCAAGGCGGCGGATATATAGCCATTGTCATTCATGGAAAACAGCTATCGCGCGGAAATTGTCCCCATCGATTTCAGACTGAGTGACCTCTGGTGATATCAGCTGATGAATGTCGTATCACCAGGGCCCGGATTTTGTTGAGACGTCATCTTTTAACTGGTACATCATGACCGTTGCCCATTAGTGCAGATATTCTGATCATGACTCGTAGATTATAAAAATGGTAATTTTAGGGTCATTTTTGGTAATCTCTGCCTTTTTTAAATTTTGGGCCATTTATAAAAATAATGTCAATATTTGGTCATTTTTGCCAGTTTGTTGTCTTTTTTCCCACATTTAAAATATTTAGGTAGTGATTTTTAAAATTATAATGTCATTATTTTGTCGTATTGTGTTGTTTCTCACTTATAGGCCTATAGAGTTTTTGTGAATTTACTTACATTGAATCTTATCGGAACTCTTTTAACTTGGATACAGAAAGACGGTGTTTGCTGTTTGCATTTAATCATTATAGCCTATATTAACTAATTACAAGTCTATAATTACAATAAAATAAAATATTGTAGGAAAACACAAATCTGATGATAAACTAGTAGTTTCATACAAATTGTTGGGTCATTTTTTGTAGGCCTACTTTTGCAGTCATCTTATAGCTCATTTTTAAAAGTATTTTTAGGTCATCAAATTTCGGGGCCTGCTTATTACCAATGTATAAACCTAGCTCTTAAAATATTAGTCTTTCTGAGGTCTCAATATTAAGATCTTGTAGATGACTTGTGGTCTTGTGGTTAGCGTCGCTGACTACGGATCCGTCGGCCCGGGTTCGATCCCTGGTACCTCCTCGGATTTTTTCTGAGGTAGGGAGGTCTGGTAGGGGTGCACTCAGCCTCGTGATTCAAACTGAGGAGCTACTTGATAGAGAAGTAGCGGCTCCGGTCATGGAAACCACCATTAATGGCCGTGGGTGTCGGCATGCTGACCACATGCCCCCAATCCTGTCATCTGTCTATAGGTAGATGACGCAGCGGTCGGGTGGTAGGCCTTGTCCCTTCGGGAATGTCGCGCCACGGAGTTTAGTTTAGTTTAGTTTCTTGTAGATCCCATAACACTGTACCGTAGCGGAGAACTGGCACTAATATCAAGACAGTTTATTTTCTAGTTTTATTTAAAAGAACCCTTTCTATACCCCTACTTGTGTCATTAAAATTATTTCTTTTGAGAGTCTTGTTCTGTTGCTCAAATGTACACAGACAAAAATAATTAAAATCGCTAACCTGCTCTGTATTACAGCCATAATCCTTGTCTTCAAATAGGAACTGTCAGATTATAATTTGAAGTTAAATTGTCATTTTTATAGATTCTGGAGACCATCTTCTAGTTCAGTCATAACCTGAATTCTCTGTAGTACTTCTGCAGCAAACAGTTAGGTTCACTAAGCATTTACTATAGGAGGAGGTTGTTGAGTGTGTCACTCGATGACAAGAATTGAGTTCAAGTTTTATCTACAGTGGAGATAAAAAGTTAATTATTTCATGCTGCTTTTATAATGAAGGTAATGAAAGCATGATCAAATAACTAATATTCACTTCATATTCTACACATAAATAATGATCAGTTATGCTTGTCATAGGTAGTGCCACGGAAATCGCCGATAAATTCCCGAACACTTCGTCGGAAAATCGAATCATTTTAATAGAATCATAGTTTGACATAGTACTATTAAAAGGTATTCATGACATTTAATCATTGTGGGTGTTTTCTATGAACAAAGTACGATCAGTTAATAAACATCCATTTATTCAAGTATTGTTTACCGAATTTTTATATTGAAGATGTCTTGCTTGAAACAAATTATATTACTGTTATAATTCCTAACGACGCATTCTGACAAGTACTGTTTCTTGAAATATATTATGCACGTATGAACGGATGTATATGCTCAGCTGCCTGGACGAGTCTGTATCGAAAAGAGGGGATTTGATCGCTTGTCTCTCAGCGCATTTTGCTTGTGTACATTTATGCTTTGAGGTTGTGTGTGTATAATGTTTACAGGAGGTGATTAAAAATTATTAAATATTAGTGTCGTTGAACTATGTAATACATTTCTTGCAATCTATTATAATGCTGATTCCTGGAAAGGTGTAAACACAATATTCACTGCATTTCCCGAATAAATCTTATCGTACCGAGACATTTTCTTAAGTCACTGCGCACATAGTCTCCGACCTGATTAGAATATAAAAAAAGTGGACTCCTTTTGTAGGAGATAATTAAGCAAATTTAATAAATATTGTTTAATCACGTCTGTGATTAGCTGATTTCAGACTCATTTTTGTATGTTATTGATCCAAATTTAAAGAAAAATCTATGAGTTAAACAGTAACATAATTAAATATTATATTTTTGTTGTCTTGACGTTGCCCTCCAGTCTCTGTTACGTATAATGTGAAGTGATTGAATGTAAACAGTGACAAACTAGGTGCTGTACATGTCACGCTAGACTTGAATATTCAGCCCCTGTACAAACATTGCAAGTCTACTGATCATCATCAAGAGTTAAGAAATTCATATTGTTTACTCTGTTAAAACTTTCTATTCATTCTTCTATGACATGGTCTAAAAAAAATTAAATACTGTAAGATTGTTGATAACCCTATTCTCACCCCCAAATTTGCGAAAATTATATCTTAACTTCTTTTTCGTGACTTTCGACGATTGTCTTAGTTTCTGCCTAGATATTCTGAATAGCTCTTTTAAATTTTGAGGAATTATTTTCTTTTAGTACTTTCCACAGAGTATTCCGTTTATACGGCCTATTACTTCATCATATTGAAAGTAATGAGCTATGGGTGGGAAAATTAAATTCCTTAATGTTTTCTATCAGCTGGGTAACAGAAAATAAAACGTTTATTTTGCAGTACCTTCTCAAAGTACATGTTATTGTTAAAATAAACATACCCTTTCTCGATATGTTATTTATTCTGTTTACTAACGTTTGCGTAATCCTATCATTGCTGTGCCAGTAGACAGTGTATTATGTTTGCATGTGACGTCAGCCGCTGAAATGAAAAATGAGTCCAAAGTGATAAGGGTGCTTGCTCTAAGGAAAGTTTAAAAGCTACACATTTTCCACCAAATTTCATTTTAACGCAGTTCCTAGCAGATTAAGGAAAGTCGAAGAATCAGAACGAAACCATGTTTGCAGATGTCAGATGACACCAGAAACAGTAAGACACATTTTAATTGGCTTCCAAAAATTTGAAAGAAGAAGATTTAATTTGGATTAATCGCATAAATGTATGCTAAACATTTTCCGGCTAACGTTTACATTTATTAAGCCGGTATTAGACAATTTATCACACTCATGAATGAAATTATCGATGGATTATGACCACTAATTAATGCGTAAAATTGTATGACTGTGGCACTTCAAGGCCATTTTTTTTTAAATGTGCATTTTCCTTTTCTTCTTTGTTTTCACCGTGTGGTTCCTTGTATCAACGCCAATAATCCTTGCAAGTTCTGTGTTCACTCCATTGCTATACCTATGAACTGATGAGTGCTGCAATCTCAGTTATAAATATTGAGAAGTACGAGATCTCAAAACTGATCATTATTAAAATATCAAAGTGGTAAACTTCTTACTAAGAAAACATTTGAGGACTGGAAGGAAGTAAACATCTTGAAACATGGAAAGCGCCCTTCTGACAAGCTAAATGTTCCATTTACCGTCTAAGTTTGTCTCCAAATAAAAGATTTCAATATTTTGCCATATCTTCCTGTTAAAATTATTTTTATGCTTATTTATGCTCTGTGTACCAGTTGTTGTGTGTTCTGTTCAGTTCAATGTATATTATAAAAACATTAATGATGATGAAGTATTCGGCCCGGAGGCCGGTCCTGCCCTGCCACAGAGTCGTGGGAGGATACCCACACACACGTTCAAAATTTTATTCTGCTCGCAGGATAAAATTTCGCTTTTTAACGCTTGTATCATAAATAACTAGGCCTATTGTTAATTACCTCTTCCATTTTATTCTCGAAGTAGTTTTCATAAATGTTACTCGGTATTTTTTTAAATTTCGTAAATCGGTAATTCCAAAGAACTCTTTATATTACGTAGAATAACCGATAGCCTTGTGAGTACTTTGTATTGCATGAAAACAAACAGTGACATCTAAATATAAATCCACCACTGAAACTAAAGTCGTTCTGCGGCTCTAACGAACCGTATCTAGATCATTTTCAAAGCAGTTTGAATGCAGGTGAATTATTTACACATAAAAAGCGATACGGTTGAAATCTTATTTACAACCTGGTATAATCCTTGTGTAATTGAGTGCTTGGTTTCAGAAACACAGTGTTTTTGAAGAGGTGGAGAATAACGTTATACTCATGATGCTAGAGCGTGCGTGTATTATGAAATAGAATTCTTGTGCGAGCTTTCTTGTTTCCTGTCAACAGGTTTGTGGCTGGAAACACAAAGCTCAAATTTCAAGATACAGAGTACATCCTCCTTGTTATTATAATGGAAACATCTTTTAATGGTGAAGCTACCAGAACTTCAAATGTACGAGGTGGATCCGATTGCAGTGGATTCCATTTATACACAGTTTCACAAGACCAACAGTTCTCCGTGTTTTAAAAGTTAATAATTATAGAGCTTAAACTGGCTTGAATAGATGTAGTGGTATGCATTCTGACTTGAAAAGTAAACAGCCTTCTGCAAGGAAATTTGTAATCATGTAGTATACAGTAATTAAATTAAGGGGATAGAATTAATTGCAATACTGTAGTCCGTGAAATAAAATTGTACGTTCTTCTTCTTTGCCTCAGTTTTATCTCTCCCTTTTAGGATTTAAGCTACCCAAGCCGCCCGGGCCTTACAGGGCTGAGACCTGTCGGGAGGGATTATCTATGGATCACATACATACTTTTTTGACCAGACAAGGACACGGAGAGCCTCCGCGGATGAGTAATCAGCCCAATGCCGGGGCCACCTTCGAGACAACACGAACACATAGGACGAGACACACCATTCACTCCGAACAAGGCGAGGATGTGATGAAGAAGATGATAATGACGGCCAGATGATATCCGGGGACCACAAGGACCTAAAGTTACCTGACATTTGTCTCACAGGTTTTCCCTCGGAAAAAACTTCACCTAGGTAACTAGTCCCGACCAGGAATCGAACCCGGGCCCGCTGGCGAACGCATCCCCTGAGCCACAGCAGGCCCTTTCTACTAGATCCTTAATGCTATATTAATGGTGTTATAATTAAGGATTTTGTTCAGGCTGGTAACCATTTTTTTCAGTAAGAGAAGCAGCATTCTTTTCTCTGACTAGTTTGAAGTCAATCAATCAAATAGGTTTAAGTTCTTCCGAGCACTGAAATTTCAAAGGTAAATTAGAATTATTCCTCGTTACATAAATAATATCCCATATTATACATTGTAAGTTGTTGCCATGGTTACCAGTGATTACAATGATGTGACTTGCAGTTCCTGGAAATAGCCAATATTAGGCCTATTATTAATGTGACCTACCGATTATGGCAAAAGAGGGGGGAACATAATTTTCCCTGGGAGAAATATATTGCCGTCAGGGAAACATCTTTACCAGCTGGTGAATTCCCTCGTTTCCCCTTTAATTCGCACAATCTACCATTCTGTGCTATCCGAAGAATACAATTATCAAGAAATACAAAAATTTGGCATGTTTATTGCAGCTTGAGGCATAATTCCACGCCAAGTAGTTAACATCTCGAAGCACTTCTTATTAGGCCTTGAAAAACACAGGATTGGCTTATTTTAGGTGAAAGATAGCTCGTATTTACAGAAACCACTGTTGCAAATTTTAGCAATAATTTAAGGTTCTGTTTCTTTCGCTTATACATTTCAGTATTTTTTGTTTTAGGATTGTTAAGTTTTAACAAGTAATTTATAGGTAAACGAAGTATATACAGGGTGTATCATAATTAGTAGCGCAAACCGAAACGGTTGAAAGTGTACGATAACAGTAGCAAAAAGGGTCCAGTAAACATGGGTCCGCAAACAAGCCGTTTGTGAGGTTTATTACTGCAAATATATGGTTACGAGCGGCCACTGACTTCATTAAGAAACATCGTCCTAATTAGTACAAATTAATTTGAAAAGTAGACTGGTCGTGTAATTGTCATTCTAAGTTGCCTCACAATTCTCTCATAGCTTAACTTAACAAGGAAAACAATTATATTTTATATGTTATTAATACAGTACTATACACTCTTCCTCTTAAAGAAGGTGCTCAAAGTGTCGTCCTTGCACCTGGATGCTATACTGCACTCATCTCTGTAATGAGTATCGAATTCTTTCAAACTCCCCCGGATCATCTCGGAATTCTTGGCAAGCACATACAGTTCTTTGCTGTTGCTGTATGGTTCCATTTTGACCACGTAGTGTTCAGCACATCTGACACTGATCAGATGAGTGATCCGACTGCTTCGACTGAGTACTATATCCATTGTCTGTCGTGTATGGTTTGATTGTAACTCCACCTTGTGGCATTGTTCAATTACGTAAACAAGAGCACATCGCGGACCGCTTCTAAATGCGCAACGAGTGAAGCATAACTAAGGACGTCAATTATAGTACAATCTGTATATTCTACTTTGTTTATATAGGTAGCCTATAATGGTAGAAAGTTCGTAAAATAGAATAATTAATTCAGATATTAAAGGTTCCCAAATAACGGGCTATTAACGGAATGCCATGTCGGTTCGCTTCCTAGCTTTCAAATGTGTATCCTGCTTGTATCGTTCTACTTTAAGCCTGGTTTATATACTCGTATAATGTTTAATAAAAATATACAATTCACATTAATTCTTGGAGTCGTACAATGTATTGCATTCGATCTGTGCTGCACACAGCGGTTGTAGCAATTGATGCAGCTTCACACAGAGTAAACAAAAAAACTCGATTCCTGAAAAAAACTTGTCTTTTGTAACGGTCAGTGTAATTAGAGGAGAGAATTGTAATTTCTGATTAGCGATATATCTTAAATAGGTACCGAAACAACGTAACATATTTCCTTATGAAGTTTTATGGAGTCATTGTTTGTTTAGTACATGAAGCATCTTCAGAGTTACTGCCGCTTTCATTATACCGAACAAGAACCAACCGAACGTTTATAACCTTTTTTGTCTTCAACTTTTTTTCTCTGTCTGGTACTGAATGTTCCTTCTAAATGTCACAGCACAGTTATTATAAAATAATTAGCTTTAACCTACTTGGATTTAGATGAGTATATTACGTTATGACGTGAGTCACACGAATTAAGCATTCGGAAAATACACACTAAATATCTTTTCCTCCACGCACAAGGAAATCTGACACACAACTACATCTGACCATGAGAGTTCAGAATACAAAACAATTGTTAGAATATACAAAACACATAGAGTAATGTAACATAACAGAAAACATCAAGAAAAGTAATTAGTTTAAATTACATATTTATATACACTCAGGTTTTTAGATCTACAAACTGTTAAAATATAAATTCATTTCTAGCCTAAAATTTTGGAAAATATTACTGAAAACTGTAAAAACATATTGCTAATAACATAGCTGCAAAAAATCTATTAATCATTTAACTATCTTTGTTTTTTTTTTTTTGTTATATTGATCTTCATTCTTCAATAGTATTAATAATTGCAATAGGCCAAGGGCAAAAAATTTCTAATCTGAAATAGTAGTCAAACCAAAAATTTTAGCCGCGATTATTGTCATTAGTATTCGCTTGTTTGACCTTTACATATTAAATTTTACAACCTATATCCCTTTGAAATGTGCAAAATTAAACAAATAAATAAATACATGCTAATTTAACTATTCCTCTATTTAAAAGGGAAAAAATCTCAATATCCCTTCTATAGGGCTACATTATATTGTTAAAGTGAGGAGAGAGAAAATATGATCTGATTATTATATCTTATGTATTATAACAGTTTACATTTAGAAAATTATTCTAATTGAAAAATTAGTTCTCGAACCTAGTTTTGGTTTTCAGTTCCAGATTTTCAGCAAAATGAGCACTGGGTGATGTTCATTTTCAAATCGTCGAACTCTAAGGTTAATATTATATTGACAACATGTTTCAGTCTTATATTTGGAGAAACTATTTTATACATACAATAAAGGGCAAATTGAAAAATGCCAAATCTTTGGTATAACATTAGAAACTACTTCAAAATTACGAAAAATGTACTACTTTCAGACTACATTTTGGCTAAAATAGCACGTAATTAAAATAATTTATACTTTTAGGCCTATATGATCAATTATAAGAGTTTCTGTGCTTATGAAAGCTAGAAATATGCTTAATTTACTGAGAACTAAGAAAAGGTAAAGAGTAGGCCTAACGATCTGAGCCCTATTGTTATCATCGAATTAATGTGATTCTATTTTATTTACTTAAATTTAGGATTTTTTGCTATATTTTCAGATTAATATAGCCTAATATTTTATTATTTGCTTCTTAATAACATAAAATAAAATAAAATAAATTTAAAATAAGATAAATTAAATAAAATAAAAGATGATCTGTAAATAAAAATTCTAAATGATCTTCAGTTTTAAACGCATAAGAGATCCCGGGATTTGTTTATTAACAAATAGCCTACGTATAAAATGGATAAGATTATAACTGCAAGGAATATGCGTTGGTTTGCTTCTAAATTTTCTAATTGTGTGCAGAAGCTGTTAAAATCAGATAATAATTCCTATTCATTGCGGTTAGAGTCAGCCTGGGTGGCGCTAGGGCTTTTTTTTTGCCCAAGGTTCGATCCCGGTCCAGGTCGATGGCATTTATGTGCGCATAAATGTGACAGGTCCATGTCAGTAGATTTACTGGCATGTAAAAGAACTCTGCGGGACAAAATTCCGGCACACCGGCGACGATCACAGGCTTAAGTAGCAGTAGCAGTCGTTCATTAACTATATACCAACCAATTGCAGTTAGACTTTCACAAGAAGGTTTGACTAATTACATATTTCTGTAAATCATGATAGTAACAGCGTCTTGTATGTTGTGAATCTGGACTTTCTGTCGGTTATGTCACTGTAACGGGGACGTTTCAGAACAGCAGTTTCTACTTGAATCAGTCCTATTAATTTTGGGGACTCATATGAATGTATAATTTTGCATTTTTAACTCTTTTGAAAATAATTAGGTAATGTATTGAATTTATTAAAAATTACCTTTACACTTACAGTATTTGGAAGCCATAGTAGATATAATCCTTTAATGCCTATGCGAGCATTAAAGAATCGTTAAGCCCGCTTTGGAACAATTTACTGTAAAAGTACGGTACCTCTTATCCAAGAAGTTAATACACAGTTTTGAACCAGTAAACCATAAAATACTTATTAGTAACGAAAATTTGTAAATCTGAACAGAACAGCATGATCACACACAACAAGATTAGCAGAAAATTGTACAAACTAGTACAGCTGACATAAAAAGCAAATCTGCGTTGCTCTTCGTACATAGGATTTTGCACATGTAAAACACTCTAAGCAGGCCAAGTTCGCATGATTCGTTTAATTACAACTCGACTGCGATATATATTCACCTCGAGGCACCTGTAAAAACCCTTCATAAAGCATATACATCAACGCCGCATCTGCACTTATCCATTAAATTTACTTCTGTTTATGTATCTTCTATTAAAATTCATACTTTACTAATTTATTTGGCTACACATTAAGCGTCCCACCTACCTGCAATTTTTTGCTTTTTATTTCTTGGCATGTAAGGCATTTCATTAAAATTAAACCACGAGGTTATTACGTAAAGGATTGATAATCATGTATAGTGGTGGACGTGGTTGAAGTTAGTAATTCATAGTTAGGAGAAGAGGAGTGTGATTACTTTGAAGGTACGCAGCTAATTTATGTTACTTAATGTCAACCGTAAGGAGATATTATCTGATTTATCTCTTACCCCACAAATATCATCATCAGACTGGAGTCCCAGCCTCCGGGAGAAGTTTGTTATGTGTGCGTGTGAACCGGCAGTAGCTCTTTTGTGTGACCCACTACAGCTCAACTTTGCCGCCAGCAATGCAATAATTCACAACGCAACAACAATTATTTTCTATCACTTTATTATAAGTACCGTATGCATTTATTATTGAAAAATTACAAAATAATTAGGTTGCTACTTAAACGATTAACCTTCATAGTACCATTGGGGTCAGGTGGCCCCAAAAGCACTTTTTTTATTTTATTTATTTATTACAATTGTTTTATTATTACAAATTACAAAATACAAATTAATACAAAATTATTACAAATACAAATATAAATAATATAAACACAATTAGTACAATTTCAAAAGAGTATTATTTGCCCCGCATGAGCATAGCTCGTGTTCGGGGTCAGTTCAGTCATATGCCTACTAAAATTATATTTTGAACATTATATAAAAACGTACATATTATAGTTTTAGGCAAAAAATAAGAATTAGAATAAATAAGATTGCTTTGAAATAAATACATCCTCTGGTTTTAAAAACTAGGTCTATAATTTAAAAAAAACTTTATCCATAATTTAAAAAAAACTTTATCCCTCTGAGTGAACAGTATCCAATGACTTTTATTTAATTTATATATTTATATATTCGTTCTTTCTGCATTGTGCACCATTGGAGTCGTCAGCTTGGCCCCAATCAAAATTGTTCTTTCCCCCTTGAATTTAAAATTGTGTAAAAATGCTTATATACATACTTGTCCTGTTTTCAAGGTAAGAATGTATGTTTTACGCCATTTCATTAAAACAAGTTGCAATACTACCGTAGCCCATGTAAATTACTTGGGGTCTTTGTAACATAGGTAGTAGGAAGGTTAAATGGTAGGCCTATAAGTTTCTCTAAAAATAATTCGGATATGATTGCTATAAAAATGTTTGGTAACATCGCTTCTCAGAATACTAGCAGAAACATTTGTCGTAATACTGTTTATAGCCTATCATTTACAAATAGCCCTAAACTGTGTTATGTCTTCGTTTAGGTGTTAGTCTTTCATGTGATAATGCGGTTCTCTGATGTGAATGTTCATCGTTGAAAATTCAGCACACACAAAAACGCACAGACTGATTGTAGGCTACTATTAGTAATTTATTGTTGTCAAAATCACATATTTAATATTGATAAATGTCATATTGTATCTTTAGTTTTACATTGTTTAAATGACAACCTGTAAATAGCCCACAAGTTTTTTTTTTTTTTTTTTTTATTTTTATTATTTTTTTTTTTGTTTTTTTTTTTTTGCTTCTCGGGTTTTTAGCGTATCAATATTATTGAATTCAAGCTTTCTGCCAACATCACTCCCTCACGACATTCCTGATACCTGAGAAGCTATCCGAATTTAAATTCTTATAGGCTAAGGGTATAATAATAAAATTATGTGTTTGAAATGGTTATCAACCGAAATTTGAATATAGGGAATTAGTCGGTATTTAAAAGAATCTTTCATCTGAGGCACCTAAGTGAAACCCAAACATTTCCACTCCACTAAATTTTACAGGAGACAAGAAAAAGTGTGTAACATAATAATTTATAAGAAGCTTCTTCAGTTATTGCAGGTGTCTTGAAATTGTAATGAAATTCCCATATGCACCTGCCATTGTCAAGAATCCATTCAAATTGCCTAAAATAATAAGCTTAAATAATGGAAATATCTGTGTTATCTCCTAAATGATCTAAAAATCAACCAGTATCAACATGATTTCTTTTATTTGTGCTACTGTTATTGTGAAATATTCTATTTGACATGTTATCATCACTAGACTTCGGACTTTTAGGCCGCTAAAAATGTTGTTTTAGGTACCTAAAATAGGCTCTAAAAATTGGAATATAGGTTCTAAAAATCGTAAAATAGTCTCTTAGAAAATCGTTAAGTTGCCAATTTTCTGAAATATCTCAATTGCAATGCAGAATATTATATTTATTGAAGTCACCATTAATCAATAATCATGATAAAACACAGATATAGGCCTATGGTACACAGAATTACATAGACTAGGGCCTGTATTAGGCCTACTACCATAACAGTGAAAACCTAATCCCTGCGCCCAGAAGCTACGCACGCTAGCATATTCTACCGTGATTCAGAGAACAACTTTTTTGTTACTGGATGTGAGAGTCTGGAGAAAAACACTACATTTTCTTGTGAATTCCAACGAATTTTTCTACTGAAGACGAAACATTCCTTACTATTTAACCATGTCACAAATATGTCATGTACTGTACATTCCGAGCTAAAAATTTAGTACGAACTTAAAATAAATGCTAGAATTTATAACAAAAAAACAACTTATTTAGAACTTTAGACGAAAAACAAACAAAAAGGCAACATTAGGCTCTAACGTAAAAATAGGGTGTTTTAGGTCCTATAAAAGTATCAGTTTTAGGCATAGTCACTTATGAAACATGCGTTTAAGTTTTCGTCCATATATCACTTAAGGAATAAAATACGTTTTTACCTAAAATCCGAAATCTAATCATCACAATACTGACCTCCATTATTTACTCTGAATACACTTCTTATGTTCACATATAAAGAAATGAGTAATTAGGTAACACCACTAAAGAAGCTACTTTTCTTACTATGAGCGAAATCTCTTTGCACATTGGTAACTGACGGTCGTCATGTGACATCAATAGAAATGTCGCTGTTTCACCACCTCTTAGTTACGAGAAAATGTTGGGGTTTGCATCTACAACCTACTTTCATCAGCATGAAATGAAGGGTAAATTCTTTGCTTGCGTTAAATTGTCACATAAACGATAAATTAGAGTGGCGAGAAGCTATATAGCTTAAGTGCAAAACATATTTTCGATTTTTTTAAAGTGGGAATGTCGCCTCATTTTTTGGTTGTACTGTACAATATAAGAAAAATATATAAATGATAAGTTGTAATTGATACATAAGTTTGTTCATAAGTTTGTTTGGCACAAATTGTTCATTAATATGTTTTTTCATGATTTGTTTGACCCAAGTGGAATTTCAAACTAAACTAAATTATGTGACTATGATGATGCACCGATAGTTGTCTTTTATCATACTGAATATTGTGAAATATAGATATTCCATATAAATGATTTTACAGGCAAAAGAGTAAGTACGTAATGCAAATTTTATAGGCCTAGGCTTACTATCAAATTGCGACAAAACTCGTATATCTAGCATAGGAACAGAATAACTTAATACCAAGATTTGGCAGTATATTATTTCTTTTTATAAAACAAGTGTGGCACTGATTCATATCGGAAGCAGGTACATCGAAATAAATCATTGTTTAGTTGTATAGTAGAAACGCGATCACATATCTCGCAGATGTTACTTCAAAGATGTTACCGAACTCACGTAGAAAAGCCGAACAAAGGTGGAGATTCTGATTTATGCCCCACAGTGTTCAATATATTTAATTATATTGATCATAAATATTTCTCATGATATATCATCGCAGCAAACAAACACCTCTTGAGCGTTCACAGATGTAGAATAGAACGTATCAATTGCTCAATCCAACCCCCCGATTTTTCAAGTAAGATAATTTAATAGTAAAGAACTGTTATATTCTAATAACCTAAAATGATATTAGATGGGATCTATAAACTTAAGGCTACATTTCTTTACTTTAAAATGTACATAGCCTGAAAAAATAGCGGCAACACATCTATAAAATTACGGTGAAATACTGGAATTTCAAGTCGCTGACGTCAGATATTGGTTGGATACTCATCATACGTCAGAGCAAATTGGAGTCCTCTGCCACTATGAATACCTTTGCATTAACAAGTAAAAGATCAGCTGGCCCCATCAGCCGCCCTGAAATGACTTTTAGAAAGGAAAGAATTTCGTTGATTACAAAAACAAGATACATGAAATGACTCAATAATCTGGATTACCATAATGTGCAGTTCGAACGAAGATTGTAAAAGTTTTTACCCGAAATTATGAATGTTTGAACGTGACACATAATTAAACCTCTGCAAGATGGAAATGAAGAACAAATAACAGGCTTTGACCCATCTTACTCTTTTTCTGTATTGGAAATTCAAATTCCTAAAAAGCTTCTGTAAGTCAAGAACCCTTCAGCAGATGGAATTGTTACCAGTGTCTCTATTACAAAACTTAGAAGTCATTTTATGGCTGCTGATGGTGCTACCTGTTTTTCTTCTGGTTACTGTAAAGGCGTTCATAGTGACAGAGAGCTCCAATTTGCTATGAACTATGCTGGATATCCAACCAACAGCGGTTCGAACTCCCAGTGATTCAGCGTGATTTTACAGATGTTTTGCCACTATTTTATGTTCCGTATAAATTTCCTTTTGTGCTTTACACTTAACATTCGTCCTTATTATCCGAATTTTCAATTTACGAGACAGTCCTGATCCACATTATCTCGGATAATCGAGGTACCGTTGTATATTACAGAAATATAGAAAGACTCATGGCATGACGTGAATAAATGAGGGTGGTCAGGTCGTACAAGGGAAGTGTTTAATATGCATGCAACTAGTGGCAGCAGAAACACTTACATGATGATGATCGATTACTGTAAAGTGGACGGAAACTTAAATCAATGCTGCTACATGTTACTCCATGTAATTGACATGCCTGTTGACAAGATAATACATTCACCCATCCGCTCAGACAACTCCCTGCATTTCAGTGCACCTACATTTCTGCAAATAAATTATATGCTGAAAAATCATCCAGTAAGTGAAATGTAAAACAGTTGCCACATTCCATAAGAAATGCCCATGGGGTAGAGGTTGAGCCTTTCCTATTGTTTAAGTGAGACATGTCAGAAGTAAGTTCTTATAGCTGTTAATAAGCCCTTCACTTGTAAACGTAGCTTCTTGTCCTTTAAACGTTAATAATAGAGAGTACTTATTATACAATTCTTAAAACAATCATATACCGGTAATGAAACTAATAGTTCATAGATAGAAAAACACCTTACTACAACTGAGGGAAAAAATACAAGCTTTGAAAATAGTTGTCATCGGCCTTCTATTTTCCGTGAATGTGAGAGATTAGATATTCTAATTCTACCATTCTGTAAATGTTTAAATTGTTATTAAAGGGATATATCTCATTATTAACAACCACTTCTGATGTTAATATAACAGAATTATGGAGTTTGCAACATCTTTCAATTTCAGCATATAAACTAAAGTTTAATTTTAGAAACACCTTAACGTTGGCAGTTAGAAAATCTTCTAATCAAGAAAGCGTAACTAAATAAAACTAACAATAGCGGCAATAATTTAACCCTTAACTACAGCAGTCGGCAGTGAACAGTTCACCTGAGGATGCCGGACGCAGTCACCGGCGAAACGTTGGGTAGCATCAATTTCCAGTGGACCACGGCCTACAAGCCCGGAAACTTCTCTAATGATTTCAACACCGACCGTGAAAGCCTAAGATGTTATATAGTAATGACGGAAATTGGAAGAAAAATTGAAATTTCATGTAACATTACAGAATAATGTACAAGAAATAAATTTTGGGCCTGATCGCTGTGTTAACTGATTTCTTTCCAGTGCGGCGGTGGTTTAAACATTGAGTTCGTGTTAAGCATAGACCTAAACTATGCTGCAAAATTATTCATATCACAGAACTTAAATAAAAAGTCATTGAAATGCTTCCTGATTTATTTATGTAGCCTACATGTCACGAGTAGAGATAGAAAATCGGATATACTAGGTTTACCTGGGTAGTATGCGCTTTACCCAATAAGTTTGAGCAAAGCGCGAATTATAAGCAAAATTTCTTTCACTTGGTAAAGCGCGATCTACTCTCATGCCTCTGAGTAAAGCTGGCTTCTTTTCGTTAGTGGACTGGACATGCTCTATATGTTTAGGTTATGTTAGGTTAAGTTAGGTTAGGTTAATTCCAAGTGTCGTTCAATCGCATCCTGTTCAAACAAGTAGTCTTACTAAATAGTACGGTACTTAAAATGATTATAACTCCATTCATAGCAATGTTTGAAGTTCATATTTATCCAGTAGAGGTTGGGTAAGCTTAAGTTTACCCGGGTATAGCTAGAAACGTATATTTTATTCCAATTCTACCCAGTGCTTTTGGATAATTTGCACTCTACCTGAGTAAAGCAAGGTTTACCCATTTTCGAGTTCTACCCTTAACATTATATATATCGTTATTTATAAGTTATAAAGAAGTAACAAAAAAATCCGCTGGTTTTTTTATTTTTTATTTATTTATTAATTTTTTTAATTTATTTTTTTTTTATTTATTTTTTAACGGATACATTATGGTTGTTTGCCACACGTTCCACACAGAGAGAGGCTGCCGAGGCTTCGAATGGGTTGGGGGTTTCTCGCTCTGTGTCGAATGCTGCGTTGGAATTTACGTACCGTTGACTTTGGAATAGATATGTGTAATGAATGAAAAGAGACCTGATTGACTAACTTAGGAAACATAATGTTGTTCCCTTAATTAAACTGAGGTAGCCTCTTTATGTCTTGTTTAGAACAATTTAATGAATATGACTAACCTGAAGTTTAATACAGTTAATTAGTTAAATTTTACCATTGACATTGGTTTCATAATGCAGTCGTAAATAAAATGCAATCACACATTCCAATGTATGTTTTCATTGTAATGAACTTATATTCCAATATAATTTACAAATTCTTAATTAAAACAAACTATTGAAATAAAGTGTTATTGAATTAGGCCAAATATAAGACAAAATAGCACTTATATTTAACCATATTTCATATTAACCCATTGGTGAAGCGTAGGGCCTCCAAATGGAGGTTCTGTTACCTATATGAATGTTGTTACACTTATTTCCCGATAGAGGGCAGAGTGACAGATGATAAGCCCATCGCCTCACAATCCCCCAGTAACACAATCCCAGTACTTGGACGTGAAAGGGCCAAGGAATTTTGTCCGGAGGCTCTAGTTTACAGTTTATATTTAATGCAAATATAATTATATAGAATCACTTAAAAAGTTAAATATTAAGTTTATTACATTTCAGTTCAGCAGAGTAAATGTTCGAAGGTACCAAACATTTGAAAGTAAAAAGAAATCAACGGGTATTTCTGAAAGGGTTAAAACAGACGTGTATTATCTAATAAATTTGTGTAAATATAATTTTACAAATTAATTATACGTTTAGAGATGGAGAAAAGAAGGAAAAGTTAAAAGTGGGAGGTTTAAAGGTTATTTCCATGGAACGAATCTGAAATACAAGTAATTTTTTTTTTTTAGTACATGCTCCGCAAAACACCTGCTTGTCGGACGCCGAAAACTAGCACTTTACCAACCCAGGCCTGTAATAGTATATTGCGACACAAGGGCGGAAAGGCACGTTTACGGGTCGAGGAAACAGATTGAAAACCCGAGGCGCAGCCGAGGGTTTTTAAGTTTTCGAGACCCGTAAATGCCTTTACGGTCCGTGTGTTGCATGCTATTTTTTGCACGACGGTTACTTATATCAATTTAATTATATTAATTGTGATATTACCTGAAAATATTATGTAAATACAGACTTGAAGAATGGTGCTTATTTCAGAAAGGGATTCGCATTTGTTATTGTTTATGGCAACCGAATATTTATAAAGCGGGGAGGCCTTGGTCATTTCTGCTCGCAAATAAGCATTTGCGGGCGGTAAAGTAACTTTCCGCCCGTCGCCCCTAGCAACAATTCACTTTCCGCCCGTCGCCCCTAGCAACAAGATTTCGTGTGGTAATGTCAAGTTACGAGCCATGTAAACAACTGTCGTAAGAAACACTTACTAGCTAAGGAGTGCAAAAAGTAATTTTTACCGTACTAGGCCGGTAAAGTCGTCATGGCAACTGAAAAATTCAGATGGCAGTGACCAGTCATACCAACCGTAACAGGGTTTGAAACAAAATACTTGGCCATAAAACAACAAATATGAGGCAACATTGTTTCTTTTCGTTAATCAGAAACTTGACCAGGTTTCTCTTTACAAAATACTTAATAATATAACCAAAAATATAGATCGCAGACAAAATAGTTATATTATTCATAAGAAATCCGAAATGTCATCTTGCCTACATCCGCATTTCGTATTGTTTCATAAGTAAAGGATTCAGGCGGCTATGAGAATATGGCTTCAACAAATGACCGACTATGCCTTTTATAATTAATTAAACGGTATATTTATTTCACGTCATGGCGTGCCTCGACCGCAATACTAGATTCGTCCGCTAAAGCGTTATTTTGCGTACTTGATACGTTAATAGCTATTCATGTACAGGTCACGTGTTAATATTAGCACAACCTAGGAATGGAATTTATTAATAATTTTGTTACACAGTGTAGTTCCTAAAATTTCACAGTGATGTACAGTGGTATTAAAGAGAGGCGGCAGTCAGATGCGCGTGAGAGGGGTGACGCATGTAGGGGGAATCATGGGGAGGGGTAAGAATGTTGTACTCCACTTGCGAGAGAGGAGAAGCGATTGTAACAAGGTCTCTTGTTTCTTCACTGCATTATACGATCTTACCGCACTGAACGCTACGACACAACTAACCCATACACCCCTCCATGCAGTACGAATGTTTATTGGACTCGTCTGCATCTACTGAGCATCCATGCTTGGACTGCCACGTCTCATTAATACCACTGTAGAACTTAGTACGTTAAAAGAATAATACGAGTAGTATAATATTATACTTCTGATCATTTACAATTATAGCATCATTCCAATAGGCCTACTGCACAGTTCAGTAATTGTGATAATATTAATCATATAAACATTTCCCATTTTTTTAAAAACTAACTTAACAACTACAATTAGAGGTCTAGTATAGAAGTTACCGTAACCACAATAGTCCTATTTGGTGGTCACTAACTATTCGCAGGGAGTATTTTCTTATGTGTCCGAGGAAGTATCAATTATTGTCTTTCCTTCATCTTTAGTTTAAAATCTTCAGGTTTTCCGATACATTTTATGGTGCTCACATCAATTTTTGAGAATATAGTAAAATATGAACCGTACATTATTTCGAGAACATTCTTATGTTTTACTCTCACATTTGCTATAGCTTCAATGTTTTGTTGTTGTTATTGATATTATTGTATTATTAATAACTAGTAACTGTAAATTATTTAATAGGAGGATTTTCTGGGTTGAATTAACGAGGGCTCCGGTGAAATTTCTCGGTTCGTAAAATTATTTCTCGGACTGAAAACAACATTATTTTTCCATGTAAGGAGAATAGTTTTCCCTTCTGTTATCTCTAGTCTCTAAGGTGACTACTAAGTGTACCAATATGCCAGAACCACGAATGTGCAAAAGTTAAGTTTGTAAGTGCATGGCTGGCATATATGTACATTAATCTTTTTTCTGCAAGAACCACGAATATTCTATCTTCTTTCCTTGGCGAGTAATAGGTAATTCCATTTTCTTGAGAGTACAAGTTGTGCTTTATTTGTTAAGCTACAATAACAATCATGAAGTTGAATTTTTACACATTCGCTGGTTCTGGCATAAAGCTTACGTGATAATGTTATTTCTTCTCAGTTTCTTTTTTGACGATTTCATAAATATGTATCTCATAAGCTAAATAGTTTCGTTTAATTAAACTGCTGTGTTTTCATGGCCTTTCATGAATGAATCTGAAGATATGTTAGTTACTTTCTAAGTATCAGCTTGCAAAGTGACATTAGAAAAGAAACCTCTCCTTCAACAAAAAAACTTGACACTCAACACTGATATAAACTTCTTAACAGTGATCTGAGGCTAAGTGGTTTATTAAATTTAGACTGGTTGTTCGGTTAGCCCACAAATTCATACAATCACTTCACAGATTGGCAGTAGTCTGGTCTGACCCAACATTCATCAGTAGTTTCCATCGAAGCAGGTCAATGCTTATGAGTGAGAGTACGAAGGCCGCTGTTAACTTGATGGTCAAGATAATGCATTCCTTTAGAACAGAACATCTTTGGAGTCAGTCATGTATAGAAGTGTCTTTTAAGACGCTGTGAAAAATTATGCAGAGCCCTGCACGCCTGAGGTGGTTGGGAAACCAGCAACAAGCGCCGACTATTAGATATAGAGACACGGTCCTCTTATTATAAACACCTTGCAACTAAGAACACAGTCAAGCTTCGTTAAATTTGAATTAATCTTCCTACATTGTTATACGACATTTAAAAACTGAGGTACCCGTTCCATTTACTCTTGTCAGCTTCTAGAGTTCAGCCCCGTTTTGAATAAATATGTATTTCTCATTGCAAAATGTTAATCTGCGCTCTTAGGTCATCTTGCGGTTCAGATCTTGTTGTGAGAGAATGGCCAGTCGTAGGCCTATAGTAATATAGGAATGTTTTATTTAGAACTACAAATATAGTTCATTTTCTAAAGGTTTTGAAACCTATATTGATGGTTTATAAAAAATCATCAAGAAAAACCCAAGATGGAAAAGTGCCCAGAATGCTGTTTTCATTACCCTGTTGAATAACAATTCCACTCCGCTGCTGAAGATAAAGCTTTGCCCGGGGGTTCATTGTATGCACTCTAATTGATGTCCACTAGCACTTATAAGGTCCTTCGCCTCTGAATACCAGGACCCAAGAGTGTCAACAGCAAAAACAAATATATATATATACGAGGGGTATTCCGAAAGTAAGTTTCGTCAGTTTGTCACACGGACACTTTATTGACCCAAAAGCAATACAGCATGGCAGCATGACGTATACACCGTGCACTATTTTTCGACATAGTCGCCAGCGACATTGAGACATTTGTCGTAGCGTGCGATCAGTTTGAAGAACCCACTGTGGTAAAACTCGGTGCCCTGCGATGCAAGGAATTGGCGCACAGCCTGCTCCACCTCAGCTTCCTGACATTACTAAAGGTTCCATACAGACCATTTTGAGTGACAAATTGATGTTCCATAAGGTTTGTGCGAGATGGGTTCGTGGAGGCCGCACTTTGCGGGGACGGAAATCGGGAGATCAATTTCAAACAGCTCTATCTCGGACAATAAAAGGTTCAGCGGCTGCAGCAATGGCTCGTTTGAAAGAGGGGAGATAGCGGTACATGTCAGTGGCGCCAAATCTCTCGTGCCATCGTGAGCGGTACACTAATACCCGCGGGCACGCCAGTCTGCTGCGACTCGCTCTTCTACGGCGCAGTGCGCCTGCGTCATGCCTCCTCCGCTGACGCCACTTCCGTCGTGGAACCAGCCACGGGTGGGGATTCGTCTGGCGTTTGTTTGGTTCCCCTGGTGAACACGCCGCTCCTGCCATACATTGACGAAACTTACTTTCGGAATATCCCTCGTATATATATATATATATATATATATATATATATATATATATATATATATATATATTTTTCTGTGTGTGTGTGTGTACGTGTTTGTGTGTATGTCTTTGTTTTCCAGAAATTTACATGATGCAAAAGATACTAATAAATTCATGAACTAAGATATTGTAATGATATTGTTTTAGGGATGCTACTTAGGTCTCAAATTTGGCTTGAATTGGGCTGATTTTGCCTAGATGTACCATGGTTACCGTTAACCAAAATGACTTGCACCATTGTGCCTTACCAAAGCCAATAACTTACATCATTGTATGACCAAAAACCGAAGACTTTCACCAGTGTGGATATCAACAAAATGGACTTAAATTTGACTTGAACACCTTAAAAAATTGTTTTATTGAAAAAATAATCTATAATATTAAGTATTATTATTGACATAATAAAAACATAATCGTGGTTAATCAAATTATTCATTTTCTTGTTCTGGATCCACGGTTTCCACAACTTCCAGTGCTCCAAAATCTTCAACCTCCTCACCTTCTTCAAGAGTCGTCCGCAGGGCAAGGAAAAAGATATGATTCACGTGTGGAACAACCCCGAATTTCGTGCTCTCTTTCGCTTCTCAGTTTTACGTTCATTTTTCTGTCCTTTCCTTGTTCTCTTCGGGCGAGCATTTTATTGATTCTCAGAAGCTCCAGCTGTACGAAATCAGTTGGAATGGTTAATGGCTTTTGCGGTCTACATCTTAATTTCCTTCTGATTATGGAACAATAATTATTAATTAAGTATGTTCCCCTTGCTACTCTCATTATCGAAATAATAATTATTAATTAAGTATGTTCCCCTTGCTACTCTCATTATCGAAATAATTAAACAACCAACCGTACATATTCATTCAAATAAGGTACCTTCTAATCCATGGGTGCGCATCTGTGGCACATCGTGTCACTGTGCGGTAGGGGAATTTCTCCCACTACATTCGCCCTTGACGTCAGCATAAAGCAGTTTCGATGTTACACTGAACATGAAGAACAGGTTTCTTACGTCACAGCAAGGGATGGGGACTAAAACGTTTCCCCTCAGTTGCTCACCTACGTATCTAATCAATAACAAATATATTCACCTTATACTCTCAATTTTACTTAAAAATGAAATGCACAAGCCACTTGGGATACTCTGACATTAACTAATCAGATATGCCTATGTATGTGGTTTTTATGTCAGATTAAAAAGAAGTAACAGTAATATTATCAGTTCACATCTATTGATGGTCATTAAAAATTAAACAATTACAAATTTAAAAAAAATGATATAATTCAGTGGTACTGCGTACTAGTGTAGTATATAGTCACCATGCAGCAGTTGAAACATTAGTTCCCCAATACTACGATTACACATACACAATGAACTTTATATACAACTGCTACTTAGTGTTTTCCTATACGTAACAATTGTCCGTCGGCGTGGTCTTGTGGTTAGCGTCACTGACTACAGATCCGTCGGCCCGGGTTTGATTCCCGGTACCTCCTCGGATTTTTCTGAGGTAGGGAGGTCTGGTAGGGGTGCACTCAGCCTCGTGATTCAAATTGAGGAGCTACTTGATAGAGAAGTAGCGGCTCCGGTCATGAAAACCACCATTAACGGCCGTGGGTGTCGGCATGCTGACCACATGCCCCCAATCCTACCATCTGCCTACGGTAGAAGACGCTGTGGTCAGGTGTTAGGCCAAGTCCCTTCAGGGATGTAGCGCCACGGAGTTTAGTAAAGTTTAGTTTATACGTAACAATTGTGCAACTGCTATATAGTGATCTTTATGTATTACGGCTGTTGACCTTCTGCATAGAACTATTTTATAAGATTGGACAACGTGACTGCCGTGGCATTATAAATTCATTCAAAATTCATTTAAAATATCATATTTAGTTAGCAAAGAACAAAATAATTTTAAAACCTAAGAATCCGGGCCCTACAAAATGCATGTTATTTCTCAATTTAATAAATTTCTGCTCTTATCAGTTGAGTAGTAACAGACAGACTCAGAGAAACCACTAGACTTTTATATTACTGTAGATTGAGAATTTTATCTTAATATTATTTTAAGAACACGATATATTACGCATGATTAAAGAACAGTGCAAATGCCATTATAAGGTGAACTAACCTTTACGCTTGAATTATAGCCGTGGTGATTCCATTAGGAAATCAAGCGTAGACCATAATGGAATCTCGTTTTCAGATAACGCCAGAGCTCGCACCTAGCTGAGCTTCAAAACAGACTGGGAAAGGTATGTTTCCTGTGTTGTAGTTTCTGCCAAATAACGCAGTCTGTTGACTGTATGCACAGGAATAGTATGCTTTGCATATTCGCTATTCCCAGTTCAATTTTATTTAGGCCTATTATTATCATTTGAAGGGTATATTAGCAAACCCGGTAATTACGATTTTCAAGAAAGATAGAGATTCTATCTTCTAATGAAAGTTGAATGCTTTTCCTATTACATATTTAGTATATGTGTTGCAAATCCGACTTCCCCACATAAGGGAGGAACTCAGATTTGCATCACAGCCGGAAATGCATTAGACTTTCATTATAAGAATTGATAAATTTCATATTTGCCGCAGAGGGAGGATTATTTTGAACAGTATTTACCTCCTTATACCCTCTGATATTAAAATAAACATACAACACACTGTGACATTGATATTTATGTATAGAACACTAAAAATATCATTAAAAATATATGTACAGATTAAAAATTAATCACAAATTACACAGGTCTATGTTGTAAAAATACTAAAATGTGTACAAAATGGATTTCCCTATTGTCGGGAGTCTTTGCACCATATATATGACGGTGATGTATCTTCAGTATTGTAGAGTGTTCCTCTCTTGATTATTTTGTGAATTTCTTGTAGAATTGACTGTCATTATAAGTTAGCATCTCTATCTTTCTTTAAAATGGAGATTGCCGCGTTTGCTAATAGCATTTCCAACGATGTCGCATCACTGACATTGTTATGATAAAAGACAGGATTTCCGTGCACTATAAATTTTTAAATTATGCATGCATTCGTGCACTATGAAATGACCAAAACACTACAAATATGCATTATCAAAATTCAAACTTACATTTTATTTTCGAGTGGAACAGTGCACTGCTAACAGTCTTACACAATTTCGGCAGTACTATAGTTCATGCGTTTATCTGCCAAAATGTTTTTGTACGTGTCAAGAAGTGACTGGTGAAAATTTAAATGATGATATTTGAGACAAAGTGAGACCTAATCATTTGTCTTCAACATTTTCATCGCAAGGTACTTTTCTTATGGAACACTTAAATCCTCATTCAGTACTTTCATTGGTAACTTTGTCCAGTTTATGTTTAGCTTCCATACCTACATCGTACTATGCATACCCTAAATATTTTTGAACGTCTTCAATAGTTCCTTTTGCATTGACCAATGATAGGTCCATTTAGCGAAGTTTGTCTTAATGTAACCTAAGTCGTGTTGTACATTTTTATTCTTAAATGCAACTTGCAAACCGTTAGATTTTTTCTGTCGTAGACTCAGATAGGTCTATTGTAATATCAGAAAAACCAAAGCAGTATTATGCGATTTAATATGAAATATGCACTCAAACTAGAAAAAAAAATGAAATATGCAATGTAAACTTCAAAATATGCCTTTTTAAACTTAGGCCTAACACGTGAAAAACATGTATGTGCCTGAAATTATCCATAAGAAGACCAAAACATGCAAATTTTCACGGAAAAGTATACTTAATTGGAATCAGTAACCATGAAATGGATATTTAGCAAACTTGAGAACTGTAACAAGCTTATATAAAAATAGGCATTTGCATGGAAATCCTGTCTTTAGTTTTGATAGTGGCCTCAAACAAATTATCTCCTATTTAATACATCCTTCACGTACCCACCGCCGATGTGCAGATATTTCCACATTGGATTCAGTAGAAGTTTCTTATTGGATTAACATGAGAAGCATCTTTCCATTACGGGTTGGTCTTTGTTCCCTACACACTGGACATCTTGCACATGCAACAACAGTATCTTGCTCGTTAATGCGACCGATGTCAACAAGCCTGAAAAGACAGAACTGTTTGTTATGATGAGTTGTTAAGATCGAAACTAACAAATTGTTATAACGATACTTCATTCTTCTTGCTTTGTTCCAGTGAAGGGTAAAACGTTTTCAAAATACCTGAGGTGAATGAAAAATTAGAAGCTATTCTTGATGCCAGATGCCTTCGGAGGTACCGTAAGCCTATAGAGCCATCGATATTTATCAATGTTCTTTATGTTCGCGCACGTAAGTTACCATTATTATCCGCGAAACGTATTATCAATTACATTATAGACTAAAATAGCATAGCAACTTCATTGCCACATAATTACAGTCCCTATAGTAATATAAAGTCACTAATAACAGGTAGGCTATGTTTATTTATTTATTTAACCTGGCGGAGTTATGGCCATAAGGCCATAAAAATAAATGAAAAACAAGAAATGATATACCTGAATTCAAGAAACAAAGACAAAAATCCAAACATAAAGTACTTGATTAATACATAATACAAATGGCTAAAACAAAGAAATGAAAAAAAGATGAAAGACTAAAAAAATACAGTCTTAGTTATTACAAATAATGAAAATTTGCAAAAAATAATTACAAATTAGCACCAATTCCTAAATTTTAATGTATACTAAATCTTTAATAACGCTTGAACTGTGAAGTCGTTTGGCAGCTCCTGAGATAGCTAGGCATTGAATTCCAGTGACGAATAGCTGTTCGAATAATGTGAAGTTCTGTAAAGAGGATGGTTAGTAAGGGGTCAAGCTGAGACTCGTGCCCAAGTTAGGGTAGGAAGAAAGGTAATGAAAGAGACTGGAAAGATAGCTATGTGTTGAGGTAAGGATCTCGGTTTCTTCCAAAGGTGTCTAGGTTTTGATTCTCAGTAGGTTCAATTAGAATTTATTATATAGTACTTGGATTTCATCATTCCAGCATTACTCCATTCCTCATATCATCTCTACTGTATCCTGAGAGTGACAGGCCTGACCAGCCTAAACGACATTCCTTCACTTCGGTCACGTCATTACTCAACGTCTGACCTCATTCCTAAAAAGCCTAGCATAGTAGGATTGAGCATCGATGGTCGATGTTTTCATGTCGGTGATCCGTGTCTTCTACACCGATGGAAAACAACCGATGTTTTTGCTACATCTTGTTTCTCCCCGACATCGATGTTGTTATAATAAAAATAAGATTAATATGCCCACCTTGGTTCTAAGATATAATTTTATTTACAGCAACATAATTTCCCAAAACAACGATTTTTTTATATCTGTAGTTCATATAGAAATATTGTATTTCAGATTACGCTACCCTGCATCATTTTTGGGGTAAAACATTTAATAAGTGATTTTAACTACATAAGGTCTCCTAATTTCAGAAATATCAATATTTTTTTGCATCACATCTAGTTTTCGTGCTTACTGACTGAAAAAGTGTCATGGCGGACGCATCTTTAAGGTTTGTCTACACCTTCTTGGAGGTTTATAATAGCTAAACAGTAACGGATTTTGAGAGATCTACAAGTTTGGTCATATGACGTTTTGTCGTATCTCCATTGGTTATACCTTAGATTGAGTTAGATTTTTATTATTTTGAGTAAATTTTGTATATTTTCTTCACATTATGTAATATTTGACACACATAGGTCACACAGAATCGTAAAATTTGGCAGGAATATTGGCACATACAACAGCCATAAGCTTGCAAAATTTGATGATTTTAGCTGCCCTATAAGTATAGAAAAAACTTGCTGAACAGCCGTGACGTCATTCACATCTACGACAGTCTAATCTTCCACTTTAAGATTGATGTTTACTCCTTTGCAGATGAGCTAGAAACTTGAAATTTTGCAAACTTATAGATTTTAGCCTATAACTAATGGGAAAATTCCGAAAAGTTCAAATCTTTAATATTTTCCCCTCCAAAATAAACTTTGATTTTTTCACTGCGTATTTGTACGGCTTCAGAGACAAAAATAAAAAATAGGCCTATTGTTGAGATGAGAAATTTGCTGTAAATGTTTTCTGTTAATATTCTAGTTATCCCATATATTCCTTCACATATAGCCTGCCTGTCAAATTATCCTAATTTTTCAGCACTTTTTATCCTATAGACCAGTCTATGCAATAACTTATATCTCTCATTTTGTATATGTACCTAATTGTACATAATTTTATAATTATACACACATCCAATTATATTATAATTCTTTAATTCACTTTGTTTTCTCGGCATATTATTGGACGCATTTTTTTCTTATGTTTTAAAATAGGCAGATAAATATTGTTTTATTATTCTATTTTTAGTATTTTGTATTATTATGTATGATATCTATTGTATTTGTTTTTGTAGATTCCTTTTAATGTATTTTGTATTTATCCTGGTTGAGTGGAAGATAAGTCCCTGTGGCCTTAACTCTTCCAGGCAAAATAAAACATTATTATTATTATTATCATCATTATCATTATTATTATTATTATTATTATTATTATTATTATTATTATTATTATTATTATTATCATTATCATTATCATTATTATTATTATTATTATTATTATTATTATTATTATTATTATTATTATTATTATTACCTATTGCAAGAAAATGTGATGTGATACGTAGAAACGGTCAACGGATTCGTGTTTTTTTTCTTCAAAATGCAGTACCAAAAGCTGCATTCTTTATATATTGTTATTATTATTTTCATTTTATTGTTCTTAATATACTTTATTATATTATGTTGTGCACGTTTCAAAATAGTTCAATTTTGGAAACCCGAAGTACATTCATTACTTTATTCCTGTTCAGCCTTTCATTCAGAGATGAATTTGTTCCTCTATAATAGCCTATATATATATATATATATATATATATATATATATATATATATATATATATATATATATATATATATAGTACTATAAATATAGTAACTAGCAATATGGCAATATCTACTTTATCTATTTTTAAATTTCACGAAATTTTCCAGCCTTAGGTCATCCTACATCATGGAGGCAAATCGAGCGGATGATATTTTGTGTGTTAACTTCGGTCTTCGAACCTAATTTTCTAGACGCCAAATTGATTTGACATAGACCTGTGTTCAAAATGTTTTAATCATTTTTGGAAATATTTTTATTTTGAATCAACCTAGCAGATAGGACTGGTATGTTCCTTTGTCGTATGTCTGTATCATTGCCCCATTTATATTTATTTATTTAAAAAATCCTTTAACGGTTTCCTTAATATCATGTTCTGTAAGGATAGTAATCCATTCCAGGGGCAAATACCGATTAGCATTTTAGGGGGATCATAACTAAGGAATATTGCATGGGACTGCTGGGAGGTATGGAATTTTCTAGAAAAGACATGGTAGGTTTTAAAACATCCAATTTTATGTTAACTAGTAATGTTCCTAACGCACCATAGCATACTAGAAAAGTGATCTATGAACATTTATGTAAGGGCCGACAACATGTCAATGTATAATTCGGAGCTCAGCATGTCGGAATGCTAGAAGAATAACATTGTCCCACCTTCTTCATGCCCGCTCACATAATAATTCTTCTGAGCTCTGTACTGTACTTCTCTGAATATAAGAAAGCAAAGCAAACAAGGAACAATAAGAATACATATTTACAGTACAAATTCTGGGCGCCTATTTCTCTTAGAGAATCTAAGGAAAACGGCTTTTCGGTCCGATGGAATTCATTGATGGACATACAACGAGTAAGCTCACAGAGTTTTTCTTCGCCGATATTAGCCAGAAGACAAATCGTCAGCCGATATAACGTTAGACAAACTGCGCTCTGCGATTGCTGCTCTGATCAGAAGTGTTGTGGATGGTGAGATACATGTCAATGTCAAAGTTTTCCAATGTTTTCAAAACGGAATCTGGGAACTTTTCTTTGTTCTTCACGACCCGCTTCTCCTTTTGAACCCAGAATGAGAACTGTAGCTGTACAGTTATAAATATATAAAACGTTTCTCCGTGATTTAAAACATAAATACTGTAAATAAAAAAGATAAGGTTTTGAGGGGATCCCCTGTATCCGGTCCTGATGAATTCACCCCCTCCCCTAAAAATGGTCCTAAGGATGTTAAAAACTCTTTTAAGGTATATACAGTATGAAATTTATTTGTCAAGCACCCGCAATTACACATGAGGGCCTACGGTGTTTGAATAAAATAAGAAAAAATGTTTCTATGAAGAGTTTATTATACATAATTCTTCATACTATGATGACCTCTTTTTCTAGAATTGCTACTTACACTATTTTACCCTCTACCCCTAGACCTGTCAATCAATCAACAGCAACTCAAGCAGACAGAACCTAACTTCCTCAATTCTAGGAAATATTAATTTGTCCTACTCCAACTACAGAACAAAAAACCTGGTCGTCGTGTGGACACGATACCAATGCAGAATGACTTCCAGCTATGTACTGATTAGTATTGTCTACAGTAAATACAGTATTTCAGTTCATAAATCGAAAAGAAAAGAAATAGTAGCTCTAATAGGAGACTGCAAAGACGCTACCCCAAAACCTGTGCGTAATCATTAATCAGTACACATTTTCAGATTAGTGAACAATATAATTTCATTATTTTGTAGAAAAACGATGGTATGAGAATAAATCGTCATAACGTGAAATCCACTATATTTCGAAGGTTCTGTGTGTGAAATATTTCATGTTCTAATTTGTGTATTTCATATTATTATGACTAGGGTTCGGATGTTTATGATCTAAAAAATGGAAAATATGACTGCAAACATGACCTTAAAAGTGACTAAATGTGACCCGAAAATCCTAACTATGACCTCATAACAGAATTCGTTTTCTAAAAATAAATGTTCCAATATAAACCTTTTGTGACAATAAATTATTATATCACATTAATTCAATCAGATAATTACTTTTCAATAATTTTACAGGTGAATTATAGTTTTACTTGTAAAGAACTTTTAATCTGTTATTGTTTCCAGATACCACTGCAAATGTGAATTGAAAATCTTGTCCGTCGTCGTGGGTGAGTCGGTAGCGCGCCTGCCTTCCACTCCGGCGGCCCGGGTTCGATTCCCGGCCGGGTCGTGGATTTTTCAGTAGTGAAAAATCCCTTTCCCGGGTTCAGGACTGGGTGTTTGTCAGTAGGTTAAGATAATGCACATTGTGCGCGATTCCTTAATTATAAAATCTTGTAAAAACGTGTCCATTGGAAGTTGTTAACAACAAGGAGGAAGAGGTAATTGTGTTATTACTTGTTATTGTCCTTTCACATTTCAGTTACAGTAAAACCAAAATATTCGTGGCTCTTTTTCGTGAAGAAAACAAAAATTAATATAAATAAAAATAATAATTCGACAATTTATCGCACATAAGTTACTGCATAATTATTGTGCTATTTTACCGAATTTATAACTGATATATGACGTAAAATTACAAATATGATTAAAATATGACCAAGACCATGAAAATGACAAAAATATGACTTTATATGCAAAATAAAATCGGTCCGATAAGGATAAAACATGTGCAATCTATGTTTAATCTGTGTTTGCGGTGAGAATGGAGGTCAGGATAAAAATATGACATTTCATAAACATCCGAACCCTAATTATGACCAACAAAATGGAAAACTGAATGAAATATGAAATTTACGAAATATTGATACGACCTTAGACTGCTACAGAGAAATGTATGAATGTTGCAGTTTATGAACCCCTGTACTGAGATGACATAACAGATAACCAATCACAGTGAAGTGTCGGTACAGAACAGGTCTGGTGACCTCATTTACGTGTGCCACTCTTGCTGGTAGCACAAGATTGCACAAATCTGGGTGTCTGTTGCGTCGCTTCCACAGACTCTGATTTCGCATATTCGCATTCGTGCTATTCCATTTCAGTAAATATTTAGAAACTCTACCTTCCAATGAAAATTCTTTGAGAGCCTCTATCTTTAAATTTCTGTAATCGAAATCCTATTTGTGTAATGTATTATGTTGGCCCTGCATTGACTATTCACTTAGATATTTTGTCGTGTTCATTATTAAGGCATCTGATCGAATCCTGGTGGATCTAAGTGGAATTTATGATGGGCAAATTAGAGTCGGGGCAGGTTTTCTCGGGGTATCATACCATTCCTCATAAGAAAACCATTCAGTTGCAATAGATGAATGGTTATTTTGTTGTTATTATTATTATTATTATTATTATTATTATTATTAAGGCATCTGTGCTGCAAGGGTATTCCCTGAAATTCTATTAGTTACAAGTTCTGTAAGTTTATCTCGTAAAATAGTGCAAGTTTGTCCAAAAAAAAAAAAAAAAAAAAAAAAAAAAAAAAGAAAGAAAAAAAAAAAGCCTCAATTAGTTTTCTCTACTCAAATCTATTTTCTCGTCTCTCATTCCAAACAGAGTATCCTAAATAGCTGCATTGTTGGAATGCCATTTTATTTTCCTTAGTTTACATAAATTCGCGTTGTTTTTAAAACATTCAAAATGAGGTTTAATGTGTAGAGCGTAGATTCATAGCATACCTATTACATTATACTATATATTACGATTACTCTCCGAAATAATAAAATTAATTCTTTTAGTTCATAAACTCAAAATTGCTCACACCTGTAAACAAAAGTTGTCTACGATTCCTTATACCGAAAGTAAGTTTAAAAATTCTGTCTTGTAGTACTTTAAGTCTGAGTATCTACGAGGTGGAAGAGGGTTTAGGTATCTTTCCTATAAGAGCAAAAACGGATTTGGGCGTAGCATTCCTCTACTGTTCACATATTCATATTCGTTGTCAGTGGATTATAATTAAATTAAATTAAATTAAAATGTCAAATTCATAACTTCTAATAGATTTCTAAAACTCATAAATCAAGTATAATTTGTTAAAATGTATGTTCTTGTTCTTATTGCAAATGTATACAGCAACGGATAACAGCTGACATCCATTACCGGAACTGCATTGGAAATCAGAGAATGTACAACAATAAATTGTAGGAAAAAAAGGAAGTAAGCTACACTGTGATCGTTCACATATTTGAAGATAAAACTATCTCATATAGTCTACCAGTAATCAGTGAATTCATGCATGGTAAGGTGCATCTTTGTTCTTATATACATATTAAATACATTATCCAGAGAACAAATCCAGCGCACTGGCCCATACGGCCGTTCGTGCTTTTACTATGCACAAGACAAAGAAAGAGAAATGTAAGACTAATAATACAGTACAATATAATACGATAACTTATAATGTATAACATAGCTATACAAAGATGAAGAAAGAAAAAAATAGAAATAATAATAGAAGAGATATGAGAATAATCTAATATATAAAGTCGAATGTGTGTTTGTGGGTATGTTTGTTCCTTATACAAATCTACATTTCTTTACCAATTTACACGGAATTTTGCACACATACCCAGTTAAGTCCGGAAAGTATAGCGGTCAACATTAAAATTGAAACAAATCAGTCCTTCCCTTGAAAATTATATAATTTCTGTGAATATTCTACTGAAAAAAAGAATGTTGTTCAGTTCACATGGCAACAGTGAATTGTTTAGTGTGATTACATAGGGCCTTGGCAACTATATAGCCTATGATTCCATCGATGTAATATATTGGCGAAAATAATTACTGAAAATGAAATCCACGAAAATAAAGCACAGTGTGATGTAGTCACGTAACTTTCTCTACCCACGACATAAGAAATATTTACTCACTTCACATTTTGATGTAGAATAAGAGGGACAACTTAAGTGTGTGAGTATGCTATATCAAAAGTCTGTAAACAATCCTTTCCGCTGATAAGTTATCCATACCTGTAGGCTTTGTATTAGTTGAGAAATAGGGATGTTTATCATAGGCCCTAAGCATGGGATGGAACATTTTGAGTCCTATGCTCGCAGTATATTATGTCCCGGGTTCTAGGGGAGGAAAGTATGAAAGTGATACTGCATTTCTCTTTTATTTCAGCTCCGAAACGATTGTATAGTAACATGAGAATGAGAAATAAAATTTTCCGTCAAGTCAGTACAATCTTATGTAATTTGTGTTTCTTCTTATTTCAACCCCTCCCAAGCATGATGTGTAGAAGCAACGGAATGCAGCATTCCACATCCTCTATGAGCCATAAAAAGCTATATCCAGCGTTTTCTGATGGAATAGTTTGAGTGTGATAAATATTTTTCTTCATTTCAAGTTCTACATACATAAAGTCCTTCATAAGTTAATTTCAAATTAAAAAATACAAAGCCCGGGCGACGCCGGGCCTTTTCAGCTAGTCTAATATATAAAGTCGAATGTGTGTTTGTGGGTATGTATGTATGTTTGTTCCTTATACAAATCCACATTTCTTCACCAATTTGTACGAAATTTTGCACACATACCCAGTTAAGCCCGGGAAGTTACGCGGTCAACATTAAAATTGAAATAAATCAGTCCTTTCCTTGAAAATTATATAATTTCTGAGAATTTTATACTGAAAAAAAAAAGAAATGCTGTTTAGTTCACATGGCAACAATGAATTGTTTACTATGATTACATAGGGCCTTGGCAAGTATATAGCCTAATGCTGGAATTTAATGTAATACGAGTATATTGGCGAAAATAATTACTGAAAATGAAATCCACGAAAATAAAGCACAGTGTGATGTAGTCACGTAACTTTCTCTACCCTCGACATAAGAAATATTTACTCACTTCACATTTTGATGTAGAATAAGAGGGACAACTTAAGTGTGTGAGTATGCTATATCAAAAGTCTGTAAATAATCCTTTCCGCTGATAAGTTATCCATACCTGTAGGCTTTGTATTAGTTGAGAAATAGGGATGTTTATCATAGGCCCTAAGCATGGGATGGAACATTTTGACTCGCAGTATATTATGTCTCGGGTTCTAGGGGAGGAAAGTATGAAAGTGATACTGCATTTCTCTTTTATTTCAGCTCCGAAACGATTGTATAGTAACATGAGAATGAGAAATATTATTTTCCGTCAAGTCAGTACAATCTTATGTAATTTGTGTTTCTTCTTATTTCAACCCCTCCCAAGCATGATGTGTAGAAGCAACGGAATGCAGCATTCCACATCCTCTATGAGCCATAAAAATTTATATCCAGCGTTTTCTGATGGAATAGTTTGAGTGTGATAAATCTTTTTCTTCATTTCAAGTTCTACATACATAAAGTCCTTCATAAGTTAATTTCAAATTAAAAAATACAAAGCCCGGGCGACGCCGGGCCTTTTCAGCTAGTAATACAATATAATACAGAACAATACATAGACAAAGAGTACCCCTTCCCCTTCCCCTTCCCTCCCATCCTTTCCTACCCTGAGCTGTCGGACTTTAGACATCAATTTCCCCACCCCCTCAGATAATTTTGTGTCACTCAACAGCTCGAATATCGCCATGTGACCTCTTAGGCAGGGTTCACACTCAGGCGATAAGCGATAAGCGATATACGATACGCGACACGCACGGACAGATACTTGAAATCTAAAGGGAGGCGATAAAAAAGGTTCACACTCACGCGATAGCGCAACATATCGCAAGTGATATATCGCTCGAAGTGCAGCATGCTGGTCGCCTGAGCGATTTGTTGCTTACGATATTGTAACTTTTGTAGTGAAGATTGTGTTCCCACCACATTTTAGGTAGATTTCGAAGAAAAATCTACCTATTGCAATCGATACCATGTCATGACTTTCGAAAAATTCTTTCATATCTTTACGTTTCATGCCTCCAAGTACGAAACCACCGCCCGTTCAAAAAAAAATGTGATATACAGTATATATATATATATACTGTATATCTTTACACGCTAGCAGCCATAATTTTGAAGATATTTGAACCAAATTTTATTATGTTAGGCCTATTTCTAGGCCCAATAGTTCGGACAAGTTCGTTAATGACCAAATTTGGCCCCAGGGGAGGGTCGGGGAGGGGTAGAAATTTTGAAATATGTATATCTCGGCTCCTATGAAGTATAGAGGGAAACTTTGTTTGAATAAATTAGAGAACTTCCTATGGAGTTCACAGTGACACCAACGATTCGGGAGTTTTGGGAGTACGAGTTGGGGTGGTTGGTTGGGTGATGGAAGTTCGAAATTTTTGAAACCACGTCTTATGGGGAATCGTTGAAAAGCGCTTGATGAGTACTCTACAAATCAGTAACTGGTTTCTCGATAGCTCTCATATAAGGCGATATTTAGCACATCGAAATCTACCTCAGCCTGTAGGCCTGCCTAAAGGGAATTTTTATCGCCCAGGTAGCGCCGATTTATCGCTCGTTGTGTGAACCTTCCTAGCAATATATCGCCGCAACAAATTCCTTCCGATAAATCGCTTATCGCTTATCGCCTCAGTGTGAACGCTGCCTTAAGTAGACGAAATATTATCGCCATATGACAGGTTTGACGAAAATTGTACTATCGCCAAACGCCGCTCTCATTGCTGCCGCACCCAATACACAATGTGGAGAGTGCGGACTCCACAATTACACCCTTAGCTTTGTTTAAAAGTTTACATAGTTAATCGGGAGTCACAGAATGAGCATACTTTCGTTATTGTCTAAATCAGGCGTGTCTCTTACGAAAATGAAAGGAAGTATGACTATTCTCACTCCACTCCGTATAGCCTCACCACACCTCTTTCCCCTCTGTCACACAGTCCTGTACTTTTTTCAATGCCCTCCACCACCCCCGAACCCCTGACCATAGGCCATACTCCGGTCCCATCAGCTTTCCGACGCTTGTGTTCTCTTGCTCTGTTTTTCGCACTTGTGTATTATAAGCTTGTGAGGAAGCTCTTTGATTCAGCACTAATATAACTATGTAACTCTGTTTGTGTTTTGTCATATGTTCCGATCCGATATTCACCTAAGGAGTGAGGAAAAACCCCAAAAAGCCCGCTCGGCTGCCCCTGGCTGGAGTCTTCAGCTCTACTTTACAGTCGATAATTAACTATTAATTAAGCGCTCAACCCCCCCCCCCCAAAGCGGCAATCTCAATATCAGTATCAATTAAGTAGATTAGAAAACTCAAGCAATGAATGACAGATTAAACCAATTGTCATTGTAAGAAGCCACCGGATTTTCTGTCAACAACTATAAACATTAGTGATACTGTAAACAAGTAACCTAATTGCCATAATGTGTGCTGCTGCCTGCACACTGACTAGGGAGGGCCTTAGCTAACTTCAACCTATTATAGGGTAAGTATAGGTTATTAGGAAAACGCATTTGAGCAAAAAAGTCTGTAAAACAACAACGATAAAGTGAGATAGAAAGATAATAATTTATTAATAAGTTATGTAGGTCCACCTCTATGGCGCAGGGAATGCGTTCGCTCTTTTCACGCAGTGGACCAGATTCGATTCCTGGTCAGGACAAGTTTCCTGGATAGGGTCTTTTCCTCACATGAGTGGCGAATGTCAGGAAACTTTAGGCCCTCACGGTGCTCGGATATCATCGGGCCTTCATAATCACCTTCATCCCACCCGCGCATTATTCGGAATGAATTTGTGTGTGAGACTATCTAGCCTATGTGTTAGTGTTGTCTCGGAGGTGGCCCCAGCATTGGGCTGAACACTTTTCCTGGGAGGCCCTCCAAGTCCTCGTATGGTCAAAAGATATGTATGTAATCCATAGGGAACTCCTTTCCCGACAGGTCGCGGTCCTGTAAGGCCAGGCGGCGTGGGCCACATAAATGACCCTAACAATGGGAGAGGTAAAACTAAATTTAGGAGAAACAAGAAGTCAGTGTATGCGGGGTTTCTAGTATAACTTTCTTCGTGTTATATCACACAGAATATATAGCGAATATAGAGGGAGTAGCCAGGATTTTGATTCGGGAGGGGCCGACCGGAGAGTTTGGAAATACTCTCCAGATTTTTTTTTAATTTAACCCTTCAAATTTCATTTTAACGTCATATATTTTTTTAACATATACCACACTTTTTAGTGTTCCAAAATAATAGCACTTAAAAAGGCATTAAAGTGAAATTTGAAGGCTTAATTTTACAACTGTTAATAAGTAGGTTACTGTTAGTCTAATATAAAATGACATAATGGCAGTATAACACTTTATTTAAGAATACTAAGTGAGAAGTATAGGTAGGAAAAAAAAGCGGACCGACTAAAATATCTAAGTTGCCGATAAGAGCCACTGCGCATGCCTAGCGGCATTCTCAGGATCGCAGGAAATGTATTGAAATTTGTTCTACAGCCGATAAATTGCTTGAATTGAGAAATAATTTCTCGTAATTTGCATTGCTTGTGAAAACAAAAGTTTCCGTTACATCTCTTACATTTATTTACGTTTCACAAGGCTCTGAAATCAGCTACAAGAGTCGGTCCGCTTTTTCCCCCTATCTGCACATTTTAATTTAGTAAAATTCTCGTGATTTTTTTATATTTCGGAGGGAGACCGGGCCCTTAGGGCTACGTCCCTGCGAATTCATAAGTTTCGCTATTCGCGAGGTATAAGGCATAACTTCCATAATTATACAGTATTTAAAATTTATTTATGAATGTGTATCGTATGTGGAAGTATTGAAGATAAAGCATACGGCTCCTGACTTCTATAAATTCCAAGGGCAATAAGTGAAAGAGAAGTACAATATCTGTGATATTTAAAATCTCGTCTTGACCTGAGATTATTGCACCGGTGAAGCATCATTAAAACAGACTGAGTACTCGTCCTCAATTAGTTTGTTTTGAAATACGACAAACCATTGATCGCTTTAGTGGAAGTAATTATGAAGAACAATTAGAGCTGCTAGTTAGCTGCTCTCTATTTCATGTAACATATGTCCGGAGGCTGCCGGGCCCAGTGGAAAGACAGACAGTTCATTAACGGCAGAACTTGTGAATGTCATTGTGCCTTGCCTTATCTGCTTACCTGTCCTCTCATTAAATAACAATCGCCCCTCCGAGCGACGTTGTCCAATCGGTCCCACGTACTATTTGGCCAGTTAAATAGCTGGCATTCTTTAAAGATATAAAGCAAGAATGAATGATTGACTAAAATTACAGACTTCCTCCTAACATAAGACTATTCCATTTACATAAAATACACATTTTTCGTCCGCTGTGATATTTAAATGTTGGTGCGGACTATCTGTTCAAGAGAACCATATGTGTATGTATCAGTATTCGTAATGGTTGCCCAAAGTCCTATATCTACATAAATTAAAAACATTAAAATCTTAAAAATTTGTCTATCCTTACCTTTCTTTTTATATTAACTGGTGATTCGAGAACGAACTCAAGCTACGGTATGTTTAATAATTTATTCTCAGATATGCCTCCCAGAGGGTATGTTTTTAGTTATGGGAATAAAACATGTGATATATAGCAAAAGATAGCCATCTTATTAAACACATAGGCTGTTCATGAAATAAAGCTTGATTAGACCAATTTACATTTTAAGAAGACCAAAGAGATCACGTACATTTGCAAATAACTGGGCGTGGTTTGTATGTTTAACTGCTAATTAATTTTGATATATTGTAGCAGTGTACGAGGGATGCAAGGTTCTAGATTATAAATAAAATTCTGAATTGCTGAGTTCCTGAAGATAGCTGCCACATGCAGTTGAAAGCGCTCCAGCAAGGTTCACATTACCATATAGTAGTGTTAACAGTAATTAATATATAATAAGGTCAAGAAATATTTTATTTTATTTTTTAAGATCTTAAGGCAGAAGCAAAACTTAACCTTAGACCTATGACTAGAACATATTATTTCTACTCGCGAAGTTAGAATATGTTATGAACGTGGAACATGTTTTTCCTTCAAAGTACAGACCAATTATATTAAGTTTTAGAAAGTGTAATGACTAATGGTTGAATAATTTCTTCAAGAAAAAATCATTTGTGGATGTTTTTATATACACAATAAATAAATATCTATTACTCCAGTTTCCCCGATCTCAATCCCTAATTAAAACTATAGGCCTAGTCTAATGCCCTGAGATCGCAACGTTCTCTTCTTGTAGTAGAAGAATACGGTACAATGTCATTTGCATATTTATGCACGTTAACTTTTTCCAAACCTTGAAGGACATTAGCCATACTCGTGTAATTAGTAATATATAATTATTGAGTCATCGTGTCGTGAAATTTTTATAAATGAAGTTTAATAACATATGAATTTGGTATTTACACCTATTTGTTTAAGATTTTTTAATGCTTTAAATGGAAAATTTGATGTGCTACTTCGGGTATCTACTAATCTAACTAATTTTGGATGTAACTTATGTATTTTTTTAAAAAACGCCATTATTGTTATTGTTTTTATTTACTGCATCAAATGGCATTCTTAAGTTAAAAAATGCCTACTATACTTTTCTTTTAGTCATCTAACTTATATATAATATTAGACGTCGCATTCATTATAACATATTCACAGTAGGCCCCTACGTGATTCCTGAAACCAAATTGAAATTTTGTTAAAAGCCTGTTTCCCAATAGTACATTGGCTTTTTAAAAAAATTTGAAAACAATTTTGCTGTGTTAGATAACAGGGATATAAAACAAAATCCGTGTCTCTGCATCCCTACCATCCGACCGCTGCATCATCTACCATAGGCAGATTACAGGGTTGAGGGGCTTGTGGTTAGCATGCCGACATCCAAGGCCGTTAATGATGGTCTACTTCTTTATCAAGTAGCTCCTCAGATTGAATCACTAGCCTGAGTGCACCCCGTTCCAGACCTTCCTACCTCAAAAAAATCCTAGAAGTACCGGGGATCGAACTCAGGCCTGCGGATCCGTAGCCAGTGTGGTTAATCACAAGACCATGCAGGCGGACAATAGGGAAATAGGTCTAATGTTATTTAGAATATAGGAATGATTGTAGCTCAGTTTTAAGTGCAGGCTTCGTATACATAAATTAAATCGCGAGCTTAGAAATATATTATTATTAAGTGCCAGTATGGTACTTTATGAGATTATGTGGGGGACGAAAAATGTCTGTCCGTCCGTCCGTGTGTCTGTACGCGCTCTAACTCAACTACGCTTTATCGAATGTTAATGAAACTTGGTATACGCGTTTATAATGTCCATGGGAAGAACCCTATTGATATTGGACCAAATCGGTTGTCCGGTACCGGAGTAAAACCCAATTTAGTGTTTATTTTAAAGGCACCATAACTCACATACGCTTTATCGGATTTTCATGAGACTTGGAATATCTATTTATAATGTTGATGGGTAGACGTCTGTTGATATTGGACCAAATCGGTTGGCCGGTACCGGAAAAATACCCAATTTTGTGCCTTTTTATGGTATCATATATATAACAAAAGGCGCGGTAACTCAAATACGCTTTATTGGATTTTCATGAAACTTTGTATACTTATTTATAACGACCATGGCAATAAGCCTATTGAATTTTGACCTAATCGGTTGACCAGTACCGAAATAAAGAGTAATTAACAATCACATTTAATATAATATTTTGTTCAATTCGAAGCATTTTGATTGGCTCGCGGCCAACCATTCAGCGGGATCGTATAAAGCCTCCTTCAGTTGCCATGGACAGTTGACATCTACATGAAAAACAAATGTTCCCATATGATCGATTATAGATGAAATGCTGTTGTATAATGACTATTTATTTTGTTAAAATTGATTGCAATTAAATTAAAGTATTGAATTTTACTTCAGTCTATGTCAGATTAATAATTCCCCACCTCTTAATAAATAAAAACATGAAGCTCTGAGAATGTGCATAGGTTGGTAGTAACTAGCGGCTTGAGACACACATCCGCACTTATCACCCGAATATCGAGCATATTTATGGTACCAATGAATGAAATAATACAATAATGTAACATAAAACAACTAGCAGGGCTCCGAAATAATGCCTAATTCCGAAATACGGTAAGTGATTTTCCTAGTCTATGAGCTACTGACGCAAGAGAATTTAGTGTCTGGTATGGAAACTCCAGGCACGCTTTGCAGTTTGGTCTTGCGGTAACGTTCCTGACTCATATCTCAAAGGTTTCGTCTTCAAATCCACCCCAATCTACTTTTTTTATTTATGTGAAATTGTGCTAATTCCATTCTTCTGATCTATTTTATTAATGTGCTTAAATATGTATTATATTTTTCTTTAAAAAAACTGGGATTTCATCTTTTATTATTGACCTACAACATCAGTCCTAAAGAATGATAACATAAGCCTATAAATGTTATTCCACGAACAGAAACTAGCTTTAAAGATATTGCGTTAAAAACTGCATAAGCCTATACTCAGAAGTCAGAACAACACTGCATACCGCTAGGTAGAACTATCCTCTTCTTATTAGGATACTGTAGGCCTACTATTTCATTGTCAATGCATTTTGTAAAATTTTTACATATTTTGAGAATATATTATATCAATGTAGGCCTATACCAATATGAATTAAGATTAAGAATTAAACTTTAGACCTTTGTTCTTCCGTAAGCCCTGCTTAATGAATCGATCTGGAGTTTAACTCGGAGATATATTAAAAAAAAGAAAAAAACTTATTTTCTGTAGCCTATATCATAACTGCAATTATAACTGATTACAAAAAAACATACTGGCACTTCGTTATATCAGTTTACCTGATTTTATTCTTTATTTCCCTTTTGTATAATTGTTTTAAATGTTGTACATAAATTATTTCACCTTGAATAATATTCGTTGATTACTATCAGCAGTCCTTTGTGTCATTGGTTTCCAGTTTTACTTTGAACTACAACGAATAGAGAAAATAAGAAAGGAAACGACAAAAAACTCATTACATTATTATTGGGAGTTTCTGTACAAAATTTAACTAAAATGCACTAAAAATTATAAAATGAGTAAAACTTTTCCCGAGACAAAAATTCAAAAGGTGACAAATATGTCTTAATATGCTGCATTTAATATAAAACAGGCAAATACGAAAGCAACCATGTTTCTGTGTTATTAAAAATAATTAAAATCCTAGCCACAATAATTTTGATTATAATATTTATACGATTTTGTGGAATGAATGATATCATAAACATAAATACCATGATAAAGCTCGCATGATAGGTGGTAGTACCATTGTCGATTTAAAAATAGTCCTTGAAATGTTCCACAAGAAAAGAAAACCTAATTAAAAATGTACTTTGAATATAAATCAAGATTCGGACCTTTAAATAATTATCTAGGTCCTATGGAAAACCTCTAGGACCGTAACAAAATTTAGAGTTTTAAAATTATTGTACTTGAAATATAATATTTGTCTTATTGACAATGGCTATTATTTTTTCGAATTTATATTCCACATATTAGAGCAAAGAAATATAAATTTTACGTTGCGAGGGTTAATAATGATGATAATAATAATAATAATAATAATAATAATAATATTAATAATCATAATAATAATAATAGTCATGTTTACAACAATAACTTGTTTACCAAACATCCCTCTGTTCGTCTGTGTTAACAATCTGTTTCTTAACAAATCTAAAACAGCCAACTTCAGAAGACTTCTGAAGTTCGCTGTTCAAATGATAACTATAAAATTACTGTTTACCTTTTGTTGTGCACGATTATCTCGAAGTTCCAATAGCACCTTTATACCGTATACTGTACTCTTTAATGGCTAAAGAACTTTCAAAATGAATTGACATTCAAGGTGAAAGGAAATGTTAATGGGTACGTCATTCTGAAGGTTACCCTTCCAACTCATTTCATTCATAGGTGTCAGCAGACAAGTAAGAACATCTAACTCCTTTGGAACATCTCTTCCAAAATATAGATTCATATCATCTTATTCTATAAATGCTCAGTTGTTTCAAGTTGCCGTTTGAAAATGAGTAGTGTATCTTATCTTCTTTAATAAATCAACGCTTGTAGTGATTATCTGTGTTTCAACAAGAGTAAAAATCATCAGAAATAGATACGTAAAGTGGCAATACAACAAAATACGCTGACTAAAAAGACTTTAAATATTAAAATATAACTTTGTTGGACAATAAAAAATCTTTCAAACTGTGGGAAAGGGTTCAGCTAGCTGTATAAACCCCAACCAAAATGTAAGACTGTTTTAAAGGCAATTCAGAGATTAGTTTATTGCTTTGAGAATGTCTCAGGAAAGGAAGGAGCAGATTGTCGTAAACTTGTAGGTGTTTCACTTGGAAATCTCTCTGCCAATGTAGGGGGATTTCAACGCTGCCGAAAGCTAGGAAATCAGGCCTTGTTCTTTATTCTCTCCAAATAAAGAAAACTTGAATTTTTACGTCCGCAGATCCATGCCTCCAAACAGTTTTAACTCTTGGAAAATGCTGTATACGAATCTACTGAGATTATATATATGTATATAAATGTGTGTGTGTGTAAATAAAACACCATACAATGATGTCATTGATTTCTATATCGCTTCATTCATAAAAACTTCTTCTCTGTGTGTCGGGATTTTAGCATATGTCTTGTTTTTTTGCAGTCAACAGACGTTCAGGCTTCATGGCAAACATAAACATCGGCGCTTACGAATTTCTCATATAAATCGTTAAAGAAAGGAAGAGAAAAGTACATCGTCTACAAGATTTCAATCCAACTAATATATCTTGTGTACAAATAACAAAGTTGTTTTCTACATTAATCAAATAAATCTGAAAACTTATATTTTATATTCATAACTCGTAGATGAAGTCTCGTGTTCTTTGCTTAATATGTCTCCGTTTAATCCACAAACCACAGTGAATGCAAGTTGTCTATAAGTTTAATTTTTGTAATCGATCTCAGAGTTAAGCTCCGGATCGATTCATTAAGTATACCTCGCATTCGCAAAACTACCGCATGGTAGGCATGAGCATCGATAGTTAAAACATCGATGTTGATCATCGTACTGCATAATTGTGCTCTTTTACCGAATTTATTACTGAAATTTGACGTTAAATTATAGATATGACCGAAATATGAACAAGACCATGTTTAATTTGTGTTTGCGGCGAGAATGGAGGTCAGGATAAAATAAACTGTGCAAAAATATGTTGCACAAACTTTCTCGCATACAGTATACGTGTTAATGGCTAGCACAGAAAAAAGTAAATTATAGAGACAGTTAAATTTTATTTATTACATTTTCATAAAACTAACAAGTATCTAGAGCGGAAAGCATCAGGATGGATCTTTATGTTCATTTATTTTTATTTATTTATTTATTTATAATAATATTGTCATTTAGCAATATACAGTAATTGCAATAGGCATGGTCACATAAATATAATTTAAAAATATATGTTATGTTAAATATGCATTACATCATAATTAACCAAGTTCGTCAAATACACATTATACATTTATAAAAGGAGTCTGGAGATATTCATTAATGTTGTAGAAGGCATTATCAGTCAACCACTTGCGAATCACACTTCTATAAGCATTCAAACTAAGCTAGGTTACATATATCGGTAGTTTATTGTATAACTTGAAAGCCATTATATGATGGTTGTTGGCTTTTACTGAGAGTCTGCATTTAGGTAAGTACACATTTACATTATTCCTTGTACTATGGCCATGGATCTCATTTACCTTAGTCATTGAATTTATATTGCGTTTTGCATACATTAGCAACTCTAAAATGTAAAGAGCTGTGGCAGTCATAATCCTATGTCAGATAAATAGAGGCTTACAGTGGGCACTCCAGTTGGCATTTGCTAATATTCTGATTGCTCTTTTTTGCATAATGAACACTTTATCAACATGATTACAATTTCCCCAGAGCAACAATCCATGCTCTTACCGTGAAATAATAATAATAATAATAATAATAATAATAATAATAATAATAATAATAATAATAACTTGGGGTTTGCATGGTTTCCTCAATCTTAAAAGCAAAAATGCACGATGCATTGAGATATGTTGCTTGAATGAGTTATTACAAGAGCCTACTGGTAATTTTGGGTGGCAACGAGGTTAGATTTGAACCCAAGACCTCTTCCCTATTACCCTATACCACCTCACTCTAATTGATGTTGATGTATTCAATACGACTGTGGTAAACTGATTACATTTCACAACAATAATCTCTTCTCTATATATATAAAAGGTTTTGTCCTGACTGACTGACTGAATGAATGATTGACTGACTGACTGACAGGAATCAACGTAGAGCCTAAACTATAACAGGTAGAGACTTGGAATTTTGACAGTACCTTTGTTTCATAATGTAGGTGCTCACTAAGAAAGGAATTTACAAAATTTTGATTTTAAATGCCAGAAATTAAATGTTTTTGAGAATAATTAATCCCTTTTTACACAGAATTTTAAACCCAAATCACAGAACATATTGTTGCTAATGGTATCAGATGGCTTTGGAAAAAAAAAGCAAGTTTGACAAATAAGAGAAGGTATCAATTTATAATTCATGTTATAAATAAATATTAAAGAATGTAATCCACGATAATAATGCAGTCACTTAACTTTTCTCTACCCTGGGCATAGAGAAAACAAAACGAGGTATGGTAATATGGGATATTATTATATCGCAGGTTTTTGGAGAGAGAACTATGAAAGTGATATTGCTTTCTTTTAATTTCATCCCCAAAACAGTTTTATGGTAACATGAGAGGGAGAAATAAAATTTTCCGCCGCGGTATTACAATTTTATGTTACAGGAATTTCTGTTTCTTCTTATTTGGACCCATACCAGGCCTGCTGTGTACAAGCGATGCGATGCAGAATTCTACATCCTCTATGAGCCATAAAAAACTATATCAAGCGTTTTCTAGGGAATATTTTTAGTGTAATAGTCGTTCTTCCTATTTCAGATTATAAATATCTATATAAGAACCTAGAATTTAAAAATCAAAAGAATATCATTCATATTTTAATCAAAATGTGATCTGAAATTCGCATTAAGGTCATGTTATTTCGTTTTTATCTTGATACCTATTAATTTTATAAAGAAATGTTTCTAACAAAAATGTTCATTTTAATTGTCTCTACAACTTTATTGTGGTAGGATTTCATGTATCGCCTACTGTAATGGAGATAATCTAGAAAAATTGAAAATGGATAGGAGTAAAATACCCCCTAAGTAACTTTGCAGAGAAACGGATATAACCATTTCATTAGTCATAGGTAAGAGTTTCCAATTTCACATTTTTATCAAATTCGATAGTTTTTTTAAAGTTTTCATGAAAAGTCCCTTAATATTTCAGTTATAAAACCCAAAATCTGGGCGGTTCGATAAAATTTCGAAAAAGTCCTTGATTCAAAAAGTGAAGTAAATACAATTGACCGTTTACCCGCTGTGCTTGTCCACAGACGGACAGACGGACGGACAGACGTCATTCCAAAAACACTTTTTTCGGTTTCTAGGCATCGTGAAACATGCTTTCCCGATGTTCCGATTTCGATTTTTTGTCACGATCACAATACTTTCTCTATACTACGTATATGCGAGAAAGTAAAAATGACATGTCATAAACATCCGAACCCTACTGATTATACTACTATTATAGTTTTTGCAGCTTAGTGTGCAATGTGCTGTTCTCATCAGATGTTCAAGATTCAACTCTGGCGTGGTCTGATGTGGTTCATTGTACTTCCCATGCCTAGAGTCCAATTTAATTGTGCTTTATCACATTTGGATTCAATCTTTGTTATAATAACGCATAAATCCGCTGACCTGGTTAATTAAGTCCCACTTTCTAAGCCGAGTCTCTGGTGCCTGGAGATAGTATGTGAACAGAGTCCCAAAGAGGTGTTAACGTATTATGTAAATTCTGTTCCGGTTGACGTTGAGGTTTTGAAGTCAGCTTATTTGTATTACCAAGCGACGTGAAGATTAGGTTAATAGTCTCTTAGACGTTTTGGAAGAATTGTCATAACTATAAAAAGAAATATAAAAACTACGTGAATTATCATATCTTGAAATGCCTTCTTTCTATTTTGGATAAATTTAAATGCTTTAAGAAACTTAATTCTTCATATTTCATTGTTTTTTATTTTGTCATTCCTTCAGTAAGGAAAATTAATGTTTCTATTGGTTTATTTTTTTTATTTTTTCAGTACTGCATACATGAATATAGACTATACAAATCAGACTGAACATGTTTCAGAACGTCGACGGAATGGTAGATGTTTGGCTGGGAAGAACAAAACATTCTAATGAGCTTGGCATGGGATAGCTCAAAGATCAAAGGTGTTTGCGTATGATTTGTAATGGCTGAGGAATGAACCAATGTATTTGAGAAAAATGTGGCATCTAAAGGAATGGTGTTAGTACGTAATCTTAGAAAAGTTGTATATTTTAACCAATAGTCTGTATAACAGTGAAGTCTCCGACGAAGTAATCGTCTTCGTCTTCAGGAGACTAAGATTGTTTTAAAAACCTGTTAATCTCAGATTTTTTAATTTGATAACCATCTGTCAAGTCAAGAATCTGTATTTTACCGCCACCAAAATTCCCCAACGTGAAAACTGTACCAAGTGCCTGATGCAGGCTGTCGGGACCCGGTTTCTTAACGACAGGGCCTAGATTTACATATTTATGAAATGTGAACAAATAGTTTGTTCGGACTCAATTCAACGCCACCCGCAATCTGAGTCCCCGCATTTGTAGCATATCAAAGTTATCAATAGTTATCTGGAGGAATCTAGTTCCAGTAATGTAGTCCGCTCATTTGTCGGCTAGAGAAATGCGTAATTGCTGCTTTTATTGTAATTTATATTAATTTATATTTATATTATATATTTATATTAATCTAGTGGAGTGGGCTGGACTATACAGAACCGCACTCTACAGCTTGTGGTTTCAAACCCAGTGGCTAGCCAGTCTGAATGTGGGGTGTCACCATTTTCAGAGGCTAATGTCGGATTGGACTTTGTTTTTTATCCTTGACTTTAAAGTACCGTAGATGATTTAATGGAACAGGTTCTGATGGACTATACTATCTTTAATGTAACTTCGGTTTTCTGAAAGATAGATGTAGGGAGTTTGAGGGGCCGCGTTGTCATATCGTAGCAACCGTTCTTGATGTTGTCAGCAGCCAATCACCTTTCAACACCACCTGCCTCCTTCGTTCCCCTTTTGGGGTTAATAGCACATATTGCCGTTTTTCTTCGCACAGTCTTCAGTACACGATTATATTTTTGAGCACACGGTTATATACGTAGAAGCGTGGAGATTTCGAAAGTTATCTTGAAAAACACACGTTTGCCACGTGTTACAAGCTCCAAGAAGTGGCAACAGCTTAGCCCTCTCAACTTCTCTCAACCAACTGATGGAATACCGAAGTATGCCTAATTTAAATAATAGTATAAACTCAAATACCAAAATAGAAAAACGAGCAAGTGATTAAACAATTTTAGTTAACTGTGATTGCGATGATCGCTTTTATGTTTTTATCATTGTGCTTCTTTTCGCTTAATATTACACAGCAGATGTGTTTTTTTTTCTTTAATAATTTTATACCCGAAAATAAATACCTACGAGCCTAAAAATCAGAAATGGACTTCGGCTGTATGGCTTGTCTAAATAATCAGTTATTTGCATAAACAATACTTACAGTCTACAGTAATTGCATGCGTTATAACAATAGCTATATTTTTCTACAATACCGAGTCTTTGAAATCTCGGAGATCATACCAAATATTACTAGTCACTTTTTAATGTAGATCATATTTTTTAAGTTTCGGATTCAAAGCCAAAACCGCCTCTGAACTTACAGGAAGTTAGTAGTTTATATAATTCATGGAAAGCATCATCAATAAAAACAGGCATGGGTGTTAACAAATACGCTAAAATGAAGTAATTTGAATACAACTGTTCATTTCTTCCAATGGCTGCATGAAGTAGATGATTAACGGATAACGGATTACTGACCTCTTTGACCTTGGATTTCATTTTTTTTTTAATTCATAGGTTTCATAATATGAACGTTTTCCGGATTATCGCTGTTTTATTAAGAGAGTGAGTAGTGCATTTTATTGGTCTCTTTAAAGATGTGGAAATTTATTTCTTTGCTCACTTATAGCCTTTTAGGTTAAATAACTTTATCATTAGTTCGAATGTACGGAATTAGTCAGTATGGCCAAATTATATTTATAGTTTATGGGCTTTGTTAATTAACTTTGCTCATAATGTCCTCTCATTAATAAATTTAAAAACTGGCATTATGAGTGGTTCACTGAGTGAAAAGACAAGCACAATTATGCACGTATAATAATTAAATGAATGGTGCTAAATAAGATAAATGGAAAAGTTTACATTTTCTCAGAATAGTCTAATTATCTGTGCATATTTATTTCGATCTACGTGAAACAGTGTGTACATCAATGTCCTTCCTTTTCCCCCCAAGTTCGTGGGTTCTAACCCGGCTCAGGTCGATGATATTTATATGTGCATAAATGCGACAGTTCTCTGTCTGCTAATTTACAGACATTTACAAGAACTACTGTGGGAAACATTTCTCCAAATCGGCAATGCTTATAGGCCCACATACCAGAACACCTCCTTCGTTAAATAACCATAACAAACAAACATAAGATTTATAGCAAGTTCAATCCAAATGGCGGCAATATCAGTTTTATATAGCTGCAGAGGCGAATACTAAATTACTTTTTAAAAGCTGTGTGCAATGAACCGAAAGTTGACTTGATTGACCTAACGCTGGCGAGAGATTTGTAAACATAAGACAGAACATGCCTGGTACATTTCGTAGAGACTGCACAATTGTTATATAGTTATGGCTAGGGACTGGATTTTTAGGTTTTAGCTATTTTTACCTTGCTAACAAAACCAGAAACGCACATACATTTTTTCGAGTCATGTCCATAGGATTCACATACATTGATTCTGTGGTACCTAAAAACACCTAAACAGGATATAAATAAAAAAATCCCTTTAGGCAGGCCTACAGGCTGAGGTAGATTTCAAAGTGCTTTTGGTTTAATTTATTATCGCTGCGCAGCACTCTTCTTTTTTAGCCTTGGCATGGCAAACCTGCAGTAAAGAGGAAGAGCCTACAATCATTTGTTTTGACAACAAGAATAGGATATAATATTCTGGGAGGCCGTGCGCAAGATCAGCAATGAATAAAATTAGCAAAGCCGCTAAACAAGACAAAATTATGATATTATAATAATTCTTTTAAGTGTTATTATTTTCAAACATTAAAATCTCGCGTCATATGAGAGCTATCAAGAAACTATTTATTGATTTGTAGAGTACTCATCAAGAGCTTTTCAACGATACCCCACAAGACGTGGTTTCAAAAGTTTCGAATTTTCATCCCCCACCCCCACCCCCACCCTCACTCGAACCCCCGAATTGTTGGTGTCACTGTGAACTCCATAGGGAGTACTCTAATTTATTCAAACAAAGTTTCCCTCTATACTTCATAGGGGCCGAGATATAAATGTTTTAAAATTTCAACACCCTCCCCCGACCATCCCCTTGGGCCAATTTTGCCCATTAACGAACTTGTCCGAACTATTGGGCCTAGAAATAACATAATAAAATTTGGTTCAAATATCTTCAAAATTACGGCAGCTATCGTGTAAAGATATATATATATCACATTTTTTTTTTGAACGAGCGGTGGTTTCGTACTTAGGGGAGCATGAAACGTAAAGATATGAAAGAATTTTTCGAAAATCATGACATGGTATCCATTGCAATAGGTAGATTTTTCTTCGAAATCTACCTAATAATTCATATTTCTAACAGGTTTTTTATCCTTTTAAATTCATTAGCCTTTATACTTGAGAAATATATTTTGTGCTAAGCGAAATAATAAGCGATACCAATAAATAAATTTATTTCGTCCCTTGTTGATCTAATATGCGATTGGCATTCGAACATAAAAATGTTTCACATTAACCACAGCCAATCAAAAGCATTTTTATCACCCCAATTAAACATTGGGTTTGAATTCCGAAAAGGCTAGTAGGCCTATCTATAGATACAGTATTAACCTTTTCGGGCTAAAGTTCTCCAATGATTTCTGGTTTATTAAGTGCCAGTATGGTACTTTATGAGATTGTGTGGGGGACGAAAAATGTCTGTCCGTCTGTCTGTCTGTCCGTCCGTCCGTCCGTCCGTCCGTCCGTGTGTCTGTACGCGCTCTAACTCAAATACGCTTTTTCGGATTTTCATGAAACTTGGAAAACACATTTATAATGTCAATGGGAAGAACCCTATTGATATTGAACCAAATCGGTTCACCGGTACCGGAGTAATGCCCAATTTAGTGCCTATTTTAATAGATTATGGCGCCTTTCTAATAGAAAGGCGCCATAATTCAAATACGCTGTATCGGATTTCCATTAAACTTGGTATACGCATTTATGACATCCATGAAAAGTACTCTGTTAAATTTGAACCTAATCTGTTGAACGGTACCGGAGTAAAACCCAATTTAGTGTATATTTTAAAGGCGCAATAGCTCAAATACGCCTTATCGGATATTTATGAAACTTCGTATACGCATTTATACTATCCATGGAAAGACGTCTGTTGATGTTCAACCAAATCGGTTGGCCAGTACCGGAATAATGCCCAATTTATTGCCTTTTATGTTAATATATGAGAAGTCGCGATAACTCAAATATGCTTTATTGGATTTTCCTGAAACTTTGTATACCCATTTATAATGTGCATGGGAAGACGTCTACCGATATTGGACCAAATCGGTTGTCCGGTACCGGAGTAAAACCCAATTTAGTGTCTATTTTAAAAACGCGGTAACTCAAATACGCTTTACCGGATTTTTATGGAATTTGGTATACACATTTATAGTGTTCATGGGAAGAGGTCTACTGATACTGGATGAAATCGGTTCACCTGTTTCGGAGTAATGCTCAATTTGGTGCCTATTTTATGATAATATACGTATTCGAAAGAATTTATATAAAAAAAAAAGCAAATCATTTATCATGACAACATAGTCAATTGTTTTACTGTGATATTTTACGGCTTTGGAAATTAAAATAGAGATAGCTATGACCAAAAACACTATTGTTTTACATGCGCTTATAACTTACAACTAGACCGTTAAACTGACCCAGGTGACCGAGATGGTAACGTTTTGGCCTCACGTTATGGAGTTCCATGGTTCAAATCCCGAAACCAGCCAATTTCACTTTCTTTTTCGTATTTTTATGTGAGTGTGCGATTGTCAAGATATCAAAAATCTGTACAGTTCAGCTGATGCTGGAAGATTTTAATCTGATTAAAAAGAAAACTAGACCTTTGTTCTTCCCTAAGCCCTGCTTAATGAATAAATCTGGAGCTTAACTTGTAAATCAATTAAAAAAACATATTCTGCATATCATAATTGCAGTCATAACTGATTAAAAAAAACATACTGGCACTTTTTTACATCAGTTTACCTGATTTTATTAAGTGCCAGTATGGTACTTTATGAGATTGTGTGGGGGACGAAAACATGTCTGTCCGTCTGTCCGTCCGTGCGTCTGTAAGCACCATAACTCAAATACGCTTCTTCGGATTTTCATGAAACTTGGAAAACACATCTATAATGTCCATGGGAAGAACCCTATTGATATTGAACCAAATCGGTTCACCGGTACCGGAGTAATGCCCAATTTAGTGCCTATTTTTATAGATTATGGCGCTTTTCTAATAGAAAGGCGCCATAACTCAAGTACGCTATATCGGATTTCCAATAAACTTGGTATACGAATTTATGACATCCATGAAAAGTTCCCTATTGAATTTGAACCTAATCTGTTGTCCGGTACCGGAGTAAAACCCAATTTGGTGTCTATTTTAAAGGCGCAATAACTCAAATGCGCTTTATCGGATTTTATGATACTTCGTATACGCATTTATAATGTCCATGGGAAGACGTCTATTGATATTCGACCAAATCGGTTGTCCAGTACCGGAATAATCCCAAATTTAGTGCCTTTTATGTTAGTATATGAGAAGTCATCCCAGGAATCTGAATATTGATATTCTGCCAGAGAATTGTTCAAAACATACCGAACCAACTGTTATTTCCAGATTCAAGCCGGTCAATAGCACTTAGTAATTTTTTCCCACATAGAGAAATACATTTTTAAAAATAAGTTATGTACATGTTGCCAAGATATTACTAAATTCTTGTACGCCATCAAAGAATTTTGTTGCTAAGAGATCGTTCTTCATTTTCGGCGTGGATCAAAATTAGTAGTGATTTGAGAAACATTTCTGTTTCTCAAAAGCATATAAAATGGAATCTCCGAAGACTTCAACTTCCGAAACCACACTCACTAGGCTTAGAATTCAGGTATTTATAGCCTGTGGTTTTTGTCCTGGTTTCTTTTATAACTTCGGCATGAGTAGGTTATTTGTAATCTTGGAAGCGTATTTCTTGCGTGAAACACCCAAATTAGAAGATAAAGCATATAATTTTAATAAATATTATTGCTTCATTTAATATTAAAGAGCCCATTATATCCATGTAGGAGATAATGGTTTAAGAACTTCTGACTTTTATAGCCTATAACGTTATTTCAAACCGTATTTTGGGATGTTGCCTAATGGAATTAGTGCTTATGTAATTTTAGAACAACGTTTTTTATGAAGTTATAGGCCTAGCAGCGCTTCTCATGTTGTACTGTAGATACTGTAGATACAAGTCATTTATTGATAGTCTACAGCAGAGGTACACATAGTTCCTCGTATAGGCCTAACCCGCCGGCCGCGGAAGAGTTTGATCAGGTCCTTAGCGTAGAGAAAATGTTGATACGAGCGAACAAAGATAACATCAACCTGCATACATAAATGTAGTAGACCTGGTCCGGGATCGAACTCTCAATCTTGCGCACAGAAAGCCAGCACGATATTGACTGTACCAAAGCCGACTCACTTATTTGTAAACTGATGCAATCCAGAAGGAATAAGTTCAACAAAGGAAGCCTTGTTCGGTTTATAACATCCTTGCAAACAAATATATTGAAAATCAGAGTCTGAGCACAAAGATATCTGCGTTTGAGACTATGAGAATGTTTGGAGAATCCATGTTATTACATCTGTTTCTTGGAGTATTGTAAATATAAATAAAATCGCTAAGAAGTTCACACAAAATTAACCTAAAATGGCGCAATGAAATAATGTGTGTTCCCAGAATCGACTGCTCAGAGGGGAGGGAATCGTTGGGTCACGTGGTGCAGGCAAGGGCTGAAACTTGATGGCGGTCTATATGGTGATCAGCAAATAATTAGCTTTAATGAAATTAGATTAGACCATGTACCGTATTTTTATTGAATATCCAAAATTGGATTAAACCCTATTTCGCCCGAAGGCATATTAGGGTTAGAGATAATGAAAAAATGAGTTAACAATAGTTATTTATGAAACAAGTGGCGAATACGAGATCTTCTATGTTCGCGAAACGAGCCCGTAAGAGCGTGTGTAGCAATCCTACGAGCAAACTAAAACCATTTTACCATGTGTCACATACAATATGTTTTAGACAGACGTTAATATTTGTGAAATACAAATTTTATTGCGTGCCGTGCAGCGATATTGGGAACTTCCAGCCGTCCTGCCACCTAGTATGCACTTGTGCAGCAAGGCTTTGATTTTCTGGTGCATGGCTCCCAACATATTATGGGATGGAGTGGAGAACGCTTTCCAGCGATCAAGGATTACCAAAATATTTTTTCTTATCGAGGCTAGTGTTCACGGAATGACAGTGATGAAATTAAATGCTTTACTAGAAATTCTTATAAGATAGAAGAATAATTTCTTTAACATTAAATGTTGTTAATTGTTTTTATTTGTGTTATTTTTTATGCATAAGTAACTTAATCGTTTTAGAACTTATTTTTGAAGCATTATGCCATAACAAGGTAAGTAAAAAACATTTGAAACTTTGTTCACGACTTATATTAATGACTAGCTTAAAAGACCCGGCGTCGCCCGGGTTTTGTATTTTGTAATTGGAAATTAGCTTATGAAGGATTTTCAATTTTAAATTCTAGGTCCTTATATAGGCATTTATAATTTGAAATAGGATGAACGACTTATTACACTCAAACTATTCCCTCAGAAAACGCTTGATATAGTTTTTTATGGCTCATAGAGGATCTAGAATGTTGCATCCCATCGCTTGTACAGTGCACAGCAAGCCTGGTAGAGGTTTAAATAAGAAGAAACAGAAATTCCTGTAACATAAAATTGTAATATCGAGGCGGGAAATTTCCCACTCTTATGTTACCATAAAGCATTATCACTTTCATACTTTTCTCTCCAAAAACCTGCGATATAATATAATAATATACACATTACCATACCTCGTTTTGTTTTCTCTATGTCCAGGGTAGAGAAAGTTATGTGATTCCATTATTTTAGTGGATTTCATTCTGTAATATTTATTTATAACATGAATTATTTTGATAACTTCTCTTATTTGTCAAAATTGCATTTCATTTGTTTTTTCCAAGCCCACCTGATACCATTTGGCAACAATATATTCTGTGATTTGGAATGGATAATTCTATGTAAAAAGGGATTAAGTATTTTCAAAAACATTTAATTTTTGGCATTTAGAATCAGAATTTTTCAAAATCCTTTCTTAGTGAGCACCTACATTATGAAACAAAGGTACTGTCAAAATTCCAAGTCTCTACCTGTTATAGTTTAGGCTGTACGTTGATTCCTGTCATTCAGTCAATCAGTCAGTCAGTCATTCATTCAGTCAGTCAGGACAAAGCCTTTTATATATAAAGAGATACTACAGAAACCTCTACATGCAGGCACAAATTTGGATTTACGAAATTGGCTATGCAATATATGAGTGTTCAAGGTAAGTGTATATGCATTGATTTTATTTAGGCGCGCAACATAACCAATGTAAATTGACTTTCCTTCATATTGAAGATATCTTTATATCTTCAGTTATCATTGATTTAAACTAAGGAAGTATATATTTCTGCTAGTCAATACCCTGGAGAGATTTCTCAATACTTGACATGAGTACTTTAAGAAGAGTTCGTTTTAATACATTTTAGAACTGTTTATTCGGGTTAATCTCAACGACATATTCCACCATCAATTTCACTCACCTAAAACTAAGTCACATATCACAGATTTATTGCAAGCACATTATTTGCTAATATTGACAAATATGATACCATATTACTCAATTATAAATATTATATTGGCCCTTTCACAGACATTCAAGAATTCTAAGAAGAGGTTAATTGTTATTTATGTATCGAGTAGGCAAAGCATAGCTTTAGCCAAAAACATGGGATGTAGACTTTTACAGCTTATTCCTTCGGTAGAACAATAACAAACTTTCAACAAAAAAATATTCATCGTCCTAGTTTCTTCTGCTTAAGCACCTTGTCTCTTTCCGATCTCCCTGGGGGCGGGTCTTTTGAATATATTAGGTAATTCTCCCCTCTGTGTCTAGGTCCTCAATAACTTGCACGAAACTGTTCTTCGAGCTACGAGTTCTGCCCAACCATGTCTACATGATTATTAGGTGTTAGGTTATATAGAAGTTGAATTTCATCACTAAATGTGTCCTTCATTCCCTTTTAATTTATCTCGGTATTGTCTGAAAAATTTTCTCTGTAGGTCTACCTTGTTCTCGAATATTCTGAGTTTTTTGTTCTGAATTGTCGAAAAACGAATCCAGTTTCGTATCTACAGAGCACTACTCGTAATATAATTGTTTTACATAACCCAAATTTCAGCTCATGATACAGCAGCGGAGGAGATAGCAGCTCATGATAGAGCAGCGGAGGAGATAGCAGTTCATGATAGAGCAGCGGAGGAGATAGCAGCTCATAATAGGGCAGCGGAGGAGATAGCAGCTCATGATAGAGCAGCGGAGGTGATAACAGCTCATCTTACAGAAGCGGAGGAGATAGCAGACATGATAGAGCAGCGGAGGAGATAGTAGCTCATGATAGAGCAGCGGAGGAGATAGCAGCTCATAATAGAGCAGCGGAGGAGATAGCAGCTCATGATCGAGCAGCGGAGGAGATAGCAGCTCATAAAAGAGCAGCGGAGGAGATAGCAGCTCATAACAGAGCAGCGGAGGAGATAGCAGCTCATAATAGAGCAGCGGAGGTGATAACAGCTCATCTTACAGAAGCGGAGGAGATAGCAGCTCATGATAGAGCAGCGGAGGAGATAGCAGCTCATGATAGAGCAACGGAGGAGATAGCAGCTCATAATAGGGCAGCTGAGGAGATAGCAGCTCATGATAGAGCAGCGGAGGAGATAGCAGCTCATGATAGAGCAGCGGAGGAGATATGTGCTCATAATAGAGCAGCGGAGGAGATAGCAGCTCATAATAGGGCAGCGGAGGAGATAGCAGCTCATGATAGAGCAGCGGAGGTGATAACAGCTCATCTTACAGCAGCGGAGGAGATAGCAGCTCATGATACAGCAGCGGAGGAGATAGCAGCTCATAATAGGGCAGCGGAGGAGATAGCAGCTCATGATAGAGCAGCGGAGGTGATAACAGCTCATCTTACAGCAGCGGAGGAGATAGCAGCTCATGATACAGCAGCGGAGGAGATAGCAGCTCATGGTACAGCAGCGGAGGAGATAGCAGCTCATGGTACAGCAGCGGAGGAGATAGCAGCTCATAATAGGGCAGCGGAGGAGATAGCAGCTCATGATAGAGCAGCGGAGGTGATAACAGCTCAACTTACAGAAGCGGAGGAGATAGCAGCTCATGATAGAGCAGCGGAGGTGATAACATCTCATCTTACAGAAGCGGAGGAGATAGCAGCTCATAATAGGGCAGCGGAGGAGATAGCAGCTCATAATAGGGCAGCGGAGGAGATAGCAGCTCATGATAGAGCAGCGGAGGTGATAACAGCTCATCTTACAGCAGCGGAGGAGATTGCAGCTCATGATAGAGCAGCGGAGGAGATAGCAGCTAATGATACAGCAGCGGAGGAGATAGCAGCTCATAATAGGGCAGCGGAGGAGATAGCAGCTCATGATAGAGCAGCGGAGGTGATAACAGCTCATCTTACAGAAGCGGAGGAGATAGCAGCTCATGATAGAGCAGCGGAGGAGATAGCAGCTCATGATAGAGCAGCGGAGGTGATAACAGCTCATCTTACAGAAGCGGAGGAGATAGCAGCTCATGATACAGCAGCGGAGGAGATAGCAGCTCATGATAGAGCAGCGGAGGTGATAACAGCTCATCTTACAGAAGCGGAGGAGATAGCAGCTCATAATAGAGCAGCGGAGGAGATAGCAGCTCATGATACAGCAGCGGAGGAGATAGCAGCTCATAATAGGGCAGCGGAGGAGATAGCAGCTCATGATACAGCAGCGGAGGAGATAGCAGCTCATAATAGGGCAGCGGAGGAGATAGCAGCTCATTATAGAGCAGCGGAGGTGATAACAGCTCATCTTACAGCAGCGGAGGAGATAGCAGCTCATGATAGAGCAGCGGAGGAGATAGCAGCTCATGATACAGCAGCGGAGGAGATAGCAGCTCATAATAGAGCAGCAAAGGAGATAGCAGCTCATAATAGGGCAGCGGAGGAGATAGCAGCTCATGATAGAGCAGCGGAGGTGATAACAGCTCATCTTACAGAAGCGGAGGAGATAGCAGCTCATGATACAGCAGCGGAGGAGATAGCAGCTCATGATACAGCAGCGGAGGAGATAGCAGCTCATAATAGGGCAGCGGAGGAGATAGCAGCTCATGATACAGCAGCGGAGGAGATAGCAGCTCATGATAGAGCAGCGGAGGTGATAACAGCTCATCTTACAGAAGCGGAGGAGATAGCAGCTCATGATACAGCAGCGGAGGAGATAGCAGCTCATGATAGAGCAGCGGAGGTGATAACAGCTCATCTTACAGAAGCGGAGGAGATAGCAGCTCATGATACAGCAGCGGAGGAGATAGCAGCTCATGATAGAGCAGCGGAGGTGATAACAGCTCATCTTACAGAAGCGGAGGAGATAGCAGCTCATAATAGAGCAGCGGAGGAGATAGCAGCTCATAATAGGGCAGCGGAGGAGATAGCAGCTCATGATACAGCAGCGGAGGAGATAGCAGCTCATAATAGGGCAGCGGAGGAGATAGCAGCTCATGATAGAGCAGCGGAGGTGATAACAGCTCATCTTACAGCAGCGGAGGCGATAGCAGCTCATGATAGAGCAGCGGAGGAGATTGCAGCTCATGATACAGCAGCGGAGGAGATAGCAGCTCATAATAGAGCAGCAAAGGAGATAGCAGCTCATAATAGGGCAGCGGAGGAGATAGCAGCTCATGATAGAGCAGCGGAGGTGATAACAGCTCATCTTACAGAAGCGGAGGAGATAGCAGCTCATGATAGAGCAGCGGAGGAGATAGCAGCTCATGATAGAGCAGCTGAGGTGATAACAGCTCATCTTACAGAAGCGGAGGAGATATCAGCTCATGATACAGCAGCGGAGGAGATAGCAGCTCATGATAGAGCAGCGGAGGTGATAACAGCTCATCTTACAGAAGCGGAGGAGATAGCAGCTCATAATAGAGCAGCGGAGGAGATAGCAGCTCATGATACAGCAGCGGAGGAGATAGCAGCTCATAATAGGGCAGCGGAGGAGATAGCAGCTCATGATAGAGCAGCGGAGGTGATGACAGCTCATCTTTCAGCAGCGGAGGAGATAGCAGCTCATGATAGAGCAGCGGAGGAGATAGCAGCTCATGATAGAGCAGCGGAGGAGATAGCAGCTCATAATAGGGCAGCTGAGGAGATAGCAGCTCATGATAGAGCAGCGGAGGAGATAGCAGCTCATGATAGAGCAGCGGAGGAGATATGTGCTCATAATAGAGCAGCGGAGGAGATAGCAGCTCATAATAGGGCAGCGGAGGAGATAGCAGCTCGTGATAGAGCACCGGAGGTGATTACAGCTAATCTGACAGCAGCGGAGGAGATAGCAGCTCATGATAGAGCAGCGGAGGAGATAGCAGCTCATGATAGAGCAGCGGAGGTGATATGGGCTCATAATAGAGCAGCGGAGGAGATAGCTCATAATAGGGCAGCGGAGGAGATAGCAGCTCATGATAGAGCAGCGGAGGAGATATGTGCTCATAATAGAGCAGCGGAGGAGATAGCAGCTCATAAAAGGGCAGCGGAGGAGATAGCAGCTCATGATAGAGCAGCCTAGGTGAAAGCAGCTCAGGATAGAGCAGGATGGAGTGGTTATAAGAATTTAAGAAAAATGATATTGAGAAAAATCTTCAGTTTTCATGTATGGTTCCAACAACTAAGGCCTTGAACCAAACAGTTTGCAAATTTTTGTAAAGTTTCTATCAACATTGTACACCTTAAAATAAAGAAGTAATTTGATGAATGTGGAAGTTCTTTTATTTTAGTGTAATGAATTAGCTTCGTTGTTAAACAGCTTTGTAGTTGACACCTAAATTACGGCAAGAGTCAAAATTTTCAACCATAATATTACTCTATATAAGCTTAATTTTTTATCGTTTGGAAGATGCCCGGCTTTTTCAATCCACTTCCAGAACAGAATCATTGATCCAAACGTAGGATAGAATAACTCTGTAAAAGTATATAATGCTGATCAGCAATCCTAGGAATGTTTGTAGGCTAAAAAAACAAATATGTATTTACATAGAAATCCTAGAACTGCTGATCAGCGTTTACAGCAATTTCGCATCAATATTAAATCATTCTGCCAGTTTTGATTTCTATCTATATCCTAGAATAGTAATATTCATGGAATAATTTCGTATTACTATATACGCAAACTAATTGGAGTAATTATAACAAGGTACAGAACAGTGCTATCAGAACATAAATTCATTAGCTCAGTCTTTAGGTAACCTCTGAGTATAACCTCGAATGTATAGTTATTTGACTGTCATCTTAGCATCTTCGCCATTTTAATATTCCCTCTCTACATTCCGAGTATTCAGACATTAAGTCACCCCTTTTATTGCTACTAATTTGTATACGGTTCGTGGCCTACTGTGCCCTATGGAACATTACGTAAGAGGCAGTTATAAATAAACTTACAAAGTATAAAATAGTGGTGTTAAACGGGCATGCACTACCATGTGTGACGAGAATAATGTTATTAATTAAGATGCATTTACAACGCTAGTTAGGTGATGTAATGCTTTGGATTGAAAATTAATAGACTCGGCACTCGATATCCCGGCAGTTCGGATTACTCGGCAACCAAGATGGGAAAAATAAAATCAAGTAAACTGATGTAAGCATGTGCCAGAATGGTTTTCTTTAATCAGTGATGATTGCAATTATAATATGCATAAAATAAGTTATTTTTGTAATCGATTTCCGAATTAACCTCCACACCGATTCATTAAGCAGGGCTTACGGAGAAACAAAGGTCTGAAGATTGATAAGCATTTGTGAAGGAATGTATGGAGAGTGTTATTTGTCAAACTTACCTGTATTGCAACTTCCAAAGCCGTATATGAACACTGTAAAACAATATGCTGCCATGAGAACTGATTTGCATTTGATAAATTCTTTCTAATATATTACCATAAAACAGGCACTAAATTGGGCACTACTCCGGTACAGGTTAACCTCTATGGTCCCATGTCAATAGGCTTCTTCCCATGGACGTTTTAAAAGCGTATACCAAGTTTCATGAAAAACCGATAAAGCGTATTTAAGTTATTGCGCGTGCAGACACACGGACGGACAGACAGACAAACAAACAGAGGGACAGACATTTTCCCGATCTGGAGGTTAACTCGGAAATCGATTACAACAATGAATAAACAAATGCATTCTGGCACTTGGTTACATCAGTGTGCCTGATTTTATTAAATGCCAGTATGGTACTTTGAGATTGTGTGTGGGGACGGGAAAATGTCTGTCCGTGTGTTTGTACGCGCGATAACTCAAATACGCTTTATCGAATTTTCATGCAACCTGGCATAGACATGTTTAACGTCCATGGAAAGAAGCCTATTGATACTGAACCTAATCGGTTGATAGATACCGGTTTAATGCTCATTTTAGTGCCTATTTTTATGGTAATACATTTTTAAAACGCGATAACTCAAATACGCTTTATCGGATTTCCATGAAACTTGGCATACAAATTTTTTTGTGGGTACAAGCCTATTGAATTTGGACAAAATCGGTTTACCGGTAACGAAATAACGAGTATATCAATATTAATTTTGTAATGCATATAAAACGCTACAATATTATTTATTGCATGGCGCACAATATAATATTAAACATAACGTAACAAATTTCCAATGATTTATTGATATTGTTAGCCCGTATTGATTGAGTCATTTCTTCATAATGATGTCAGTGTTTATAATAGTGTAAATAAAAGTTTTAAAACAGAACTAGCCGTTGAATATTGATATTATATTGTGCATTCTATAGATACTGATATCTAAATTATATTTTAATGTGATTATTTTTCTTATTCGTTCGTGTGCAGCAATATGCCTAATTTAATTCCTGTCAGATAGGTTTCAGATTGGCTTTTTATTCATTCATAACCTATAAGGCTGCTTTAAACTTGAAGCATACATGTCAGCGAATCGTAGGCCTATTGCATCATTAGTATTATTGCCAGTGCATTTTGTTTTTGGAGTTTAACTCGGAGATCTATTACAAAAATAACTTCTTTTCTGCATGGGCCTATCATAATTGCAATTATCACTAATTAAAGAAAACATTCTGGCACTTCGTTATATCAGTTTACCTGATTTTATTTATTTTCATTAAGTCTGTCATTCATTCATTATGTCTCATCTTGTCATGGTTTAGCATTATTCTTTAAATCTCTCGTTAAAATAGTTAAATTCGTTTTGAGTGATTGGATTTTAAAGAATTGAAGTAGATGCAAGGGCAATAGGGATTGTCTGCTGCTCACTGATTGATAGATGCACTGTTATTTTGTAATTGTGTCTAATTTTGTGATAATATTCATTAAATTGATTTGAAATGTCAGTTTTATGTTTAATAATTTATCCTGTTTGCGTAACTACTTCGTTATTTTTACTTGATTGTATCTATAATATCCTTAATAGTTTGCCAAAATTATCATTTTTTAGATCTCATTAATATTTCTTAACCTTTTTCATAGTAATTAATTTTTGATTTTCCTACAAATTTATTTAAAGATTATTAAGTATTATTATTATGTATTTTTATACATACTTAATCAAGTACATTCTGTATGTTGTAAGCTACTTGATCACCCTCTCGAATTGATTGAACAATGCCACTTGTGATCTATTGTTTGTTTGTTTGTTTGTTTGTTTGTTTGTTTGTTTGTTTGTTTGTTTCTTTCTTTCTTTCTTTCTTTCTTTCTTTCTTTCTTTCTTTCTTTCTTTCTTTCTTTCTTTCTTTCTTTCTTTCTTTCTTTCTTTCTTTCTTTCTTTCTTTCTTTCTTTCTTTCTTTCTTTCTTTCTTTCTTTCTTTCTTTCTTTCATTCTTTGTTTTTTTTAATTTTTTAATTTTGAAGTTAAAGGTAACTGCATGTAGAGGGTAAGGCAAACAGCTAATCGACCTTGGTATTACGGACAATTTAATGCGCCGTAGTTCTGGTCCAGGTGGTCTTCCGCTTGAATGTCTTCATTATATTAATTATATAGAAACGATTTTATTATCCACATGAAGAGCAACTGCTAGGACACAATGGCTACTGATGATAGTCTCTTACCTATGCCACTCAGATTGATGGCGATTATTGAAGAGGTTATGACTGCTGGCTCCTCCCATTTCTAACTCCCATCTGCCCTTTGGGCCCGAAATGTGACGAAGTGGTAGTCTTTAGTCGCTATGTTGATCCTAATACTACTCATTTGTCATTAATCACTGCTGAATTAAAGAAATCTAACATGTACGTTAACGAAGGTATAATTTCCCACAAGAAAAATTGAAAGTAAAAAGAAGTTAATAAGCTCTCGAAGACTAGCTTGTAGGAGTATTAATATTCTAACTCCATTTCTTTTGTTCTGCAAACAGTTATATTGTATGAAAACAGCTTAATTTATACTGCTTTTATACGCTCATTATAGCTGTGAGTTAGAATATGAGATGATTTATTGGCACAGGATAACGTATCTGGAGAGTAGACTACCATTTATAGCCAACTTGTTTGAGGTTTAAGATTTACAAATAGGTTTATTTTATGCACAAATACTTCTACATAAAAGCTGTAAAAGATCGACATGCAAGTATCTTTATCCAAGGTAAACATGTTGCATTCTGACAGTGTGCAGTTGGTATTTATTTATTTGTTTATTCATTCATTTATTCATTCATAACCTTTTTACATTACTATTATTGTTATTGTCATTGTTATTGCCGCTATATTATTATTATTATTATTATTTAAATTGACTTTCTCTGATCCGCGGGGTGTGATTTTTTTGGTTTTCTTATAACTTTTTTTTTCTTTTGCTGCTCCAAGAAATCCTTTATTCTTTCTCCATGGTTAATCTGTTTTTCCTCCATCAGGTGGTCAGATGGTCTTGTTGCTTTGACTTTTCCCGCTGGAACCCCCTGAACTGTACATTCTTCTTCGTTAACACCTCTTGATCCATGAATTAATCCAAATTTCTTCCATGTTTCTTTTTTCTTGTTTCTTCAACCCATTTTCTGGTTGCCGTTATTTTGAAAATTTAATTTAAGATTTTCTATTTATTATGATGGGGTAAGCCATGGCGCGGTTGATAATATGCATTGCGCTACAAACGCGAAGTCGCGAGTTTGATTCCCGATGAGGTCGTTGAGATTTTTCAGTTGACCTAATCCTTCTGATGGCACTATGACCATGGGGCCTACTGAGTCTCTAACAGAAATGAATACCAGTACTTAGGACTGACAACCTTACCACCTCGTGCTGAATGTCTAAGTCTAAGACCTGGGAGCATCAAACTCCTTAAACCCTAAGGGCATTGATGGCCTGTATAGGGATCACTTTACTTTACTTCTATTATTCCATAAGCCTATTTATGATTATTATATTTTTATTATTGTGGTCTTAATGATGATGATATCGTGGATATCCAACTTCCGTTAGATTGTGTAAGGTCATTTGGGTAGACTAAATGCGCACAAGCGAGACAAAGAACTGTTTTTCTAATGCCTCTAGCAAAACCTATTTAACCAAGTTCATTTCCAATAGAAAATGAAAATATTGAATTTTTAAATATTTAAAATCACAATAGACCAAGGATTTTAAAAATGTGGGTATTATCCTTCTTATTACCATACTCAGACATTTAGAATGAATTACTTAAATAGTTCATAGAGAGATAGCGAAAGAGATAAATAGCAGAGAGAGATGAGAGGGACGAGAGAGAAGGAAAATAGTAGATGAGAGGGAGAGGAGAAGATAGGAGAGAGAGAGAGAGAGAGAGAGAGAGAGAGAGAGAGAGAGAGAGAGAGAGGGTAGAGAGAATAAATTGAGAAATGAAAAAGAGATATGATATATAGTGGGAGATGAGACAGAGGGTAAAGGATGAGAGAGAGTGAGAGATGAGAGAGATAAAGAGAGGAAGTATAGAGAAAAGGGAAGTAAATGAAGTTTATATTAGAAAATTATTAAGATGAATATTATAAAAATGAGAAAAAATGACTAGGCTATCCTTCACAACAAAAAAGTTTGAAATAATAATTATCGACTTCGATAAAGTCAATTAACGTGCATTATTTAAACAGAATCGATAAATTCATAATGATATCTCTAATCGATAGATAGTAAAATAAAAGAGACATAAAGAAGACGATGTGCTCTGTGCAGCATCAATCAGTAATACCTATCTCTAATATGAAATTTACGTTTGATGTGTTTCTAGGCATGGATATGGTTTTCACATGCATAGGGCTACTGACAAACAAGCAGACTCACAGACAGACATGCACTAAGCAAGGTTTTAAAATAATTTTGACTCAAGAGACATAAAATAGTACATTGCGCAAAGGGTCTATAATAACATTTATTAAGATACAAGTATGTTTATGAAACGAGAACGCGAGTTTCATAATTTTTTCATACGAATATCTTGATTACTATTATAGGCAAGTTGCATTTGACTGTTCTTTTCAACCATAATTAGTCTGAATGTTCAAATTTTGATATTTTAGATTCACCCAAACAGACGGCAACGAGCTCGCATTAAGATGGTTGACATAGTTATGTCTTCTGCGAGAGATGGCAACTTACGGCGTCATTCAAATCGAAGCTTCTTTTTGCTATTTTCTTCAAACCAACGGGTTATACAGCACAAAAAGAAATCATTTTAGTATGATATTAAAATTAATTTTATTTTAAATACAGGCTGTTTATTACGAAGATTTCAACTATTACTCTCAAGGTCTTAAGATCGTTGCGTGATCGATAATAATCGATACCACACCAGTTTCGAAATGGAAATCAGTGTCGAACTGATTGTCATGATACCGTTACGTCACATGTGATAAGCGTATTACAGAATGATCGAACAAAAACATGTATTTCTGGTGAACACTTTTCGAATCTTTAGGTTATAAACTTCCTCTACTGATTACACCAGTAGCCTAAGCCTAGAGAATAGGAAAGGTAGAAAATAGTTAATGAAAGTAGGGCTTGTGAATTGCTGTGAAATTACTGCTAACCTATAAATTTATTTTCCGATGATAAAATCCTTACTTATCTATCCTATTTTTTGTTTGTTTCAGGTGAGTACGTTTCTGCTGCAAGTTACAAGCATTCGACAATTGTTTGTTTTGTTTGTAAGTAAATCAAATTATTCTAGTTTGTAGTTTATTCTAATAGTTTATAAGTAAATCAAATTATTTCAGTGTACAGTTATGTATGTAAATTTTTCAGACGATGAAAATACTTGGAAAGTAGAATTGGGTACCCATCCTTTTTAGTCATAAAGAGATTGCTGTCGGGCCATTTTTTTGCTGCATTACGCCAAAACATATTTTGATAAAATGCCTCGTCTCGTGTTGATCATACTACCATTGAGTACGTACGTATTTTCTACGATCTGTTCAGGAGTGTGTTGATCAGTGTTGAATTTACTGACGAATTTCGAATCCATCCATGAGATGTTACGTCTACATCCATGTTACCCTACATCCATGAGACGTAGGGTCTAAGTGTTTATACGGGTTGGAGCATAGGTTTTGGCAACTTTTTTCTCATAGTAGGGTGAAGGTACCATGAGATGTACATCAGGGGAGAGTGTGGTATATGTAGTATATGTATACATCATTTGGTTGCACTGTGATGCACGTTTATAGGCCTACGATTAGAGGCGATAGTGATTTAGTTGTCAGTCACCCGCCGTGTAGCATGGAAATGGCAGAGTTGTGAACAACTTTCTTAAGTCAAATTCGTAATTATCCGAGGAATAAACGCCAGAGATTGCAAAAAGGAGCTTATGGAAGCTTTGGGAATAATAACCCATCCTTACTGAACTTTAAGGGAACATGGAGTGGTTATATGTGCTTCCGTGCTTCCAACCACCGCAATTCATTAGAGTGGCACGATTCAGTTGTGTAAGCTTGTTTATGGGTGTCTGTTTCCTTCACTATCCTATATCTAATTCCCATAATCTTCATTTTACATAGGCCTACCTTCCATATCCTGCTCTTTCATTTGTATACTTCAACATTTTAAAATGGTTCCAAATTTTCAAAAGAAAGAATAGTTGCCATGACGTATGCCCCAACCCTCGTATATAAACACTTGTTGCAACAGAATCTTCGTCCGTATCATTCTCATTTAGATCTTTATTACGAATTCAGCTTATGCAAATAAGAGCTATAACCAATGATCTCATCTTGAAATGTAAAGATACGTCAAGTATTTCGGTTCATATTTTTACATTTGAATGTGCTATGTACATTTCAGTGGTGTTCTGAAGTGGATGGGTTGATAATCAGCTGAGGTGGATGGGTTGATATTCAGAACTCCTTCCCCTTTTTACATCAACCTTCAGCTATTTTCGGTACCGTATATTGAATTTTGCTTCATAGTGGGTGTTCTGTTGTAGTTGTTGTTGTCAGTTTCATATGGATACATACACAGTGAACATAAAAATTACATATTTATAAAGTCAGATGCACACTTGGAAAATTTACATCTCTAATATTTATTCAGTTCTTATCACTAAATCGAATAATGCAGAATGAAAGGCATAAGCACTATTACCCAAAGCCTCTGCCCGACTAGGTGTCACTTTACATGTACATCGATCACATTGTCACAAAGAATAATTTTGACAATAGATCAGATAGTAACATACGTACTTCTTGTGTCACATTCAGTATGTTGTTGTAATAGATAAAACAAGATGCTAAACATTTTGATGAATTGTCTTAGTTTCCATACAGGGAGAAAATACGAGAAGATCTCATCTCAGTTTAGGACCTCTTAACCGATTTATTCAAATTTCAGTGCCGTACTACAGACAACAGAGTCATTAATCTTGACCACCCGCCATCTTGAATGACGGCTAGCGGTATAGTTGGCTAGCCCACCCATGGATAATGCAGCGTACGTAACGAGCTGTCGGACTTCTAATTTTTTGCTCGATATAACAAGGAAATAAGTTTTGCGCGACGTAAAAACAGCATAGATCATCTTGATAATCTCAAGCAAAATATTTCTTCAAAATGCTACAAAGAGCACCTCCGGACAGTTTATACTTCATGAATAGCTACAGCACCAACGAGTCAAGAGGAAATTAGCAGTTCTGTTAAGTTGGCATTTTCTTTAAAAAACTAAAATTTTTAGCCTATCTATTCTTAACCTAATTTTTAATGTATAATTTATTGTAGTGAAGATTTGACAAAGGACAAATTCCGTTAAATTAATTGAACTTGAACGCAAGTATGTAACCCAGTTTGAGGTTGATATGCGCTGGTGTCTTAGCGGCTATAGTTGTGTGATTGTCGATGTCACTAGAGGACATGGTGCCCCAAGAGAAAAAAAGTGGATGGAGATATGGTCAGACTTAAAGCACATTAACGAAAGAAATTAACGAAAATATCGAAAAATGAAATTTTCTTAATGTAAAATGATTGTGAAAAATAGCGAGAGGCGTTTCACGCTTCAAGACGCATTCCCGATTATCCCAAACAAAATATCGTCCCCAGCTGTGTTACTCGCCACGCAAAACATAGGTTTTTACTAACGGTGGCTTACAATAATTAATTACGCTTCTGAGAATTTATTTACGAAACATGTTTGAAATAAAAGATCTAGCTTACAGTGTAAAGACTTCACATAGCAAATCTTACCAAAATCATCGGAGCCGTTTAAAAAAAAGCGAAAAATGACATTTTCTTCGTGTGAAGTGGTAGTAAAAGCAAGAGAAAATCGCCCCAAATCTTCGTGTCGCCTTCCTCAGAAGGTTTTTAACCAAATCAAAATTTTTGTTTTTATACGATTTTTTGCTTCTCGAGAAATACTGGGCATACACATACATCACAGGAATGTTCTGTAATTACAATTTTTTATTCAGGGGAGATCTAAACGTGTATTTATGCTAAAGAAAACTCGACATCAAATTTTGGGGTCGAGTTACCTATACCTAGCATATCTATGGTTCGGGTAGAGGAAGAGGAAGTAGTGAGCAGAAATCATTCCCTTACACTTCCCCAGCAATAAAATTACATATTTAGGTGCCTATCATAGGTAATTCCACGTGAGATTACGAGTTTATTGACAGATTCACGACAGCGCAGCAGGGGTAAATTTATCTCATAAAACTCGTAGTCTCGTGTTGGATTTATTAAGACTATTCCATGAATAAAATGTAACGGATTATGAAAATGGTAATTACTTTCTTATTGTGTAAAAATAAATATGTCAGCTGCGAGATCACGGAATACTATGAATCAACAATCGATTAATCTATTCGAGTTACCAGCTTCTAACCAATGCTACCAATTGTGCATACTGCATATAGTTAATCTAATTCAGTTAAGCTAACATCAGCACAGAATGAAAGCACACAAAGTGGCTTGCATCGAATCGAAATTGTATTTTTAATTAAAGTACATTTATATTATTTAAATTTTCAAACAAGTTAATATGTTGTATAAAATAATGCTTTTTTATTGTGTTGAATGACAGCATATGACGTCTTAATCACTGCACATTGATATCTATATTTCGAGAAATGAGCTGACATTTGATAAGATAAAATCGCATCCTTGTACTCCTAGCAAGCAAATTATAAGATAAACGATTGTGATTGGTCTATGTACGAAGAATTGCCAAATGTTATTGGCCAATATCAAACACGCGGCGTATGAATGCCGATTCAAACATACTGAGCCCAGTTCGGAAAACGAACACAAATAATTGAGTGTACAGAAAGCAAGAGTTTTATGTTATTTCCACTACCTTACTGTTTTAGTTTAGTACTATTTGTGATTGTAATTACCCAAATGCATGTTCACTTATTATGAAAACAAAATCCATCGTCAACCAACTGCCTGTGCTCACAGATACGCTATAGCCAGCTTTATACTACTTGGCGCTCTATGCAGCGGCCAAGATGAAAGTTACAAAGTGGCGTAGTAGGGCAGAATGCTGAGCGCGCGTGTGTTTGTGAAGTCTTGTGTTTTTGTATTTAAAACAAGTGTATAATTTGCGTATAGCGTGTGATTTTGTTCGTAGACATTGCTGTGTGAAGTTTGGAAGACAAAAAGACATCACAGAGATAAGGAAACAAAGCTAGGTGAGTTATAGACCTACTAGCTTAAAAGACCCGGCGTCGCCCGGGTTTTGTATTTTGTAATTGGAAATTAGCTTATGAAGGATTTTCAATTTTAAATTCTAGGTCCTTATATAGGCATTTATAATTTGAAATAGGAAGAACGACTTGTTACACTCAAACTATTCCCTCAGAAAACGCTTGATATAGTTTTTTATGGCTCATAGAGGATCTAGAATTTTGCATCCCATCGCTTGTACAGTGCACAGCAAGCCTGGTAGAGGTTTAAATAAGAAGAACCAGAAATTCCTGTAACATAAAATTGTAATATCGAGGCGGGAAATTTCCCACTCTTATGTTACCATAAAGCCGTTTTGGGGATGAAATTAAACAGAAAGCATTATCACTTTCATACTTTTCTCTCCAAAAACCTGTGATATAATATAGTAATATACACATTACCATACCTCGTTTTGTTTTCTCTATGTCCAGGGTAGAGAAAGTTATGTGATTCCATTATTTTAGTGGATTTCATTCTGTAATATTTATTTATAACATGAATTATTTTGATAACTTCTCTTATTTGTCAAAAGTGCATTTCATTTGTTTTTTCCAAGCCCACCTGATACCATTTGGCAACAATATATTCTGTGATTTGGAATTGATAATTCTATGTAAAAAGGGATTAAATATTTTTAAAAACATTTAATTTTTGGCATTTAGAATCAGAATTTTTCAAAATCCTTTCTTAGTGAGCACCTACATTATGATTCCTGTCATTCAGTCAATCAGTCAGTCAGTCATTCATTCAGTCAGTCAGTCAGGACAAAGCCTTTTATATATATATAGAGATAGAGATTAAGAAATGTATCAGATGGCCATGTTTGTGGAAGGGAATCGACGTGATATGGCTTCACTCCTAACCCCACATTACATGGCTTCAACCATAACCTAACCCCGCAACACCCATACCGGCCATAGCCTACTGTGTTAGCAATGCAAACCATACAATCAGTTTGAACTGATTTCGGAACACCAAATAAGTACGGTAAAGATTAATCTTCAACTTCAATAACGGTATACCTCTTACGGCTGATATTGCTTTGCTAGAACATGTGGGTCCATGTTAGCCTCAGATGGCAATAGTAGTCCGTCTAACTTTTTGTATCAACATCCATTTGTACTCTTGTGGTGCTAGTTTAGCTGTTGCACTGTGTGTGGTCTAGATTGTGTTTCACTCGTCATCATTTAGTACAAGGTGAGAATTTTGTTTTATAAATCATTCCCTCACAGCTCAGATTAAGGTGTTGCTGTACATTATGTGAGTGTAACACACACTGGTGTTTAAAGAACCTTGGGTGTTACATCTCACCATATTCTATTAGAGCAGGCATGTCAAACTCAACTCTTACTAAGGGCCAACTCGACTTGGTAGATTGAAGGACATGGCCCGGATGCCGAAATGAAATTCTTTTGTTATAAAATTCGGGAAAAAATAGTTTTATGCTGCACCCTAGGCTCCTCTCTAATGAGGCCCACCTGGGAAGGTGGGGTTTAGGGTTTCGTCACAGAAGAAATTCAATGTGAGACATAATAAACCTCGTGCTATTCAGTATATTGCTCCTAAACTAACATAAACGTTCCTAACCTCACAAAACGGCGGAGCTTGGCTGGGGTGCAGCATAAATCTATCTTTTGCCTAAAATTCAAGCGTAGGCTATTTTTATTTTGTTTTAAAAAGCAACCACCCGAGTTTTAAATTTTAACACAACAAAGAATAAAACACCATATATCATTCTTGCTATTTGCTGCTATGTGTATCAATACATTTTTTAAAAAGTACATAGAAAATGTTCGGATAGCCAAAATTAAGAACTTTAACGCAAAATCACTTACAACTTTTAGGCTTATACACATTATTCATTAATTAACTGTGCTAAGTTGGAAGCAATGGGGACGTTTTAAATCCTTGTTGGAAAATTAATTAAGCTGCAGCTTACCAGTTGACCTTCCCAAGAAGGTTATATTATCATATCACGAAATTACAAACTGATTTATCCCTTGTAATTTTAAATTTAAGTCATTTGAATGCCCTGAATTATCTAACATAAATGTAAATCTCCAAGCAAATTACTTATCACTTAGCTTATTGGATGATTCACCTTAAGAAAAGTTCAATGTCTTCTTAAAGAGGCCAAAAGCGTTTTAAAACTTAATGACAAGAAAGCCAGCGAAATACTTAATAGCATGACAATTCCTCAAATTAACTATCTATATCACTAATCAAACTTCAAAACTGATGTTGATTCAGTCCCCTGGAACAAATGAAATTCACTGTTTTCTTTACGAATTTCAAAACATTGTCCATTTTTATTGTTTTGAGCATTGTGCTTCCTGGAGAAGAATGCATTGCACACGCACTGCACTACATAGACAGCTTTTTAATTCCTTCATTGCAACCATTTCATTCATTCCTTCATTGCTCCATTGATGAATGGAGCTCTAGTGTCCAGAATTATATATGGCAGGGAAAACAGTAGAACCCCGAGAAAACCTGCCCCGACCCCATTTTGGCATCAAAAAACTCCACATGGTTCCACAGAGATTCGACCCTGGGTCCCAGCGGTGGAAGGCGAGCGGTCTAACCACTCAGCCATGGGGGCGGTCATATAGGCAATATTTTCTAAGACATTTGTCTACTGAACTGATAGAAAACCAGGTTTTAGCAAATTTTATTTTACATTAAATTTTTTGGGTTACACTTTTTATGCAAAACTTTAGGGAGCCGCATTTCATTACTGAAGGGGCTGCATGTTTAACACACCTGTATTAGAGTGTATTTAGTGGTAGTGAATTCTCGAGTTATGGGGTCGATGTTTGGGATGTTAGGTAAAAGTGATATCAAAAACACACTAATGTGATCTGTTTGTTAAACTAGAGAATTCCTTGACCACCTTGTCAGTTGGACCGTACCAATTGGTACCAAGTGTACAATGTCGCAAACATGACAACGTGCAGACTTACTCAGCAAATGTAGGGTTACCAAATTCAAAAATGAAAAACTGGGGGTGGTATTTCACTCACGGTTTATTCTTACAACAATTATAAAAAATTGTGAAGTTTCATTTGAACATAATTAGCTTTTACAGAAAAGAGTATGGGGATGGTTTCCATTTTTACGCATTATGCTTATTCACAGGGGAAAAAGTTGAAAATCAGTTATTTGTAGCTTGTTGTGTTCTTTATAAACCATAGAAATCATATAGCTGTTTAGCTTTCCTGAAAAGCTCCCAAAACACTGGGGAAATGAAAATGAAGATGTCACTTTTCTAACCTATAAATGACAGTCTCTAAACAGAAAATAACTGTTAGAAGGCGAAAATTGCGACTGGCAGAGCTGCTCATGGGTCACGTGATCCAGAAACAAAGCTGGGATAGTAAGCTTGATGGCGATCAACACTAATATCAATGTTCCTAACGTAACTGTAACCAACCTAGCTCTACATGTCACTAACACTATAATAGTATCACCATTCCTAACTTAACAGCCACTTACCTAGAATCGGAAGTTGGTATTAGTGCGGGGCAATAGTATGCGGAGTGCGTTATGAAGAAAACTACATCCAAGAGTTCTTCTCACTTCCTGGAACCTTCCGAAGAAACTCATTTCTAGACTTGATGCTGTAAAAAACTGAGAACAAGTGACATATTTATAATTATAGGAAACAATCATAAAAATTCTTGACACATATTATAAACATATTTCTTTTATTTGTTCAATGAATATAAGACTTATAAGAAGGAAACTATTCTTCCACGGCTGCATCGCAATAAAAACAAACTGTACAATTTTTAACAACTCAGGGAATTTTGTTCTCAGAGTGCATGCTCTTGAAATTGTACCATCTATTCCAACCTGTCTTTTCTAAAAATGTTGCTCTATTTTCTATCCCAAGCTGTTCCCATACGAACCTATTCAGATGAGTCGTTTCATCAAATAGTGCATTGTCATATACAGTAAGACTTTTCTTATTCAAATATGTCACACAATCTTCTACAGTTTCCCAGTCAGGTATGTTACAGAGAGTTAACCAATTGAACACTTATTTCATCATTTTGCCTCGTCCATTTGTTATTGAAATCACTACAAACAATATAAATTGCATAATATATTTCTCGAATTTATGAACTAGCTGGTCAATGTCATATTTAGAAATTACTTCTCGTAATTTCAAGAGAATGAAGTTAAGAAGTTGGCACACAAATACAGAAACCGGGGTAGTTAATTTTTTTTCTCCTTCGTAGTTTTACCTCTCCCTTTTAGGGACCTTCATGCCTTATTTTCTTAGTCTTTAACCGGGCGTTGAAAAAGGACATTGAAAATCGGGGGTACAGTTTTAAATCTTTTCGATTTCTGCAGGAATATTGGATTAGAAATTAATACAGAAAAAACTAAGTAATGCGCTTCAAAATATTAGAATAGCCAGTAAATCGTTCAAACAAGTGGAGCAGTAATTACAGAGACAAATGATATTAAGGCAGAAGATAAGTGTAGACTCAAATAAGGAAATGCTTGTTTTTATGGAGTTCTCGTCTTCTGTCCAGAAATCTAAAATTAAAGATTTATAGGTCTATTATCCTGCCGGTTGTATTAAATGGATGTGAGACATGGCCGCTTACTGGTCGGGAAGAACATAATCTGAGATGTTCGAAAACAGGGTGCTTAGGAAAATATTTGGGCCTAAGAGAGATGAAAATGGGGACTGGAGAAAACTGCATAACGACGAGCTTCATAACCTGTACTCGTCATCGGATATAGTAAGGATAATTAAATCACGGAGGATGAAATGGGCTGGACATGTTGCGTGCATGGGGGAGGAAAGACATATCTCAAAAGTATTGACTGGGAGACCCGAAGGGAAAAGATCACCTGGAAGACCTAGACGTAGGTGGGAGGACAAAATTAGGATAGATTTAAAGGAAGTGGGATTTGCGAGGGATGATTGGATGGAGTTAGCACATAATAGGGTTGAATGGCGGGGTCAGTAAGTGCGGCTCCATAAAATAGATAATATTCCTTTAGCTTGCTGCGGAATTGTCTATTGCCGTTGAGTAAGTAAGCAAGCTCCGTAACAGGACGCCACAAGATGAAAGGTGTGACGCAAACATTTAATCTATTGTATGAATTTAATTAGACGTACCAATTTTGGTTGTTACTTTATTTCAGTTACCGAGTTTCAGATGCTTGTATGATAATGATGATGATAATAACAATAATAATAGGTAGATTAAATTACCTGTTTAAATTCATAGTGTCATGTCAATCAGTTTTAGGAGAATATGTTGTGCGTGTGCTGTGTTGAATCATGGATAATTAATTTATGTTGTGCCGTGAATAGGGAAAGGTGGCGGACCACTGAGTTAGTGTACACCATTTAAACAAATCGTTAGAGCCGTTTTCGAGAAAATCACGAAAAATTAACTTTTTTTTCATGTAAAATCATGAAGAAGTAAGAAAAACTTACTTTTAAGCTTCGTACCACGTCCCCTAAAAATGCAAATATAAAATTTCGTTTCCACACTAAATTTCATTTTTAAACTATGCTGTTCATAATCACAGACACACAAACACACAGGCACCCAGACATGTTCCCGAATATTGTATTTTTGGATTCAGGGAATCGAAAACCTGTATTATAGATGAAGACTTTACATGAAATTTCATTGTCAACGGCAATTCTTCCCCTGCCTGTGGTGTCTTAACAAAAGGCAGTGTAGGTCTACCCCACTCGCCTGAGGGAGTTTGACGAATATAATAAATATACCTGATTCATTAATAACAATTGGGAGAAAAATAAGAAGGAAACCACGGTTGTTTGTTCTTTAGTTATTTTTTTTTCTCCGTTGTTTTACCTCTCCCTTATAGGGACCTTTATGCCGCCCGGGCCTTACTGGGCCGCGACCTGTTGGGAGAGGAATGCACTATGGATCACAACACAGACATACTTTTTTGACCAGGCAAAGATATGGAAGGCCTCCCCGGATGAGTGATCAGCCCAATGCCGGGGCCACCTCCGAGACAACACGAACACATAGGACGAGACACACCATTCACACACACTCGCTCCGAACAAGGCGAGGATGGGATGAAGATGATAATGACGGCTAGATGATATCCGGGGACCACAAGGGCCTAAAGTTACCTGACATTTGTCTCACAGGTGAGGGAAAACCCCGAAAAAACCTTACCTAGGTAACTTGTCCCGACCAGGAATCCAACCCGGGCCCGCTGCGTGAGAGGAGCGAACGCATCCCATGAGCCACAGCGGTGACCTAGTTAAATTATATATTTTTATATTTACAGATTTTAAATAATTTCATTTTTTAATGTTATCAATCGATGTAGAGGGCACTCGATTAATATCTTGAATTACAATACATACAACCTTAATCATTATAGCACACTTCTTAATACTGTATACGTATTCTTAGGTTGTGTGGGTTAATTCGTTGTTATTTCTGCAATTATGAATTCAGTTCATCAGCTTTCCCTTTGACCATATGCGAAGATGTGTTAATATCTGTTAACCTTAGTTGGATCTGGAGGTTACTAGCATAATATGTGATGCAATTTTTAAGACACAGACATATGACCACATGCATTGAATTCGGTAACCTTGCCACTTGTTTAATTCGATCTCATAAAAGTTAATTTTCAGTATCATGAACTACTTTCCACTGATATTATCACGGCTTCCATTGCTTGACACCAGAGGATTTCGTTTTGCTTCCATTTCTTACTTTAGGGCTTCTTGAAATCATTCGTTAAGTCAGGGATTCAGCGATAAATAAATTGGATTGACAGATATTAATTTTTGGTATAAACCACCCAGGATTTGTTTAATTTCAGTTGTCAGTTATATCAATTACGATCCCTGAATTGTACCATACAACATGACATAAAAAAAAAAAATTAAGGCTAAAAACATAAGTCTTGACAATTTTTAATATTTTTTTTTTATTTTCGATTGGTATTATTTGCAAACTCAGCCTCGTGATTCAAACTGAGGAACTACGTGATAGATGTAGCAGCTCCGGTCATGGAAACCACCATTAACGGCTGTGGGTGTCGGCATGTTGACCACATGCCCCGCAATCCTGTCATCTGCCTATGGTAGATGAGCAGCGGTCGAGTGGTAGGCCTTGTCCCTTCAGGGATATAGCGCCACGGAGTTTAGTTTAGTTTTATTATTTGAAAATCTTCTAACAATAGAAAAGAACCCGAGGAGGAGTCAAAATCTTCCCATCGTTTCAAAATCATAAAAGGTAAAAACTGTATTCTGAGGACAAGCAATCGTAATATATAAAAATAATGAATTAACTGAATTCAACTACTATATTGAAGGTTATAGGCATATACTGCACCCTATACTTAGGTATATAACTGTCGCCGTGCTGGAATTTATCCCCACCTGTAAATTTACAGGCATGATAATGTGCACAAATAAATGCCGTCGAATTGCGCCGTGATCGGACAATCGAAGAGAATATAACATTAAGTTAAACATCTAAAGTCCTATAACAAATGTTACAATAGCATAGCCCATACATTCTGCTAATAACTGAACTTTTAGCACCTTGGAGAACTTCTAGCGACCTATGAACAAAAATTAAGTTCCTAGCTTGATTGTTACATCTACAAAACGTACGATGAAGTTGTTTTAAGATAATGTTATATCCTATGTTTGATAAGTAATAAAGTAATTGTGTTAATTGGAATCTTCAAAGGGTAAGCGAGACGTGAGATTTTCATAAAATTACATTATCTGGACTGGATGTAATAATTACAAAAAGGCAATATTAAGCCTTAACTTACATTTGTAATGTATCTTACAGGATGCATTAGTTTCAGTTTGTCTTAATTTTTTAATAAAGTAAGGGAAAAGATATAGGTAGGAACGTTTCAATTTCATGTAAAATTACAAAAATTAACTGTGGGTCTAATCTTTGTGTAATGTTTTCTTTGCTGTGCGACGACATGTATTTGTATATTGTGAAATTTATTGATTCTCTGATATTGAAGGGTTAATAATTCAGAAAAAAATACTATGTAATTATTTATTAAATTCAACTCCAGTTATTAAGTGCCAGCATGGTACTTCATGAGATTGTGTGTGGGGGACGGAAAAATGTCTGTCCGTCTGCCTGTCTGTCTGTCCGTGTGTCTGTACGCGCCATAACTCAAATTCGCTTTATCGGATTTTCATGAAACTTGGTGTACACATTTATAATGTCCATGGGAAGAACTATTGATATTGAACCAAATCTAGGACCTGTTTTTAATTAAAAGCGCCATAACTCAAACACGCTTTATCGGATTTTTATAAAACTTGGTGTAAGCATTTATAACGTTCATGGGAAGAACCCTATTGATATTGAACCAAATCGGTTTACCGGTACCGGAGTAATGTACAATTTAGTTCCTATTTTAATAGATTATATTAGAAAGGGGCCTTACCTCAAACACGCTTTATCGGATTTTCATGAAACTTGGTGAACGCGTTTATGACGTCCATGAGAAGTAACCTGTTGAATTTGGACCTAATCGGTTGACCGGTACCGGAGTAAAACCCAATTTAGTGTCTATTTTAAAGGCTCGATAACTCAAATATGCTTTATCGGATTTTTATGAAACTTGGTATACGCATTTATGACATCCATGAGAAGTAACCTATTGAATTTGAACCTACTGAATTTGGACCTAATCGGTCGACATATTGATATTCGACCAAATCGGTTAACCGGTACCGGAATAATGCCCAATTTAGTGCCTTTTATGGTAATATATCAGAAAGTCACGATAACTCAAACATGCTTTATCGGATTTTCATGAAACTTTGTATACCCTTTTATAATGGACATGGGAAGACGTCTATTGATACTGGACCAAATCGGTTGACCGGTACCGGAGTAAAACCCAATTTGTGTCTATTTTAAAGACGCGGTAACTCAAATACGCTTTATCGGATTATCATGAAACTTTATATACGCATTTATAATGTCCTGGGAAAAGGTCTATTCATATTGGATAAAATCGGTTGACCGGTATCGGAGAAATGCCCAATTTAGTGCCTATTTTATGGTGATATATTATTAAGAATTTAACAAATGCAAATCTGTTATCCTGACAACATATCGATTTACATACTTCATATGCGGCTTTGGAATACTTAGCCATAACACATTCCTTCGCATTTAAGCTGAGACGTACGGTGATAATAACGAAGTAAATTGGAAGATTTAATTATCTAACTATTCAGTGTTTAGATATATAAGCATTCATGAACCACAGATTATTGTCTCTGTTGGACATTACATGAGAATATTATAGGTTCAGTGAAATATAGTTTTACACTATATATATAATATAGTGTTATAGTAATATTCAGTGTTTATTTCGTTCAAGTTAAATACTGTTATATACAGAAGATATAAACTCTGAAATAATTAAGCCTACATACATTAATTGGAGTTTTTCGCCAGTGTACTTTGTGAAATGTTGACATAACTATAGTGCCTTAATTCTGACTCGTGGCCGGCCGGTGGGAGGTAGCTGCTTGCGCACAGTACTTCTCACCGTTCCTGGCTCCGGCCGGCCACGAGTCAAAAATAAGGCACTTTATTTTAAGAATGCCTTATATCAGTGTATTCGAGTTTGAATTAAGGTTAAGTATCAAACTTTAGACCTTTGTTCTTCCGTAAGTCCTGCTTAATGAATCGTTCTGCAACTTAACTCGAAAATCGATAACAAAAATAACTTATTCCCTGCAAATCATAATTTCAATTAATTTTTTACTATTTAAACAAAAGCATATTGGCACTTTGTTACATCAGTTTACCTGATTTTATTTTATTTGTAATATTGCGCTACACTGCCTGTTGCAAGTTCATGTTATAGCAGGAAGTCCATGTGAGTATGCCTAAGTGCACTAAGTTAATAATAATGATGGTAATGGTATTAATAATAATAAATAATTAATAATTAGTATTATTTTAATATTAATGATAAATTATTTATTAATTCATAATAACTTTTTTATTAATTCATAATAAATAATAATAAATAATAAGTAATTAGTAAATAAATAATAATTGGTATTAATTTATTATTAGTTAATGCTTAGTCATTAGTATTAAAGCATAATAATAATTAGCAATAATAATTTATTATTGTATTAATTATATTACAGTATTATTATTATAGGGTAAAATTAATAATATTAATAATAATAAATAATAATAAATAATTAGTAAATAATTAATAATTGGTATTAATTTATTATTAGTTAATGCTTAGTCATTAGTATTAAAGCATAATAATAATAATTAGCAATAATAATTTATTACTGTATTAATTATATTACAGTATTATTATTATTATTATTATTATTATTATAATTATTATTATTATTATTATTATTGGGTAAAATTATTCTTCATGGGTTTAAACATACTGTATTTCAAAGACGTTAATACAGGCTATATGTAAAGCTTTTGTTTAGAGGTAACGATATTGTTTTTCTTTTTCTCATACAAAGAGACTGAAGGGTTTTTCCTCCCAGCTAACTTATCAATTTCGTTACATAAAACGGATAGTGAAACAACATCAAAGAGCTTCTGTTTACAGCCCCCGGGAACGTCTGGAAACGACTACAAATCCGAATTCTGCTTGTCAGCTATTTTCGAGGGGAAAATCGCATTAGCCTATCGCTTCTACATAAGGCCCTAGATATTTCCGTAAAAACATCTTTATGAAACCATCGATACAAAATAGAATAACATATCAAATCTTTCTGTCGTACAGAATGATTCAAAAGCGACTATAACAACATGTGCTCATAACCAGTGAGTCTATAAAGATTTCTTGAACTTACCCCCTCATTTTCTTCTCTCTCTCTCTCTCTTTCTCTCTCTTTCTCTCTCTCTCTCTCTCTCTCTCTATATATATATATATATATACATATACATATATATACACAGATATATATGTGTGTGTATATATGTATGTGTGTACCACAATTATATGTATGTGCCTTACCCTTTCTATTTTTTGTCATTGACTATTCCTCCTCTCACAAAGTGTTCTTTTATGCTCTGACTCCATGTCTATGCATCTGTTTTATTGAAAGAATATAGAATACAATAGAAAAATTTCACTTAATAATATGACCATTATAACTTGGCTTGCACACAAAACCACGGAAATGCAGCTTTGATTTCATTTATTTCTGGAAGTCAGTATTAAAATACAGGGTGTCTCAAAAAATGTACTTACACTTTGAATGAGTATAAAACATTATTTATGAACATAGAAACAAGTTTAAAGGCTTGAATTACAAAACAAACGTGTAATTGAAGAATCATGTTCGCAAATGTTCAAATTGATGACCGTCATTGTCCAGACAAAGCTGATAACGCAAACGTCACTACACAGTTCATTTGGAATTTCGCGACATTGTCTTTCAATTTCCAATTTCAATGCATCAACTGTTCTTGGTTTTGTGCGATAAACTCTGTCCTTGAGGTATCCCCATAAAAGAAGTCCATTGGCGTGAGGTCTGGGGAACGCGCAGGGTATTCAATGGTACCCCTTCGTCCAATCCATGTATTTGGATAAGCTGCTTGGAGGCGACCTCTTACACCTCGATGATAGTGTAATCTGCAATCTGTACATCTGTAATTCAAGCCTTTAAACTTGTCTCTATGTTCATAAATAATGTTTGTATATTCATTCAAAGTCTTAGTACATTTTTTGAGACACCCTGTATATTGTTATCAAAAAGGGCTATATCAGAGAATTCCTTCTATATATATTTTTTATTCTTATTGGTTTTGAATATTGCTGTCAGAGTACGGAATTGGTCGGAATACGGCCGTAATTACCATATTTTTCTTGTGTAATGACCGGAGTGGCTTGGAAATCGTCCATCGCCGATTAATTTCCAAGCGACTTCCAAGTCGCAATGTAATGAATATTTAAGGAATATGTAATTCATAATTAATAAAATTGACTGAACTTGAATTGGTCTATTTGAATAGCATTTTAAATTGACACTCTATTGTTAGAAGATATTCAAGGTAATCAATGTGGCTTTTTCTATTAACAAAACACGACCAGTTAACAAACACCTATTTATTTAAGTATTGTTTGCTGAAATTTAATATTGTTCTAGTTTCTAGCGATTCTTATGCTACTGCTCAATACTTATAAGATTTTAAGTTCAGAAAATCAGATGTAAAATGCGTCAGCTGCGGACGAGTCTACTATTCGAAGGGTAGGGGAATGACAGTTCTCTCCTCCCATCACTAAACGGTCAGTCGCGTTAGACCAGTATGCATTCATGCTGTTGAGGTTATGTGTTTATATTGTTTACTGGAGGTGATTACAATTATTAAATGCCAACGTTATTGAACTATGGAATACATTTCCAAAAAATATATTATAATTCTCATTCCGGTATATACGTAAGCGTAATAATAACTTTATTTCCAGAATAAATCTTAACGTACTTCGACAGTGGTGACGTATGCATAAGTCGCTGCCTGCAGAGTCTCTGAAATGTTTAGAATACATAGAAAAGAGGACTTGTTTTTATCACTTTTGTAGGTAGTTATAAAACAAAGTCGATAAATATTGAGTGAATCATATCTGTGATTTGCGGATTTCAGACTCATTCTTATATGTTATTAGTCAAAATCTAAAAAAAGACATATGAGCTAATTAGTCAATACTATTTTTTGTCGTTTACCTCTTATGATATAATGTCTTCTGTATCTGTATCTGGTACCCTATGATTCCCAGGAGGGGCGAAGGGGCCTCCAATGGAGGTTTCATTACCTATACTAATTTGGATATTCTTATTCTCCGAGAGAGGGTAGAGGGACAGGTGATAAGCCCATCGCCTCGCAACCCCCCTCTGGAAACTAAGTATTTCTTGGACGTGAAAGGGCCGAGAAATTTTGTCCAGAGGCTCTAATCTAGGCTTGGAGTTCTTTTACGTGCCGTAAATCTACGACACGGGACCCCCAGCTTAAAGTCCCTCCCGGAGGACTCCGTGCCCAGGATTTTTACGTCCTGAAAAATCCATCGACCGCGGCCGGGTTTGATCCCGCGCCCTGCGGATCTAGAGGCGGGCACGCTACCTCTAGACCACCGCGGCCGACATATAATGTCTTAGTTATTGAAAATTTAGGCCCCTGATAAAGTTTTGTTTCTAAAAACCTAGGATGTGTGAGAGATTTTACTGGAACCCTTGTGATAATGCTGTAATTATTCCTAGAAATCTGCTGAACTAGCTATTCTATTTGAATCAGCATGTACAAAAATGTAGGCCTAAATATTCTTCAAGATATACGATATTCAGTAAATTTAAATCAAAGTATAATGGAGAAGGATGTTCCAACATTACCTACAACACTTCTATTTTGTTTTCGTCTTATTATTCTAATTGGGAGATTTTTCACATTGTGGTGGAATTCAACGAGGCTCAAAAATATAGATTTCTACGGCCTGTGGAATTACTCACTAGTTTTTTTTATTCCTTCAGTTTATAAAGAATTGAGAAGAATTAAAATTGCTGTTGAAAGAAAATAACTACAAAAATTACCAAATATACCTTACATTCTTACAACTTATGTTAACTTGTTTTTTACCTTTTCTATGTGTACGAATTGAAGTTTCGTGTGAAAATTCATTTATACCCTTTTAAAACTTAACTTTTTATATTTTTTGTTTGAGTTTATGAATTATTCTCGTTCATAAACATCATTTGCCTACCTTTTAAACTATCAAACGTGGTGTACTTACAGTCATTGCTGAGGAGAAACATTTTGTATGTAGGTATTTCTTTACGCCTTGATTAGGTGATTAGAGATGGTCCAGGTACAAAACCAAATGCAGAAACCGTGTTGTTAACATAAGCGGACTAGTAAATCATGTAGTACCTCATGTACTCATTTTATATAGCCACTTCTTCTATGCTTGGTTCAATTTCCTTTCACATCAAGAGAAAATATTAATGTTGCTTCGTGACGTGCCATGAAAACCATAACAGTTCACAAAGAATAGGTACCGGAGAAAGATTATACATAATATAATAATTCATTATGTAATAAAAAATACACGTTAAAGAGCGTCTACTTTATCATCTTGACACTTCCTTAGTGTGTGGTGCGACTTTGTAATTCTCATATGAATGGATCTGCTCCTAACCACTTCTCCCCCTCCCAACCCGGTCAAGTGATGCCCTCAGGTATTACTGTATAGAGTGGTCAAACCTTCCCTGATTTAATCGGAGCTACTCTTTGAGATACGAATTTACTTTCTCTGTGAAGCTAACCAATACTAAATAAAGGATAGGAATGCAGTTCAATTATTACTTATTTAAACTAGATTTCTTGTAATACGAGTATGCAACGTGTGAATTATTTGCATTTCATGTTTTTCCGTTCCATAAAAATATACTTTTTTTATTATTGTTATTATTAGACTTGTAATGGCACGTCGCATGATCTTTTCTAATTCTTGAACTAAAGAGCCGGAGGGGTGTGAATCAAATTCTAAAGTTCTTTCAGACGTCTTGTGGAATAGTTAATTAAGCTTCATAACTTCCTCTGCCTTTTCTCCATCCCGGCCCTGTTTCATAGAAATTACTAATAATATTAGCTAATAAATCTAATATCATAATATTATTTATTAGTTATTATTTCATAGAAATATGTAAAAGCTCAGCCAAACTCGCAATACGGCTAAATCCGCAGTAACTTCAATTTGATTTTACTGCGGCTATACCCCAGTGAGAATTTAAGTCTTTAAAGTTGAGTCAATAGATGTCACATCCTGTCAAATCATATTACAAAATGTTCATACTGTCAGTGACTACATCTAGCGAGAATATTGTAAAATTGAATATTGAGAAAGCTCCAATGTTTGGCGTGGTGTGTGCGGTGTTCCTGAAGAGTGAACATCATAACCTATTTATACGAGTACTTGTGTTGAGGTGATTCATTTCACATAATTTGTGACAAATATGCCTACAGTCACATTTGTAATGCCCAATTCAATAAACACACTGTACTTCATGTGGGATGTAAGAGGTTTAGCTTCAATGTTAGTTGTCTTAGAATTGTGAGGGGTTCCGGGCGAATCGTAGGCCTAATGGATGCTATTAGGACACTCTGACGAATTCTACCCTCTCTAAGAAATTTTGTTAACTATTTTTAAAATAGTTGCTGTCGGCTCGGTAAGTTTATATTTGTTCGCCATCATGCCAAGGGATCAAATACCTGCTCAAACTTATCAGCGTTTAGAACACGCCTTTGAGGAGCTCACAGTACCAAAGATTCATTTGTCAGGCGAAGAAATGTTGTCAAGTGATGCTAGGTTCTTCGCATGATATCGAAGAAACTGTCTTGAACTCTAACAAGCCATTTGCAAGTTCTTCAGGAACCACTCATCTTTAAGGACAAGAAGGGTACGAAGCGAAAACAAAGAGAAAAACGCATACCCGATGAGTCTACAGAAAGATAGGCCTACAGCCAAACGAGAAAGTATGTTTTCAAGTATGTCAAGCGTGTAATGGCCATTTGAGTGAAGTTATTGAGGGAGAAGAATGGATTCGGTGTTTTCAGTGTAAAGACTGGTCCCACAATTAAGTGCATGAATCTAAGTGAATATGAGCCCAATTTCTTCTGTTTTTGTTGCAAAGATCAAAGTGACAAGCTTTAATGTATTTATATACTTCGACTAATATAGGCCAAGTGCAGACAAAAATTCTCCCCTAAATTTTAAAACATTCAAGTGTGAGGATTACGCAGCAGAATGAACCTATCCCAGTAAAAGCATAACTTACTACTGTGGATTTACCCCCTAGTACTGCGAAATTATCCTTATTGTTCTATAGCCTATTGATTTAATTTTTTGCATGACAAGATACATTGATTTTTAAGAGTGCAATTAAGTGTCATATATTAAGTAAAGGAGTCATCATTCTTTAGGTTAATGAGATTTCCCCGTCAAGGTATCAAGTACCAAAATGCAGTACGATTTTCTCCTAGTATTGCGGAAATAGCCTAGTTTCCCCCTACACTACTCATAAAATCCTTTGATTTAAAAGTTAAGTCTACATTGTTTTTATGTGTTTTGTTTCTTCTTATTCTTCTTTTCTGTACTACTTCAAAGCAGATCTCACTAATTCACATTATTATATGATGACATATTTTCACCTATTAACTAGACAACTGTTTGGATCATGACGTAATAATTAGCATGTGAAATCAATAAATCCATCAAGCAAATATTCAAGATAGCGATAGACCTTTGCACTAAAGTCCAATCTCAAATTCTAAAATCTTACTACTTTCATATAAACTAAACTCCGTGGCCCTGCATCCTTGGCGGGACTATGCCTATCATCCGACCGTTGTGTTATCTACCATAGGCAGATTCTAGGATTGATAGGCATGTGGTCAGCATTTCGTCATCCACGGTCGTCAATGATGGTTCTCTATCAAGTAGCTCCTCAATTTGAATCACGAGGCTGAGGGTACCCCGTTCCAGACCTCCCTACCTCAGAAAAATCCGAGGAGGTACCGGAGATCGAATCCAGGCCTGCGGATCCGTAGCCAGCGTTGCTAACCATGTGACCACACAGGCGGCCATTTACTTTTATATGCTACCCCTTTATAACTGAAACTCTTTTCATGGCGATCATAGACTTTCTCTTCATCGATAATTGAATCAGAGTTATTCATTTTTCACAATCACGAAGTCTGTATCGCATAGACTTGAGAACAACTTATTAGTTCAAATACACTCGTAGAGAAACATCTAGTGTTATTACCTTTACAGTCTATGAAACATTTTACTAATAATATTAGTAATATTGGTTAATAATTTAGGGCCATGAACTCGTAACTAATAGTGTTAGGTACGCTGATATTTGTATGAAAAAGAAGACTAACAACTAAATATTAACTAAAATTGTTATGCAACTATTATAAAGAGCTCCACCAACTTTCCCAAGCTCACTTCTCTCCTAGAAGATGGCTGCAGAGCTAGTAGCAGCCGAAAGCTTGGACATCACGAACATTTTCAGCCGATTGGTATCTCGAGAGACCATCATAAGTAACCTACGCCGGGAAAACCTTAAGTCTCTTATTTGTGTTTGTATAATTCAAACACCCCTTCTATGAAAATTGTGAGGGCCAAACTAGTGTGTAACGACCTAATTGGTTTTTTTCTTAATTTTTTTGCATATTAGATGCGCTAATTTCCAAGTCTGTTGTAATTCTGTTATTACCATTAACATGACAACGCAACGCTTGAGTATGATACAATTACTGAAGTTAGTCTGTAATTAATACGAAGTTAATGGTGAGTTGAATAAAAGCATACAGCATAGCCAGATGGGAGACATTCATGTTACTAATTATGCTAATGCGGTAGACTCAAGTCGATAAATCAGAGGCTCCGCAACCAATTCATCGCCCCCCCCAAAAAAAAACTGGTTATGACGTAATATAAATTGCACGATGCCAACAAAGTGGAAGACACAAAGTGATCTAGCCCAATTCCATTGATATTTTTATTTTGCTTTTGTTCGTACTATTGTTATTAATGTTAGTGTTATTATTGTACAGATTTTTTAGCCATTCTTGGTGGTTATGTCAATAATTAATATGTGAAATGAAATGAACTTTTAAAAGAATATAATTGTATACAAAGTGTTTCCTTTAATGATAAAAAGAGCCTATTAGAATTTTGGAGACAGAAACTTTTAGGATATTTCACATTAATGAAACTTACATCCGATTTGTGAACCCAGTGCTGTACTCAAGGTTATCATTTTCTTGAACCTTTTCAGAGCTCAATTTATATGGTTATAAAAGCAATCATGAAGTGAAACCATCAGTGGGCTCTAAGCTTAAGATCGATTGCAAACATGGTTTTCATAATGATAATCGTAATACGTGCATAAAAATCCTCACATTTTATGAAAAGCATTACTCTATTAGTCTTATTTCTAGGCTTTAATTAGTTTTCGATGTGACGTATTTATGTCAGTATCAGTGAAATGGTTTAAAATGGATTCGGCCCGGTCTATTTTTAAAACGATATTCCGATCATCTTATGGAGTGAAATTCCGTGTTTTATTTTGTCACATAATATCTATATATTCTATATTGTAGAATGCAACCAATTTTCCCTATTTTAGTAAATTAATGTCATGTACTTCTGATTAAATGTCATACAAAGTATTTTAAAGTTAAAGTTGAGAAAATATGTAATTTGGGCCTAATTATTTTATAAATCTCTTACACCGGCAATAAGGAATAGAACAGTAGTCCACCTTTTGCACCAGTCCCTTTTTCGAATCCAGTGTCAGCTACATACTGTACCTTTACAAACATCTCATTATGTTTGGAGATAAGGGCTGCACAGTGCATTTCATTACTTAATAATAAATTACTTAACTATTCCATATTTCGTCTATCGAACTTATAAGTTTTATTAAAATCGGTATCTTTTCTTTCGTAAGTCTTTCTACATCTACATTTTTCATTAAGTGAACTGCAAAGCAAATTCATATGCTCCATTTATGTATACGAAATACAGGACATACTATGGATAGAACTACTAGAACTTTTTTTCGTGTCAAGATGGCTTTCCCTTCGGAATTTTATGCATGTGAAGCAAGGGCATTTAAGCTTACTAGTCATTCCATGGATAGATGTCCAGTATTAACAAACCTGGAGTTCAAAAGGAATTGCTCTGATTAGATGAACTGTGCTCAAGGCAACGTCAAACTCAAATTATCTTAAATGTTAATCTGACTAGATTAAAAGTAACCGGCACTTTTCTATTTTACATGTTCTTCGTAGGAAACTCCTTCTAAGGTTTTATGAAGAGCTTTCGATATTCAAATCTTAACTTCTTATATTGTAGCCATTTCAGGGTTGAAATTATTTTCAACTTGTACATAAAAATGAATTTTTGCGCAATTAGAGGACTACGTTGTTGTACAGGGTAGAAGGGATATAATTTTGCAGATTCAAAGGAGCAGTAAATAACACTAAAATAAACAAGTTATAAAACCTATTTTGCGTGTTATATTTTTATGGTTTATGAGATAATTAGGTTGAAAGTTCCCAGACTGGCGCACTGCCAGGTGACTTATTCCGAGTGGCTTGACCTCTTGACTAGGGACACTCTAGCTTGGATGTTCCATTATGTCGCGGATTATGTGAACCAAGTTATTTTTGTATTTAATTTTCACGAATACAGCCAACTTTATTGGAAAATCGCAAAAGAAAAATGTATTCCTTATTCTTTCCTCTGCTGATGTAAACTCTGTGGTCCAAGCAGGGGACTGTTGTTATATTATGCACTAATACAATGCATTAGCATATTAAAACAATTGTAATAGCTTTAGTCACGAGGCTTTATACCACCGTTCTACAACATTCTGCGTCCCGCCTCGAACCGATTAATTATGCACGCTTACATGTACACATGGCCTTCTATATTTATAGCCTACACTTTTATATTTTCTTGATAAACACATTGTGTGTACAATCGTATTACTGTAAATAGGACCGTTTGTAGCGTATGGCTTTCCCAGAACATCGAAAACTACGCATAAAGCATTTTTCTTCCATTATGTTTGACTTGGAATCCTACTATGCAAAGATTATGAACAGTTACTTTTTCTCGCGTATTATAAAAACCTAACCGTTCAGAGGGCGTAAAAACAAATAACTTAGTTACATTTTAATCGTAATTACTCCTTTTCCTTGTTTAGTTTCCTTTAAGAACCACCCAGTCAATATTCGTGTAATGTTCATGCATACGAATAAAGCATAATATCAATAGAATTATATGATAATTTTTCTCATTGTAATTCCAATGTAAATGCTTAGCTGAAAAAATGTAGGCTTAATTAACAGTAATGTAATATGTCTAATTTAGGCTAGGCCTATGTGTTCTATTCTAATCACATTTATTACACTTTTGGAGAAAATATGTTTTCTGAAATTTAGTACAGATTCTTGAATATTACCGGTTTATTATTATTACTATTGTTATTACGTATTATCATGATTGTGATGATGATCATCATTATTAATTATCATCAACATCGCCATCATCAAATTGCTACAGTTAACAGCAAAATTTGTGAGAAATATTTAGGCCTAGTGGTCCCTGATGTTAGCTGCTCTTGCCTCAGAAAAAAATTTATCAATCCTTTATACAAAGATTACTCCAGATACTGGAATAAGTTTTTCTGTTATTTCTGTAGTCGATAGAAATATTGGAATAATTTTGACAATTGGAATACGGATTTTGACAAGCTATACGGAAGACTGTGCTTATGCTTTTCTTTCATAGCTGTTTGAAAATAAGTGATTTCCTACCTGAAATATCCTATTTGTCACGTTATGTGTAAGTGTATGTACCTTGTTTATGTGTTTGCATGTAAAGCGGTGAAAAGCTTTTAGAATATTCTTCCCTCCATGGAATTTTATCAAGATTCTCTTGCTCTGGCCTTTATAATATATTTTAGACCCACACACATAATACAGATGTATCATGCACTTAACATGTCAGTGATACATGGTATCGTTAGCAAGAATCAGCAACCTAATCTCATGGATGACCGTGAAGATTTTAGTAGGAATTGCTGTAATCTTTATGTAGATCAGGAATGCGACTGAAATATTAAAATCAAATGAAATGCTTTAAAAATGGTCTGTGAATAATAAAACATCATGAAGTAAAAAGCCTGAAGGTGCACATAAATTTCAGCTTCTGATCTCAATTTCTTATTATACCCTTTAATAATTTTAAATACAGTTAGTTATCGTTGGTTGGTTGAAAAAATTAGAAGTGTCCAGTAGACTACTTAGGAGTGGCATGTTCCTTCAATATATCCCTGTTACACTGACTGATAATTACAAGCCTTCGATTTTAATTTCGACAGAATTTATACGAAAATAATCATTGAACTAGAAGACAGGTTTTTTTTGTTCAAAAATGAGTTTTAGGCTGTTCCAATTACCTGAAGCAAAAAGCTGGTTTTGCACTTTGGAAGAGAATTATTCCTTCTTTTTTTTAACAGATTCATAGTAATACTTTATACCATTGAAATTAAGAATACTGCAGTTAGTAATTTCGTTGTTTTTAACAATATATGCTTTATATATATATATATATATATATATAGGCCTTGTATATACATACTTTCTATGTAATTATATATTGGGTGTTTGTCTTGTATTACCTGTTAATCATTGTTAGGGTTTTAATTAGGCCTACACAAGCTAGTATGAAAATGAAAATAATGCATTTTGTCCAGAAAAGTGTTAAAACATTTAAATTTCTAATAAAAATACAGCTTTCTTAACAGAATCAAATTAATGCTATAAATTTAGCATTAGGACATAAAATTCATTCTGTATTAAAATCTACATTACTTTCTAACAAACCCCAAAACACAGCATTGCTTTTTCAGAATTATTTATACAGTACAAAGAACTTTTAGTACAAATAACTTCAATATTTCAGTTGTTAAGTGATATTGCATCTATGGTCACCATGTAAATATATGTAGGCAATAAAAGAAGATAGGAAAATGGGGAACAAGAGAAGTATTCTTGGCAAAACACCCAAGAAACTGCATATAGTACATAAAATATGGGGAAGTGTTTGTCTGTTTGTCGGTTTGTCTGGCTGCCTATGTGCGATGTCCAGCCAAATTTACGGCTGAATTATGAGCGAAAATCTGTCAGAAAAGTGTTTTAGCGCTATTGAAGCAGTCAGAAAGGTGGTTTTTTAGCGCTATCGAAGCACCAGTTTTCCCTAATACATTTCAATAATTGTGAAATTAAATTGCAAGTGACCTTATTTTTTTGCCTTAGCAACTGTTCAAGAAGAGCATCCCTAAATTGCACACACAATTACAATATAAGGCATCAAATTGTCGATCACTTCGATAATGTATGTCACGCAGATGGAAAACATAATCGACTTAGATCAGTGTTTCTCAACCTAAGGTCCGCGGACCACTGGTGGTCCGTGAAGATGGTGCAGATGGTTCGCAGACGTAATTAAAAAATATCATAAAGCAAGTGGAAAGTAAAGAAGTAAAATTTGTTCACATATTTCGTTATAATGACCTATAATTAATACCCCAAATATTAAGAATATCGGCCTTCTTTTAAAAGTGGGATGTAAAATTAGGGGTCCGTAAAATTTTTTAGACGTTTTAGAGGTCCTCGGGTTCAAAAAGGTTGAGAAACGCTGACTTAGATGAAACTCACTATGCGGGAGGTTTTTGAGTTCTGGGAACTTGTATCTGAAATAGTTTTTCCGGAACGCCCACTCTAATCGTGAAACGCACCTTCATGCCAGATTCTGGGCTTTTTGTTATGAATATTTTAATTATATATAAATGATTTGCTTATAGGCCCTAAGGGTAAGATTCATGAATCTATCATGGCTCGTTTCAATAGTTTCGTTTCGAATTTGCATGCTCATATGACAGATTATTTTTGGTAGTTTCAATTATTTTATTTTCTACGTCTGGCAATATACCGTAATTAAAAATAAAATTATGCAACTCTTGCAGTTTATTAAAACCTTTTCAACGTTAATAATTATGCTTTAATTATTTTGCTAATAGCAAAAGTGCAAAAGTGCTTTTAAAAATATCTAGCGATTGATACTTCTTCTTCTTCTTCATCTTCCCCATGATGCCTTTAGAGCGTTGGGGGGTCCTCGATTAAGGCTTTCCACATCCTTCTGTCCTGTGCCATCCTTTTCAATTCTGATTTGCTTTTGGAGATCTTTCTTCCCATTTCCTCAATGCAGTCTTCGTATGTAGTTCTTGGCCTTCCTCTTGAGCGACCTCCTATCGGCCTTGCTTCCATGAATTGTCGTGGCTTCCTGTTTTCCTCCATCCTTGTAACGTGTCCAAACCATCTTAACTGTCTTTGGGCCAGGCGTTTTTCTACCGGGGGTTGGTGAAGTCCTTCCCTTATTATTTGATTCCGAACTAAGTCACGTCTTGTTTTCCCTGCGATTCGTCTTAAGCATTTCATTTCTGCTGCAGTTACTCTTCCTATTTCTTCCCCTCTTACTGGCCAGCTTTCACTTCCATATAGTAATACTGGTTCCATTACTGTTCGGTATATTTTAAGTTTTGTTTCTGTCGTCAATTCTGATTTTCCGAAGATTGTTTGATTTAACTGATAATATATATTATTACATCTGCGGACCCTATTTAAGACACGATGGATACATAATACAATATTAATAGATAATATCATTTAGTACCAGATACATAATAAAATATTAATACATAATATCATTTAGTACATTTTTTATGAATATGAATGAATAAAAACATGGTGAGAATGCAGAAAAATCAGGATGTTCTGACAGTTACAAAAGAAGCAGGAAAGAACTAGCAGAATGATATTTGAGGGTTTCTCCGTCATGCAAAATTTACTAACAAGAAATTCTAACCACTTAACTACAACCCTCATTTTCTACACGTAGCCTAATCATGGTTGAGATTACCTGCATGATCTAGTGGCTTTTTTTGCTGACTTGTGATCGTGTCTTTAGGTTCTTCTAACAGTACGTGACTATTTTATGGGGGAACTTGAAAAATAAAGTGTATAGGTCAATTCCCCACACATTAGAAGAACTTATCACAAGGGAAATGAATTATATTTCGGAAGCTGAACTTATGCGCGTGAAAGAAAATTTACTAAAAAGGTGCCAGTGTTGAGTGTATGTAAGAGGAGGACATTCCCAAAATCTCTTGTGATGATGTACGTGGTTATTTTCATTGTAAATTTAACTGTAACCGTGAGAACCTGACTCATTACACCTTAGCGGCTTTATTTGCGTAGATATTTCACGGGAGTTAGAGATGTGGACGCAGCGACGCAGAAACCAGCATGATTGGCCAACTCGTACGTGAAACGCACTGTATATAAAGTTGCCAGTTAACCCATTCAGAGCTTAATTTGTATATTTATATAAGCAATCTTCAATTGAAATCATGAGTGGGCTCTAAGCTTAAAGTCGGTAAAGAAAATTTCAGTGGAACAGTTAACATCCGTGAATGACAGTCATTTCAAGAAGAAAATAATGCTCATGTTTTACATTAACAACAGTCGTTTAATTTTATATCTTTGTTTTATACTTTTTATACTACGAATTTATACGTCAGTAGCGGTAAAAGGGTTAATTTGTACAGACAAGTTTTTAACTTTATCGTGTAGAAGACAATAATTTCTCATGAACTTGACTCAACCGGGTTTTAGCTTGGTAAAGATCCCGCACGAAATCTGTGCCGATTGCCTAAATCATTGCATTATGTTTTCATGGGGACTGTAGCGTCGATTGGCCTGCTACCTATCTCTCTCGCACAACAGTACCTTCCTTTTTTATTTGTAAAGGCCAAGCTACCTCTATCTGTCGCACAATAGCATGTCTCTCTCTAGCGAGTAACTATCTCATCACAGATATCGTGCGAGATCTTTACACTGAAACCAGAATACTAGCCGCTCCCAAAATTAAACCATTCCCTCAGCGTCAATATAGTGGACCCTGAAATCAAGGTTATTTTCCCATCATGGACAAATTTTCCTTCATCGAATATTTTTATCATTATTCGAATTAACTGAATATGATAAGCGATTCCATTTACATGCAAGTTAAGTTTTATGCAACTTTCCTTGTCTGAATGACGTGAAAGAAGTGTTACTCTGTATCACATTGTGGCGAAAAAATTCAACTTATGATGAGATGTAAGCCAGTTTTGCAGTACTGGCCTCCATACTTTATTATTTCCACGTCTGGAACGATACTGCAGTAAATCACTGAATCGAATGGTTGACGGATTTATCCGATATCCATATCTGGTGAAGCAAAACTCGCCTTTCCGTCTGAGATCCAATAAAAATGTCACTCCTGACTTTTATGGTCACTTTATATACACAGAGATAGTCATAGTTTTCAGAGGAAGAGGTATTTCATCCAAAGAACAGAAAAGGAAGAAAAAAACACACAAAAACAGTTCCTTTACTTAAAACACATAATGAAAAACATTTTGCGCAAAGATTCACACATATAGAGTGTCCCACTTATCTTCTGCCACATAAAGTTACTTTTGTGTTTGCACTGATAGGCCTATTTAAAGTATTCTTTTTAGAGTTACTTCACAACAAAGGGGTAGCATAAGCATGAAGGTTTTGTTGATGTGCCACCATTATTCAACAAGAAATAAGCGACGTCATCATTTTTTCAAAAAGCACCATAATATAATTTAACCATGTCCAATGAATTGTGCTCTTTACGACATGTTCAAGAATTTATCTTAATGTTACCATCCGAAACAATAATGTAATACAGCACAACGAAGGATGTGACAGCAAGTTCTGTGGTGCTTAGTGTCAGGTATCAATTCTCCTAATTCTTTGGACATTGTAGATGCAGTTTCTTTGGGTGATTTGAAACAATTATACGGGAAGGAGGGTCTTTAGTCTTTACGGTATTTTTCTTGTCGCATAAAACGATAGTTGATTTGATATCTTTCATGGTTGACAATTTACAGTACAGTATGCTGTGAACAAAAATTCTGGTCGTTATTATGACTTTGGAAGTACGCAATTTCTTAATTAAAACATTCTTAGCTACATATTCTAACTCGTCTTAAAAAGCGTAATTCAAAGGACACGGTTAAATTATGTGGTGCTATTTGAAAAAAAAAACGTCGCATATATTGTACAAAAATGCAGATGCATGAACCAAACCTCCATTCTTATGTTAGATTTTTATTATTCTCAACTTCTAAGAAACATATTTGTTACACCAGTGCAAACATAAAAGTCATTTGAGGTGTACAAGATAAATGGGACACATTTTGCCCATTAGTGTTTTTTTTTTGTATAAACAAAATATTAGGGTTACTGCAATAGCATCGCCGCAGGGAAGTGGACTTAAAATTATTTACATACTGTTTCCGAATTCCTGCGCAAATTTAATTAACCCGTACTGTTGCTTAGGCCAACTATAATTCGCCTTTATTAATGAATAATATATTTACATAATTGTATAAATTCTTTAAAGACGATGATCTAGAGTTACCATTGTTTATTTGCTTTGTTATTCAACGACGGTTGCAATGTCGTTGACCTGTACGGGACCGAACACGCGAACTTGGAAACAGAAAGCCAAAGCCTAACAGACCGTTCCATCTAAGCGGACCCTATAGTCATCAATCCACCTCCACCTCCACCTCTTCTCCTCCTCCTCCTCCTCCTCCTCCTCCTCCTCCTCCTTCTCCTTCTCTTAGAGAACATAATTAAAATCTAAAGTATATTAAGAAGGGCACGATATTTTCAATTAATTTTTATGACTGGGTTGGAACGATATCATTAAGCAGTGTCGTGATTAATTTGAAGAAACGAATGTCCCTTCTCTGAGGTCATATATAATTACATAAGCCACTTTATTTAATATATGAAGATAAAAGTTTGTGCAAAACAGCCGAGGGCGTTCATACCATTAATCTACCTTGATGATGGAACCAGGCTTTAGGCGGGAGAGTATGAGAAATAATTGCTGCTACCGCTGCTATAGCCAGATTCCTTACAAATAGTTAGGTTGAGGTCATCAGGTTATGTAATGTAAAACCGAACGTTTTCATGCTACCAACAACACTTTCGTGCAAAATTACAACATGCGAATCTAATCGCTAACCCTTCCATTAAGAATACTGTAAGAAATTAAGTTGTCTTACTTTTAAGTAAAATGCACTTTCAAATTACATCTAACTTGCCACCAAGGATAATAATGGTGATATTTGATACCGAATACATAGATTACAGAATGTTAGCATCCAACATTTATTTTTTAGATACACACAATTCATTTATTTGCGTTTTTTACTAGTGCTTTGTTTATTTGTTACAGGTTCCATTATTTCTTCTTTAGCCGGTGCCGCGGCTTCGCCCAAGATTATTTACTCAACTGATAGATTTTTATTTAAATAATTTATTTAGCATAAGAAAGATTAAACATATTTATTACTGGCATAGTTTTTACATATATTGCATGAATTACATAATTTTATTTTAAATTATATTCTTTTACTTAATAAATAGAAATAATTAAACGAATGCAACGAATCTTGTGCTGCCATATGGGCAAACAGATTCGATATGAAGCAATTGGAACGTACCACAGATTCATGGACCTTACCCAAACCATGCATAAATAATTAAAACGGGTGATAATTAAAAGGCTAAAAACTCGGCTTCGAGGTGCATTTCACGAATAAAGTGCATCGCCCGTGGAAAAACTTCAGATTTGAGTTCCCTAGCCCCCCCCCCCCAAAAAAAAAAATACCCACATAGTGAGTTTCGTCCAAATCATTAAATGTTTTCCCATTTCGGCGTGCTTTCATGATCCCCTTCTGTAAAAGAAATCAGATCTCTGCGAGTCGTAAACAAATTAATAAAGTAGAGCGACTTAACAAAATCGAAGCTATCGACAAATTGGTGTTGTATTGCAAAAAATCGGTTTCAAAGATGCTTTTTTCCCCTTGGTTTCTGTGGCAAACCGAAGGTCACTTGAAATTAATTTCACTATTAAATACTGTCTTGTTAATAGGTTTCGTTGGATCTACACCGAAAAACACGAGCTCAAATATTACATTAAGATGTTTTTATGAATATAATTATAAGCTAAGTTTACCGCGAAAGTCAACTATTTTGTCCTACGCTAATGGTGGTCAGGCAAGACATTTCAAATGCCAAACTCAAATTTATTCAAACCAAATACAAAATAAGTTACACAAAATGCAGAAAGTGCATTTGAGCTTGCTCGTGTGTGGGTGCCGTTCAGTATTAAGTAAATATAAATGCCATTAATATTCAAATGTGGTTAGTAATTCATTATTAAAATTACGTATATTTAGGTTACAGGACAATTTTAAGAAAATACAAAAATTAAAAAAATTACATATTGATCACTACAACTACAACAAAAGAACCTGTTGATAATATAATTAAACATAAAATGAAAATTAAGAGTGATCATGAAAATTCTAGGTAGTGGATTGGAGAAGGGGAAGAAATATGATAAATTTAAATTAAACTACTCATATTTTTATGAAATATATAAATAAATAGTGTCTTTGATCGAATATTTAAAATAGTTTCCTCTTGCATTGTTAAATTTTCTTATTATTGTATTGTAGGCCTATAATAGACAATCAAACTTTCTACCGTACAGATATAGCCTATAAGCATTCATGAACCACAGATTGTTGTCTCTGTTGGACATTACATGAGAATATTATAGGAGAAACATTCCTCCGACATGGGGACTTGAACCCTAGTGCTTTATAGTAATTTGTATTCAATTGTAACGATTTTTATTTTTATATAATTGCATTAAGCGAAGGACTTTAAATTCTGTAAATACTAAATTAGTTGGATAAGAAGTTGGCTTCCTTATACATAGTTTGATTACACGTTTCAGTAGCGTGATCAATGAACAAATTGAATTTTGGAAATGTACAATTGGAAGGTTACGATGTATGCTAAGGTTTAATGCACGAATTTTGAATAACATAAATATCTTTGTAGAAAATCTTCTCGGGTTTGCAGCCAGGTGAGAAGTTTCTTGTGGTCCAACGTTTCCGAGGCTGACGCTGCCTCCATCCTCAGGGAATCTGAAGTGATTCAGATTCCCTGAGGATGGAGGCAGCGTCAGCCTCGGAAACGTTGGACCACAACAAACTTCTCACCTGGCTGCAAACCCGAGAAGATTTTCTACATAAGATTCGCCAGGAAAGCCTCAAATCTTACATAAATATCTTTGTCACATCAGGATAAAGAACAGGCAAAATAAGAAGATCAGTCGTTCATTACAATAATACAGTGAGTCCCACGCAAGAGTTGGCCAATGACGCGGGTTTCTGCGTCGCGGTTGGCACAGCTCCAACTCCCGAGTGATCGGGTGAAATATCTACGCAAATAATGCCGCGGTCGGTGTAATGATTAAGGTTCTCACATTTATAGTTAAAATTACAATGAAAATAAACACGTACCTCATCACAGGAGGTGTTGGAAATGTTCTTCTCTTGCATCCACCCAACACTGGCACCTTTTTAGAAAATTTTCTTTCACGCGCATAAGTTCATCTTTCGAGACAGAGTTACTTTCTCTTGTGATAGGCCTATGTGATATTGTCTTTAAGTTATTCTAACAGTATGTAAATGTTATTTATTGGGAAACTTGAAAATAAAGTGTATAGGTCAATTTCCCATACATAAGAAGAACTTAAAGGCAATATCACCAAATAAATTAACTCTATCTCGGAAGCCGAACTTATGCGCGTGAAAGAAAATTTCCTAAAAAGGTGCCAGTGTTGGGTGGATGCAAGAGGAGAACATTTTCAACACCTCCTGTGATGAGGTACGTCTTTATTTTCATTGTAATTTTAACTATAAATGTGAAAACCTGAATCATTACACCGACCGCGGCATTATTTGCGTAGATATTTCACCCGATCGCCCGGGAGTTGGAGCTGTGCCAGCGCGACGCAGAAACCCGCGTCATTGGCCAACTCTTGCGTGGGACTCACTGTATAATTATAACATCTAAATCACATACACTACGCATACGCGTTCTTACGGTGTCTACAGCCCACAGTGATGCAATCTCCGAGAGAATCCACCACACGCTACTAAAGAAGAAGCAGAAAGAATAGGCGAATTCATTCCACTTTTTATAAACTCTTTATGTTCCGTGTACCTGAACCTCACCCCCCATTCTACCTTACTCTTTACAAATGACAGTTATTGCCAAGTCAGGCGATATTGTGGTTGTTGGACAGTTATCTATCTAATCGAAGATAGGAGAAAATGTGTGGCACACTCCGAGAGACTCCGATAAGTAGCGTAAGTTTATGAAATTAACGCAAGTAATGAGGTTTATTTAATAATTATTTTAAATTAATTATCAAATTATTAATTTATTAATTGAATTAATATTTTGAAATATTCTGTCCATTCGAAAATAACGTTACGGATTTAATAACTGTAATACTATAATAGCCCTACACTTTCTTGCCCTACCATAAGCTACTGTAAGGCAGTGAATATTCATTGTGCAGCCATACGTACTTGTAAAGGGAATGGAAGGAGATACCCACCTTTTCTTTCTGCATCTTTAAGCTATGTAGAAAGAGCCTGATACTCTGAATATATCGTTAAAGGCGCCATTTTGTGCGGGATAAGATTCTCTCTTGATGAGGTTTGAGATGGTGACAGTTGAAATCCTTCTCTACCCTTAATGGTCGATCTCAACGAAATGCATTAACGTCATATACACAGTACTGTGAGGCGTGTCTGATTTAATGAATTTATAATCGTATCCCGCACTCTGGCTAGCTCAGTTGGTAGAGAGTCGGCTCGAAAAGCCGTAGGTCCCGGTCTAGAGTCCCGGCGTCAGGTGAAATGCTTACAGACAGAAGCATTAATCTCTGCAAGCATGATTACATACATACGACTTAATTTTTGACTCACCGGAGTTGAATTTTTAAATTTATTCAGTTTTATTCATGTAACCTGGCAGAGTTACGGCCATACGGCCTTTTCTGCCACTCAGCCAGGGGTAAATACATGAATTGCAAGAATTTATGTCTCTCTTTCTAAATTTATGAAGTAACATGATGCTAGGTAATAAGAATGGTTCTGTGAATTTCATTTTTCTTAATATATCAAGTTTACATACTTAATGACAACCGTTTTTGTATTAATTAGTTTCTTGTCATCTACGCTACAAGAAAAGTACAGATTTATATACTTGTTTGCAATCAGCAATTAACTTCGTTCCCACTCTTGAGATGCTTGGAATACATGAAAATAATGTATGAACCTGCCCAGTATAAGGAGTGATAAAACATTTAATTTAACGTTTTTTATTTTGTGTTATCAATGTACAAAGTGAAATTTTTCTTCAATTTATGCAGAATTGGTGGAATGATTAAAAGGTTTAATTTTCTGTTAAACCCTTATCATATATTTTTTTTAATATGAAGAATTAACAAAGCAGTCTTTGAGTTTTATGACGACTTATTCCTTCGTTTCATTTTTAAAAGTTAAAAATAAGAACTACTTTTTTCAACATCAGTGGTGTGAATGTCCCCATTTAATGTTTATTTTGCACACGAACGGTAATGTGGGGTTATTTTCTGCCTGAAAATGTGCATAAAGACTTCATTAAAATAAACAAGGGGCTTATTCTTTGCATTTAATAGTATACTGATGGATCTTGAATTTTCCATTAATCAATATGAACCATATCATATGAGGGCCTATTTGAGTAAGCTAAGAACATTTCGCATTTCCGGTAGCAGGGTGAGCCTTATTGCAATGAATTGATGCAGTTTGGAGGAAGATACAGTACAGTCTTGTTTGGGTAATTTTTGTCACAACATATACATTTTACAGAAACACTTAATTATAATATTATATAACTTAGCAAGTTAAGTGTCAAATACAATTCAGGAAAACTAAAACAGATACAATATAAATAACCATAAGATAAAGAAAGAGACATAGCCTACATAGTAAAACCAAACATGGACAACGAACACAGTAAACGCAATCAAAATAATTTGCAGTTGTGAATTTGTTTAGTTATGAAATAAGGAGACATGGTTCAGATAATTAATTAATTATTTAAGAAATGGATTTTAATATTAATATATTGGTACAAGTTCAATGGTACTAGAGAAAATAGCTTTAGAAAATTCATAGGCTATAAACAATTACTTTCTAAGCTTAGGCTATGTTAAGTCAGATGACTCGACATAAAGTAATCTTCTAATTTAGATCAAAAAGCGTTCAAAGTTCGATAGCCCATGAGTTCAGGTGCTAGAGAATACCAGTGACGAAAAAAGCAGTGACAGATGAGGAATGCAGAACTAAAGTGTGGTGTGGAGTGTCTAATATGTTATTAACAGTGAACGAGATTTTAAGTTATGAAATCGGGGGGAGGGGGGGTTGAGATATTCATAATTCGGTATAAGAGGGAAAATGAATTATTTTCTCCTCTCATGCAGGCCTAACCTGAGGCACCATAACTTTCCTAAAGAAGATGAATATGTTCATAATAACGAACGTTGCAAATTAAACGGCCACATTCATTATGAGCACGCTGTAGTTTGGGATAGATCTGCCCTAAGATCACTGAATAAAACATAATGAGAGTCTCTACTGTCCCTGAGAAGTTCAGGACTGGCACAAGTAATTGTATTAAAAAAATTAATTCATCAGTACATGGTACCTCTGTTAAACGCTAGCAGTTATGGCACCTTTTATTTCATCTCTTCCGATCTGCAGCAATAAATCAATAAAGCGTTGAGCCCTCCATAACCACAAAGCTAAATCTAAATTTACCAAACTTTACTAATCCATAACAGAAAAAGGAAGTTATATGAGTAATTTTTAGACAAGTATATTTTGACATAAATGAAGAATTTAAAATCCTGTTCCTGAAATCTTTAATTCTTATAGTAGGCCTGTGAAACAGTCTGTATACAACGCATATAAATATAGAGATCTATAATCGTTAATTTGACTCGATTTTGATCTGTCAAGGTCCAACTAGCACTCAGACGTCTCTTTGTTAAATATATTAATTGATTTTTCATACCTTATATGAGTTTTCAAAGCTTTCGCCTTATTAATTTTCAATTATTTTCGCACAGTACTACTAGTAGTTTTACACTATCAGTTAATTCATCTCGCGCATAAGTAATATATTCACGAAATTGTCGGCAAGATCGATCTCAATCGTGTTTTTATTCCCTATGAAATATTACTGTAGAAGGAGAAACTGAGATTTGCAATTCGAGATTGGAAGGAGGAATTGAGATTTGCAATACGAGATTTAATATACATATTGCGCCAGGGTATTTCAATTTGTTTATGCGTATGAATATATGAGTATGTATATATGTGTGTTTAAACAGCGGAAATTCTATCAGTGTTATGAGAAAATTACAGGCTATATGATTTAATTTCTTTCAAGAACATCTGGCCATTCTGCACGAGCGAATTTTTTCTTGACTGGGGGTTCGCGTCAGTAATAGCGAGGAGGGCAGGTTCAAACGTGATAGGGACTGACAGCGGGGAGGAGATGGAGTCAGAATGATGGTGGCTGGAAGCCACGTGAGAATAGAGCTTTCTCCACGTGTTGGAACTTCTTTCCATGCCTTGGACACGCTGTAATTAATAGGTGAGAGGTCAGGGAGCTCCAAACACTGTGTCTATTAGCAATACCATTATCATACGTGCTACTATTATATCCCGCCTGGACTTTTTAGCATGAGCTATGCTTGTAACTAAGACACGATGTTATCAGTTACACCTATGTTGCAAAAACTTAGCGATAGTTAATACAGCATATTATTTATGTAGGGGATATTTAAAAGATACTCTAGAATGTCATTTACTCCTTAAGTTCAAGAGGTTAAATAATAGACTAACTAGTAGAAGCATAAGTTATTTAATTATAGTCACAACATCTAATTACTAAAAGAAGCCTTAAACAATCTTTATCCAAACAGAAAAATGGAATGTTTAACTATAACAGTAATTATAGTTCCACAAACACTACTATGAAATTTAATTAATTAACGGGGAATATTTATAGAATAAACTGGAATGCCATTTACTCCATAAATTCACAGACTAACTTAACTTCAATGATTGATAAATTTTATTTCCGTTTGTGGTAAATCTTTAAATTGCATTACAAGTACCGGTAACGTACCGTAAGTATCAAAGTGGGAAATAGGTAAATATTTGGCTGTTTCAAGCAGTTTTATTTAAAATGTATCCCATTTTATCTGTAAAATTTCGGGATATCAGGTCCTTGTAAACATCAATAATAACGTCATTTATATAGTTTAAGAATCCTAAGGATTCTAGTGATTTAATGCTAAAGGTAGCCTATAAAAGTTGTTTAAACATTGTGTATATCGTTACCAACTATGCCAAAGTATGCATAGACATTTTTCAGTCTGACTCAACCTTTCCACCTTAACCTACTCACGGCCAGTGTGAAAGAAATATCATTCCTCTGAAGGATGCATTGATTTTTTTTTCTGTCGTAGAGTAGTGATTATTATTTTAAAATAAACTCTACATGGCAAACTTCGTTAAAATGTTTTTAAAATCTAGCCTCCGTCTATTTATCAGAATTCTAAATGCATAGCCTTTTGGCATCTAATTTAAGTGAATATTAAATACCGTATTTATCCTTCTTCTGAAAACTAAAATTAGAAGAGGATTTAAAAAAAAATTAGATTCTAATATCTCAAACAGTACCCAGAAAATATCAGTGATATTTGACATTATTTAATCACATGTTACGAGTTCTAGCTATACATTTTTTTAAATTAATTTAAGTATAGATTTGTAGAAGTTATAAAATTCACTCTACATCCTCCCAAGCTGACAGTTAAAATTTTCTTTGAAGCAATTTTATATTGATATCAAACACCCAATGTAAGAGGTATTAAAGTTTACTTAAATTTATATTAGAAGGATAAGAGTTCATTCACATAAGCCTATTTTACTATAGATGAAAATATAAAAAGAGAAGAGAGATCTTGAGTTTTGATTAGACTACAATTTATCGTAAATGAAGAATTGCGTATTGGGGAGTCAAATGGTTTTTTGCTAACCTACAAATATAACATTATGGGTTCTTTTCCCGCCTGAACGAATTTTCCTCATTCTTCAGCGAGATTAGAAAAAAAAAGCTGTCAGTAATTAATAGTCTATCACTAAACATTTTCATTAACTTAAAATTTAGTGTACCTTCTCTGGGTTAATATGTAGTGAGGTTGCTAGGAGTCTAGACTTTTCCAATTGAGGGTTTCTTCTCAAAACATGAGCTGGCAATCCAAGACGACTGGACTCTATTATTGTCCCCGCCATTCTGCTCCACTCGTCCACACTCTATTGCATTGGATCTCTAATTAGTTTTTACCAAAGTCAGATTCCTGTCAAGTACCTGCATTATAAAAAAAGACAAGAGTTTGGCCAATGATTATGACTTGTGATTTGCTGATCCATCCACCTTTTCTTTAATCATTACTTCGACTCTTGTTCCTCTGTCAGTGAGTCAGAAGTAGATCAGACACGTGGTATATTACAATGGAGCTATCGAAGCAAAGTTCAAGAAAAATAAAATTTCACCCAGTACTTTTTTCTGTGTATACGGCGATATTTAAAAATGTTTAATAGGCTCAAAAGTATTACTCGGCATAGTGTAATAAAACATATAGTAGGTGTAAGAAATGGAAGAATAGATCTCCAAGACGAGCTTGTAGAATTACACTTTGATGAAATCATGTCAGTTAGATTGAGAGATTTAGCAGGTATAGATTTGGTTATAAACTTGCAAATGATCTGGTATTATTTTCTGAAATTATGTACGAAACTCTATAATTAAAATAAAATATACCGGTATATATAAGTATTAACCATGATTGTATATCCTTATTTCATAAAAGTATGTATTACAACAATTATAATTAAACTTCCTCAACTCATAATATTCCCTAAACCTCAATCGTAAATGTATCCTACCTCAAATAGAGGTAGAATTCTTATATAGTAATACGCTTCAAATTTAGCTTGAATGAAAGTTATTTTACATTGTGATTAAATTACTAACATAAATATATAAAATATACATGACCATGTATAAAACGAAAAAAATTATGTTCAGAGGAGAGAGTATGGATTTCTCTAGAGAGAGTTCATGTGACGTAAGTTGAAGTGATTAAAGGTAGATACCATATCACTCCTACCACTCATTCGGAAACCGGAAGTGGCTGTTGTTTAGGACCGGATGGGCACAATATTTGTATGGAAGGTTACATGGAGATTACATTGATTTATCGTATGCAGTCGTCCGTTTAGGAGGATAAGGTTGACACAGTTTGATTCTATGTTTTTGTGTGTTGTGGTTCATTTCATATACTACATTCTTTCTTATTGATATATACTACTGGTATTTAAATAACTTTCGAAATGTTTAAGAATTTGTTCTTTGTGCATTGGATTATTATTGAATGATGTGGTGTTGCTGTTTCTACGAGAAACCTGGAGTTGCCAACACTAAGGTACTGTAAGATAAAAGCTGAATCTATCTAGGAAATAGATTATTATTTAATTCATTAGTGATGATGAAGAGTAGGTTGACAGGCATAAATATCGCAGTGCTGATAAAACTAATAATGACTAAGAATGAGATGTGGAGCATAACTCTTCAGTAACTTCAGTTATAAATAGGTCTATTGAAATACATTTAGCCCTTTGGACTCGTTGATAAATCTTTAATTGAAAACATTTGGTGTAGCCTTAAATTGAAACCTGGGTAACGTATTCTACTCTAACCCTTGTTCGATTCCTGTTTAGGACAAAATGTTCTTCTCAGTATCATAATATTATTAGGACTTTAAAAAATATTAGTATAAAAATAAACTTTAACAAGCTTTACATTTTCCATTGTCTCTACCCGTATCATAGCTAAGCCTACTAGGTCTGTAGATAAACAATGAGGTTAGACTAGAAATTCATTTTCTGGTTTTCGTTATTGCATTTTTAAAGTCTTCTGAGTACAAGAAGTCTATTTGCAGAAAACCCGTGTCAGTGGGTCTTATCTGTGTGCACTATGTAAGCATTTCTGTATGTGTGTATGTATATGCAGACAGCATAGCTCAAAACAAAAAACGGATATTAATAGAAATTTGATAAGCCTACAAATACGAATTAGGTATGTCGTCGGTGATGTGACATGAAGCTTACCGATAAAATTATTTGCATCTATTTATTCTTAGTAACGTCATATGAAATAAAGATCGTCTTTGGGATAGGCTATTCTTGCAAAAGCTGTCATTTCTTTTAAATATGCAAACTATTTCTCCAAAAGCCGTAAATTGGTCAGAAGTAATTCATTTGAATAAATTACATAACTTTGTTAATAAAGCTAATTTTAGGCACGTATTTATTATAACTTGTAGGGCCTAATTCATTGACTATCCTAGAACAGCCGCGCTCATAAGGTGCATTCTGTACGCGGGGCAGACATAATCAAGGGAGGGCAGAGGCGTCTAGCGGCGTACGTGCCAGCATGTCTATGACGACCAAACGAGGTGCTGTTTTCTGTCATTTCTAGACGAACATTGAAGTTAAGACAATGGAAGCATCTCATTCAGGATACAATTAATTCTAATAAACAGGAAATTCAAGTTATTTGTCTAACGGAACACCACTGTGCAGAAACAGATCTGGAACAATTAAAAATTGATAATTTTTCACTATGTTCAAAATTTTTTAGACATTCCATTAAATGTGGAGGTGTGAGTATATTTATCAAAAGAAACTTACATTTCAGTGATATAGACACAAGTTCCTTCTGTAAAGAACAGGATTTTGAGTGTTGTTCAGCCAGATTGAATTTTGACAATGATACATTTGTAATACTAGCCATTTACAGGGCACCATCAGGTAATTTCAATTATTTTGTAAATCAGTTAGAAAGGGTTCTTAATTCACTGTATAGTACTAATGTAAATATTATACTGTGTGGGGACTTTAATGTAGATTTCTCAATTGATAGTGAGAAGAAGATCAGACTGATATCTTTATTGGGTAGCTATAATCTAGATTTCATAGTAAACTTTCCAACGAGAATTCAGAGCGACTCCCAAACAACAATAGATAATATATTCATAGATGTAGAAAAACATTTTAATTTTAAAGTACTTCCAATATTAAATGGATTATCAGATCATGATGCACAAATGTTAGTGCTGAACAATATTAAAGTAAATTCGAACAGTAAACATGCTCATAGTAATATGACTAGAGTAATGAATGACGATTCAATTTTAAATTTCAAAGAAGATCTTGTGAATGAAAACTGGGAATCTATGTTATCCTATGACAAAGTAGATAGTAAATTAAGTGAATTCCTAAACATAGTGTCACGACATTTTGAGGCAAATTTTCCAAAAAAGAAAACTGCTACCTACCTAAAATATAGAACCAGTAACAACCAAGCTCATAAGGAATACTATAAAAAGTATTGCAACATACTGAAGAAAGTAATCAAAGAAGCAAAAAGTAGGCATTTTTCACAAGTAATTAATAAATCAAATAATAAAGTTAAGACTGTATGGAATATAATAAAAAACGAAACGGGGAGAACAAAGGGAAACAATGATTGTACATCATTAATATACCAAAACATAAAACTAGATAATTTATCAGACATTACAAATGCTTTTAATAGTCACTTTATAAATATTGCAGAGAAATGTATTCCTATAAATAATATTAACATTAAGGCAGTAGACCTACTAACAAAATCTACAGTTTGGAACCATAGATTTCAATTGAACCTGACTTCCCACATAGAAATTGAAAATATAATCAAGTCTCTCAAAAGTAAAAGCTCGTCTGGATGGGATGAGATAAGTAATAAGTTATTAAAAAGCTGCTCATCGGAACTCAGTAAACCTCTTAGTCACATATGCAATTGTTCATTAGAAAATGGAATATTTCCAGAAAGACTGAAGCATGCTATTGTTAAGCCCCTCTTTAAAAAAGGTGACAAAAATCTACCATCAAATTACACACCTATATCACTCTTAACCTCATTTTCAAAAGTTTTTGAAAAAGTCATGTACAACCGCATAATACACTATCTTAATTTGAATGACATTCTTACTTCATCTCAGTTTGGATTTAGAAGTGGCATGTCCACTGAGAATGCTACATTTCAACTTACTACAGAAATATTGGAAGCATTAGATAAAAAGAAATATGCTCTGGGAATTTTCTGCGACTTAGCTAAAGCATTTGACTGTATAAATCATGAAATATTACTTAAAAAATTGGATCATTATGGGTTCGATAATTTAACACTTAAGTGGTTCAAATCATATCTTTCTGACAGAACTCAAAAGGTAATAATAAATGGAAATGAATCTAACCTAGGGATTGTTAAGAATGGGGTACCTCAGGGATCAATACTGGGACCTTTGCTCTTTTTAATTTTCATTAATGACTTGCCCTATAACTTAAGTGACGAATCAAAGGTATTGCTCTTCGCAGATGATACTAGTGTACTTGTAACAGGAACGTCACAAGAACATTTATCAAGAATAGCTACAAAGGCTTTTCACGAGTTAAACACATGGTTTCTAGCTAATAAAATGACACTTAATATTGATAAGACCCATTTTATACAATTTAGGACAAAAAACAGATGTATCTCAAATCTTGAAATTAATTATGGAACACAAATCATACAAGAAATTAGCAATGTAAAATTTTTAGGACTGCAAATTGACCAAATCTTGACTGGAAGACACACATAGAAATGATAAGTCCAAAACTGAGTTCAGCATGCTTTGCTTTAAGAATTTTGAATAATATATTAAAACAGGATGCATTACTTATGGTATATTTTGCATATTTTCACTCGGTAATGAGGTACGGGATCATTTTCTGGGGCAACTCTACCCATAGGGAGAAAATATTTAGATTACAAAAGCGGGCAATAAGAATAATATGTGGAAAGAAAAAAAGGGAATCTTGTAAACCGCTGTTTGAAAAATTAAGAGTCCTCACTCTTACAGGGGAGTATATATACTCTGTTATGTGTTTTGTAGTGAATAATATTGATAAATTTCAAACTAATTTTAGTGTACATGGACGTACTACCAGAAACATGAATGATCTACACAGACCAAATAACTCGTTAAAACTCTTTCAGAAGGGTGCGTATTATTCTGCAGTACAGATATATAACAAGCTTCCAAACAACATTAAATTATTATGTATTCAAAGAAAGATCAAACCTTTCAAAACAGCTGTCAAGGAATTTTTAATAACTCACACCTTCTACAATTTGGAGGAATATTTCCAGCTTGGATAAATTTGGCAGCTTGCAGTTTCTGTAGACCTATATTATTGTTATAACATGCATGTATTTTTTGATCTGACGTGTTCTATATCCTTGAGCCCCGCTCAACACAGGATCTACAGGACGAGATATCTACATCTACATCTACATCTACATATGAATAGTAGGCTACCCGTGAAGTTATAAGGGGGTAGAAAATATATGAGTTTACTAGGCCAATATAAAAATTTTTCTTCGTATCCATAGACATAAGTACTGCTATAGTAAATCAATTATGTGGATTGTGATAATAATAATGATAATGATAATAATAATAATAATGATGATAATAATGATAATAATGATAATAACAATAACAGCAATAATAGTAATAATGATAACAATAATAAAGTGATTGTAATAGTAGCATAGTGATGGTGGAGGTGGTGGTAATTTTGCCCCCTTGACAAAATTTCTGCGGACGTCCATGTCTAGAAGATGCCAATTTGAACAATGTTTTTGCACTACATTGTCTGGATTACCCAATACACCTGGAACATATTTGTACTCCATATACTGTCAACTAAAGAACGTATTTATCATAAAAGTCCATGACAATAGATGTGATCTATTTTAATAATGCTGTGTAGCGAATTCAAAATACGGACGTTGATGTAGGTACACAGCAATATTGCAGTACTGACAAGCTCCACTTCGTCAATATATTTGTTTTAAAAACTACCTTTAACATAAGTTGTTTCCATCACCTTTTAATGATTACACAGACCAACAGCCATTTTGGTGCCTTAGAATTTATACTTATTCTTGGGTATATTTAGGTCGCTGATGCCAAATGGTGCCATTAGTTTTGCCTTATCAGCTTTAGTTTTGTGAGATATGGTAGGCTTAATTACCATTATGCATATTATCCCATTTTACCTTTGATATAAATGAAAACAGTGCCTATTCTTAACTTCTAGATAATGTGAAGAAAAAAGCAACACACTAACATTACATTAACATTACAATACCAATATAACATGGGGTCTTTAAAATATACCTGTACGGTCGTTTATGACTTATGAGCTGTCGATTTGAGGGCCAGCTTTTAGTTTTTCTGTACTTCGTACAGTTTTCGCCCTACGTGACCTAAGTGTGGTCAAGAACCTTCACTAGCTATATTATCAAGAAAAATTTTGTTTCGCTAAACTAAGAGTTCACGATTAAAATCTACATAAAAGTAGAGCTGGTAGAGAAAAACTGCTTACATATTTGGAATAAGCACACTAAGTATAGCCAAAATCCGGCAAAACATCTGAGACACCAAACAAAAAGTTCTTTTTTTGGTGGGCTGTCTTATCAATGACTACCTAATTAAAATGAAACTACTTCTACCGTTACATACCGGATAAGTAGCTATGCTGGTCTTATCGCTTTACAGCTTTAATGTAACTTAATATTAATTCGTATTCACCGTTGATGATAATAAGGGGATCAGAATATATCTGGAAAAGGTATGTTTTAAATTTTATATATTAAAGAGATGGAGCTTCTTTATCTTATATGAGTCTTACGGATGTTAATAAAGCGTTCGAGTGTTAGGCAGTGTCTCTTCATTGAGTTGTGATGCGGTGCCATGGATCTTGCTTGCTGCTGGTTGCTGTTTTCAGCGAAACAAATAAATTGTCCTTAAGTTAAATTGTTGTTTCATTGTCGACCACAAATGAGCTGATAAACTTTTAAATGTAAAACTGAAAGTGTGCATAGCATCACTTGTACCCTTATTCCATTTTCACTAGTTATGAAACTGGCCTAGCAATTCGTGCTGGAATACAAGGTGTTCATTTATCTAAAATCCATAGGTGATTGCAGCAGCAGATGGTCACGAAATAATAGAATTCTTTATTAGTAGTCTATTTCTTTTCACCTGAAAGGTTTATATTTCATTCTCATATTAGCCTGATCTAAATGCTGTGTCGGCGACTACAAAAGAATCGTATAGGATTAATGGAGGTGATGAGAAATAACAGCAACTATTTAGAACGACGTAGCACGTACTAGGCTACCCTAATTCACTACTTCAGAAAAATGTTACCGATGTTATTGCAGCTCCACATTTGGACATCCCATATCTACTAACTTACTTGTGGCATGGGAATAATAATTTTAGAGCTTACTTTATCGAGTTGACAACGCCCTTCACTTACGGGGATTGTATTACGCAGAATATCCTCTTGTTATTGTTTTGAGTGGGAATAGTTATTCTATGTAGTTATCCTAGTAGATGACAGTTATTCATGGATATTTACGAGCCATAGGATTATATTATTAATATCTTCATAAAAATTCAACCTTATACCCTTAACTTAAAACTTATCTGGGTCCATAACACAACCTAAGCTTTCATAAAATAAAATACAACACATATAGCCTACATCTTCATCATCATCATCATCATCATCATCATCATCACATGGTACTACAGCCCATATCGAGCCCTGGCCTCCCCAATCTTTCTCCTCCAGACTTCTCTATCCACCGCCGCCGATTTCCAGTTTCTGATTCCTAGCAGCTGTTCAGCATCCTTTCTTTTGGCATCCTCCCATCTATTTTTTGGTCGTCCTTGGGACCTCTTCCCATCAAATGAAGCCTTCATTATCCTTTTCGGTACATATAGGCTACACACACATTAAAACAGTGTTGTCTCAGTATTAAAATTAATATTTATGAATCTGAATATTGATTAGTTCTTCTGAGTGGACTCCAGATGTGTCAGTCATTTAGAAAATGCATTTCAGCGTAGGCTATATGACGCGCCATCTTTCAGTTCTGTTCTTGAGGAGTTATCAGAATTACCCTCACTATCTTCCAGGGGCATAACGAGGGGGGGTTTTTGGGGGTTTGATATTAAAAAAAGGAAAATTGTACAATTTTTTTAAGTCTGCTTTTAAATTACTTAATAAGAGTATAAAGCGTGGGAAGCTTAAAACTCTTTACGGCATACTGTGCATCTTAATTTTTAAAATAATCCGGGGGAGGTCCCCCGAGCCCCCCTCCCTTCCATAACCCCCAGAACCCCCGGATGTTATAACCCCCCCCCATATGGTCGGCCCGGTTAGGCCTATGCTGTCTTCTGATATATATATATATATATATATATATATATATATATATATATATATAACGGATCATAAGACGCACGGTTTTTACTTTGAAAACAGAGCCTTGAAAGTTGGGTTCTTCTAATCGTCCGAAGCACACTAATGCTTCCTGACTTCTGCTGTCATGTGGTATGGCCCATTTTCCCCATGCAAAGTATACTCACGGATTCTAGATAAAATGGATGTTAGGTTAGGATTAGTGATAGTAGGCCTAGTGTTAGTAACATGTAGAGCTAGCTTTGTGGTAGAAAGGTTAGGAATATTGATATTAGTGTTAATGACAGCCTTAGTGACATGTAGAGCTAGGTTAGTGGCAGTTACGTTAGGAAGAGTGATATTAGTTGATCGCCATCAAGTTCACAACCCTGTTTCTGGATCATGTGACCCAACGACTCCCTCCCTTTCCGCAGCTGAGCAGACGATTTTCGTGAATATGCAACACTTAATAGCGCCATTTTAGGTAATGTTGTGTAAACTTATTAGCGATTTGACTTAATATTTAGAATATTCCTATAAGAAAGAGTTGCTTATATTATAAGCTTTGGATTCTACGGGTTATGAAGAACAAGGTAACTATGTGAAGTTTTGCATTTTCGTAAAGAAAAAAAATGAAAAATTCAGATATGAGATATATAAACCCCGTGAGAGCTAATCAGAGTCAAACATGAAAGCTAAAAATTGCAGAAATGGTGTCCTTTTCCTCCAAAATGGATACCGATATATACTGACATTTGTTTGAACAAGATACGAAATTACACTACGCACGGCCCTTACAATTTTACAGTATTACATAAGCTAATTAATATATTTTGGCGAGGAATGACCGCAAAAACTTGTTAACTTCCACTGCATGGGAGTTACGCTAGTGGGGAAGAGAAAGTGGTCAAAAGCAAAGGCATCATAAAGCTAATAATCACGGGCGTGTAAAGAGGAGAGGGTTTGGGCTAGGGGCGTTCTAATTGCAGGTGGCAGTAATTAAACACGCTGATAAAAATAGCTGATTAGGATACTGTGTAGTAAGTTGAGCTAACCTCTCTTAATTCCGTGACCGGTTCCAGTGTTTCTCAACCAGTGGGCAGTCATCTTAATTGAAACAACCTTCTTAAGCATAGGCCCTGTCACGAACTTGCGAATTTGTGAGTTATTCCGTGGAAACTCGCCAATACTGCTGGCGATTATCCATGCCGTGCAAATTCCTCGTAACTTCTCAGTTGTCTATGTTATTTTCGTCTTATTTGATTTGGAGAATATTTTGCTTCCTCTCTCACAAGTTAAATTATTTTGATTATTATTATTATTATTATTATTATTATTATTATTATTATTATTAATATTAATACCGTATAACGAATCTTATTATCAATATTATTACAGCATATATTTTAATTTTGTACATTATTCAATAACAATTTAACTTGGAAGATTTTGTTTTTATTACATTTTGTATCTTTCCAAATTATCATTTAGGCCTATTTATCGTTTTTGCTTTATTTTTTAATTCTGTCTTTCATAGACTGTTTAACCCTCTTTTCTCGAGACTCACAAGTCAATGCTCGTAGGGGAGAAATCAAATCTATGAATTACATACATTAAGACAGGGATGGAAATATTCCCTGATGTCTGATCAGTGATAACAAAAGACACTTAAGCAAAGAACTGAAAACTGTAGGGGTTGATAGAATCGATTATGATAAAAGCCCCAAGTTATCAACACTCGGATTAGTCGGCCTTGGGATTTAAAGGACGACCTACCGATTGCAAAATTTCGGGGTTTCTGCTTCGGCCTCCTTTGCCGATAATTTTAAAAGAAAAGTTTTAATTTGGGAGTTTTTAACTTTTATTATTACTTTTTAATTTTGTTGTTTTAAAATGGAAATTTTGAAGTTTAAAGAATTAAGCTCGTTGAAACCTAATTCTGTAGAGTTATTTCATATATAAGACTTTACTGAGGAGAAATGTTGTTTAGATGCTCTTATCCAGAAAATGTTTCTCATGTATAATATTTATTGACTTGTACTTTATATAATTAAGCCTCTTATTCTTATTGTCTAAATAGGTAAAGAAGAAATATCACCATTCATTATAATAGTGTTGACACAATTTCTTTTTAGCCCATTAGTCCAAGCCGTAGGGCGGCAATCTTTCTGGCGTGGACAAGCCCGCCCTCTTTAGTGCCAACGACATGGCTATCGGCTTGCGGAAAATACATTATTATGGTCTAACATATTTTTATAACATCCTACAGTGACGGAATGCAAACCTTTATAATCTCTAAACCTTTTGTGCATTGATTACCTATGATAAATTATGAAACTTAACAAGTGAACATAAGTTTCGTGTTAGTAGGAAAGTTACCTAAAATGTGGTTAGGAGCTGGAGGGAAGCAAAGAAGGAAGAGATCCTTCAGCGTCTGAGTACAAGACAGACGGATTGGCGGATGGAGTTGCTGTCCTGCAGAGAACATTCAGATGAACGTGATGATCATGAGGTCTTGTCATGAGTGAACCCTCTTCGTTTTCTCTCCACATCACGTACTATTGCAATGGAACTGTCAGAGATGATTGTTCCATTAGTAATCCAGGAGACCGAGATATAGTTTGTTTGTGGTTATGGTCAGACTACTGCTCAGATTTGTTATACTGCTGTGGATTTCACCATGTTGTTTGCTGTATTTCTGGACAAAAATATACTTGAATAATAAAGTATTTCGTGTGTGTTAAAGAATTTGCTTTGTAGGATAACAGTTCGAAGTTATAACAGTTTTGCTTTAGCATGAATATACATATGTCCTTATGATATTTTATGTGATATAAATATCTTTGCAGGGCGTTTAACCCTGAAATATCACATTAAGTTCATCAGTCCTTCTTGTAAAGGTGTGCGAATCTACGTGTTGAGGCTCTAAACACATACAACCTTACTAATAAAACTTGTTTTTATGGGCATTGCAGAGTTACTTGCTTGGTCAGTGCACAATTTCTACATAAGCCCTCACTAATCATCCCTGTATAACTGCTAAGAGTTACACCAGGTTGGATTGTGAAATACCAATACTTTTTTTTTTTTTTTTTGCTTCGGCAGCACAGGAAGCATGTGACTGCATCTTGCCAGTATCTCTATGTATCCGAGCAGTGAACAAACAGTAGTAGGCCTATATCGTCTAGTTTTAAAATTTCTGTAAGTTGATTTCAGAAAACTGTAGCCATGGGTAAAATAACATAAAATAAGCCCCCCCAAAAAGGGGGTAATGTTAACAATACCGCAATAGCAGTTGAGAATGTTTCTTAACAAAAAGCCTTAAGAATGGACGCATAACCTCAAAATTCAATCTCAAGCAACTACCAAACGAGTGGCTGTTGAAGATCGGCCGTCTTTATTATTTACAAGGGAATCAGGCCGTGTAAATTGTGTAAACTTAAAGCCTGCCAATATTGAGTTGCACACACATTCAATCGTTTACGCATGGATTATTAGTAACAGCTTCCTCCTCGGATAAGTGTGTATTCTTGGTATAAGCATTACACACGGATTATTAATTATTATTAGTAAGACTGAAAGAGGATAACTGCAAATTCTTGAATAGATGTCCGGAGTCAATGATTACGATAATCTCTAGCCAAGATTAGCGCTATCCATCAGATTTGCTTCAGAATTACACATGGGTAATCCATGGTCTTGTGGTTAGCGTCGCTGACTACAGATCCGTCGGCCCGGGTTCGATCCCCTGTACCTCCTCGGATTTTTCTGAGGTAGGTAGGTCTGGTAGGGGTGCACTCAGCCTCGTGATTCAAATTGAGGAGCTACTTGATAGAAAAGTAGCGGCTCCGGTCATGAAAACCACCATGAACGGCCGTGGGTGTCGGCATGCTGACCACATGGCCCCCAATCCTGCCATCTGCCTGTGGTAGATGACGCAGCGGTCGGGTGGTAGGCCAAGTCCCTCCAGGATGTAGCGCCACGGAGTTTAGTTTTCTTTTTAACAGTAGCAATAGCACGGCAGGAATGAAGTCTGTAGGCTATTAGACCTCCATATCGCAATGTATATATAGAGGCTAGATATCTTTCTGGGATGTGGCATGAAGTATGGAGTGGCTTTACTTTTACTTTTACTACCATCCTAGGAAAGAAAATTTCATTTTTCGCGATTTTCTCGAAAATAGCTCTAACGACTTCGTTAAAAAAAATTACGAGAACGGAATTCATTAATATCTAAGCTTTTATTTGAATCATCTTTGTTCATATGAATTCTCTGAAGAATATTTATAAGCTACAGTCCTAGTCAACAAACTCGGATTTTTCTTGCCTTGTTTAGCGAAAAATAGGTTTTGGTTATAGCTTAAACAACTGAATGCGCTCTCCCATAATGCGGTAGCAACATGTCGCAATGTATTATTTGATTATTATTTATTTATACTGGCGAAGTTCAGGCCATAAGGCCTTTTCTACCACTGCATCAGTAAAACTATACATGTTACAAATAATACAAGACCTGATAAATTAGAAATTAAAATTAAACATGCTACAGTTAATAAAACTTAGAAGGATTTAGTTACAAGTTTGATATACTAAACTAAAACAAAATTAATGAATACTAATGATATAATTAATTAATTGTGAGTAATAATAATGCATAATATATTCAATTTCTAAATTATGTATATTTCGACAGTCTATGTTATGACAAGGCATATGTAAAGGACTATCTGAGAAAATGATGTGAGTTTTCATATTATACTCGTATTTCCGTATGTATTGGTGGTTTTTTAAAGTGCATATTCTCTACGTTCTAAGTTTAACTTTTCCTCAATAGGTGAACAAGTTTTCTAATTAGAGAAACCACTTGCCATTCAGTTTGACGAGAGGTGACGGAAATAGTTCATTGACCGACGTTATCAAATGAAAAATGTTTATACTCATTAGTGGTCAATACGCTTGCGTAGATTAGAGATATCTGATATTTTGTTTGAGTATTTGCTTTGATTTTCTTTAGTTTCAGTGTGCTTAAGTTTTAGATATAAATATATATATATATATCCTAGATTATCGTAAAATAGGGAAACGTAGGATCTATTTGTTTTACAGAATTCATTTTAATGGGATTAATATCTCTTTATTTAATGGATCCAAAGTTCTGCGTATGATTTCTCTGAGCTAAATTACACTTTTCATGCTTTTTTCTTCTTTACATGTATTCTCAAGAAATTGAATCTCATTTCTTGAAGTACTTGTGACATAGATTTGTATAAAAGAATAGGATGGAAATTCTTAAGTGAATTTGAAGTTTAAGATAACGTTAAAATAGTGTAGAATCTTAGAATTAGCATTTGAACCGGTTTTGCATTGACTTATAAATTCATCTGGAAAAGCAAAACAGGTAATGAGTTATATTGAGCCCATGGGTTTGCAGATTATCGTTTAGGTGGTCAGACAGAATTATTATGAAAGCAGTAAATCCGAAGGCAAAGAAACCAGACCCTTAATCATATCTCCGTAATACGGCTTCATATTTCTCTACTGTCTCTGGGCACCCAATAAGGGATAACGATATCACGGCATCGGTTTTTATATACTTTATATCCTTGTATGCTTTTTTTATATTATGACCTTAATAGTTTGCTGTGTGCAGTCTTATATCGTAAGCTTGAAGTTGCAAATATGTTATTATTATTATTTTGTTTCCTATTTTGGTCTCAATAGGATTATTCCTGCAAGGCAAGTTTTTTCCCCTATTAATAAAGCACGAGTATCTATCATTTTATTTTTATTTTGGAATAAAACTACTGACTGGATCACACACTCTTTCTCTCAAGTAAGGTATTTGGATTTTATAAGTTAACATAATCGGATTACAGGTTTCCTAACATTTGTCAGCTTATTTTAAATTCTATGTAACTTATATATGAGCCCACGATACTTTAGTTCCAAGAGAAGTATAATATACAAAATACAGAAGTAGTGGGTCTTCTTATTGGAGCACGTGCAGCCATCCCTAGCTTCTTTGAGAACTTCAGGAAGAAGTAGCCTATGGCCTTCCATCTAGTCTTAGAGATGTCATAATAACAATTGTTTTAAAGAAATCATGCCAAATTTTATCTAATTATGTAATTTGATTGTATTACTTTATATGAATATTTTTTTATGTTTATGATTTAAAAGTTTATGTGAGTATACTGAGTTCACAGATGGGAGACAGTTTTGAAAATAAAATAAAAATAAAAATGCCCACTTTAATAGTACATAATGCAACAAGCCTATAATGGCATTTAAGATACTACGTCACCCTACAATACCAAGGACTGAAGATGGCATATTAATTGGTGCCAGAATGCGCATATTTGTAATGTCTATAAAAACCAGAAAGTAACAGATATACGGATACAACAATTAAGCAATATCTATTGATTATTTACATATGTACATGATCTACCACAATTTCATCAACAATCAGCAAATAGTAAAATACTACTATATATCCAGTGGAGTGTATAGGACTCATAAGCTACATAACCTGCTGTAACAACATAACTAAGATTTTAAGCTAATTTAAAATTTTTAATGGTATTTTTTAATCATTTATACATTCGTAAATTGTTTGTACTTTAACGTAATTTGTTACTAATATTAAAACCGACTTCTACCTAATTCCTTTTTTCTTAGGTGTATAATTGTGAAATTAATATTTTATAATTTATATTGTATACTTACATATTAAAAAAATCACTATACCATAGCCCACGGTCGTAAATACTTAATACGATTCTTAAAAAATTGCATGACCTTATATATGTTTACTGTTCTGTAGCTTACATTAGTATGTAACTACAGTACCATCGTAGTCACATGGATGTACTCATATAATTTAAGAATATAGTTTAAGCTTATCAACAATAGTAAATTAAAATAGTAATTTGCAGTAACCTTGTATCAGAAAACACTTCTGTTTGTGTTTTTTTTACTTTGGGGTTGTTCAGTTATGTTGTGATCTTTTTAGCTGTTAATATTTTTATTGCTAAATGTTTAATTTTATTATGATGGATGGTTGGTTTGATTTCTTTCTGCTTTTCGCCCGTTTTCAGGGGGCCTTGCATTCTCTTCATTATTTTTAAGGACAGTTGAATTTCTCTACAATATGTTTTTTATATTGTTAGCTTTCTTTTTTTCTTCTTGTTTCAAACATTCCTTCTTCGTTTTCGCCATTTTTAAATCCTCTTAAAGGATCATTGTCCATATCTGGACTTAACTAGCAGTGGTTTTTTAACGTCATAATTCCTTATTCTTCGCTTCCTGCAAGTTAAGGCTTCTTTATAATTGATATTAATTGCACAGAAGCAATTTTTCACATTTATTCGTCTCAGAAAAGGCTGGATTCGTTTAGTGCTTCCACCAGGCATTTCTACATGAATTGACTATCTTGATTATGACCTGATTTGGACTTCAGGACTATTTTTGAGGTAATATTAGCTACGAAAGGAATCTTATTACCTAGTGAGTGCATTAAAGCTCTAAAATTATTTCATACAGCTAATAATATTAAATTGATTTTATTGCAACGTAGCTGTATCTACTTTAACACGCAATATAAATTCAGTAACATTATTATTGCGCATTATTTGGTGAATTAAAATATCACAAGATTGACTGTGAACCTTAATACGGCATATAATTGGTACATGTGTGTATTTCATTGTCATTCACATAATTTTATTTGGAATATTGACTCCAAAGGTCCTCCGGAATTGTTATTAAATATATTTTTAAATCAGCAAGCTCTTTCATTTACTGGCGGAATCAATCATCCCTGCTTATAAGAAGACTTCAAGACGTCGATGAAATTTCCAACGAGTGTTTGTGATTCAAGAAGATCAAAGTGTCAGTGTTATCTCACCTATGGTTTATTTAGCTTATAACCTTGTTATCGTTCATTCTAAGCGAAATGTATAGCGTGTGTACAATCTTTATCACCCTTAATTAATTTAATTGTTTTTACAGTCCACTGTCTACGCACGTTATACATTTTTTGGTACCTCCGAGGCCGGATAGAACCACAATATTGTAACACGCATTGTAAACCTACACTCGTTCTATTCCGCCCGTAGTAAACATTATTGAGATAATTCAAGCTGTTGGTGTTCCGCAATTCATGCTGTTTGAACACAAATATCATTCAAGCAAATAATTGACTTATTTGAAGCACAATTGACATTCCTGACTTAAGTCAGTTTGAAGTTTCTTATTGAAAAGGTAATTTTAATCTCATATTAAGTGCTTCTGCCTCCGTGTTTTAATCTGCACGTGTGAGGCCTAATATTCAGACAACAGCTCTTCAAACTAATTTATTAAAAGGGTTTGATATTATTTACATAATTGCACTCACCTTTGTGAATCCATGTACACACACATTATTGTCACATTTTGTCTAACCGCGGGCAACTAACTTTAGTGCTCAATAAGCTCTCAGTGCGGTCAATTTAAGTCATAAACAGTGAATCACGTTAAGTCGAATACTATTTGAACAATCAATTGTCAAATCATGACTGACGTAGAAGGCACCCTTAAGACTTTAAAGGCAAAAAGAACACCTATTAAGTCGAGAATCACTCGCAAAGTTAATTACATTCTAGACTGCGTTATCAATGAGGAAACCTCTCCTCAAGACCTTCTTGAGCTTAAGATTGATTTAAGCAAGCTTGAATCTGAATATAACAGAGTCCAGTCTGAGATCAATGAACTAGCCTTTTCTGAATCCGAAGATGCCTATATGGCAGAAATTGAGAAAACCATACAAAGGGCCATCTCCCATATTAGCAGGCAGATTAATGCTTTCAATAAGTCTCGAGCGGCTGAGGCCGAAGCTAAAGCGGCCGAAGCTGAAGCTAGAGCTATGGCTAAAGCTGAAGAAGCTGAAGCTAGAGCTATAGCTAAAGCTGAAGAAGCTGAAGCTAGAGCTAGAGCTGAAGCGGCTGAAGCTAAAGCTAAGGCTGAAGAAGCTGAAGCTAGAGCTATAGCTAAAGCTGAAGAAGCTGAAGCTAGAGCCAAGGCCAAAGCCGAAGCTGTTTTTAATCTTCTAAAAAATAAATTCATGATTCAAATTCAAACAGTATCTGAATTTGAAATTTTGGACAAGATATCCTATCAAGAGGCCATTGTTCTTAAGTCGAGCCTAGAAAAATTGTCAGATAGATATGAGGTTGAAAGTCTTCAGCATCGTAACATTTACGATGAAGAGGCTGAGTTTCAAGAGCGCCAGCTTCAGTCAGAATGTTCAAGGGCTTTAGCTTATATCAATTCTTCAATTGCAGATGCAAAACTGTTATATGAGCCGAATCAAGAGCAGAGCTCTAATCACAACTCTTCTTTGTCTGCACCTTTACCGAACTTACCTAAATTGCCTGAAATTAAGCTACCAAGTTTTTTAGGCGATCCTAGAGCTTGGCTTGAATTCAGGGATACATTTAACTCATTAATTGTTCAGCACAGTCATATATCCAACATGGATAAATTTCAATATCTAAAATCTTGTTTATCCCCGGAGGTAATGACTGTAATTCAAAATATCCCGGTCTCCAATGCCACCTTTGATGTAGCTTGGAAGACTTTAGCTGAAAGATTCGATAATGACAGGTTAATTGCCAACACGCATTTGGATAACCTTTTTTCTCCACCGCCCCTTAAAGGAGATTCTGCAAGCTCATTGCAACAATACTTAGATCATTTTACAAGTACGGTTCATGCATTGAACGTACTAAATACTGATGTTCCTCTGTCTGACTTAATTATTTCACGTATCATTGTGGATAAGCTCCCAGTAGAATTAATTAAAGAATGGGAATCTTCAATTAAGTTAGGAAAACTTCCCAAGTTGCAGGAATTATTCAGTTTTTTGGAGTCTAGGGTTAGGGTGCTGCAGATGACAGAATCGGTTCTGAAAAGTCAGTCCGTCAAGCCCTCATCTGCTCCTTCTGTCAAGGCTAACCTCTCCTCTCCTAGAGCGAAATGCAATTATTGTAGTAAATCGAATCACACTATAATTTATTGTGACGCCTTTAGATCGCTGAATTATTCATCCCGCGATCAATTCGTGAAAAATCACAAACTTTGTCGTGTTTGCCTTAGCTCAAATGGTCACACTTCGAGCTGTAACACTTTTAGATGTAGACAATGTCAAGGCAGGCACAGCAACTTATTGCATGACCCTTCACGGCCAAGCAATTCTCAAGTCATAAATACGGCCAATATCATGTCTGCCAGTCAGTCACGGCAGAAATGTCTTTTACCTACTGCTAGCGTGATAATTTTAAGTAACGATGGCAGCCCCGTACAGGCCACAGCTCTTCTTGATACTGGATCAGACTGTAATCTAATTACTGACAGGTTGTTCAAGCAGCTTGGTTTGTCGCCATTATCTCAGCGTACTTCTCTCGCTGGTATCCTTTCTACCAATGCAAGCGTCTCAAGGCTTACAGAAGTCTCTATCAGATCTCAGGTTACGAATTGGCGCTATGATACAAAGGCCATTATAGTGCCTGAGATCTCTGCTTCTAATTTCCCTAAACACTTTATTAGTACTAGCGGTTGGAACATTCCTCCTAACTTACCCTTAGCAGATCCCAGCTTTAATTCTCCTAAGCCTATTGATTTGCTATTGGGAGTTAAGATATGTTCTCAAATCTTGGTATCTGGACAGATATCTGCTCCCAACTTGCCTACTATACAGAACTCCCAACTAGGCTGGTACTTCTCCGGCAAGTTGCCTTCGTCCCCTCTTAAGCATCACAATGTGCCTCCAATGCGTCGTGGGAGATGTTCTGACTTGAATAGGCCTTCATCAGGTAAACCCTTTAATTCTACTGAGTCTTCTGTGAATTGCTCAGCCATCATTACGTCTGATGAGGGTATCAGTAATCAGCTTACTCATTCACCCACGACTTTGAAAACTCTTATAGCCAATAGAGCCGCTGATATTCAGGAGACTGCATCTATTGATTCTTGTTCTCATGTCGTCTCTAAGGAAAATCATGCAGATCTTATTTCAAGAGGATCTTCTCCATCAAATCTTTCTTCCTTGCAGAGACGTTCTAAATGGTTGAAGGCTATGCCTAATGTTACCATAGGTACGCCAGTTTTAATCATGGATGACAATATGCCTCCCTTAAAATGGGTTGTTGGCATCATAACTCAAACTCACCCAGGCCCAGACGGTCTTGTGAGGGTTGTCACGGTCAGGACTTCTACAAGTTATATGAAACGACCCATCATTAAACTAGCCCCAATTCCCATTTATGACTCTCTCGACTAAGGCAGTCGTTCATTTTTTCTTTGTTTAGTTACTTTTATTTCTCAACTTTTAGGATTTATTGGTGTTTTTGAAGATCCAACATAACTTCGCATTTCTGTTTGATTATTCCCTAGTGAATAATCGCGGGCAATATGTTCAGTTATGTTGTGATCTTTTTAGCTGTTAATATTTTTATTGCTAAATGTTTAATTTTATTATGATGGATGGTTGGTTTGATTTCTTTCTGCTTTTCGCCCGTTTTCAGGGGGCCTTGCATTCTCTTCATTATTTTTAAGGACAGTTGAATTTCTCTACAATATGTTTTTTATATTGTTAGCTTTCTTTTTTTCTTCTTGTTTCAAACATTCCTTCTTCGTTTTCGCCATTTTTAAATCCTCTTAAAGGATCATTGTCCATATCTGGACTTAACTAGCAGTGGTTTTTTAACGTCATAATTCCTTATTCTTCGCTTCCTGCAAGTTAAGGCTTCTTTATAATTGATATTAATTGCACAGAAGCAATTTTTCACATTTATTCGTCTCAGAAAAGGCTGGATTCGTTTAGTGCTTCCACCAGGCATTTCTACATGAATTGACTATCTTGATTATGACCTGATTTGGACTTCAGGACTATTTTTGAGGTAATATTAGCTACGAAAGGAATCTTATTACCTAGTGAGTGCATTAAAGCTCTAAAATTATTTCATACAGCTAATAATATTAAATTGATTTTATTGCAACGTAGCTGTATCTACTTTAACACGCAATATAAATTCAGTAACATTATTATTGCGCATTATTTGGTGAATTAAAATATCACAAGATTGACTGTGAACCTTAATACGGCATATAATTGGTACATGTGTGTATTTCATTGTCATTCACATAATTTTATTTGGAATATTGACTCCAAAGGTCCTCCGGAATTGTTATTAAATATATTTTTAAATCAGCAAGCTCTTTCATTTACTGGCGGAATCAATCATCCCTGCTTATAAGAAGACTTCAAGACGTCGATGAAATTTCCAACGAGTGTTTGTGATTCAAGAAGATCAAAGTGTCAGTGTTATCTCACCTATGGTTTATTTAGCTTATAACCTTGTTATCGTTCATTCTAAGCGAAATGTATAGCGTGTGTACAATCTTTATCACCCTTAATTAATTTAATTGTTTTTACAGTCCACTGTCTACGCACGTTATACAGGGGTATAAAAAGGACATTTCTTACTTTATCTTAAATATAGGTTGTTTATTATGTAATTTCATTTTCTGCTCTCAAGGTTTCGAGATCGTTCCATAATCCACACTAGTGCAGTGTTGTAATGAAAATCTGTCCTTTAATGGATGTCGTTAAGACACCGTTACGTCACATATAATAAGCGTATAATTCCATTCACTAGGCAATGAGAAGAATAAAGGTTAAGTATTTTCATGAGGTAATTTATTCTCGATTTCGTACCGTAGCGCACCTCATTTAGCAATCCAGACGCGTCTAAAGACATTTTTATGATTCATGGCTGTTATAAAATGTATTATAAAATTTCATATTCATATTGTATGATCGAACAAACAGTAATTTTCACCGTATCTGAACGTATCACAGTTACCACAGTAAAATACCACAGAATCCAACACTGAGAAAATAACGCTGAAGTGAGATGTGAGAATCATCTCGTAATACGCAAAACGTGCTCCTTTTCCACCCACATTAAAGTGAAGCGTAAGCGAGATAAAGTACTTTATTTGTGGGAATGTTTTATTTAGTCCCTAAATGGTGAGGTGTCGGCGTGGCCGCCTCTAGATCCGAAGGTCGCGGGATCAAACCCGGCCGCCGTCGATGGGGTTTTCAGGACGTAAAAATCTTTGGCACGGAGTCCTCCGGGAGGGACTTTAAGCTGGGGGGCCCGTGTCGTAGATTTACGGCACGTAAAAGAACTCTAAGCCTAAATTAGAGCCTCTGGACAAAATTTCCCGGCCCTTTCACGTCCAAGTAATACCTTAGTTTCCGGAGGGGGGTTACCACCTGTCCCTCTGCCCTCTCTAGGAAAATAAGCATAACAAAATTCACATCGGTAAACTCCACTTGGAGCCCTTCGCCCCAACGTGGGGGCATATGATGAGAGAGAGAGAGAGAGAGAGAGAGAGAGAGAGAGAGAGAGAGAGAGAAAGTGGTGAGGTGGGTGACTGTTAATACTCTATCCACTGAAGAAAAAAAGCCAGCACCGGAAGAATGCTCTTGGGGTATGATGTTATAGTACTATACTACTAGTACTATACTAACTAGTATTTGACTATTGTACAACCATTAATAAGTAGGCCTACTGTTAATCTAGCATAACATTCCATAACACTTTATTTAAGAAGGCTAAATTAGAAATACGTTTTAATTCAGTAAAATTTTTATAATTATTTTTTTTCGGGAGGGGCCTGGGCCCCTCGGGCCCCCTCCTTGGCTACGTCCCTGCTATTGACCTAGTAGAATGTTTTACGATAATGTTCATTTATACTGTAATGAGTAGGCCTACTGTATTAAAGTTCTACACGGCCTACACGACCATTTACATATTTAATTACAAGTATTTTTCATATGAGAAGCCTTTTCCTTCACCGCCAATCACGTGTACGGGCTAAAGAACTGCCGCTTGCAGTAAGAGTCTTCCCTCCGTCTCGCCGTCTCTGATTGGACCACGTATCTAAGCAGGAGAAGGAAGAAAAGGCTTGTCATCTGCAGAACACTGTAGGAATGAAGATCTAATGAAGGATCCGATTAACAAAATTCATAGTATGGCATGAATGGAGCAGCGTCATCAGTAAACGACACTCAGCATATGGGTCCGATGTTCCAAGTACAAGGAATTAAACTTCCAATAAGAATAAAAACGATTGTGTTGATTATAAATCTGCTTACAGCATTCAGAAAACTGTTTCAAGCATTGTATCATTCTTTTATAATATTTATAGTTGTTTGTGTTGTTCGCTTGCATAAAATATGGACTACAGTTGTTTGCTACGAATTAAATAAGAAATTAAGTGGGCGTCATTGGCGGCAATTTATAGTTGTTAAGGCATTCCATTCACTAGGCAATGGGAAGAATAAAGGTTAAGTATTTTCATGAGGTAATTTATTGACGATTTCGTGCCGTAGCGCACCTCATTTAGCAATCCAAACGCGTCTACAGACATTTTTATGAACCATGGCTGTTATAAAATTTCATATAAACTCCCACCACCTTTAGTACATTGCCCTAGCTTCATTGTGAAACAACACAAACAAGGGGTATACTCGGATTTCAGCCTTGTCTTGTTGGAACAGTTAGAATTTCATGAAGGCAATGAATTTCGTATATTGTTGCTTCTAGATTTTCTTAAAATTTTAGCTAAATATGTGTATTGCATAATAGTAGACTTCCATTCCCTATATTCCACAATTGAAAAACATAGAAGGTAAAGTGCACCACCAAAGTCGAAATTAACAACAGTATTAATATATAATTAAGATAAATGACTTCTCTGCAAGCTAGAGCTTACAGTTAACGACGTCTAGAAATATAGGAAGGAGTAGCCTACTAAAGACTTCAAAAGGTTGGTAATTTTTCCCAGAGACACTCTTGCTAAATTCCAGAAGGAAGAATAAGAATGGAGTTTACTCCGGAAAAACTGAACAGTGGATCATTGATCTCGCGAGTATGTTCTGTTCCTTTAACACTACTGCTAAAATTATGTAAACTTGGTGATATTCAGTGTACTGCCATACAACAATTATGATTTTTACACTGTATAGACACCTATTTCTATCTATCAAGCAGTTGTTTTTAGACGAATTCAGAGCAGAACAGAATGTTTAATTTGGATCAAGTGAGACATCTGTCCCATAAATATTACGAAATATTTAATTTTCCATCTACTCATCATCCATCTGTGATATCACACAAAGACGTACACAACTTTACTTTTTGTTACAGGTGTGATGCGTATTTCTATTATTGTTCTCGTGACAACAGGAATTCGATTCCATGCTATCTTTGATTACGTGTTATTTTAGAATCACCACTTCGTATTTACTTTTTCGACACGTATTTTACAGGCAGCAATTATTGGAGTTTCCTCTGCTTTCTAGTATAAAAAATTATGTTGTGACACTATTTTCCTTGGCTGATCATAGGCCTAATTTAATATATTGCAAGTTTACTTATTTCTTTTTATACATCCTGAAGTTATATTTTATAACAACATAAACGGTGCGATATATTATTAAGCCAAAACAGGCATTCCCACAATTTAATTTGCGCATGAGGCGCTAATCACCTTGCACCGCGAAGCTCGGAACCTCGGTTCGCAAATACGACAGGGTTTTAAATGGCTTATGCTTGCTCTATCTTTCTCTATAAGTTCGAACATTAGACTGTGTCTTCTACTGATTATACCAATGTTTATATTATAATCGTTTTGTAACGATTCTCACTACCTTCATTTTGTGTAGAAGGTTGTAAAAAAAATCTTCATGTGCCATCTCCTGTCGTAGGTTGGTTAGAAATTTGGTTATTCCCTCTTTCCCTCTTGGATACGAATTCAAATAGAGAAGCTGTTGACTGATGAAACCAAGTTTTTAAATTCTGCATCCAAGACATTTTTCTTTCTCCTGGACCTCTTTTACCAATAACATTACATTGTAATATTAATTTTAACAGATTTTTTATTCCTTAATTTGTGGCCAAAATACCATAGTTTTCGTTTCTTTGTTATTTAATACGTAGAATTTGGTGTTCATTCTTTTTAAAAATTATTCATTTGTCAATATACAGGATGTTAATGAATAACACAAACATTTTACCTGTTTATAGAGGGGACATCAGGAGATGTTTGCTCTATGACGTAATATGTGTATACTACATGGCATTAAAGTCTTTACAATTTGGTGCTCATTAGTCAATAATGAAGCGAAACAGGGTTAAAATATTCAATAAATTTACTTCATGCCTTCTTAGTGATCAATAAAAACCCGATTCTTAATCATTAATCAACAGCTATATCGTAATTTAGTGTTTCTATAATCTGCAAAATGTACAGACTAATCACATGACTGGCCGCCACTGCATTAGTACTTTTATTCATAACTCCCGTGTTAACAACAAAGTTCCTTTGTTTTGCATATTTTCAAATGTTATAAGTCAGTGGCGGCCATGCCCTGAGAGATTTTATGCTGTAACAGAAAAAATTGAATCCACAGAGCAAAAATCTCCTAATAAAAGTTGCTTCTCTATGTCCCCTCTATACACAGATAAAATATTTCAGTGTTTCTCAGTAACAACCTGTATATCCATTAAATTTTCATCATTCTCCTGTATCACCACATTCCATGATATACAGCTAAGTTGGGACTATCTGGTAGTTAAATAGTTTTTTCCGTAGTTGTAATTTTAAATAGTCATTTTTCCAAAGACGTCCCTAGCTTGTCCTGTTTTACTTTTTTATTTATGAACTGTATTTCCAATCTTCAGTTATTCTTGTTTCAAAATATTTGTAGGACTCGATTTGTTCTGTTTCGTTGGTATGGTTTCATTGTTATTATTATTATTATTATTATTATTATTATTATTATTATTATTATTATTATTATTATTAATATTATTATTACTTCTTTTTATTTTGTTTAGAAATAGATGATTATGTTTCTATTATCATAAAGTTGAGTAACTGGATATTTTATTAATAAAAATTATATTTAGATGGAAGAAACGCATATTTTGCTGGCCATAAAGCGTAAATACGGCTGCCCTAGTGATAAACAATGTAGGCCCTATAGTATTGTTAGTATTCTCTTAATGTGGAACATATTTATACAATTTAAATGAAATCACTGTACAATGCTCTTTATAATTAACTGCTTTGCTATAGCGCTGTCTTGTCTTTTCCTTCGAAGGATGGGGGGGGGGGGGGTTTACAACTTCTGCAAGCTCGATTTGATTTCTATTTCGATAAGCCATCATAAAATTGTATCAATATATTTTTACTTGACACATTAAGAAGTAAGGGGCGTTGTAGCAGCTCATATATTAAAGTGTACCATAAACAGTATTATAAATGCATTGTTTGTTCATAACTTAATGCAGTGAATATTAATTTAATTCTTATAAGCAGTTTATATCGCTGGCAGTGCACTAGCGACGCATTCCGTAGGATGTATGTCTTCATTAAATAGATCGTAATGTCTCATAAATAATTTTATCATTAACTGCAATACAAATAACTCTTACACTTGTTACACCTCAATGAAAAAATAGTCACACGTAACAGGCTGGTGAAATACTTTACTTATCTATCTAGACAACTTGTTAAATGGAAGAGAAGTTTTGTAAGAGTCTACGTGATGTAATTATTATATGGATATGATTGTTTATCGTTAATGGGATATAAATGAGATTTGTAAAACGTTCCCGTCATTTAGTTCATTTATCCACTCACTAATGGTATAACAATCAGTCTCTAAGCAACCAATAAATCTGGTTGCTAACATGCATTTACAGAGAGGAAAATATTTTTCTAGTTACTTTTTGTTTTCACTGTTTATAATTGTAGCTGAAACGTCAGGTCAAGAATGAAATTAATCTTTCGCTGCCTTTTAATGGTACGTGGACTGAATATGGTACGGAGTGATACCATCACTTGCATAAGTACGTTCTACGTACAGCTATGTCGCGGCATTTTTTCCCTCTCGAGCTGCTACAACACAACTGTTAGAGGTCAATAGAATGTGGGGATATGTTCTATTCGGAATTACATTCTAAGATATATCAGTTCTTTAATTGGAACAACGACACAAGAATGCAATTTTTCTGTTCCCTATAGCGTTTTGAAGGACTTGGTTGAAGGTGGAGCACTTGTGTATCCTGCTTTGTACAGATACGATTCTACATTCATGAATTATATTAACTTACAGGCTTATTATTTATAGCTGATAACTTTTTATTTAAAAAGCCATTTATTTTGATATTAAAAACTTATAAAATTTATGTTAACATTCTATTTTTAATGTTTGCATCTAGTTCTTTCCTATTTTGTTATTTCCCCCTTATCATACCTTACTTCTATTTATTTATAACTTTACGTTTTCAAATCATGCCTGTTTTATTGTATTATGTTATCTTACCCTCCGCAATTATTGTGTCTCTCTCTTAGTTAGGCTATATGATCTCTTTTGAATGACTTCCCTCTTTTCCTTCTTCGTCTATTTATAGCCTATACCAGTATATTTTTTGCTTAAGAGACCCTGGAAATGCCATCGTCACTCTTTACGTGTGATGATTGTAGGCTTATAGGCGATTTTTCTTTTCAATCCAAGTTGCTTCCTCCGCACTTCATGTAGCATAATTATACTTTTTCTTTCTCTACTAACTTATTAAACATTCACTCTTTTATGTACAGGTAGGGGGAAAAGAAGATCGACTCTTGTAGCTGATTTCAGAGCCTTGTAAAACGTAAATAAATGTAAAAGATGTAACGGAAATTATTGTTTCCCAAGCAATACAAATTATGTGAAATTATTTCTCAATTGATTGTCTATATTGTCTAGAACAAATTTCAATACATTCCCTGCTATCCTGTGAATACCGTTAGTGGCTCATATCAGCAACTTAGATATTTTAGTCGGTCCGATTCCCCCCCCCCCCCCCGTACCGTATTGTTGAATTTATGTCTTTATGATGTAAGTCTAGTTGATAAATGTATGACATTAACTCTTCCAAAAAATTAAAACTTTGTTATTAAACTAGTTTAGTATACAGGAAAAAGCAGAATGTTGTTCTTTTCTTTCTTTATTTCAATGAATTCCTCGATGTTCAAAGCTCTAATAATGTTATCCTATGGCCGCTTAGGTATTTCTGCAACGCCTATTGCACAAAATTAGATATTGCGGAGGTCAAAAGTTCCAAAAACAAATTTAAATAAAACATTTCACCGGATACCTCATCAGTCCGATAGTAATAATTATAGTAAAAAATATATCCTTTAGATAATTCATCACATATTACATTAGTTAATAACCCATGCGACTAAAGTAGACAGAATTATGTAGCTAGATTGGGAGATACCAGAATATTGCAGACGATTTTGTTGGCAAAATCCTGTAGAAAATAAGGAAAACTTGTTTCAATGAATTTTAATAATCTGTATTAAGCTTTTTGCATGATTCTAGCAAGTTTTTCTATTACGATTTAGTAAAGAAGCACGAAAGAGTGTAGTAGTTTTTCCGGGGTGCGATTCTCTATGGGTGTTTTACTTGTTTGGGCGCCAGCTTTTAAATATCCTATTTCTCAGGCACTTAAAACGCTTATTTATTCCTTACCCCTTCCTCGGCTGCCGTCGATCCTCAAGCACTCGAGACGTCCGTCCTCAGGGAGACCAACAGATAACATAGTGATGATGAAGAATTGCCCAGGAATAAGTACACGTGTTTCTGTTAGCTCTAATACAAAACAATTTGCACTTTATTGTATCCACTTAATGCATAAGTACACTGGTAATGATGAGTCACAGTAACTTGGAATATCCTGGAAATCCGGCTACAATGGTGATCTCAGAAATTACGATGTAAATAAGTTTGTGTTATTGGTCATGTGTGCATAACTACACTTAGGCCACAGCGAGCCTAAACCACTATACGCCTTCTGGCATATATCTGAGCTAGCTACTTCTCTACGGCGTTCTATGGGTGTAGTTGTATACTCCCAAACCTATAAAGCACTTGGGCAACTTACTGTAATTATTTTTACTACCCTAACACACATGACTCCTTCTTAACAAAGTCCTCCATCGAGCGGAGTTGGGAACTACGTGGTCATTCCACTGAAATTATTAGTCGAGTGATGTCTCAACATCATGAAGACAAAAATCAACTGACTATTTTGTCATCAAAATACACGCCCCTCATAGAGTCTAATTGGTCACATATACATTTGACAATATTACTGGCTATCGCTATAATTATAGCTCAGCCAATGATATCGTCAGCCTTTTGAGTTTGCAAAACGCCGACTTTCACACATTAATTATATTTACTTGCTAAAGTTTCACATGACCCATGTTCATGCATTAAAATCATAACTTAGAAATCACCTTAAATATTACCTTACGTCTTTTCACTAGCACATAACCATGTCTTATCTTAAATCTATCGGCTTAAACTAGAACCTCACCATTTCTACAGGTATCCAACTTATTCTCATGGGACAAGGTTTTTATTGCTGGAAGCACTTAAACAATATTATACTCCATTGAAACATTTCCTCCCCCATTGATTCACATTCTTTTATAGTTACAAAGCGGCAATTCTATCTCTGCTTGTAAATCTCTAGTTTGGTAAAGACCGACTTTATTATATCCCAGGTAGGCCTACAAGCCTCTCTCCGTGGGAAAAGGAACTTTCACCAGATATGTAAAAATCATCTTAATGTACCATTGCATTACTTTGCTAACTTGCTATGAGTACCAAATAATTATAATTAATCTAGTTGTTAATTCATTCGAATTAAGTGTATTGTTTAGGCCTTAAAGAAAACCGCTACACGTGCCCCGAGATAATACCAGGTTAATAGTCTGATTGTACTCTCTGATTATGTAACATGGCGTTAACTCGCATCCCACCGAAACATACTAGACAGGCACCAACGACCTCCATCTACTGTTGTACAAACAGCTGAGTCTACACATTGTTTACTAACAAACTCATGTTTACTTTTGTCACCTCGAAGCTTTCTACCTGAGTGACGTACCCTTCTCAGCTCTTGAAAGAAATTTTACCTGTTGTAAGATTGTCAATGGCTATAACCCTCTTAAACTAAAAGTACATAAACATTACCTCACTCAATACAGACACAGTATTAAACCCTGTTATACAATCAATCATACATTCTACTTCCTACATTCTTCTAGTGATGTGTCAACCTCGTGCAACAACACACACGATTTACCGTTATTTATTTTCACATTCCATTTAGAATAATCACAGCGTCGAATGTGATGCGTAACATCTGTGGATTATGTTAAATTTACTTACACTTATTTTCTCTTCTTTTTAACAACTATTCCTTCACCTTCAGCGTAGAAAATAAATATATATAAGCACTTCACATGGGAAAGATCGACCCTCTGTCTATTGCTCACATAATCATCTCACTCACTCCACACAAAATTTTCACACAAAAGAAAACATCTTTACACTTCAACAAATACAGTGATAGTTACATTTTCATGTCAACTTAGGATTTTTGCACTCAGTTTGACAAGACTTATACAATATATCCTTACTCCTTGTACTTTTTTTAAAAAGGGAAAGATTGAATCGACCTTCAATTCGGTTCTTTTTAGGATCGGAAGCCTCTTTGTTTACTAGAAACCATATCCCTTGTAATAGAAATATATTTATGCCTTGAACAAACCTGAACTACCCGATAGGTAATTGTAACGTGAAATGTTATGTGCACTCCACCTCTAAAGTAATTACCCTCTTCACTTTGTTTACTTATTATATTAGCTGATAACGCTGCAATTCATTTTAAAAACTATCCCTCTTATTCAAAACATCTTTACTATGTTATTATTAACGTACCGTACAAAGAATCGACCTAGGAAACAATTATCAGGGCTCGTCGCAATGCATATATTTAATTCCTTCACTTTGAACTTTCTACTTTATTATTTTTAGAAACTTCATTATTATTTCCTTTTAAACAGACTTCACCAGTAGTATATATATATATATATATATATATTTTTATATATAATCTTAAACTGTTCCAACAAAATTCTCGCTAGACAACTCATCATAATACTCCTGTTATCCACTCAGTATACATATTTATTCAAACACTTGCGTTCATCAAATTTTCGATCTCAAATAACCATAACTTCACCTCAGAGCATTTATAATTTATCATTTCAATATTTATTTTATGCAATTTCTTTTTAATGGCACTGCATGACATTTGAATTATGGGTGTTTATTTCCTCCGTTTTCAAGCTACACAATGTTCTGTAACTAAGCTTCCTGCTATGATTGTATTGGCTTTTTCGCAAACATTTCGTCTTACAGCTCTCTTTCTTTATCGTGGGTTATTTACGGTACCTCTGTCATAGTTTTCATAAATACTTACTTCTTCGCTTTCATTTTTCACGTGACTGAAATAACTTTTTTTTCAAATCTACCGCCTGTACACGCACCGCGTCCTGTTATGAGACATTTTCATCGGAGTCCCGGCTCCCCTGTTGATGTGATATGAGTTATCTCGAATATCATCACCAATTAATTCTACAGTCGTGCATTTAGCTACGCTGTCTCCATTTTCTGCTTCTAAGCACCGTGAGTTCTACGACTTCACTGCTGAGCTACTTTAATAAATCCGTCGCTTCGACGTCTTTTAATAACACGTGGTTCTTGTAACCACCCCACTCAACTTCGTCTCCTCTTTAAAGAATGGCACGCGTACAAGTAAATAACCTTTTATGTATTACCTCAACATACCCATTTTCACGGTTTCTTCTTAAAAATCAACTATTGACTTGAGGTCCAATAAATAAATCACAACCCAAAATAAACCGATTGTAAAGTTCTTCACAGTCAACAATTGCATCCTGAAAAACGTGGTTCCCAATTTTTTTTATTATTTATTTTAGCCACCTATTTCATGTCTTCGTGCTACATGCATCTCGTATATATTTTCATTACAAGTGTTTTCAGTATACTGGTCTCGCATTAATTTCCCTTATAATATATCCACACTTGATTTTTCTTTATTTATTTGTTTATTTATTTGACATTGCAAAACATCTCCGCTCCTGATATGTTAATCCTTACAGCCTATTTCTTGTAGGTAGTTACCCTAATGTTTACGTGGATATTTAAAAGCTTGGTGGGTCGCCAACCCTTCCGGCTACCTGCCCGTCTCCATCTGTGTTTACATTTTCGGACTCGCGTCCTATTGTCTGAGGATTTAAAATTTCCCCGTCTAACTGGTTATTCTCAGATTCCGCATTTCCACGGCCAAGACGTCCTGACCTTTGTCTGTCTTCATAACAATCCTTTCCTGTACTTACATCGCAACTCAACAACAACTTGATGGTGCGACTACATGTTGTCAGACTAGCCACCGCTAAGACATTATAACTCCCCTGTTCGAAAAGCCTCGTATGACGCAACGACTTCGACACCATGATCATTTTGTCTTTTTCTGGGACCTGTTTCTGATAAAGATACCTATCTATGCATTTTAAGAACGCTCGAGGGGTTTGGTTAGTGTTCTCAGCGTGATCTGGTAATGAAATCTCACGTAACAAGGAATTATTGACATAAATCTTCTCCTTACTGATTGCAGATACCTTTACACTTTCACCAGGCCCAGCAGTGATCTGAGTGAGGTCAGAACTAGGGCCTGCTTCAAAAATGCTCCCGCTAGTCATATCTTCAACTGACTTCATCGTGATGTCAATACTTTCATTCTGATTGACTACAGAAATGCCCTGCGTGACGTCATTCTGCCCACTGCTCTCTCGCGACCTTACACTATACGCCTCTTGCGATGAACCAGATATTTCTCTGTCCATGCATACAACATTTTCATTTTGTTTATCCCCTACCTGTTTCACTTTCGTCTCAACTTTTTCATTCATCCTAACTTCAGCTTTATTAATTTGATCCACTACTTTCTTTATTTCAAGAGTAACCCTTCTCTTACATTTCTCATCCTGAATATTTATCTTATCATCCAGCTTCCCTAATAATTTCTCAAACCTCTCATTTGTCTCTTTACTATTCTGTGCAATTTTCTGCTCTAGTTTTCCATAGTTTTTCCTAACCTGCTCGTTACTGGCTTCAATTTTATCATTCGTTTCCTGAATTTTATTGTTCGTTTCCTGAATTTTATCATTTATATTTTTCATCATCTGCTCATTATCTCGCTTTAACTGTTCAGCTAACTCTTTATTATCCTTAGACTGTGCCTTCACTTCCCCCAATAGGTTGGCTAACATGGATCCTATATCTGGTGGAATAACAAGGTTCGTGTTTACATTTTGACTTGGGGTCTCTGGACTTCTTTCTAGGTCAGGGTGAACAATGCCTTCGCTCTCAGCAGTCCCCCCAGCTGTTTCATCTACCTGGTTCACTACCTCATCTCCCTCAGACAGCCTACTCCCTAAAATCTCATTTTCTGGAGTTCTATCATCTATCTCACTGTTAATTTCGGGTTCCTGGCTGAAAAAATTCTGCCCCCCACCGAGGTCTGAGTCTAAATCCATTTTTGCGTGTTTCTTACGTCCGCTCCTAAGTAGCATATACCTATATTCACACAGCCCTCTTATAACTAAACACACAAAAATGTTTTCACAAACAACAAAAATTACTCTAAATATTTCGCTAGAAGACCTTCTATTTTAACGTTTCGTCTTCCGCTAAAACCTCTTTCACCGATCTTAAATAACAGTGGCGTTATTTAAAAATGGCTATGGAGCATGATTTGAGTGCTGATATCTGCTGGACTGCCTTCAATTTACAATCAATCTAATTTTATTTTAATTCAATATATTTTACTTGGGTTTAAAACTTCAATTTTTTTTTAAATTTAAAGACTTTCTTTCTTTACTTGAATTGATTATGCTGCTATTAATTTTAAAAGTTATCAGCGCTCACATATACATAAAAAATCTTATCTTTTGGTGTGTCATCCCTCGGTGATCCATCGTACCAAGTTCCTCTTCTTTTCTTGCTAATTTCCTTTGGCTCTTCATTCTTCTTCGCCGTTATCGTTGTCTTCTGGGAATTTGTAATTGCTGCCGCAGTTGGTGATCGGTCCAGTTCATCCTTACGATGGGTCAGCAGTTTTAGAAATGTAGTGCTTGACTTTTATCTAGCATCTTCCGCTGTTCGAGCCCCACGTTGGGCGCCACTTGTAGTAGTTTTTCCGGGGTGCGATTCTCTATGGGTGTTTTACTTGTTTGGGCGCCAGCTTTTAAATATCCTATTTCTCAGGCACTTAAAAAGCTTATTTATTCCTTACCCCTTCCTCGGCTGCCGTCGATCCTCAAGCACTCGAGACGTCCGTCCTCAGGGAGACCAACAGATAACATAGTGATGATGAAGAATTGCCCAGGAATAAGTACACGTGTTTCTGTTAGCTCAAATACAAAACAATTTGCACTTTATTGTATCCACTTAATGCATAAGTACACTGGTAATGATGAGTCACAGTAACTTGGAATATCCTGGAAATCCGGCTACAATGGTGATCTCAGAAATTACGATGTAAATAAGTTTGTGTTATTGGTCATGTGTGCATAACTACACTTAGGCCACAGCGAGCCTAAACCACTATACGCCTTCTGGCATATATCTGAGCTAGCTACTTCTCTACGGCGTTCTATGGGTGTAGTTGTATACTCCTAAACCTATAAAGCACTTGGGCAACTTACTGTAATTATTTTTACTACCCTAACACACATGACTCCTTCTTAACAAAGTCCTCCATCGAGCGGAGTTGGGAACTACGTGGTCATTCCACTGAAATTATTAGTCGAGTGATGTCTCAACATCATGAAGACAAAAATCAACTGACTATTTTGTCATCAAAATACACGCCCCTCATAGAGTCTAATTGGTCACATATACATTTGACAATATTACTGGCTATCGCTATAATTATAGCTCAGCCAATGATATCGTCAGCCTTTTGAGTTTGCAAAACGCCGACTTTCACACATTAATTATATTTACTTGCTAAAGTTTCACATGACCCATGTTCATGCATTAAAATCATAACTTAGAAATCACCTTAAATATTACCTTACGTCTTTTCACTAGCACATAACCATGTCTTATCTTAAATCTATCGGCTTAAACTAGAACCTCACCATTTCTACAGGTATCCAACTTATTCTCATGGGACAAGGTTTTTATTGCTGGAAGCACTTAAACAATATTATACTCCATTGAAACATTTCCTCCCCCATTGATTCACATTCTTTTATAGTTACAAAGCGGCAATTCTATCTCTGCTTGTAAATCTCTAGTTTGGTAAAGACCGACTTTATTATATCCCAGGTAGGCCTACAAGCCTCTCTCCGTGGGAAAAGGAACTTTCACCAGATATGTAAAAATCATCTTAATGTACCATTGCATTACTTTGCTAACTTGCTATGAGTACCAAATAATTATAATTAATCTAGTTGTTAATTCATTCGAATTAAGTGTATTGTTTAGGCCTTAAAGAAAACCGCTACAAGAGGTTAGGAAAAGAGAAAGAAATTAGGTTTTTCTCGACAAAATATACTTACACTTTCTTTCAGCACATAATATGAATATGATAGAACTGAACTGAAACCTATATAGTTCGTTTAGCATGCACTCGAATGTAAATTGTTCGTTTTTTTTTTTTTTTTTTTTTTTTTTAGAGAATGAGTCGTATAAACGGGTCTGACGTTTTTGAAGTTATAGATGTTGATGTTAAAACTCATATACTACGGACTTGTTTTTACATCCATATGCTATTTGAAATGCTTAGTTAATGTTGCTGGCATCTGTTACAGTAATGCATGTTACGTATTTGCAGTTGTACTTGATTTTTTAAAAAGTCAAAGGAATTTAAAATTGCATGGACTTGTAATTGATGTAGAGAATGTTAATGCCTTTGTTTGGTATAAAAGTCAGGTAGTTGAAATGTACATGTACTTCATTATGGATACCCTTTGCTACTTTACTTCTAGATAAAGATATGTTTCTCTCACTAGTGTTCATTGTACAATGTTAACATGACAATTGCATCTTGGTAAACTTTTATTATTAACTTTAAAAATATATTAACTTCCATTTGTTTAAGAGAAAGCTAAATATGAGAATTAACACACAGGTTGATTTTCGCAGGCTGAAAAATTCGCTCACTCAAGCAACATTCAAAGTTTTAAGAAATTAAACTCAAGGCCATTTTAAATTTTTATCTTCGTCGTATAGATTTAAGTCATCAGGTTCATGCCACTCATGACTGATTATAAGTTTTTTCTTATAATATCATTTCGGGTTTGCCCTTCAAGTTTGGAATAACACGTTTGTTTCTGTGGATATATAAAAATTCATTTTTGGAGGGGGCTTAGCTGATCATTGGCATGACCACTGCAATATTAAAGCGTCGCCTGCAGTTCAATTTGTGAAGGTATTAAGGAAATAATTCTAAAGGAAAACATAATATAATAAATATAATTTTATAATAATGGCGCACCGCAGACTCATGTGGTGCATTTTCTCACTTTCCTAATAACCTACAAATATTATATTTTTGAACACTTATATTGCTATATACTTCTGTTATTTTACTTTTTTTTGTTTGTTAAACATCCTTTATAGAACATTAACTTTTAAATATACCTCGGGAAGTATAGTCAGGATGTAAAATATGTTTGACTTATTTAAGATATTCTGTAAAAATTGTAACAAATATCTATTTTTAAACATTTCAATTCAATTATATATATATATATATATATATATATATATATATATATATATATATATATATATATGTTTTTGTTTAGTATATTTAGGCTTTAAAACTGCAATGAAATACTGTAGTAACAAATTTGTAATATATTTATAACTACTGGAGGAAGTTTGTGTGGCTTTCAAATTACTAATGCATGACAATGAATTTTCTCGTTAGTAAACGCTCTATAACGCTCTATGCTATTCATTATTACGACTAGCCACATGACTGAGAAACTGTTTTCGCTCACCTGCTGTGAGACTAATTATTTTTCATTTCATTGGTTGTTAACAACCTTTTTCATCATAAGTAACTCTGAATCCTCGCCTCACTGTTCTAAACACACAAAAATGTCATGACGACGTCAATAAAATGGGGAGTCAAGCATTATTACCTCCCTGAATGGCAATGGAATAAGAAAGAAAGATTAGAAATCAATGTTGAAGATTTAAAGGAGATGAAAGAAAACTAAGATACGCAATAGGGTCTGTATCAACAACGAAAATTTTAAATAAATTGAAGGTTTATTCCATTCATAACATGAAGACGTAAGGTGCAAAATTGTTTTTAAGCAATTAAAATCAATACTGCTTCTACTTCGTCAGTTATTAAGTGACAGAATGGTACTTCATGAAATTGTGTGGGGGACAGAAAAGTGTCTGTCTGTCCGTCTGTCTGTGTGTCTGTATGCGCGATCACTCAAATACGCTTTATTGGTTTTTCATGAAACTTGGTATACTATTTTAGAACGTCCATGGGAAGTAACATATTGATATTGGACCAAATCGGTTGACCAGTACCTAAGTAATGCCCAATTTAGTGCCTATTTAGAAAGAATTTATCAAATGCCAATCAGTACTTATGAAAACATATTGTTTTACAGCGTTCATATATGGCTTTGGAAGTTGCAATACATAGCCTATAGGCCTATCTTTGAAAAATAACCCAACCACATATTCCTTCACATATGCTTATCAAACTAGACCTCTGTTCTTCCCTAGGCTATTCCCTGCTTAATGAATCGATCTGGAGCTTAACTCGGAAATCGATTTAAAAAATAACTTATTTTTTGCATATCGTAATTGCAATTATCACTGATTAAACAAAAGCATTCTGTCACTTTGTTACATCGGTTTACCTGATTTTATTATATTATAAATTAGTTTCATTACTTTCGGATGAGATTCTAGGTATAAAGAACTTTAAAACACTCATATTAAAGGATAATTATGCAGGTCTAAAGCTAATCTTCAGGACAAAAATTCAGCAAGAGATTCGAAAGTACACTTTACATTACGTAAACTTTGAAAGTAATTTAGCTAAGGAAGTCTTTGATATGGATGACAACTGTTCCAACGATACCTTTGAATAAACAACTGTATGATTTCTGTGTTTGATGTTGTTGACCTATAGCCAGGGTTCAGATTTACAAAAATAATCCGGAAGTTTATAAAACCGTCTATATTTATTTTTATTTATTTATTTCGCTCAATTGGAAAACACGGAAGCAGCGCTTCAGACGTGCCATACCGTTGAGAACCAAGTATGGTACATAATATGGACAACATGATCACAATGACATTTAAATTAAAAAAAACTATTCCATAGTTTAGTACAATATAGGAATTATATAAAACTAGCATGTGCCCGCGGCTTCGCCCACGATAATTATTTCAAAAATTAAAAATTAAGAGCATAATAGTTAAATCGTTATATTTATTAACACCTAAATCACGTGGACTACATACCACGATTAGATAGAGTCACCTGGTAAAAGCGACCTCAGATTCGAGTTCCTTGGTCCAGAAAACCCCTGTATAGTGAGTTTCGTCCAAATAAAACAATGTTTGACCATATTAGGGCTTACAACATTCAAGCGATCGCGAAAGTTTTATTTCAAGGTATGACAAAAATAGACAAAGCCAACTGTAATTGTCAAACTTCCATTTAATTTAATTCCAAACCCATCTGAAACCCACTGACAACAATATGTTTTAATGTCAAATGTGATTCGGTTTCGATAATTCTGTGTAAGAAGGGACTAAGTATTCTCAAAAACATTTAATTTTCGGCATTTAAAATCAGAATTTTTCAAAATCCTTTCTTAGTGAGCATCTACATTATGAAACGAAGGTACTATCAAAATTCCAAGTCTCTACCTGTTATAGTTTAGGCTGTACGTTGATTCCTGTCAGTCAGTCAGTCATTCAGTCAGTCAGTCAGGACAAAGCCTTTTATATATATAGATATTACAACAATACACCTTACATTATTGAAGCTAAGATAGGTTAACTTACCTTAGGGTGGGTTATATTACGTTTAATTAGGTATATCTAACAACACAAAAAGGATCCTTCCACCTTACTAAACATATTTTGTGTTTCAGAAATATACATAACACTTAGAGAGGACGTTCCTGTTTTATTGTTACTTTTATGTTGTTATTTGAACTTCCCGTTGTACATTGTTTCAAAATTATATAAGCCTAGCAAAATTGTAAAATTATATTTCTATCTTAAATTATGTATCTAAATATATTATATATATTTATATATATATATATTTATATATATTTATATTTATATATATATTATATATATATATATTATATATTGCATGCTTTGGTGATGACCAACTCTAATTGAAAAAACAGAATAATACATTTCTTAATGAATATACATAGGCCTATTGTGGTATTTAAAGACTGTCACTGAGTGTTTAATAACAGTAATCCTTTAGTATTGGGGAAGTGTTCATTTCTTCCGCCAGTTCACGTAGAATTTTGAAATAATTCCTCTTGAACCAAGAAAGAGCCCTGTCATAAAAATGAGCAACAATAGGACATTACCGTTAAATGAAACAAATAATTCACATGCTGAACAAACCTGTCATTTAAAATTATTCATTGTGAATGAATAGGCCTATATATTAATTGTTAGTTTATTTTCTTAAAGATAACGTAACTTAATATTTTTTGGTAAACTCTTCAAATGGCATTCTAGATGGAATGGCATAGTTCCATGACTTTTCATAAAATATCGCCTCAGATTCTCATACTGTATCGATACGGATACTTCTAGTACCATTTTATTGATTAAAATACTTCTTCTTACTTTAATAATTATTATTACCTAGTTTGGAATACAAAATTGGCCTCCTTCAAGCATATGGATTGAATGAAATGAGAGCTGATTCTACCATTTAAGTGAGTTCCGTAAAAAGTGTTTTAATATCAGTTGTTCAGGCCTACGTCTACTCACGACGCAGGCGCTCAGTTAACAAGAAGAAAACATAAAATTGTTGCCATTGTTCATGACTCGTTTCTGTTGCTTGTTACCATTGTATTACCTGGAAATGATGCAGTTTTGATTCCATGTTATTAGCATAAAATCTTGTTTTACACATCCTGTTGTTCTGTTTAACACGAGGATATATTTCACCTCCTAACAGTTATAACAAGGTCATTGTGTACGATGGACTGATGTATAAATATCGTTGGTATGTTAATTGGATAGTCATCGACTTGGAACCTATAAATTACAAATGTTTCCTAGAATTCTGCGATGTTCTGGGGTTCTATGTGCATGCGAAAACTGTCGTTTCGGGTTCCTATGTGCATGCGAAAGCTCTCTTTTTGGTTCAGTACGGCAATTTCTTGGAAACTGACCAACTCTGCTTCTTAATCAGTTTTTATTTCGGTGTATATTTTCACCGGGAAAATGTGAAATTCAGTTTTATACTAGGCATGTAAAAAATCTAGGAATTGTATAAAATGACGGAATACTTTTCACAAAGCATAAAATTAAGTCCTTTCTAAAAATATGTTTTACTCTTTTTCTAGTCATTGTATATCTTGCCTAGGCGTTCATACAAATTCTGTCACCGTAATGTAGGCTATCTAAATGCAACAAGAATCGTCGGCCTGGATGGTGCAGTCCGTATTAGAGGTGTACAAATCTCGATTTTAGCTTGCCCATACCCGCTTGAACGCCAGGCAAGCAAGTTGCCAGCGTCATAGCTAGGAAGCAGGCAGGTTTCTTTAAGCTTGATGGGTCAGGTCAAACCCAGACTAGGCAAGCTAGAATAAGCTTGCGACATTCCTATCAGCTAAACAACTGTAGTTGCTAAGCGTAAGTAATACTTTCTTGCTTTTCTACATGCTGGTAGAAGAAATTCATCGTGCAGATAAATAAAAGGTGGATAAAGTATTAAAAATTGTTTTAGCGTCTGAACACAATTATTATTTTTATTATTAGGTAGATTTCGAAGAAAAATCTACCTAATGACTTTCAAAAAATTCGTTCATATCTTTACGTTTCATGCCTGCCTAAGTACGAAACCACCGCCTGTTAAAAAAAATTGAGATATCTATATTTATATTCAGTATATATATATATATTGAGATATATACATATATACATATATACATATATACATATATACATATATATATATATACATATATACATATATACATACATATATATATATATATATATATATATATATATATATATATCTTTACACGCTAGCGGCGGTAATTTGCAAGATATTTGAATCAAATATTATTATCTTATTTCTAGGCCCAATAGTTCAGACAAGTTCGTTAATGAGCAAAATTGGCGCAAGAGGGTGGTCGGGGGAGGGGGTTGAAATTTTAAAACATTTATATCTCGGCTCCTATGAAGTATAGAGGGAAACTTTGATTGAATAAATTAGAGTACTCCTTATGGAGTTCACAGTGACAACAACGATTCGGGGGTTTTGGGAGTACGAGTGGGGGTGGGGGTATGGGGATGGAAATTCGAAATTTTCGAAACTACGTCTTGTGGGGTATCGTTGAAATAATCTTGATGAGTACTCTACAAATCAATAACTAGTTTCTTGATAGTTCTCATATAAGGCGAGATTTGAATGTTTGAAAAAGTTCTCTTTCCTCTTTTTTGCAGTTATTATTGCGGGTTTGTCATGCCAAGGCTAAAGAAGAAGAGTGCTACGCAGCGACAGTAAATTAAAACAAAATCACTTCGAAATCTACCTCAGCTTGTAGGCTTGCCTAAAGGGATTTTTGTTATTGTTATTAATGATTTTATGATGTTTTCTCAAAAATGTTTGAAAATTTTTCCCATGCCGGACTAGTACCTTTGTTTATTGATAATTCAAACTGTCCACATTTTAGTTTCTTCTCGGCTTCCTTCAGGGTAAAGTTCTCTAAACACATCTGAAGTTCCTCAACTACGTAACTGCACGACTTAACAGTGCACTGCTATACCCAGTTTCATATTCTTTCCGCCAGGCCTTGCAGTTTCCTTAGGTCCTGTGCAACCCATCAAGTTATGAAGAGCTTGTGACTCATAGCGACAGTATTTCTTATCATCGTTGTAATCTGGCTTGCTTTCAAGTCAAGCAAGTTAAAAGCTGTGACTGGTTGCAGAATTTCAAAGGGGCAGGCAAGCTAAAATCAGAATATGTACACCTCTAGTCCGTATCGCCCTGGCTTGCTGTGCGCAAGGTTGCAGGTTCGATCCCGGTCAGCCGATGGCATTTATGGTGCATAAATATTACAGGCCCATGTCTAAAGATTTAGGAGCATGTGAAAGATCTCCTGCGAGACAAAATTCCAGCGTACCGACGAGGCTCATTGGCCTAAGTGCATCCCCGAATGACCAAACCAAAACCAACAATAAATATTATTTTAAAGAAGAATTTAAAGTTTCACACAGATTTTTAAAAGCCGCTTTAAAGACAAACGAAGGTATTCTCAAAAAATCTGAAATTTTCCAAAAGCTGTATTAAAAATATTCATTGGCTACTTGAGTCCTGTACCATGCAACATGAGAGAGAGTTCAATGCCACAATCCTAGAAGTCTGAAATATTCCAGAAGCCTGAAATATTTCAGAAACTGTTCTACAAATACCAGTATTTGAATATGCGAAATTTGTTTTTAAAGGTATGAAATGCATAAAAAATATTAAATTACAAAAACGAAAAAAATTAAAATTTATTCGAATAATATTTTGCCTGATTCGGTTTTGTCATTCTATAAAATGCGTAGGAAATGTGTAAAATAATTCATATCCCGTACTTTACCTACTCATTTTTGACATTCCATACAATGCCTAGTTATTTTATAGAATGCCTGATTTCAAGCATTGTCTGTAACATTTTCATTCTTACAGAAGGAATGTTGTGAAATAAAAAAATTAAATATCTTAATAATCATGTGTTCTTTCATGGCCTATGCAGTTCTGAACGTTGTTTTCTAGAGAGTTAAGAAAGAAGAAGAATCTGTTATTTGCAGTTCAGACCTGTGCAGCTGAGAAGTTACTTTTTCCCTCGATAGTCAAAACTAAATAGTGTTTCAATTCTCACGCTAGAGGAACAGTTGGAAGGTACTTGTAGTCCTCATCTTCTTTATGTAATTTTTCATCTTCTTCTTCTCTCTTCTGTTTCTTGTTTCTCAAATTTTTAGGCATCGCTGGGGAAGCCTTTATTTTTTTTAAATTTATCTGCATCAGAAGTTAAGTTTCATAAACACCTTTCTTATTTATTTCACACTACTGAGTGCCTACGTATCTGTTATATTTTCTTACTAGCCTATATCTGGTGATATAGCCCTTACTATATCTGGTGATGCGTCCTCAAGCTCATGGTTATGCAATTTTCTCCAGTCCCCATTGTCATCCTCTTGGGCCCAAATATTTTTCGAAGCACCCATTTTCAAACACTCTCAGACTATGTTCTTCCTGATCAGTTAGCGTACTTCATAGTAATATCAGTATGAGCGTTATAAGGTTAAGCAACTGAATGTTATCTATACGGTATAGATTTTGAACAATAATGAACAGTGAAAATTTTTTTTTGTCATTCATGTCATACATATTGCTTATTTGTGACATCTGGGAACAAACCATTTCGTTACATATAAAATCATTGCATTTCTCTCGATTTCTACTGAACACAATTGGCGAGTAAGGCCTCGCACTTGTCAAACTGTGAACCTTGTCACTTTATTCGAAGATTCATTCTTAGGCTTCCTGAATGCCAAAAAAATGCAGAGTACAAATAGTATTAGTTGTCACTAACATATTCTTCTGTTAATGCTGCCCTATCAAATTTGTAATACATTAAACAGTTAAATATAGGCCTTCATAAATATTAGAGATTAAATTATGAACTCATATTTCTTATAAAGTGAATTATAAGAAATAAAAATTAGGACCTTACGGTAGTTTTCACACGTCATATGAAAGACTATGTGCTCTTTATATAAAGAAAGTATATTCTTTACATAAAGAAAGTATAATCGCGTAGGATTAAATGGGCTGGACATGTTGCATGCATGAGGGAGGAAACACATATCTCTAAAGTATTGACTGGGAGACCCGAAGGGAAAAGACCACGTGGAAGATCTAGACGTAAGTGGAGGACAATCTAAGAACGGATTTATGGGAAGTAGGATTTTTGGGGGATGACTGGATGGAGTTAGCACAGAATAGGGTTGAATGGTGGACTCAAGGTAAACGCGGCAATGAACCTTCGGGTTCCATAAAATAGATAATATTCCTTTAGCTTGCTTAGGAATTTTCTATTGCCATTGAGTAAGTAAGTAAGTATTACAGTTTTTGAAAAATAGGTAAAACTAGTAGCAACAACTTGTAGCACCTTGTGAGCTATTGAATGCAATACATAATGAACTCCCAGAGACTTGCTCACACAGTCTTATTAACACTATTACACATGGGTAGCTGTTCGAGCGACCGAGGTCACCGGTAGTCTAGTCAAGAATCCAAACGATGGTGCTTGAAATAATTTGAATGCACAACTCGTTTATTCTGCTTAGAAGGGTTTAAGTCACGACTTCTGTAATCTGTGGTATAAATAATCCCGCCTACAGTAGCCGGAATTAATTCTTGTGCTAAGAGGTGGCAAGTATAAAGTGTAACCAGTTAGCTGTGACAATAAGGCAGGCATTAAATCAAGTCGACTTTGCATTGCACTGACATACAGTAGAACTGATAAAGTCGCTGTAGCTTTCGTCTCTATCGCATGCATTAATATTGACATAACAAAGAAACTTTCATAAGTTCTAGTTGCGATATGTGTATAGTGAATTATATGGACTACAGAGTAATAATGTTTTCTTTATACATTGTCTTTAATTGCAAAAACTACCGCAGAATTTTTAAGGGAACTTTAGAAAATAAAAACTAGATTTCTTATTCTGCCACCAAAAAGTAGTTAGTGTTTACCAAAGTAGTTATGAAGTATACTACTGTAGTTACGAAAGCTCACTTTTGTAATGTGGTTTACTAATTTTTTATCTACTGTTGTTGCAAAAGTAGGCCATAGTTCAGATAGCAAACAAAAAATAATAAAATAAAAAATAAACACGAGCGATCTACCTCCCAAGTATATAAGACTGTCTTATAAATTACGCTGCCAAAAACTTAGTCGCGGTACAAGATGTTATTCCGTTAACCGTATTTGGTCATGTGGCATCATAGTACAATAGAGTCCTGATTATGCGACCTTCGATCATCCGACACTCCGTATTATCCGTCTGTGTTCGTGTTATATTAAAATTTGTTCTTTAATGTATTTTTTGTGGACTTCATAACCGTACGCTTAGTATTTCGCGATGTCGAGCAGTAAAACTGTGTAAACAGATGACAGTCAATGACGGTTTAAGTGCCTTGGAGATGGCTCTAATATAGGCCTACGTGGAAGCTAAACCTATAGACATATTATATTTCGGCTTTCATTACATATTTCTTTATTTTTGTGCAATATCCCACGTTTTCAGTGATACAACATACGCCAAGTCCAGTTTAGGTCGGATAATCGAGACTCTACTGTAGGCCTATACCGTATCAGAAAATACGCTATTACAAAAACTTTCTAATAATTCTACCTTACTGAATGCTAATCGAAACAGCCAAGATCACGAAGTGAACTGCATGGCATATTTTAACATAACTACACACACGTTTGCCTTATTAAGCTTATAATTCTGCCAAAATTCATGGATTCATTATTGTTCTCGGTATCTTTATTTGGCATAGTAATTTGTAATTATAACTTAGAATATTCTATGGTAGTAATTACAGATTAAAACTCATGATTTTATTGGTCCATGGAAAGAGAGAATGCGCGTTATGTAGCTATAAAAATAAATGAAGAAAAGAGATTAGCAGGAAAGTGGCCGAGTTGTCTTATATGGTATTATAGATAGTTACCAGATGATGCGAAAGAAACAAGCGGAAGAATTCTAGGAAGAGCTAACATCTTCCTGGCAAGCTGTTGTCTGCAACGTGGAATATGTGAGAAGCTGAGAACGTACGGCTGAAAGGGGATTGAAACTTCAACATAGCGACAGGAACTATATCTACGTCAATAAGAAATATTGACAGAAGTTGGGGTTATATATACACTGGCCGATCTAATGTGGATCAGAGAACCTCGTACAGATGAAAACTAGAATAACATAATATTATACGAATGTTTGACAGAACTTCCATACTTTTGGGAAATAATAAATTAGAAAATCTTGTCGCGTAATGAAATTTGCAATTCTGCAACTTCGTGCAATTCTCATTACTTTAAAAAAGAAAACATATTTTATGTCTGGGGTTTTAAGTTTCTTTTAAATCATAACTTTATTGCATTTAGACCATTTTTGTTCAAATTTAACAAAAATCCGACCAAGGAAAATTAATTGCCGCGAGTTATTCGTAATATTATGCTTCAGCTGTAAAATCAGCGAGTGATAAAGGATGAGACCTCCACTCTGCGTAACAGATCGTAGGTGGGCAAGCGCCAGAAGTGTTGCGCTATAGCACATTCTGTCTACGTACTGGTACTTTACCTATAGTTAAACTTACAAAATATGTGACTGTGATTGATTTAGAATGTCTAATCCGTTTAAAAATAGGTATTTCGAGTGCAACATCGACAAACCTAAAATGTAATTAAATAAATTGTCTTCATCTACCCAGTATTCTCATACTGATCACGAACAATCCGTTTAAACAATATATCGGGGCTACGTTCTAGAAATCCGGAATGAAAATGAACAAAATATATTCGTCTAACCTTCGTTTACTGATAAAATATTTCGCTTACAATGTTCGGGAAATATGGAATATAACTACTTACTTACTTACTCAATGGCAATAGACAATTCGTCAGCAAGCTAAAGGAATATTATCTATTTTATGGAAGCCGAAGGTACATTGTCGCGCTTACCTGAGCCCGCTATTCAACCCTATTCTGTGCTAACTCCATCCAATCATCCCTCGCAAATCCTACTTCCCCTTAAATCTATCCTAATATTGTCCTCCCACCTACGTCTAGGTCTTCCAGGTGGTCTTTTCCCTTCGGGTCTCCCAGTCAATACTTTTGAGATATGTCTTTCCTCCACCATGCGCGCCCATTTCATCTTCCGTGATTTAACTACCCTTACTATATCCGGTGACGAGTACAGGTTATGAAGCTCGTCGTTATGCAGTTTTCTCCAGTCCCCATTTTCATCTCTCTTAGGCCCAAATATTTTCCTAAGCACCCTGTTTTCGAACACTCTCAGATTATGTTCTTCCCGACCAGTAAGTGGCCAACTGGCCATGTCTCACATCCATACAATACAACCGGCAGGACTGGAATGTAACTAAACAAAATATTTGTTTAGCCTTGGTATACTGCTTGCAATGTTCGGGAAATTCAGAATTAACCAAACAATATGCATATTCGTCTAGCATTCATATACTGATACAATATTTTGCTTGCAATGTTCGGAAAATTTGGAATGTAACTAATCAAAATATCTTTGACTAGCATTACTATAACACGGATTAAAAAGTCATTAATTAACGACATGGATTTTTTTTAAATTTATTTTCATTGGTTTACCCAGCGGACAATGTGGACACAACACTCTTTTCCCCTACAATCCAAAACATTTTAATATGACTGTACGTAGAAGCTAATGCTAAAGGCTAAATGAGTCCTACTTCAAGCAAATTAATAATAAACATTGTCTGTAATAAAGTCTGTCTTGTATTTTTTTCTTTGTTGTTTGCGAAAGTCACTAGGAAATGAGTTTATGGCACTTAGTAATAATGAAAGGTCACGCTCGCTCCGAAACAGTAACATCTGTGAATAATGCATAACCAATCAACAATTACATGACCCCATTTCTTGACCAATTGCAAACAACTTTCCTTCCATTGGCCATTGTAGTCCAGCGTTATGACAGATTACGGAGATAGGTAGCTAGGCCTACCTTGGTTACTCCGGTATCAGAGTGAAGAAACCACTTGGTTATTTCTCCTCTTCTCTTTCTCTCTCTCTCTCTTTCTGTATCCTACTCCTTGCGTTTTCTCCCACTCTTTCTACTTATCCTTGTTCTTTCTCTTCCCCAACTCCTTTTCTCTCTACGATTTCTAAAACTGAAACCATTTGCCATCAGAATAGCGATAAGCATAAATAAGCGATAAGCGATATCGATTTAAAACATCAGTGTTCACCATCGATGTTAAAAATCGACGATAGCCATCGATATGACAATAATATCAATCTGAAAACATCGATGTATTTTGACGGAAAACATCTATGTATATTATAAAAAGGCATGGTTTCAGAAAATTAGGCAAAATGCATAAATAAAATGAAATATTTCCATGAAAACTACCGATGAAAAAATCGATGTTTTGGGAAATTTTCTGTCAATGCGTTCTTAATGTCCGACTCAGTATGTTAATTCACTATTCATTTATAAAAATAAATGCAAAAAACTGTAAATATTAAAAAATCGAAGTCTGGGAGAAACATCGATGTAGCAAAAAACATCGATTGTTTTCCATCGATGTAAAAAATATCGATCATCGACATGAAAACATCCATCGATGCTCACTCGACCCTACATCACAATTGATCTTATTATTTAAATAAATCAGTCAGTTTTTGTCTGCTTTAAAGCCTCAGATTCAGTAAATTTATAATTCTTACATACAGTACAGGCTATCTATGGAATAGTAGCCACTTACCCGTCCTTGTACCGGTGACGAAGTATTTTTCTTGATTGTTATTAACCCTTGTGTTGTTATTAATCACCTTCCAACAAAATTGCAAAATAATTGTGAATTGCATTGGAAACAATTTCAAATTGGCAACCGTGGGTGGTGGCCGATTCGATCATGGAAGGTGAAATGTGACAATAAAAAACTAAAATTGATGTTCCAACAGATTTCATGATTGATCGATATGTACTAACTTATAATTTACAATTTAGACAGAAAATTGAATGTCTTTCTAATGTCTTATCTAACCTTGTATGAACAGTGATTAACTGTAATTTTCTCTGTTATATTTTTCAGGTAGGATCGCATCTTGCTTAGAAATCTACTGGAAGTTGAATGAATGAAATGGAAAGCCAAGTTTAAGTGCCTTGAAATTCAAGGGTAAGTGAGCACTGATTAACTGTATTTAACTGCTGTGCGAAGAGATGGACGTGCTTCGGACTGAGGAAATCATCACCTCAGCTTTCTGATCCGTATGATATTGCAGAGATATCCGTTCCTTATTTTCTAAGGAGAAGAAGTAATCTATTTACATCGTTACCAAGTGTTATCGAGTTACCAAGTGTCTGCATCTTTACATTTTTTGGATTTCAGCCTTTCTATAGACCTAAAACTTATTCATCAGATAGAAGAAACTGCTGAATTTATTTTAAATTTACAATTGTGGTACAGTAATTGAAAGTATAAAACATACGTTGAGTAAGAAACATATTACAACCTATTTACCTTTGAGTTTTATATCATATTTTTTCAACGTGATATTTTATGAATATAAACTATTCCTTGCCTGATTAGAGAACGGATTCTCAGTGGCCTAGTTCTGATCAATATTATGTTCTTGAAGGCATCGATAAAATTCTTCAATAATGTAATAGTGCTAAAAATTATTATAGGGCATTAAAACTAAACCATAGCTTAGATTGCTTTATACTCTATTTCTTTCTAAACCCTGTGGATAGCGTCAGAATATGATGCTTCGGAACTTGCTGATTTAACTTCTTATTGTTAACATTATCCAGAAAAGTTACTAACCCCATTTTCAAATGATCAATTCTTGTATAGTTGGGTTCTTAGTAAGCATACATAAATTTGTGTTCATAAGTTATATTTTTATAATTGCACAGTTACGATTACCGGTATATTTTTTATTAAAAACACATAATTTTTTAAATAGCGCACCATATTTGAATACTTTAAAAGAATACTATGCTTGCACATTTATAGAGTGACCTCGTCAGGTGTTGGGAATTATGGCTTGGTATGACATCGCAACTTGTTTTTATATCAGCCGCTATTGAATCTCAAATTTTATCATTTTAGAAATGTTCGTTGATTTTAAAAAGAGAAATCACGAATTTTTACAGTCATTTTAAAAGTATTTAACGTCAGATACCACCGAAAGTCACCTAATTATATGTGCACATCAATACAAATAAATATTCAATAAACCAAATTAATGTAGAGTTGGTAGGGATGCTAACGGTATAACATAATTATAGGCAACTTTAGAGAAGCATATTTCAATATTAAAATCAATGAATATGATGTGTAGAGAGGTTAATTTAATTTGTTTTTCGATATAGCAAATTTGAATTTTGGGCTATACCCATTCTGAGTAAATTTATTTTATACTTAATTTCAATATAGAAATAACTGTATTTTGGTACTCAGTAATTTAGATATTCGCTAGAGCCTCGATAATTATTTCAAGGTGTTCATAAGTTTGCTACCTATGGACATATGTTAATGGTCGACTGGTAAGAACGGTAAAGTCTGAAAATGAAAAGCCTAAAATCCCGTTCATCGTTTGTGTTTGCAGAAATATGTTACATTTTACACCACTTGTATTGTAAATCTATTTAGAGTTTTTTTGTTTTTGTTTTTGTTTTTGTTTTTTTTTTTTGCGAAATGAAGCCGAATTTTTTTTAATGTGAAATAGCACCATCATTGAAACAACTTTCATTCCGAATTTTAATATTGTTATTCATCGAAAAATAGGGTATTTATTCATTATTTATACAAGTCATTTATAATAAAATGTGTTTGTAACTAAACGATATTGTTTGGGTGATGAAATTCACTTCCGTTCTTATAAAGCTTTGCTTGTATTTTGTGTGAAAATATCGAATAGGTTGTATGCAACATCAAAGCATTTCATAGAAGTCCATTTATCGTTATTATCTCTGGACACGTTAATTCTAATGTGATTGTGATATTACATGTATTTTGTTTCGCAGTTGAATCGCTTTAAAAAATTATACACCGGTAGTGCCATTTATTTTACCTCTGGGTGAATTAAGAAGCCGTCATTTTATTATATTTTGCTCCAACAGATTGGAATACTGTTCTATAATGGTTGTGAAGTAAAGCACATTAATCAAATGAGATTTCAATATTGATATCACAGGAATTTTATAGTCATATGGGCAATTGACTTTCAATTGGCCACTCATATATAAGATGTTGTTAGATGCTATCTGAATTGCTGTCGGAATACATCGATCGTTAAGCAAGGTAGATTAAACAAATTTGGAGATGTTTATCTAACTTCTTAAATAGCAGAGAGTCATTTACTTGAGCATCTTATTGGAAACACCTTTGATTCCTATCTTCTACCTGATTTTATCGATACAGTTACGGATACATGAATTATTTGGTTTAACGTTATTTGACTAATTGAAGGAGAATCACTTATTTTATCTCGTTGCCAGAGCTTCTGTTATCTATGTATTCGTTTTCTGCTTTTTATACAAACTATAAAAAATAGGCTTTTATTTAGGGTGTACTTGAATTGGTTCCTAGTTCGTCCCAGAGCTATACTGCAGTTGGTACTAGGTTAATTTGATCTGTGTACTTGCAGTTGGTTCCCACGCTAGACCAAGCCAAAAAATATTTTCCTTTCCATATTATTCAGACTCAGGATTGTCTACTGTCTAGAGAAGGCGTAGTTAGGTAGACTGAAAAAAAGAAAGTTTTTGCTGCATAGAAAACTTCATAATTTTGTTTCTCTATTGGTAAATAATTGTAACATACCTGATGTAGGAATGAATATCTACCTACACTGCAGTGTACTCTTGCAGGGCATTAGCGTTACATGAAAAGCTTATTCTCCAGAAGCCGTGCGACCAAGATTGAGACGTTAGGTTTGATTCTTATCATTAATATGTGAACAGAGCTGCAAGGATCTAATGGTAACTATTTTGGCTATATAAACTATTGATGTATAGAAGAGGCTCCAGTAATTGTTCCAGTTATTCCATAAATTAGTGTATTGAAAATGGAATACATGAAAGATCATCACGTTGAAAAATTCACCTAATCATTTTATACAAACATTTTCGTTTTCTTTATATTTGTAAAATACTTTCCTATTATAAAATTATAAATCTAAAGAAATAATTAAGACTTTGAAAAGGGTTTGAACAAATTATGCTTGGCAATCTCTCAAGTTGCTTTATGTGGGCTGTACTTTGATATATATGTAAACTTAGCAGATTCAAAAATTGAATCTCTTAGCTGACACACTGCAGATTAGAATCTTAATGCTTTATTCAAATTAGCTCAGTGACCGGAATTTTCCTAAGCAGTGCTAGAAAATAACAGCTGTATGCAGAGTAATTAGCATGTTTCTTGTAGGCCTACTTCAGTTTGTACTTCTGATTCTTCAATATTGAAATAACACTGTTTGTATCGTACTGATGCTATGAACTAGTAATTTGTAAAGATCGTTGAATAATTTCTTAGACAATTTATCAGTTAATAGATTATAAATTTAATATAAACAAGTAAAGAAGGTACTTTCCTGACTCAAAACAACTCGTTTTGGGATATTTCAGGGGTTTTCAACATTTTAGTGATTGCTAATAAGGAAAAGGTGTCTTTCACATTATGTGGTGTGTGTGTATGTATGAATGAGTATTTAAGATTTTATGATAAGAGCTTCACTTTGAATTGTAAAACCTTTACCATTGAGAACATTATAGGAGAAAAATTCCTCCGGCACTGGGACTTGAACCCAGGACCTTTGGCTATTCGCGCCAATGCTCTACCAACTGAGCTAAGCCGGAGCTCAATTCACAGCGCCAGATGGAACCTCTCTCCTATGACTAATTGCCCTAATGGTCTACCTCACAGACAGACAAGTTATGTCATATGCAGTACTGCGAGGCACACTAAGTAGTGATTTTGTGACCGGGCTCCCACTGTTATTGCACAGTTGACATTCAAGATAGATATATAAGCATTCATGTACCACAGATTAATGTCTCTGTTGGACACTACATGAGAACATTATAGGAGAAAAATTCCTCCGGCACTGGAAGGAGGAAGGGGCGGTGCAAATAAAGTGGCCTGTACTTATGAAAAGTATAAATCCGACACTGCTTCACTCACAGCAGTATTCCTTGATTGCTCTCCCCACCTAATGCCACAGGCAGCGCGAGTTGTTTACTAACTCAGAAAGCTTCCTATGCCTTGTGCACCACTAACTTGACGAATTATTGGCTAAACCCCCGGGCCCTAGTGATATCACATCGAGCGAGTCACTTGCAATGACGTAAGCAATCGGCACAGATTTCGTGCGGGATCTATACCAATATGTACTGGTATAGTCATAGTCACCCATTTGTAATGTAAGCCCAGAGGTTTAAAAGTGATATATGATATGTATACTAAATTTATTAGTGAAACATAGAAAAACATTTAGCAAAGAACTTTTATTAAACTTTGTAAATTCAAGAAGATAAGATCATAATAAACAGCTTGCATAACTATAGACGAATCAGTTAATTTACGCTAAAAGTTAATGTAAATGTCTCATATTAGTATATTAATCCACAGGAAATGCGTGAATTGTATAGAAGGCTTGGTCTTTCCATCTCGGCAAATAAAAATATAAACGAAAGAACTAAGAGATGGAAATATAACTTAACGAAAAACTGGTGTGTGTGTGTGTGTGTGTGTCAATCGTAACATCATCCAAATAAAACAAAAAAAAAAAGCTAGAAATAATATAAAGACAACTCAACAGAAGACTACGTACGTAAAACTAAATTAAGAATGCATACCTGCAACATCAGGTAGATCATGGTTGACCGGTAGCTATTGTTGACAATATTTGGTACGGTGGTGTAATATTGCAGATTATTGGTTCTTTATTTACAAGTAATCCTGCTCAGGACCTGATACATCTCACAGCTTGATGAGGGGGATGTTTTCATTCCTAAAATTACACTATTATTGTAGATCTTGAATTGTAAATTTTAAAACAGACGCGAACACATTGTGCCATTTATGTCCTTTTTGTGTGGTAGTAGCAAAGTACAAGCAAAATACATAACCCGCACGATGCCGGGTTAAAAAAAATAATAATAAAGTGTAAAAATAAAGTATTATATTATATTATAATACATAAGCTTAAAATTGTTATTATTGTTAATGTTGTTATTATTATTATTAATAGGGTTAGGAATTTTCATGTCATTTTTCACAGAAAGAGGGAAAATGTGCTAAAAATAGGCAAGAATAGAGACAAAAAGTTAAGTTTCTTTGAACTGTTTCGACTAAAACCCTTTAACCTATGTTATGAGTTAAAATTTTTGTATAGGCCTTTACATATAGCCATATACCTCTGTACTCAGTAGGTTGCATACCAGTTTCAGTCACCAGGGGAAGGGAACGCTTAAAGTTATTGTACTTGTAAGCAATAGTATATACAATAAAAAATACTACTGATCCATGTAAAATTCAAACAGAGAATGCACTCTTTCATTTTTATTGGTGTAGATGTGTCACATTTGTCTTCTTTCGGTTCTGCGTTGATTAAAAGCAAATAAGTTCTCTACTCTAAGTTCACTATAAGTTAATATGAGAAGTTCGTTGAAAGTTGAAAACTTAAATGATTGCGCATTAGAACAAAACGTATGTTGTTTAAATTATAAAATTCACCTTGGGAAAGTATTAATGATTAGCGGTACAAGGGAAGAAAAGGAGATCGTGAGAAGTACAGGGGAGATAAAAAAGAATGTCTCAAAGAGTGAAAAAGAGATGCTGGAAAATTACCTCCATTCTCAACTGGAAACAACATTCCATACATTGGTTTCTTCCACAGAACTTCTAGTTTGCCAAAAAAGTGTACACCTAAAAATCCTAACCCTGATTATTTATATCCTGTTACATAGTGTAATTTCTGGCTATCTCAACTCACATGTGACGATATTAACACCACCGACAAAGCTAAACACATAACTGTTATTACTCCATTAATTTTATTACAAAAACGCATAAACATGTTTAAAAAACGGCTGGACAACCCAAATGAATTAATCTATTCAGATTTTATTGTATTTAGCCTTGAGCAATGTAGATATTCCTTATTAAAATTCTACCATTAAAATAAAACAATTCCTAGCTATTCCACACGAACACAGCACTAGTCGAAATAAAACTAGTACATTAGTAGAACCCAAAAGTTTCACTTCTGCTGGTCTAATTCTAAAATCACATTACATCCAGTTTTAGTCAAATTTAGTTATGGAGTCTTTAATTCTAAAATAAATAAAATAACTCATAAATTTGATTTTCATCCTTTTTAAAATAGGTTTATCTTTTGGTACCTATTACTATCATGATAAGTTCTTTTTAATTATATAATTATTTTATTTTTGTCTTTTCCTCTATTTCAGATTTTTTCTATTTAGTTTTAAGGTAATTTTAGATTAAGATTATATTTCATTAATGTAAAACATGTAAATATAAGCATGGAACTGCTCCCGCGCATAAACTCTGCTCTTTCGGGGTTTTAAGGCCGTATTACCTATGTTTTCATTTAATTAAAAAAATAAAAATAGTAAAAATAAATATTTATGTATAGTGGTACACATCTATAAATTAAAATAGTAGGCATAGTGCGAGAAAAATATTTGTGTTACTAGCTTGATATAGGTATCGCCTAATATAATGAAAGAAAAAAGAAACTCTAGTTTTTACTCACAGATTATGCGGTATGAATAATGGCGCTTGAAAGCCCTGTCAGAACATTGTCTTAATGGGGAAAAAACCTGCATGAGTTGCCGCGGTGCTTCAAAGTATGTAGTAAGACATTAAGTACCGATTTTATTGTCTATTGTGCATCCTTGAAGAATCTGCGTAATTCATCTTGATCAACACTTCGGTTTTTATGATGAAAATTATAGCTCTAAGAGAAACAAAAATACAGAATGTAGCATCATGTTCGGATTTCTTACAATGAAATGAAGTTCAGCGATCTCATTACAAGCTACTGAACTGCAAATCGACGCGAGATCTTTCCCCCATTACTTCACATGATTTAATGCTGGTAGTAGATAACAGTCAACCTTATGTTAACCATGTTCGTATACTTCTTTCATATATTTTTATTGCTTCTGTAATTTTGTAAGGAAATTGTGTTTGTAGGAGTGGCAAACTTCTTGTCTGATTAATAGTTGGCAGCTTCTCTTTAGGCTTACAGAAAATCTAATTACCAGATAAAGATTCTTAGGCACTTTTTCATAATCAAATGGAATGGATAATGTTCCAAAAATCTGGTGTGAAACACATTAGGCCTACTTCCTCTACCCAAATAAATGTTCTAACTCTTAGTGCAATATATTATGATGCCTAATATACTATAGATATGTTATTCTTACTATTCATGCTATGCAATTATATGTAGGAAATTTAAACAAAGTCGTTAGTACCGTTTACGAGAAAATCGAGAAAAAAAATACATTCTCTACAATGTAAATTTGAATAGTAAGTCGATGCCAAGTGCGAATCGCATCCTCGAAGGATGCACACGAAGATAAAATCTTATAATTCATTCACTTAACTCCCTTTACCCTAAGCATGGGCAATACACCTTTCTCACTTCACATTCCCATATACAGTAGAATGAGAGGCCATGTTGCAAAGTGCGCATTCAATTATTTCAACTTAATGCAAAAATTTGTTCACCAGTCAAGACTGGGTTTCTACGAACGTTGGCTGGCTTAAAGATATGAGATTTTTTTCGTAAAATATTTCAAATGAAAGTTTTATCTCTTGTTAGCATAATGTACAAAACATAACAAGTTTGTTAAGGCAGTTTTAGAGAAAATCGCGATTTTATATTAATGTAAATCGGGAGAAAATCGTCGTCAATCTTCGAGTCACATCCCCGGAAGTTAATTATATAATCCAAACATAAAAATATAACATTTTATTTTTGTACGATTTTTCGTTCTCGAATATGCTGTTCACAGACACAGTCACACACCAGTTTCTGAAAAAAATGTTTTTTTTTCGATTATGGGTACCGGTACATTAAAATTTGTACTAATTTCATTATCTTTTTTTTGAGATAGTTTCATTCCAGTGTAATTTGCCAGGAGAAGAGAAAGTCACATGAGCTGCTTTATCGATAATGATTAAGCATCTCTACTGTACCTTTTTTTTTTTAATTTCTTTTATTATATTCTGCATGCCCCGTTACCTTGGTAACATTACATGCATTCTTACTTCACATTTTACATTATTTTCCTAACACTATTACTGTACCTTATGGAACCCCACGTATGAGGGGGGAGAGGCGGGTTGGGAACGACCCTAAGCACATAGGCCACATACGCGGGCCCTCTGTGCCAACCCCTGGTAATGGGATGATTGTCGTGCCCAAGGGCCCCCCGAAGCAGATTCCACCGCGAGGCCCCACGGAACTCCCCAACATCCAGCTAGAACCAGAAACCATACCACATGCACCACGCTCACAGGGTCAACTTTAAGCATCTCTAATTTTTTTCATAAATAGTCCCACCAGAGATTACGAATATATTTGTGAGAAGAAAGTTTTAGCAAATTTATCTGATGAAACTCGTTATCTCGAGCAGGATTTATTAAGACTATTTCATGAATAACATGTAACGGATTTTGTAAATAATAATAATTATTTTCTTATTTTGTTGTAAATATTCTGCCCGCTTTGAGATCACGGCTTGCTAAATGAATAAACAGCCCATGCATCGTTTCGAGTTCCCACCGCTAATAGTGCGTTACCACAAGATGGAGTGCGTCAACATCAGAACGCTTTAAAAGCACACGAACTGGCTTGCACCGAATCGAGATTTTGTTTTTAAACAATACACATTTACATCATTTTAATTTCTAAACAAGATATGTTATTTAAAATAATGCGTTTTCATTCTGTGAACTGACAACATGTGACATATTAATCACGACACGTTGATGCCTTACGTGTCCAGTAACAAACTGAAGTTTTATCAGATAAAATTGTCTCCTTCTTGCCCGAGGAAACATATTATAACATAAACGATCGTGATTGGTTTATATCGGAGGAATTGTTAAACGTTATTGGTCAGTATTAAACACGCGGCTTTCAATAGAATAGTCAGTAATAACATTTTTTTTGCCCCGCCTTCCACCCCCGGAGTACCTGGCCATAGGCTATATCTCCGGTCCAACAACCGATTTTGCATTTGTTCTAAGATCGTCGCATCGCAGTAACAAATACAATTTTTTTCTTCCTGACACTGGTTAAACGCATGTGAGGGGAGATGAATTCAGATAGACAAGCCGTCTTCCCCACCCGCCAGTCATGCCACATTAGTCGGAGTGGTGTGACTCCTTGAATATTGGCAAACGAATTAAACATCATATCACCCTTTCAAATTACAATATTTTCAAAGTGGACTCGTCCAGACTATTCCGCATCTTTCAGAGCAGGTTCAGGTAGAAAAGAAAATACTTGTACTTTCGTTAACAGCAGAATCCCAGGAAACTAAAAAATTAAAGAGGAAAAGTACCCATATTTCCTACTTTTGTTAAAAGTACGCTGTATGTTTTATTTTCAGTTACATGTGTTCACTGGAAGCTGAGAAGATGGTTGAAATTGATAGATATAATTAAAATCTGTAACTTATATTGAAACCAAGAAACCTATAATATTTTTAAAAATTTAAATTGTGTTGTAGGTCACCCAACAATAGGATTGAAGGATACACTTTTAAAGTAGGCTAGTGCAAATGGTAACAAGGTAGAACACAAATCGATTAGGAACACAATCTCATAAGTTTGAAACAAAATACGATTACCTACACTCAGAAATCAAATAAATAAAATGATAATGCATTGCAATAAAAATTAAATTAATTACAATTTAATAAACATATAATAGAATAAACGTGATATGCAGGATGATTAAAAGTCTGTTTAATACCTATAATAGAATAATTGACAAAAACGAAACTTAACATAGAAGATGAAGCAGGAAATGAATGTTTCTGAAGTTTTAAGAACATTATATGCTATAGCGATTTAAATTAAATGTCGCAATTAGTAGAACAGTTTTATTCTTTCTAAATGTGAATCCACAAACAATGGTTCCTTGTAATCGAAAAGGGAAATATATATATATACATGGGCGTACGGTGAAATTTTGTTCGGGAGGGGTTCAATGTAAAGTCGTCTCAGCTCCATGTCCTTGCGCACATTGTGAATTAATACTTCTTTTCAAATTTCTAAACAGTTGTTTTGTAATAATTAATACACTGTAATAAATTAATATGCAGGTCAGTATTTGAATCTGTTTTTCTTGAGATTTCTATCCATTTCTCGTTTAAGCTAGTCTATAAATAAAAACTTTCTTTTGAAAAATTATCATACTACTGTATGATGTTTAGGGCACGTTTTTAAAGTCATCTGTAAATCCACCGGTGGAAAAACCCGATTAATGCCGATTACTTCATGATAATTTTGTGATGAGTTCGTGATTACTGTTGGCTTTACAAACAGGTTGATGGATTTCGGCATGAGTATTCGAGTTGTCATTTGACAGATTCCAAAGGGATTTTTGTTTACTAGTAATACATCACTGTTATTAAGCTGAAAAACTATCAACACCACGAGGTTTTGATATTTGAATTTTAAATAAATTACGATAAATCTTAAATAATGCTTTGATATGTACGAAATTATAAAATATGTAACAACCGAATCATAGTTTTTTTTTTAATTAATTTCGTTCCATGATTTCGAAATATTGCAGATATTTCGGGAGGGGTTTCAACCCCCTGAACCCCCCCTTACCGTACGCCCATGTATATATATATATATATTCTTGAGATTAATATATTCATCACTTTAAGTATAGCAAGGTCGATAGGGGTCTAGAGGAAGATTTGGAATGGGTCTGGTTAAGTCCTATGGGAGTCTAGAGGTCTAAGAAACCTGGTTGATTTCCACCAAGGACAAATTTTCTTATAAAGGTTATAATCTAAGTTTTTGATTCAGAAACAGTTCCAAATATTAGTTCTTCACTCATTCGTAATAAAAGTACATTATAGAGATTCATTGCACATGTATATATATATATCACAAGGGTGACATCTGCCTAACACTTCAGGTGACCATAAGGATCCAGAATACAAATCATGATAAATTCTTAACATTATTTAGGATGATTTTTAAACTAGTCGTATCTTACCTAAGAAAACATATTTTAAACAATAAAACAATAGAACAAGAAAAATCAATACTGGCAATACAAATAACTATGTAGAATACATAGAGAGTCCTTCCAAAGGCGTATATAGATATTCTCTATATCACTCCGCAAGAGGCCCACACATTCCAAATAATCGTTCTGTATAATGTAATCGTGTAATTTGAACCTTCAGCTAATGTTGAAAAAGGTATTAAGTGTTGTACACACATTTAATAAAAAAAAACTTAATGTACACATGTAACCCATAAAACCAACATTTATAGACCCTGCAAGAGAAAGCAATAAGCACTTGAATGTAATAAATTGGAGCAGGCAGTACAAGAGCAATTGCAGTAAAATTGCAATTCACTTTCCATGACATGTACGTGATTTTATTACATAGTAATTATTATTTACAGCTTCATGCTTCGCTTATCACAAAGCTGCTAATTTAATCCTGTCAGATGAGATCATACTGTACTTTATCCATGGGTTCTGTATATGAATCTGTTTTGAATTGCGGTTACTATTGTGTGCTTGTTACATCTGTTTACACTGGTTCTAAATATTTCCATAAGAAGATTGATTCCATTTATTCAATGTTATCTTTAAGACATATTTTAACACAATTCTGTTTTATTTTGTTGCAATATGATGCCCTCCCCATTTTCCTTACTTTTCCCTTTGTTTATTGCATCATTCTTCGATTTCTTGAACCTTTTTTAATAATTAAATTAAAGTAAAATAGGATATTATATGAAAACAGGTTTGGTTGCGACATATATATATATTATTTAGGATGATTTTTAAACTAGTCGTATCTTACCTAAGAAAACATATTTTAAACAATAAAACAATAGAATATATATATATATATATATGCAATGAATTCTGTTAATATTTCTCTCGTCTAATTTTGATGTTACCTCTTGTAAATGCAATTTTTTTAAGGCTGTAGCATATATTGTAAAGTTTTGTATTTTTAAAGTGCAACTTTTATTGGTTACTTTATGGAATGTTGTTGCAAAAGAATTTATTACTTTGAACATTTAGAAAATAGATTAATTTTATTATTTCGCTTAAAAAAAGTAATTGAAGTCTATAGGAACAAACTAAAGAAGAAAAACTTTGGGACAGGGCTTATTACTTAGTATAATTAAAAGACTGCTAAACGCTTTGTCACTAAAGCCACTGCACAGATCACACCTTTCAGTATTTTCTGTTTGATTAGTTTTGTTTTTTAATGTGATATAATGTTCATGAGTAAATTTCATCCACCGTGATTAACCCGAACAACGATTTCAAGGGGGAAAAATATTCTACAAGCATAAGGTGAGAACTTTATTGTTCAGTTTCAAGGGGTGCTCATTTGCCATGCGCAGTTATCTAATATCGTTCGGCGCATGATGACGTCGCCCGCGAGGGAAATGGTGTAAACATTAACCGTAGCACGTGCATTTCATACTGTTTCCGTGTGAAGTTTTATGTATTATTAGTTTATTTTATAGCATTATTCGCCAGTCGGTTTCCTCACTATGTGATATGGTCCTTAAATATTTAAAATTCATATCTTGTGCTATGGCTGCGTGATAATCAGGGCCCGGATTCTGATGACCTAAAATTGTTTGAAAAATTACCTATAAAATGACCCTAAATTTTAAGGAAAATGATTTGATAACCGTAAAGAATGACCTTAAATCTGATATTTTATTTATAAAAATTATTATTGTACACACAAAGTTGTACATAATTGTAAAAACTGTAAACGCAGAAAGGATGTTGTAGGTCTAAAAACTTTGTTCTTTGTTCTTGATTGGAGCATTTGAGAAGAAACGTAAGAAAATTGTTTTTAAAATATATCCTACAAAAAATGTTGCATTATACTAACCAAGTAAAAGTGTTCCCTATTACAGGCCACGGAGGCCCAGAGGGTTCCAGGAGGTTGAGGCTCCCAGATTTTTAGACATCGGCACAGGAAGGTGGTAAGGTTGTCAGCCTTACGCACCGGCCGCCTTTACCCCCAGGATTGCTCCTGGTACTCATTTCTGTTAGAGGCTGAGTCGACCCCCAGGGCCATAGTGCCACCAGAAGGATTAGGCCAATTGAAAAACTCCAACGACCTCATCGGGGATCGAACCCGCGACCTTCCGGTTTGTAGCGCAGCGCCTCAACCACTACGCTACGGCGTACCCCATACTAACCAAGTAATTTATTTAAATATTACCCTATGGGAAAATAAGACGACAAAAAAGTTAATAAACTCAATGTAAATGCATGAAAATGACTAAATAATGAATGAAATGACATGAAAATGACAAAATAATTACCTAAAATTGAAATAAATGCCCTAAAAATGCAAAAATGCATAAAATGACAAAAAATGACCTAATAAAAATGCATTTCTATAATCTAGAGGCCATCATTAGGATTTATCTACAAGTTGACAATGACTATGCAGCTTGAATAAAAATATGACATGTCATTAGAATCCGGGCCCTGGTGATAATCATAATCACATAGAAGTTTCCAAGTATGATTTAGTGTTTTAGGTTATTAATGAATTAGGATATTTTAGCTTTTTTGTGAACATTCTTTGCTCAAATAGGGTTCTTTCGTTATGGGCAGGTAATAAGTTTTGTCAAATGCATAATTTACGTAGACAACCAAAATTTATTGACTAACGTGTAAACCCAGTCAAAATATCCACACTCCGCCATTGATTATTATTGTTATTAGTATTTTTATGATTATTTCAAGTTAAAAGCATTGTACATAAAGATCGGCCTTGATGCTTTCCGTTCTAGATACATGTTAGTTTATAAAAAAAATGTATTAAGTAAAATTTGTTTTCTAATTTACTTTTTTCTGTGCTAGCTTTTAACTCGTATATGCAACATATTTTGCACCATTTGTATATTTTTAGTAAATGTTGTATATTTTCCTCACATGATGTAACTTTTGACCCACTTACAGGATAGATAAAATCGTAAAATTTGGCAAAAATATTGGCACATACAACAGCCATAAGTGTAAAACAGTTTGTGATTCTAGCTGCCCCATAAGTAGGCTATGGGAAAACTGGCCAGATAACCATAACATCTTTCGCATCTACGACAGTCTAATCAACCACTTATTAACATTGATGTATACTCACTTCCAGTTGAGCTAGAATCTTGAAATTTGACAAACTTATAGCTTTTAGCCTATAACCGATGGAAAAATTCCAGGAAGTTAATTTTTTTATCTTTTCCCCTCCAAAATAAACTTTGAAACTTTAAAACAGTAGAACAGCATGTTTTTTGTAGTAAAGGTACGCCTATTAGTTTGTTTTGATTGCAATAGTGTTTAAAAGTAATTTTGAATTAATAGTACCTATAGCTATAGCTATTATGATATATATAAGGCTTGATTTATCACCTTTACTTTTGGTTTGACCGTCACATCATCACTCTAAATCATGTATACAGTGTAGGTCTTTACTGCATTAAAATTCCCGCCCATATTCAGAATCTTGAGTCTCCTTAATAGTCCAGTCAATAAAGATCGTAAAACACCAAATAAAAAAAATCGTGGAGCTTTGAAATTTTGCAGAGTTGTCGGAGGGAGTGTCCTGAACAACATACTAAAAGTCCCCGAAAATGGGGGATGAGCGGGGGGCCTGCAGAAGGTCCCGTTTTTAGGTTTTTCGCTTATATCTAAACAATGGTGCATCGTAGAGAAAATTTTGCTATATACAAAAATCAATCTGATAAAATTTCCTACAAGTTTCATCCTAAACATTTCTTTCTATTCCCAATAGTTTTCGAGCTATCTGCCAGCGAAAATAAATTTTCGAAAAAAGCTCTTTCGCCTCACGCTTTTCGACACACTTTGTCTTCTAGCGCCTCAGTCCTTAGGAATACAGAAATGTTCTCATGAAAAAAGGTGTAGGGAAATAAATTCACTTTAAAATGAGTTGTCATTTGTTATTTTGTTTTGAAATGTTCAAAAGTTATAACAATTTAAAGTTTCGTTCAAATTTCGAGATTTCTAAAGAAAACCATATGTTGCACTTTCTCTATATTTAGGGTTTATATCTTTGTATATAAGCTGTATATTGTGTACTTACATCATGGAACTTACACAACCACTGAAGTTGAATTTATAAAAAAACCGATCACGTTACAAGCACAGTACATGTAATGGAAAGTACATTATATTCCATGCAAGAAAGAAAAAAAATAGGAACAAAAAATTATGTAGTTTTGAAATTTGGCAGAGATGTGGGGGAAAGTGTCCTAAACAACATAGTAAAAGTCCCATGGATGGGGGGTGAGCGGCGGGTGGGAGGCACTTTTAAATATTTCCCCCAGTTTTCCTAAATACGCAAAAAAAGCTATGGTTTCTAGCAAAAAACAGTTTATGCGCAATATTAAACTACATAAAAGTTCTTATAAAATGGATCTGAATTATATTTATTAGAAGTAATAGTTCAGGAAATAGAAGGATATGAAGCAAATCAGTTCTTAGAATAATATTCGTAATAAAGGTAAACATCACACATAAAACTAATTATTATGATTATTGTTTAAAGCTTATAAAAATCACATGGTATGAGTGCACGTTAAAAGAAATATAAATCAGGCCATTAGCTGTTATATTTTCCGTTTAAAATATAATTTGGAAACATTTTAATATTCAGAAATTATAAAACCTACTAGGCCTACATAGTACTTTAAATAAATGTTTAGTTGTCTATTTTTTTCAGTCTCCAATACTGGAATCTTAGTCCATTGTATGATAAGTTGGGGTTATATTTTTCTATCTACCGAACACTCAGTATTTATACACATATAGCCTACAACATTGATTAAAGAGTGCCTAAACAACTTATTTTGCTTGGACGTCATCAATTTTAAACTCGTCTTCTTCTAATGGTATACTGTGTGTGGATGAGCATTTGATACCAGCTTTTCGGCATCCGTATCTTCCACCACACCGAGTTGCACAGTAACAACATATGATGTGCAAATATTCCCAGGAGCCACATAGACAAGTCAACATTTATTTAAAGTAATAGGTGGGCCTACTATTCTTACAATTTCTAAATATATCTAATTCCTTACCATCTTTCAAAATACCGATTATTTTTTTTAACGAAACATAAAACGGCTAAGCATTGCAACAAGAACAATAATAATAATAATAATAATAATAATAATAATAATAATAATAATAATAATAATAATAATAATAATGAGTTTTATGTGTAACATTAACCATTAGTAAGTACATTTTCCTAAGAACTAATTTGCCTTTGGCATAATGCTAATTTAATTATCGTCTGCTTTCTTTTTTGTTAAAATATATAATACATAGGTGTATGTAAAACAGAATTTCGATAACTGTCATGCTTCATATCCTTCTATTTCCTGAACTATTAATTCTACAGAAATATCAGTCAGATCAATTTTATAAGAACTTTATGTAGTTTAATTTTGTGCATAAACTGTTTTTTGGTAGAACCCATAGTTTTTTGTGTATTTAGAGAAAACTGAGAGAAACGACATTTAAAAGTACCCCCATCCCCCACTCCCGCTCACCCTCTATCCATGGGGACTTTTGCTATGTTGTTTAGGATACTTTCCCCCACATCTCTGCCAAATTTCAAAACTATATGATTTTTTGTGCGCCTATTTTTCCTTTCTTGCCTGGAATCTAATGTATTTTCCATTGCATGTACTGTGCTTGTACCGTGATCGGATTTTTAATAAATTCAACTTTAATTGTTGTGTGATATTTCTTCACTTGTTTCATGATGTAAATAAACAATATACAGCTTATATTCAAAGATATAACCCCTAAATATAGAGACAGTGCGATGTACAGTTTTCTTTCGAAATCTCGAAATTTGACCGAAACTTTAAATTGTTAGAACGTTTGAACATTTCAAGACAAAATAACAAATGGGAACTCATTTTAAAGTGAATTTATTTCCCTACGACTTATTTCATGAGATTATTGCTGTATACCTAAGGGCTGAAGCGCTAGAAGGCAAAGTGTGTCGAAAAGCGTGAGGCGAAAGAGCTTTTTTTCGAAAATTTGTTATTTTCGCTGGCGGATCACTCGAAAACTATTGGGAATAGAAAGAAATGTTTAGGATGAAACTTGTAGGAAATTTTATCAGCTTGAATTTGGTATATAGCAAAATTTTCTCTACGATGCACCATTGTTTAGATATAAGCGAAAAACAGGACTAGGACACTCCCTCCGACAACTACTACACGATTTTTTGTTCTATTTTTCGTTCGTTGCCTGGACTATAATGTTTCAGCTTATTTCGCACGTAGAGGTTACTGTTTTTATAGAGGCAAATGACAACAATAAGACACAAAAATTGTCTTTGTAATATGTTTAATATCGTCACAAATCTACGTACTGACTATGCAACTGCTATGTAATAGCTCGATCGTTCCCTCGTGGATGACGTCACATGCTGATGAAGCAGCCCGCCGCGAGAAATGGCGCTACCTTAGTAGCTTTATATACCTTGGTTCAGTTTAACTTAATTTATACACGTTTTAACTTAAGAACGAGTTGAACGAGTGAACTCCTAATTAAAATGATGAATAATAAACTTTTAAGGTTTAAGGACCTAATTTGTATGGGTATATAAGCAATCGTTAAGTGAAACCATCAGTGGAATTTAATTTTGAAATCGATGAAAAAAATGCCATTACAATAGCCGGCTTCCATAAATAATAAACTTAATACACGTTTAAAAATCCTCGCATTTCACCTTAAGACTAATTTAGAACAATCTTATATCTCTGCTTTAAACAGCTGTTCGAAGTGCCGAATTTATATGCCAGACGCAGGGAAAAGGTTAATCGCACTCCATTTATACTGTATTTTAGTTTGGACCAACCCAAAGTAAGTCATATTTGGACAAGTTGTGATGCAATTCTGTGCAAACTTTATTTCCAATATGCACATAGGGGAGGGGGTAGTTCCCAAATTGCTGTATTGTTATACCATTATGCAATAATAATGACGACAAAACTTATTGATTTAGCTACTGCCATCATATTCGAAATTTCTTGTCCTGAGTTAAACAGTCCCATGGAGGATATAGAAGAACCCGGTTATCATGTTGACTTGAAAGGCTGTTATTTCAACTTAACGTGGAATCTGATCCATTATGGCTTTATTTCATAGCAGATACATGGCCGATATCATACTCCGTGAATAGTTGGAAATAGAATTATCAAAATCCATAAAAATCTTTGGAAAAACTACTTTCACTTAATTTTCTCTCAGGTGGAATTAATGTATTTTCATAATATTGTAATAGATAGCATTTGTTACTTTCAGAGGGATTATAAAAAAAAAACTTAATGCCTAAGTCTACCTTGAAACCTGATTAAGGAATCAGTGTACTAGGCCTACGTAATAAGGTTATAATATACCTTATAATATGCAAAAATTAGGCATCTGTTCCCACAACAAAGCCCTGACAGAAAAGTGGTATCCGATACTGTGTCATATCAAGAATGGTGGGCAACTGTATATCTCTGTTTTATTATTAAATGGAATGGAATTTTAAGCGTTGTGATGTGGCACACCGCAGTATCTAACTAATTAAAAAAACAGACACTTTAATAATAGTCCTATTTTGTTAACTGCATGACTCAGGGTTCAGTTTAGGGTTCTACTATAAAATGTGGTCTTGTTCTGTCGCCAACATGACAAGGAAAGTTCTAGAATGAACATCCATGTAAGCATAGGCTACATGATTTCATTAGGAAGTGCCGATTCCTTCGGTTACAAATATTATGATATGAAATCACATCATGGCCAATGAAAAAGTCAAATTGTCACAAGTATGCATTAGTTATTTATTTGCATTCAATACAGTAAGAAAAGTCTTATATAATTTCAGCAAAAATACAGGCCATGAAGGTTCTTACGGTTCATGGGGATTGAGGCACATGAGGGGCTTAAGGTTGTTAGCCTTATGAACCGACCGTTTTTACCCCCAGGAATGTTCCTGGCACTCAATTTTGGTAGAATCTGTGTCGACCCCAGGCAATACTCCCATCAGAAGGATTAGACCAATTGAAAAATTCCGTCGACCTTATCAGGATCGAACCCATGACCTTCCGGTTTGCATCGCAGTATCCCAACCAATGGGCCACGGTTTACCCCAATCAATGGGTCATGGCTTACCCCAATATTGTTAGGCTGTACATTTAGAATTTTATTTTTCGAAATATAATATTTATCTGATTTTATGTTCTCAATACAACTACGTGTTTTACTATTTTGAAGGATTCACTCGTTTATTAGAGGATGCACAAGTTAAAAACACTATTGGTGCACATGAAGATCGACTGTGGCCATAATGCCGAATTTTTATCAATGGTTTTATTGCATGGATTTATGTGCTTAATCATTAACTAGAGTTATATAATTGGAACATTTCTGTTTGTTTGTGATTATTTGTGTGTAGTAAATAATTTTCGATCATAAAGATGTCGGCCTACTCTCAAAAGGAAAGTTTTCTCTCAGTGGAAGTGATATTTATAGTTTATGGTCCGATAGACAATTTAACTATATGTGTTAAGAAACAATTAATAATAAAAGGGCGAGACTCAGATAAGATGTAAATAAACTGAATAATAGCGGCGTTTATTTATGACATATTGATGTATTGGGTGTGTGAGGTAATATCTCATTATAACCAGTACAGATTGAAGAGAGCAAATTAAATGATAATTTATAGCGATCGGTTAGCTTTAAGAAAGGATCTTGCCGAATACTGATGGAGAGTAGGTAATGTTTAAGAATAAAAAACATAAATAGACCTTACATTTCTACCATTTTATATAGAAAGTAAGTGCCTTTTCTCAACTCGAGTATTCTTGCGGATGTTGTCATTGTTATTAATGTTGCTGTATAGGCCCTATTAGTTCCGAATCGCATGACCTCGTATCACTTTAGAGTTTAGAGCGTTATAGACTGCCATTGATTAACTTAGGGCGGCACATGTGTAAACTATTATTCATTTTTCGTAATAAAAAATCATTGTGTATTGTGTTAAATGAATATTAGGCTCATTCCTGTTCAGGTTTTTAAAAATGTACGGCCCATTATGAATGGCATTAGTGACGTCATAATATAGGTCCGATCCGCTATTTAATTATCTCTGCAATCAAACCTTTAAAACCATTTCCATATGCTTGGAGTAAACAGGCTTCTGCAATTTTAATGTGTGAAATGTTTGTGAATGTGCTGTCAAATATAATTAGGTACAAAATACCATTTTAGAAAATAAAACAAATAGTTTTAAAATATAAATTCATTTTTGTTGTGCACAGTCTATGAATTAGTAGTTTGAAATTTCGTAAAGTAACAATTCGGTTTCGCTAATTTCCTTTACTTAAATTTAAAACTAGAGTAGGTCTAATTACTTTTCAGTCTAAAAGTGTCATATATTCTGAAAAACATGAAGTAACATCCTTAAGAACTACAGGAGAAAATACACTTGATTTTTTCGGTTAACTATTAAATTACCTAGAAACTACTACATCAATATTTATTATACTGTATAATGGTATTCACGTGTTTAATTTTCAATATATGTCTCAAAATGAAGGGATGTTCAACTTTTAAAAGTCTTCTAGTTTTAAAATACGAGTAGTAGAAGGAGAAATTTCACCTTCTCCCTTTTTAGAAATAAAACATGTAGCAAGATAAAGTATTTGCACAAATAACATGCTAAAGCTAAGAAATCCGACAATTTCTATTCTCGTGACATCATGAAACATATTTATTAAAAGTTAGTGAGGTTTTAATTTTTTGAATTTCTTAACATTTCACTCGCGGATTTGTAAATGATGTGCTTTGTTGATTTTTTACTGTGACATTAACACTCGGAGTTTTGTATTTGAAAATAATTTTTATAGTCTAACATAAAAAGATGTTTTTAATGCTGAAAAATATACTTCCCGGTTTCAAGCTAGTTCGTACATTTGGTAAAAACCTCAGATTGAAATATGATTGTAAATTTGCCATAGACGGTGTTGAATGACTCAGCTTAATGACTCAGCTTGAAAAGTATTGAATAGTCCACAGAATAATTATGATAGTTACTGCATATTTAATAATAATAATAATAATAATAATAATAATAATAAATACATTACACGTAGAAAACCTGTTACAAAGATCAAAATACAAAAATACAATTAATTTATTCAATATAATAAAAACAAAAGAGAAAAATGCACAAAACATGCACTTGATAATTTAATATTCTAAATATATATGTAAAAATATTAAGAAATCCTTAGCCTCTTCTGGGTTCGATCTCTTCTGTTCACTATATAGGCCTAAGCATATTTTATTTTATTTAATCAAAATAAGAATTGTCCTGTTACATTTCCGCTTAGATCTCACTTGCTTATATTACTAATTCCAGTGCTGTTGCTGTAAAATGTTCTTTGATACAGAATAATACAAAAAAAAAAAAAACATAATACGGCATTACCAGCTTGCCCAAGGTATTTCTAATATCTATGGTAATTAAACTCCTTTGAAAATTTGTCACGCATGTTTACATTGTGAAACGCGTGTGATTAATATCGTGGAAATAGGATAAACAAGCATATACTGTACTGTAAATTGCCGTGTGTTTGGATGTAATGAGTTTCTATGCGTTCATAAAGAGGATAGCTATTTCAAAAGAGTTATGCGTTTTTCTTTAATTTATGCTTATAATGGCTTCTTTGCAATACAATGCTTCCAAAATAAAACTTATTTGTCATTATAAAAAGACTCATTCAATTGCTAACTCTTTTTACTTTCTTTGCCCATACTGTAGGACTATAGGTAGAGGAAGTATTGTTTTCGATCCCCTTTCGAAGTTGACGTTTTTACATAAATATGTGTTTTGAGGTTCCTTAAATCCAAAATCACTATTTTCGGAAACATCATGATTGTGTTTTAAGAATGTTCAGTTTATTGGATGATTAAGCAACCCATTAAAATCGTTCAAGAGACTGTCTTTAAATCAAAATATCAAAACTCAGTAGGCTATGCCTTTCGCAGTATTTAAATAATTATATGAACTCTGATCTACAGTACGAAGTTTCTTCAAGTTGAAAGGGTGGATTATTGTATCAAAGTGGGTGTACAAAGATATTCTGATTTCAGAATTATGCAAATTGAACGACATGGGCGTCCACAGGTTGCGTTTCCTGAAGGAATAATCTTTTGCGGTTTGAATTCCAACGAGGTCATTATTCTGAAAATGATTATGCGAATACAAACTATAACCTCTTCTGAATTAACAACAGTTCTCTTTATCGAGTAGGCTAGTAATAAAATACACATTTATGTACACGAGGGAAAGTTGCAAGTTTCTGACTGAAACATACAATTTAAAGTAAATTCGCTATTTATTTTGTCCTTTCCTTTCAACATAAATAAAAGTTAAGTATGTAATTATCAACATCAAACTAGTATTGAGTAAGATTTGTTTAATTTGAAAGTATTCAGAAATTTGAAATCGCAATCTCGGGAAGCCGAAGGTCCCGGGTTCGAGTACCGCTGTCAGATGAAATTTTCTCCTAAATATTATCGTGTATTGTCTACAGAAACATGAGTACATAGTACTATGTACACCTTAAATTGTATTCTACTGTACAATAAACAGTGTGACCTTTCCCCATATCAACAAATTATTACACATAATACCGGAAAAATGATGTAATGTCTTGAAGTACAGAAGATGTGAGTAATGTGCTTGAGCAATGGTGCTTAACCCATACAAGTCTGCGGACCACTCAGACTAAAATTGAATCATTTACGGACCACCCCCACCCCCGTTATGCCCCCTTTCTGTTGTAACCCTTGCTCAGCGCCTTCCCCATAAGCAAATTCAAAGGTGATTAAGTAAAACTGTTTTTAAAACACATTTTTTATTATTATTACTGGCATTAATTAGTGTACAGTACAGCTTAATTAAAATTTTTAATTAAATAAAAATTACTCTTTTATAATGTAAGTTACTAGCTGGTTACCCGTTCTTCATAAGGGTAAAAAAAATTGGATCAATTTTTAGCCTTACACGGGAAAAATGACTTAATGAGACAGTAGGCTACTACTTCGTTTTTCAGCGCGCCTGACGTTCTCCTGGTGGATTCTAGGAGCTGTGCTCTTGCTTAGAGCTAATGTCAAATCACTGCTTGTATAGTGGAGGCTAGACCTATGTAGACAGTCGGGACGCTTTGAGGATTAAGCCATTGTCTGGCACTTAAGGAGTGGTATAGTGGAGGCTAGACCTATGTAGACAGTCGGGACGCTTTGAGGATTAAGCCATTGTCTGGCACTTAAGGAGTGGTATATGGCACATGGTATACTGACTGAAGGCACTCGTCTGGTGCCCACGTGGAGTATGTCAAAAATTCAGAAATGAGCATTGATTGGTTGCACACGAAATTCTATTGGCTGTCAGGCAAGTTCAACGCCAAGAAAACATGCTGAAAATCCAGAATATACAACTCTATTCTCCAAGACACAGTGCTTTAGTTGGAAAATATTTTATGGGGGTACTCACCTTACTTCAAAATTTTCCATATCGCCTCATACAAAAGAGTTTTAAAAAAACCGAGCACCTTATCAGGATAGCCAACATGTAATCTAAGGAGAAAGTAATTATTGTAGAAATGCGCACGAAGGTGAACATTAGAACGCATATCTACTGCGAATTTAATAGTCTTTGTCATTATTAACAAATACACTCTCTTATTGAATTGGACATTTAATAAGTATTTTAGGACAATATCGTTCCTGTACTGCCAGTACGACGTACCGGAGCACATATTTTTCCCGGTATGGTAGAAGGAAAATAATTTTATACCGGTACGCAGTACCGGTGCGTACCGGCCCAACTAAAGCACTGCCAAGACACCCTCATTTAAAGTTATTTACTGCGGATTATGAGGGTCTGTCGGCATTGCCTTGAAGAAAGTTGTATATGTAGAAGTTGGCTCCACTATATATGGCATATGGTATACTGACTGAAGGCACTCGTCTGGTGCCCACGTGGAGTATGTAAAAAATTCAGAAATGAGCATTGATTGGTTGCACACGAAATTCTATTGGCTGTCAGGCAAGTTCAACGCCAAGAAAACATGCTGAAAATCCAGAATATACGACTCTATTGTCCAAGACACCCTCATTTCAAGTTATTTACTGCGGATTATGAGGGTCTGTCGGCATTGCCTTGAAGAAAGTTGTATATGTAGAAGTTGGCTCCACTATACCTAGCCGATTTCTACTTCCTCTGCCTGTACTATAGGTACTATAGGTAAAGGAAGTATTGTTTTCAACCCCCAAATTTGAAGTTTAGTTTTTAGGATAAATACAAGTTTTGAAGTTCTCTGTATCCAAAAATACTATTTTCGGAAACATGTCTATGTGTGTGTATCTGTGTGGATGTCTGTGAACAGTCTAGCTCCAGAACGGAAAATCGTATGAAAACAAAATTTTGTATTTGGTCAAGTACTTTCTGAAGATGTGACCCCACGATTGGCGACAAGTTTCTCTTATTTTTAAGGGGACTTTACATAAAGAAATTTTCGTTTTTAAGCAATTTCCTCGAAAACGGCTCTTACGATTTTCTTTAAACTTTGCGCATGGGTTGCTTATACTGAGAGCTAAAGCTTTTATTTGAAACTATTTTTAGAAGAAATTCTCTGAAGGGTAGTTATAAGCCACTCACTCTGAATACGCTCTCTTTGCAATACGGCCTCTTGTAACGGAAAATCCTACGAAAACAAAATTTTGCATTTGGGTTAGGTACCTTTTGGGGATGTGACACGAAGATTGGCAACGACTTTCTCTTATTTTTAAGGGGAAGTAACATGAAAAAATTTCGTTTGTCGCTATTTTCTCGAAAACGGCTTCGTACTAAGTGGTTAGCTTTTATTTGGGCAGAGGACTTTCACAACATATTTTTTTTATTTGTTTTTAATCAACAATAAATTCGAGAATCCCTGCTCACACAAAAATGTTGTCGAAAACACTATGAGATACCGCAAAGCTGGTTCCCCAATGTTTGGGTAAGATATGGCTTTTTTTCATCACATCTCTTCTAGATTTACACGAGATTCAAACGAGTCCTTAAAGTTACTGTCACTCCACGGCACGGATTTCTTGTTCAGTGCCCATCGCTTTCAAAATCTCCAGTTATTGGCAACTTCTTTTACGTGTGCTGCCAGACCATCCTGCGGACCAATCTAGAGGATCTCGCGGACCACCTGTGGTTCGTGGACCATCGGTTGGGAACCACTGTGCTAGTATGAGACAGACTTACTTGTTTACTTAAGGCCGGTTCTAAAGCGGACAATATCTAGCCTACCCATCCCACTGTCTAAAACATTCCCGCTCCGACTGTAAAGGTCAGCATAGCAGAAGATTCCATCTGCCACTGTATCTCGTATTCCGGCTAGCTCTGCGCGGGAAGCAAAAGCTCCCGGTTTGAGTCCCAGTTTCAGATGAATTTTTCTCATCATATATCAAACAGAATTTTTTTTACCAGTAAAAACGTTGAAAAATAAAAAAATAGGAATGTTACATCTATTACTTAAAATTTATTTATTACTCATTTTAAAATCACATTCGGGAGGTGCCTGGTTCGAATCACGTGACAGTTAATCGGGATGTGGATTTTTGGGGTTCTCGTCACTGGTAAAGGCAAATTTCGGATTGTAGTTTTTTAACACGTACACCGAAAGTTGGAGAGGGAGAATAGTTGAGGGAGAAGGTGAGTAAAATTTTGGTAAATTTTGCAAAAATAGGATTTTCCTTTCTGTGGGGAAAAGAAAAAGGAAATAATTATTTGTGAACTTTAAATATCATACTGACACATTATTGGAGCCCCACGGCACCTGTCAATGTCGGAAATGCCATGTGTGAAAATTTAATTTCCCCCTTTTCAATTCTATCCCATAACATTTAGCATGTTATTAATGTCAAATAACTGGAATATCGCAATGCAGGTACAAAGTCATGAGATATGACAATTCTACTTTATAGTTCATAGTTGGCTGCTTTCTTTACTATTTATTTTATGCCCGGGATATAGATGAAATAACTGGTTGTATAGTACCAGTCTACAGTAGCAGATGTATCTTGAATCTCGACCACTCCCACATGAATTTTTCATTCTCTTCAACAATTCAGATTACATTTACATATTCACGGCAAAGTATGGCGTCACGCTTATAATTGCAGTCTCGTCACGTGGTGAGCAATTAGGATAGGTCATATCTCATTCTGTTCTGCTAAGGTCAGAGATGTAATGTAGCGAGTATAAAAAATAAGCTCTTATTCATAGCAATGTTTAGTACGTATATTTTACGTAGCTCTTCCATCAGAAGTTTATGGAAAGTGCTGAGAGACATAACAGTAGAAGGAATAATTTTCTTCGTACACATAGGCGTAACCAGGCCGACCATATGGGGGGGGTTATAACATCCAGGGAGAGGGAGGTCCGGGGGTCCTCCCCCGGAAAATTAAAAAATCCCCCGGAATATTTTAAAAATTAAGACGCAAAATAACGAGTTTTAAGCTTCTGGGGGTCCTCCCCCGGAAAATTTTAAAAATTAAGACGCAAAATAACGAGTTTTAAGCTTCCCACGCTTTATACTTGTATTAAGTAATTTATGGGCAGACTTAACAAAATAATACAATTTTCATTTTTTTAATCAATGGGGGGGTTCAAACCCCCAAACCCCCCCCCCCTCGGTACGCCTATGTTCGTACATAACATAAAAAGTAGGACGATAATATTCATTACCTGTGTTATTCAAAATTCCATATATGCCGTATATATGGGTATGTGTATATTTATTTATATACAGTATAAATAAAACTTATAATAAACTTAGTTTAATGTTATTTACCTTATAATATCACACACAAGACGTTGCTAATATATTTCCAATCCGAACTTGAAGGGAAAAAATATAACATTAAATTACTTATATAGTCTCCAATATAAAAGTGGCTGTCGATAGATGCCTTGCTTTCTCTCCCTTTCATCTCCATTTTCTGTCTCTCCCTGCCTTGTCAGTTTCATTCCCACTCCCTTCCCTCCTCTATCTCTCTCTCTCACTCGCTCTCAGTCTTTTTCACTCTCTTCCTCTATTAACTATTAATTTTACCATCGTACTATCCCCTCGTTCTTTATTTCATTATTCCCGTTTAATTTTCTTTATTTCATTACGTCTATCTTTCTATATGTATTTATTAATTAATTTATATTCATTTATTTCCTTTCTCTCCTTATTTCTTTTTAGTTATGTTTATTATTTATTTATTTATTTATTTAATTATTTTATCCCCCTCCGTCACCCCTTTCTTCTCTCATCTTCTTGCTCACTTTCTCTCTCAGGTGAATCCTCTGAAAAACCACTTTTTTCTTCTTCTCCTTTTCTCCTTCTTCTTCTTCTTCTTCTTTGATTGCAGGATATGTATCATCTTTATTTCTCGTTCAAGCGTTTTCTGAGGATGTGCATACCTTCTCTGCCTATATCTATAGAGGTCTTCCTCTTTGTCTCTTCTCTTCTAAGGACCTATCTGCTTTAGCTATTCACACTAGACGATCTTCTGCCATTCAATCTAAAAGTTCTTTCAATATTTTTTTTTCTGTCTTCAATAAATATTGTGATACGGTTTCTTGAATTTTGCTTTTCTCCCTAATTTCTATATTACGCATTCTGTCAATGGACATTCTAATTACCATTTCATATATGCTCAATGTATATTTTGTTTTTGCTGTATTAGGTTTTCTGTTGCTTGTGCCAAAATTCGTCTCATTGATATTTTATATAGTCTTACTTTACTTTCCACTGTCAAATTGTTACGTCACGTAATAACCTTCATACATCCTGAAATTTGTGCTGCTTTATCAGCTTTCTGTTTCACTTCGTGGTATAAGTTCTAAATATTTGTTCTATGATCTCCGAAATATTTTATCTAGAGACGTGGTGGCATTCACCCTCCCTTATGCAATCGAAATGGGCTGAGCTAGAAACAGCAAATTTGGAATAAATCAATGCTTATTCGGCTGCTCCATTCAGGCCTATCTATAATTAAGCATTATGTTATTTTGGTTGTAAAAAAAATTATAGGTTTAAAAAGGCCTTCTGTGTATGCCAATACTGTGGTGAAAAATAATCTTGAAGAGGATTTTTACAACGTAGGCCAACGGAAAATCCAAGTAATAGTTCCGCGTATACAGCAACGGCTGTATTTGGCTCAGCTATTATTGTATTTAACTCTTAAAAACCATGAATCTCGGTTTTCCTCTCATTGAGTAGACTGCTGAATAAGGAATGCAAATTGAGACTAATTTTACTGCAGTTAGTGAACCAGACGTGGGCAGCGCTGTCCTCATTACACAGGATAAGCTCGCCATTCGCTTCACGTCGCTAACAAGGAATACGCGTAATGCAATTACCTCATTTAAATGTTGGTGCTTGTGGATTTGCCATAATATAATTTTAGGAATTCATTCCTCAAAGATTAGTGGCTTAAATTGTGGAATGGCATTAGTATTCATTTTTTCACACATTTATTCATTATAAGAATGCGTAAAGGCATAAATAAGTAATCTGTTACCATATCTATTTTTACAGCAGTAAAGCTACGTAAGTAGGTTACTTGATATTGCCCTGTATGGTCTGAAATTGAGCCATTATGTGGTTATTTGCATATCTCTCAATATTTATGGTTCTAAACTTGTGCTTTACCACCTTGCCCTAGTAGCATATCAGTATTCAGTATTATTGTATATTGTTTGCACCTTGTTTCCCAGTGTGGTTTCTTATTCTGTGTGTAGCTCAATTAGTTGGCGAACGATCCCTGGTGATTCTGTATAAGGTAATATTCTCAGCGTTTACTTTTCTTGCCGAAATGCGTACCTGACAGCGACGCAACAAAATCATATTATGATTTACTTTATCCGAAGGGATCTTTATATTTTCTCCCTTTACAATCTGACACAGGAAGCGTTCGCCCAACAACAGTAAGCATTCAGCAGGCTTCAAATCCATACAAGGCTGGTGAAGTAAGGTTTAGTGTGTTCATAAAATAGGTTTATGTAGGCTATAAAATCCACCATATTTTCCTAGTTGTTTTATTAAAGTATTTTTTCTTTTTTTTTAAATTTGTTTCAAAGATAAAACATCAACTAATATTTCAGTGTGTTTTTACGTATGGAAGGATTGACAGAATTATCCTATCGGTCTACTCTAGTCCGCACAAGGAACAACATAGCTTCTCGTGGATGATGGTACCGAAGACAAATTTAGTAACCTACAGTTATTTTCCTGTAGAGGGCAGAGTGATAGGTTGTAAACCCGCCAACGTGATAGCCATTTAGAAGGAAACTAAAACTTTACTAGGACATGGAAGGTCAAGGAATTTATTGATCCATTCGGAAAACTTGATTGGCTAGTTTTTTTTTCTTTTTAAGTTCTGAAAAAATATGTCTGCCTGCAAACCTCGAATCCAAAGATGTGCACGGTACAGTACCTCTGCACCACCGATGTCTAGGTGCCAATAATATAATTTACACACTAACATTACCTAGGTATAATGTAATAGACAGCATGTGGTTTAAGTGATCATTTATGTGATTTGTAATCAAATAGTTTTGTCGAGTTACCGCTCTCAGTTGTTTTTAACTACCAACCTCTTTGTATTTATAGTTTATTCATAGTTCACTTATTAGGTCTACTTACTGAATTCGTTTTTCATAGTCCACTTATAGGTCTACTTACTGAATTCGTGTCTCATATTGTTAAAGATGTTCAACATCTTACCCAATCTTTTCTTACATTTCGAATATCTTGATGAACTTAAATGCAGCAGGCAGGGAAGTTACCAAAGTACTGTGAGTCGTATTCGGTCTTCTTTGGTACCCACTAACATCGTAATTTATTGCTGTGGTATCAGCTTGTGTGTCAGGATCAAATAAGACGCCTCCTGTTTTTCTGTATTACCAGGTTCACCTCCTGAACTTTGGCATGAACTGAGTCCACTACACGGTAAATTTTCTGACAAGTTGGATATTGTAAATTGAGATTAGGAATTGAGACGAAAAGAAAGGAGAGGACAGAAACGAAGAGAGTGCTGATAGAATGAAATTCGGGAAATAAGAGAATTTCCAGGGAATCCCCTAAGAATCCCGACTTCGCCTGTCACGAAAACGACTCCAGACTCACTGAGATTCGAACTCACAGTCAGATTCTACTAACCGAAATCCGGAGACTGAAAATGATTCCATTAAGAGAAGAAGACGGTAAGTTTTGGTGAATAACGAGGAACTTTTGAAACAAATAGCTTTAATATTCTGTGATATGTGTAGAGTACTTTCAGAAATAATCTGTGCGTATTTGTGCACTTATCGGGTGTTGTGATGTCATTTTTAAAGATCCTTTGCCCCCTTTTTTGGAGTGATGCTTATGAAAGTGCCCTGCCCTGCAAATTACTAGTTCACTAATATCGTTTACGGAGACACAGAAATAAAAATAAAAATAAAAAAGATGAATGCATAAACAATGTCGCCAATAGTGAAAGGTGAGGGACAACAGTTTAAAAGGAGAATTTTATGGAAGTCTCAAAGTAAGATTCGTTAGGCCTAAATGCATTCTAAAGTTTGATTGCTGTTTCTCGTAAGTTCATTTTTTTTTTTAAATATTGCCAGACTAAAATTTATATATATATATATATATATATATATATATATATATATATATATATATATATATATATATATATATATATATATATATATTCTAAACTATTAAAGATATGTTGATCAAATTTGGCGGACACATTCTCTAAACTGTCAGGAAACTAGTCTGTTGAACAGAATTTTGCTAATGATTTTGTTGCAAAAATATGCGTGTTTATTTTTAAAATGAGAGGTGGTTTTAAAATTTAATGTGTAGGGACTACTGATAGAGAAGTACCGGCTCCGGTCATGGAAACCACCTCTAACGGCCGTGGATGTCGGCATGCTGATCACATGCCCCCCAATCCTGCCGTCTGCCTATGGTAGATGACACAGCGGTAGGGTGGTAGGCCTTGTCCCTTCTGGGATGTTAGCGCCACGTAGTTAGTTAGTTATTATCAAAATTATGTTTAAAATAATTTTACTAGTAAAATGTAAACAAGTGTTTGAATTTTTTCTTTAAAAACGACCTAGTCAAATCGATTTGAGTAAAACTCTGCTTTGAAAATCTCGCACCCCAAATTAATATAAAAAAACTTTAGTTAAATTGCAATAGCTATGATCTCTGTATATACAAAATATTAATATTTTACATTAAATTAAGATTCACCATCCTCTTCAATTAAAATCAAATATCATTCCAACACTGATTCAAATTCTGAGGTTGCGTAACAGCTTAATCTGAAAAATACTGCCGTGGAGTATACTGGTAGTGACTGTATATCCTTTGCCATCAAGATTCCTCTGAGTGCCTCCGGAAAAATCAGGATTAAAGATTAGCGTAGCTACTCTTTCATTCACCTATCGTGTGATCGCATTTTGGTAAAATAATAGAGTCCCGAAAAAGAGATAAGAGAAATTTTTGTTGATGTTGATTTGGATCTTGACGTCACGGCGTGTATCCCACCTGGCGCGGCCCGCACTCATAATTAAACATGGCAAATTGTACTCCAGATTACAGTAATTTACACGGATGCAATTTTCATGTCAGAAAAACAACATCTGCTCTTCTACAAGACATTGGATCATGCAGGTAGATCGCGGCTTCCCATTTAATCCGTTATCACTATGCATTGTCAATAAATATATTTCAAATATACCCGAAAATTCTAGAACTATTGACTTAAAAGATCCTCATTCTCTATAATAAAATATAAATAGATTAAAATTTCTAAACTCAATATCTGTCTCAATGCTGATTGAATGTTAAGTAATGTTACTTATCTTACCAGCTACGAATTTATGGTCGGTTAGGTTCTTAAGCGAAGCCATCCATACATAAAAAATCTATAGTAGACTTAATGTTTTAACTACGAAACATCGAAGTATTATCAAAGAATTACTATATGGTATCAGCAGCATACAGTGACAATTATGTTGATTGTGTGAATGTATAGGAAGTGTCACTTCTAATGGATTCTACGATAGTTGAACTACTTTATGAATACCTTTCCCGATACGGCCATACTGTTGTAGATCTTAGGCCATTGCCAATGAAAAAGGTAGAATTATGCTTCTCTACTCCAAAGCCTTGAAAATTTTCCTGCGAAATAAAATGAAAGAGGGTGATTTGTGGTCAGTATTTTTATTGCAAAGGATAATAGAAATTTATATTTTACCTTGGAACTCTTCTCAATGCAAAGTTAAAAAAAAATAATTAAAACAAAAAGGATTGCATTGTTGTAGTTCACCAAAACCTAGATTGAACAAGTTAATAAACGAACCAATCATCTTAAAGCGTGCCCGTAAACCCGTACTGTTATATTGATCTTAGCCAGAATCGCATTCAGTATGAATTTCTGGCGATACTTTACATGCTCCTAGGGACGTGCATTTAATCACGGATGGGCAAAATGATTGCGACCTTGAGTATTGTTACAATGCAACCCTACTCCTTCACCCTACTCGGGCATACTATTCTCTGCCCCTTCCACTCTTCGCTCATGTCTCGCTTTATGCTATACGGGTTGCTCATCGCTGGTTTAATCTTACTTTGGTGGACGCCAGAATGGAAGGAATATTACCCTCCCTGTATGAAGCCTGTGGCATGTATACAAATAAAAAAAACCGTAAAGAAAATAAATAAATTGACTTTTATGGACAATTTTCTTGTGAACTTCTCCAATATGTATTTAGAGCCAATAGCTATGACCATGCATTCAGTTGGACATATTTTTTTTCAATATACAGTACGTAAAAATTTCCATGAAATTTCACAGTTTACTCGATTGAATTTGAGTAGGAAAAGTGTCTAATCTGAGTTAAGAACTTCTTTAAAAATTCGTTAAAAAGTGAGGTTATTGAGATTTCCTACTTTATTAGGAAAAGAAACATTACAAATAAATTATGCAAATTATTTCAATAATATAACGCATTTGGTACATTTAGAAGCCTTTGATATATGCCAAGGACACAGGTATGCATCCCCTATTAAATAAATGTTAATTCCCTTGTATTTCTACCAGCCACCTGCATTTATCAGCAGGAACTGTTTTTATGGGTTGAAAGGCGAATGGTAAACGAGTTGGAAAGGGATGTAGAAGGATATGGAGAGTGGACTGATAATGAAATAGAATTTAGAGAAAGGAAGAACCCCGAAAAATCCCACTTCGTCCTTGACGAATACGGCTCCAGTCTTCCTGAAATTCGAAATCAGGTCCGTGGTCATCGTAAGTCCCGCGCTGACAGGGAGTAGCCAGACGGTTTGAAGAGTATTAGTCTACTGAGTCTACTAGAATAATGTTGCAACATCTTTTGTTTGTTTGTACATTGCATTGAGACTTCATTATTCTGCAGACCACAGACCCATCCGCAGAAATGTGCCCTGGGCCAGTATTTCTACCGAGATCACTTCTCTTGTCGCATTAAAATTCTAACACGTCAAGTTATAATCATCTGCTCCAAGCTCTCATTGTATTCTAGGCCAGCTGTCTCCTTTGCATGTCAGTATCGGTAACAACATCCTGCCAAGTTGCATCTAATTTATACCTTATTTTAATAGTTGCTTAAACACTGTAAATAATGCACAGTTTTATATTTATTAATATTTTTCCACTTCATGTACTTCTAGTATCTATGGTACCCTATTGTTTTCGACCCCCAAATTCAAAGTTTAATTTTTAACACAAATACACATTTAAAGGTCTCCTGAATCCAAAAATACTATTTTCGAAAACGTGTCTGTATGTGTGTGAACATCCTAGCTTCAGAACGGAAAATCCTATGAAAACAAATTTTGGCGTAAGTACCTTCTGGGGATGTGTGACACGAAGACTGGAGACGATTTTGTCTTATTTTAAGGGAACTTTTCATTTATAAAATTTCGTTATTAACGATTTTCTTTAAATTATATACATAGGGTGCTTATACCAAGAGCTAAAACTTTTATTTGAGACTTTTTTCGAAAAAAAAAATAATTCTGAAGAGTAGTTATAAGCCACTTACTTTGAGTACGTACTCTTTACAAAATGACATCTTGTTCTATATCAGAATATGAAGTGAGAAAACTTATTGGCCGTGCTTAAAGTAAAGAAGGTTGCAAGAGTGCATTAATCACATTTTATTTGGGTTATGTGATGCGATGTGATGTGGTAACGACAATCTCTTAATTTTTACAACGAATTTACACGAAAAGAATGTCATGAATAATATATTATACTAAGAGGCTAACTTTTATTTGGTCAGAGGAAAATATGTGAGTTTCATATAAGATGTTTTACTTCAATATTACTTTTTAATTATTAAAAATTGTAGCATTTTATAGTACATTTAAAGCTTTAAACGTCAATTTTTTAAACAAAATACCAACCTAAGTATGTAAAAACTGTCTGCCGTGGTTGAAGAAGGGAGGAACGCAGCATTGCCACGATGCATTACAAGACAAACTTTGTTTCAGAAATAACTTGAGCTTTGTTCTCCTGTCGCTTCTGTAATAGTTCCAGTGAATCAATAAAAGTTACAGCTTCTGTGCATCATGTTCTTAGGGTTTTACCAGCAAACGGAACAAATTTGTAATTATTTTCTATTGTGTACCTATATTTTGCTGTTTTTTTCATTTCGGTGCTCGGATAGCCACTGCTACGGCGTGAAGGGATGAATACCAGAAGTAAGAAAAGGCAAGGATATCTAGAAATAGAAGTTTACCACTGCACCAGAAGATTATGATTGTAACGCTCGACATATAATGCTCAGTTCCTGATGCCGTAAGTGTCTGCTTGCTCAAACCATGAGTCCTTTCCTTAAGGACTTTTACCACAAATGCAGGTATAAGGGGACCATACATAGAAGCCTATACGGAGTGCAACTTAAATACGAAATTTATCGTTCTGAGGGGGGGTATCGAGAATTTCTCGAAGGAAGCACTGTGAGCGAACCATTTGATTCTGGTTCCATTGCAGCTAACAGTGTCTGGCCTATTGGTCAGGACAAGTGAGGAGTAAAATATGCCGAATCGTTTGAATGTTGGTCTCATCCAAATTTTACTGTGCCTTCTGCTGCCATGCGTTTACCCTCTGTTTTCATGACGTTTTATTACTTTAGGCTGCGTGTCTATTTATCTATTTATCTATTCACCGTTCCAATTCTGCCGTTGGCCTGAGAGACGGGTTCGAGTGTGTACACAAAATGTTCTTGGTGGCACTACGAAAAGAGACACTGAGGAGTTTTTCTTTTTGTTTCTTTGTCTTTATTGGACAGCATGAACAAAATCCTGGAGAAGATTGCCTAGTGAAAATATTGCGGGTTTCAACTTACGTTTTACTGTAATCCTTGTGCACAAATGCTATTATTAAAACGTAGTTCATTTTTTTAAACCATAAAACGGCTTGTCTACACAAATTATGGGTTCTCTATAAATTCGTGTTATTGCGTCCCTTCGGAGTCAGCGAAAGACATTCCTAGATTTATTATAGAATAATTACATAATATTATTAATAAATGTCTCATATTAACCTCTTCTGTGGAAACCAAAAATGAAAATAAAATAAATTAATAGTGCACCCTATCAAAATGTTAGTAGTTGAAAACGTAGAATTCATAGCAGTATAGGTAATAGGCCTATTTAAAAAGTGGCAAGAATTATCTAAATTAAAGAAATGTAAGAATCAGAGTCCTGTAGATAATATCTTAAAAAGCCGGCCATTAGATTAGAAGCCACAGAATTATCAGGTAGGCCCTAGAACACAGTGATATACAAGGAACAAGACAATTTAGAACCTAAGAGGCCAACTGATAATATCAAATACTCGATTGTTGGAACATGAGGCATGGAGACATCATATCGAATTTGTAAACACCTCCATGAGAGCAGGCGAATGATATTTCATTTTGCGTATACCTTTTTAAGCACGAAGGTGTTACATTATTAGGCAGCGCATGCGTAATAACGTCCCCACTACGGTTGTAATATTGTTGCCAAAGAACCGGCGGGTGGAGTGGCGGGAAAGGCGGGGATATAGTAGCTGCGAGCTAGCAAGCAGTCCACCTCGAAGCTTATTGCACAGTCCCGTGGATTCCCTCGCCCGTTCAGCGTGTCATTTGCAAGGATCTTCACCGTGTGTTGTTAACTATCGTGCGTCTGTGAATTATCTTCTTGTGTTGCCAAATTACCTGATAAATTGTTGACGTTTCACTAAAGTGTAAATATAAAATCTCATCTTACAAATAAATGTGTGACAATTTGCAGTATTGCGTAATATTTATGTGTAGTAACATCTGTATGTATATCCGTTTGTTTTATCTCTGTTTATGTATTTTCAGAAGCTGAAATTATAAAAGTATATAATTATATGTAATTTAATCGCTTTCTACGAATGCAAAATACATTAGTGCAGTATAGTTCAGTTAATGACGTTTATTACATAAAAGAGCATAATTTTCCGTTATATTATTATTATTCTCATAGCATTAGTTAGTAAAGTATGATTAAAAATGCTAATGGATATTGTATTGTTTAACGATCCTTAATTTTTAACTTCAGTCGTTATCATTCGTACAATAACTGTTTTAAATTAGACCTAAATAGTTGCTAAATGTCAAACAATTGAAGTAAATTTCTTCAGATTGTCTGATTAGGAATTGTTTTGTCCCAAATAATTAACTGATACCATGGTGTTAAAATATATCAGTATCAGGATGGAAGGTGTATAATTACAAGAAACAGGTGTGGACACTGTCGCTTTATCTTGCAGCTGTTACGTGAAATAGGCGACAACAAACTTTTTACTCCTTAATCTAATCCTCAAGGACCTATATTCTAGTGTAACAGGGCGGTCTGCAAGCTAATTAAGCGTATTTCTTTAGAATTCACTCGAACAATTTTTATTTTTACTTATAATTAATCTTTTCCACCATCCTGTTTAAGTAATTAGTACGAGATGCTAAGAAGTCTGTGAAAGATGTAGTCCTATAATTCTTTTCCCGTCTAATTTTAAAACTATTTTCCTGTTGTTTCTATTTGATAAGAATTTATCTGATGTTTAAATAATGTGTAAATACTTTATGTCGCGTGACGTTATTATCTAAACTGCTTCTGATGACGTAGAAATTTTTCAGATAGCGTACCTCATGGTCATAGCAATGAAATTTAAAGTTACCCAGTGTATCGGTAATATTACAGTTGCAAAATAAAATAATTTATTAAATAAAGCTTTATATAATATTCAATTTTTTTTACATTTTAAGTTGTAGTATTAGCATCAATTTTCACACACCCGTTATGAGCGTTTTATCAACTGTTTTTAGAGTTCTCTTCGAAGCGTAGTTATTAACTATTAATTATTTTTCTATTTATAAATAACTGCAAGATGTCATATTGTATGCCATCTAAGTTGAATATAGTAGTATCTGTAATATATACAAACCTAATGCGAACAATGGTTATCAGTCTGTGAAACAACTGTCAAAATATTTACTTTTGTGACGTCAAGTTTACCTTCTTGAGAATAAATTAATAGTTTCACTGCATCGGGATGTTTTCAGTATCAATAGTTGAATATTAATTCGACATTATAACTAATAAAATTCAGAAACTCATGTTGGGAATTCGTATTGCCTTATTTAACTCTTTCTGCTTAAAAAGCCTAGGATATTAATTTTGAAAGGCTATTCGATAGAAAAAATTAATTCGTAACTGTTTAAATACGTAATTTTTGTTAGTACTAGTGTTATAATATTTTTTTTTAGTATACAGATGTTAGGAACACGTAAAAGTGTAAATATTCACCTTTGTTAATTGGCAACACAAGAAGATAACTGTGTTTCTTTGTATACAGTAAATGAAATGTTGACGTAAAGAAAATGGCATGATTAAATGTGAGCTGTGACAAAAGGAAGTTTATTATTTAAACTCAACTAAAAGTGAAAAGTGAATTACATGCGATCACTTAAAAACAGTTCTATGAAATAACACCTGTTGAATACTCAATGCAGTGAATTTATACGACGCTCCTTTCTTCATTTGAAGAATTTAATGAGCTTTCGTGTGGTGTAAATGGCAGTCGAAATGGCTTTATAATGGTTCAGTACATAACTACCTCCAAAAGAGTTTAATGTGCGGCTTTCCTGTAGTGATTCCAGTGACCAGTAGCTTTGCAATTTAGGATCTTACAAGCCGGAAGATATTCTTCATTCAGCTGATCATAACATCACGTTTTCAACGCAATCTTTGGTTAGTAGCTTGAATAAAGCATGTAATGCTATTTCATATAATGATACTTTACTTTTTAATTGACTGAACCCATTGGTGCACAACACATTTTATATTTACTCTTGCTTATTACTGTCCATTATAAGATCAATGAGGAGCGTGTTAGTAGTTTCTCAGTTGGGATAGATGATAATTTCCTCTATACTCTCTCTTTCTTACTACTATTTAGGTGTCGGTAAGGTTTTGGTGATTGTTCATCCTATCAACGACTAAATTTTTAAAAGTACAACCGATAAAGTGAATGTAACTTATTTTTGGAATCATTAAGGATATTTCCGAAACCAATATAAAGATAATGTAAGTGTGTCAAGGATCACACTAACACTGCTTACCTGATAAGCAGCTGTATAAACGTGTGCTACGTAAACAGATTTGTTTGCATTAAACAAAACCAGAAAGTATCATATAACCTGGTGAACTCTACCTGAGAGTAAATAAATAATTGAAGAATTATTATGTTATTGATGATGATGATTATTATTATTATCATTATTATTATTATTATTATTATTATTATTATTATTATTTTCGACTTATAGATAAACTAGATAATTATCTAATTTTAGTTAAATTGCGTTTGTTTTTTCATGTAGCCTACTTGGTATTAAGGGAGAGTAGATTTTAGGCAAAATCAATGTTTAGATAATGTTGGTCAAAGATTTCTGGTAGCGGTATTCCAAATCTTATAAAACGCGGAAAATATTTCTCATTGTGCTTCTTTTCGCACAGAGTAACATACCGTACTGTAGACTATTCGTATAGAATGTTTTAATAAGCACTAAACTCACCACATCCAGTTATGAATTGGGTTATATTGAAATCAGGTGAGAAAATCTTCCGCTTGAAACAACACTTCGGAAATTTATAACGTATTGCTCTTCAATTCTGTTATTGATATTTTTCGATTGTCGTTCTTGGCTTTGTTGTAACTTACTGAATAAATAGTGTTTTGCTTTTATCGTAAGACATACTTGTTCATTGAGATAAGGTTGTTCAGGGGAAGTTTTTGCCAGACACGTGTGTATATATATATATACTGTATATATTTACTTACATATGCATATATACATTTATATATATGTATATGTGTGAATTACGTGAGAATTACATTTCGTGTCTGGAATCCTGAAGAGTTTTTTGTAACTTTTTTTGGTTTGGTTAACGTGAGATGTATAAACTCTTTGGGCAGAGATTCATTCGCGAAAACGTTAAACTATACTGTTTTCTTAAGTTATTGAAAATCTGCACTTTCCCCTTATGTATTTAAACGTATTTTCTATAAATATATTAGAAACTTTATATCTTGAGTATAGTGCCACGAAGTAGGCTAAGTCTACATAGAACTTTGGGCTATTGTTGAGAATAACAGGGTTTAGCTGCAACAGCTTAATATACTAAAAAAAACTTTCTTGAGACATAGTTTATTGTGATATTTACTAGAGGCTATGCAGAATGTAGTTTGCAATATTGTTTAGAAAAAATCCTTACGAAGATTGTTTTTATGTATAGGCGTAATTCAATTTAGAAAGTCAAAGTTTATAATATTTTAAAATACGAAATTACTAGTATCCATCACAATATTTCTGTAGCTAAAGAAACCTGATCTAAGGATCTGTGACGAAAGTCAAGTGAACCTAAGAAGGTTATATCCAACCATTAAGCGCTAAAATGAATTACGTACTCTAGAAAAATCCTTTACTTTACCGGTACCTCATTAGCGTAGACTAGCTGATATGCCCTAAGATGTGGTCCTATATTTTCTGGAAGAAAATAATTTCCCAGTTAGTGCACAAATCATTCTAATTAACAAATGTAGATTTTTAAATTATTTTCTTTTTTGAGGATCCACAGAACCTAGATTCCTGATGTGAACTCTCTGGTAAAGACGTACGTATAAATAAAGCTGAATTTTGAGAAATCGACTGTTAGCAATAGCCTATGGATAGCAGTAAACATACGCACTCAAAAATAGTGTTTATGTAAGCATTGTTTAACAGAAGTTTCATTTTATGGTAAAATTTAGGGTCTAGCACGTTATAGAGATGCAAGATATCACCACAAGTCACTATCGTTTACTTCCCTTTCGTACAAATTAATAATTATCAATTTCCTTAATTTTAACCACTACAAATACTACTCGTATTATTCCTACTGCTACTATTATCGTGTACATATTAATCATTTACAATATTCAAAATAACATAAATAAATATTTCGGCAGTAAAAATTTAGTCCATAAACTAAATGGTTTCTAGTAGGCCAACACAATAGGCCTATTTGATAATAGTATCGCTTAAAACATTACTTACGACCTACGTTTCTCCCCCATTCATTCAAAGTCTGCAATTCAGTATCGTAGCGAAGTATTTTTCCAGATTAGTTCTTTGTTTGCCTATTCTATAACTTGAAGAGAGATATAAATAAATTTCTACTTTCATAAAACATTCGCGAAAGAATTCATTTCGTCCTTGCCCTTTTGGCTCGTCCTTCAGCGTAAGAGATCACAGCTATCGAGTGCAATAGACTATTACAGATAAAACATACTGAATGTCCTAAAGAGAACTTTGATCACATTACATTAGAGTTTCGAATTGCTTGCGTAATTGATAAATAATACGGTATGGAGTTTCATCTGTGCTTATTTAATCATTTCGGCAACTCGCCAACATTGTGCCTCTAGGTATTTTTCCCTCTCGCTTGTGACCTTTCTGACACAAACCATAAATTAATTTGGATTTGCCCACAGCTTGCCAGTTTATTCATTAAGGTTGTCTCTTTCTATTGCCGTGCGAAATTTTGTAGTAGGGAGCAGTATGATTGTGGGCCCCTTTTCACTCGCGAAATATTAATTGGATAGCATTTGCTTATTTGCGTTTCATAACTCCTTAAGTCTGTCCTGTTACCTTAGGCCTACTTTCTTTCCTTGTCGAACGTTCCATTTAAAACAGTGACCATTATGTGAGTTTAAGTTTACAATATTATCACTGCTTTATGGTTATAAATTTGGTAAATGTACAACTTGTAGCCTTTAACTGACGGGAAAGTTCCAGAAAGTACTATTTTTTTTTGCCCCGGAAAAACTTGAACAATTTTCGCTTATTCATTACCATTAATATTTAACACCTTCTAGACGAACAAGATACTTTAAATAATTACCCAAGAAATGTCTGCGCATACTTCTATACATTTTTAAGATTTTTTTCAGAGATAACTTTTATGTTTGATGCACAAAAATGTTTCCCTTATGGTTGATTTCACCAAGATTCCTAGAACTGAATCCTTAATGAAGCAGTAGCTTGGTTTCATTTTCATTATACCAAAATATGTTCCTTTGTGTACAAACCCTCTTTGTAGATTTCATAACTGAATCCTTAATATTGAACAGCATTTTACCCATATGTTGAAAATACTTTGACATGACATTTATTTTCATTAAATTCATAATAATCTTCAGTAAGGGCTATTTTAAAATGAATTTATCATTTATAACCGTTTTTACATCTATAAATTGAGTCCTGAAATTATGTCCAGTCTGCAATAATCTTATTTGTAATCTCTTCTTGTAGGCCATGTTGATCAATTTATGTTTGAAGGAAATGTTTTTAAATAAAATATCCACTGATTCCAAAGTGTCGAAACGGGAAGTGAAAAGATTGACTGTGACAATCTAGACCCAATTTTTATCAAAGTAAAACCAGAGTGAAAGTAATATATGCCCAAGTCTTCGTATATTCGTTTGATGCTTTCCCTCTTTCATTGACCTATACCGACGGTTCACATGTTATTTCAGAAGTGGGCTGAACACCTTTATCTGATTCAGAACTGATTTCCATCCTGCACATGCTCATGGTTCAGAACTGAATATTAACAAAGTTATATGAAGTTTTAGATTATTATGATCACGGTAGTTGTTACCTTTCGATATTAGAAAGTCTGCAGCGAAACTATAAACTAGCTATCATCAGGTGGTGAATGCTTGCTGTCCATTTTGTCACTCCAGCGCCATAGAACGTGTTCTAATAAATGTCACTCGCGCCAGAACTGAATCTTACGTCAGTGTGTTTTAAAACCCAGTTGAACGATCCAACCAAATACGAGAGACGACATCTAGTAGTAAAATGTCATTCAAGATACTGAGATCGTAATTTTGTTACTTTAAATAGTGTGTCGGTATTAATCCTCACCGGCAACAAAGCTAGTCAGTCATGACACTATAGGTGGGCTTCTCATTTACGGCTGTCACTGAACAACTAGCGATTTCACTTTAACGACAAGACACTTTACAGAGCTAGTATAGAGTAATTCATTATGAAATGTGCTTTGAATTTTTCCTGATGCTGGTAATATAGGATATTTTCCCGGGCTACTAACCAGGTGGTGAATTGGATTAATTCCTTGCCAATGGAGCCTCAGTTTGGCTTCGAAACGTCGGAATTAATCCAATTCCCCACCTGGTTAGTAGCTCAGGAATATATCCTATATAATTCATTATGATAACATCTTTGGGGTAACTAATTAATTATGTGTTTTACCACTCTTAATTTAGCAATATAAATCTCAAAGAAGTAATGTTTACATATCACATAAATAAATAAGTAAATAATATCTGGGATAAAATAGTATAAACAAGTTTAATTTAAATAATGTGAATATTAGTAAAACCATTGGCACTAATGTTGCAAGAAAAAGACTTAAATTCAACAGCAGAGAGGCTAAATATAAATATATTTAGATATCAAAACTTATAAGCACGTTCTTCTGCATATATTTTTTAAAGTATTGACTTTCACATGTATGTTAAAAATTAAATTAAATTTAAAAACCTATGTTTTATGTTGTAAAAAGAATTAAACTATTCCTTCATTTTAACGTAAATTACTTAATATGTTTCATTGTACGGTTTTAAAGCAAACAGTGGTTTGTCGGGCTTCCAGTCGAGTAAAGGGGATAAATTATATTCGGTGTTTCAGCCCAATTCAATCATATATCTCCCTCTATCAGGTTCATTTCCTTATTGACCAGTTTTATTATTGACCGGAATCAGTCTAGGTCAATTCAGAACTCACAATCAGACTTATTCCTGAACTATATCTCAGGAAATGCGAAAGCTTGAGTATAATTTATTTCCCAACTAACCCGGCTGTTAACCCGAGAAACAAGGCAAAGATCTTGATAAATAATAAATAATAATAGTAATAATGACAATAACAACAACAACAGCAGCATAGCAAAGGAAATGAGTACATTCACTTAAAGTTCCGCAATTCCATTTGAATTAAAAGGGATTCCGCGGGGAAGATGTTGAGAAACACTGGTGTATTCGAATGATACGAGTATATTTTCGTAAAAAGGGAGTATAGAGGAATGTGTGTATATTATAGTAAAATGAATGCCAACATAAATGTCAACAATATGAACGCAGGTGCAGCTACTTAGTGGAGCTGCAAACTAGAGGAATGTTAAAGAGTTGCTCTTGTGCACCAATGGTATAATAAAAATAAATTATATAGTAAGTCATTGCCCTTGTATCACTTCATAGAAATTCTTTCTTGCTAGATAAAAAAATGTACTAGTGTTTAGTTACTTACGTGAAGTAGTGTTTCAATTACATCAGAAAATGAAGCTAACCAAAGTAAGAGGAAAGTCGTTACTTATGCTTACAACATTAGAAGAAACGCGTGCTACAATATTTTTGGTGTTTTTTTTGTTATAAACGAGCCATAAGCTAAAAAATCAATAAATTTATTTATTCCTGTTATTTTCATATTTTTCTTATTATTAAATTCGTGTTTTATCTGAATGATCACTGGTCCCGTGGTTAGCGTTGCTGGCTGCGGATCAGCAGGCCTGGGTTCGATTCCCGGTACCTCCTCGGATTTTTCTGAGGTAGGGAGGTCTGGAACGGGGTGCACTCAGTCTCGTGATACCAACTGAGGAGCTACTTGATTGAGAAGTAGCAGCTCCGGTCACGGAAACCATCATTAACCGCCGTGGGTGTCGGAATGCTGACCACATGCTCCCCAATCCTGCCATCTGCCTCAGGTATATATATATATATATATATATATATATATATATATATAAAGATAAATTGGATATATATCCAGTATTTCAGCCTCAGCCACGCAGTCTGGTTGGTTTGTTTAATACATTTTTAATACAAGGGCGATATTCTTCACGAAAGTTAAATGATGCATCTATTTCGTCTTAAATGGTTGACAGGTTGATAATTCTCATGAAAGAATTTCTATAAAGTGGTCTTACTTGAATTCTTCTTTACCTCATTATTGCTCTGAAGTGTTTCCAAGCATGTGTATAAATACATTAGAACAAAAAGGAAGTCATATGTGTAAATAGAATCAACCTAGCTACACATTCTTCTTTTGTTCTGAATGTAGCCCAGGTGCAGGCTTGGACCTACCTTTTAAGAAGGATTCAATAGGTTAAGACATAGAATTTGGCAATAATCTGCTTTATAATTATTTATTTAATATCACCAGGAATAATATAATTTTCTAGAAAATTTTATTAGAAAGTTACAGTGGTAAGTTTAAATGAACATCATATTGTAGCTTCAAGCATTAAACAATTCCCACCTGATTTTTTCATCTATAGTCATCTCTTAGTGTCAGTGTATTCATTCCTTAAGTGGGATACGTTTACTCAGAATTTTTCATCATGATATGACGGCAATATTTGATCAAAGTCCTTGGACTAGTGTATGGAAAACGTAGAAGAGTATCATAGGGAACGAATTTATATCTTCTTCTAGGAAGAGTAACTCCAAGACTACTTTACATGTGTCTAAAAGAGTTGAATTTTGTTTGTTGAATTATTGTCGAAAATATTTTTCTCGTAAGCTTTTAAGAAGTTATCAGGAAATTCCTTATCCTTCAAGATCCCAGTCTTAATAGTTTAAAATTAGCTCTCAAATACATTTTATCATTAAATGACAATCATTTTTTACTTGTAGACCTCTCTTGGTAAAATTTAACTAACTCTCAAATATTTTTGTCATGTTTAAAGGCTATCAGATCTAGAATCACAAATTGTAATTTTTATAATTTCCATGCCTTAAAATTCTAAATCTAAAGCATAGCAAACGAAATATGAGAATTTAGGCTACAGTACGGGCTTATATAAGAGCAGAATTTACCAATATTTTATAAAACATGTTTTAATATTTGTAATAATGACAAGAAAACAAAATTTTCAATTTTGTAATCTATGGTGCGTAAAAGAATGACTTTGAAAGAATGTTCCTAGAACTTCGTTTGACTCCTGCACCTTAAAGAGGACTCCCCTTCCCTTAAATTGCTAACTTGATTCACTAGATACATTAATAATTTTTATGAATTCCTTTCGCTTTTCAATATATTCCTTCAAAATGTGGTACTTAGAAATATTATAAATTAAATGATAAACATCAGTCTTTATATTAAGAATAATGACACTTCGTTTAGTGCAGAATGCTACAACATGATGTTTGTTTGTAAACTTTATAGTGTAAATAAGCTGAGTAACGTTCAATGTGTATGAGCAAGCAGGCATCCGATTAGCAGTGAAGGCAAACCGTGATGACGTCAAAGTCCCGCTGAGGTTCGTTAAGAATCAAGATAAAAATTACGAGGTGACCTTATGGAGTGAAGGCTGCTCTACGTTTTCAAGTTATGTGCTTCCATGCCCAGGGTTCCATTTAAAAGAAATATAAATAATTACGTTCCTTGCCGGGGAACTCTATAACCTTTAAACTTCATATAATTTTATAAGTAAAGTGAAAACATTTTAACATAATACTGTTCCGTTTTGGAATATTTACCACAAGAGGCTTGTAGATACTACCGTGTTTTTGCTATAGAACTGTGTCCTTCAATATTCCTGGCGTGTGTTACAATTCACACTATAGACATGTGTTGTATCCTTTTTATTCTTTTTTATCACCAGTATCTATGTTGGTGGGGGGAATGCCTACGTCAGGTTCGCATTTCGTCGTCTGCCCACAATCCTCGTTGAACTTTTTTTTTTTAGGTAGATTTCGAAGAAAAATCTACCTATTGCAATGGATACCATGTCATGATTTTCGAAAAATTATTTCATATCTTTACGTTTCATGCTCCCCTAAGTACGAAACCACCGCCCGTTCAAAAAAAAAAAAATTTGTGATATTTATATATATATATATATATATATATATATATATATATATATATATATATATCTTTACACGCTAGCGGCCGTAATTTTGAAGATATTTGAACCAAATTTTATTATGTCATTTCTAGGCCCAATAGTTCGGACAAGTTCGTTAATGAGCAACTTTGGCCCAAGGGGGTGGTCGGGGGAGGAGGTTGCAATTTTTTCGGCCCCTATGAAGTATAGAGGGAAACTTTGTTTGAATAAATTAGAATACTCCCTATGGAGTTCACAGTGACACCAACGATTCGGGGGTTCGAGTGAGGGTGGGGGTGGGGGTGGGGGTGGGGTGGGGGATGAAAATTCGAAACTTTTGAAACCACGTCTTGTGGGGTATCGTTGAAAAGCTCTTGATGAGTACTCTACAAATCAATAAATAGTTTTTTGATAGCTCTCATATGACGCGAGATTTTAATGTTTGAAAATAATAACACTTAAAAGAATTATTATAATATCATAATTTTGTCTTGTTTAGCGGCTTTGCTAATTTTATTCATTGCTGATCTTGCGCACGGCCTCCCAGAATATTATATCCTATTCTTGTTTTCAAAACAAATGATTGTAGGCTTTTGCTCTTTGCCGAATTCAGTCATTATTGCGGGTTTGCCGTGCCAAGGCTAAAGAAGGAGAGTGCTGCGCAGCGACAATAAATTAAACCAAAAGCGCTTCGAAATCTACCTCAGCCTCTAGGCCTGCCTAGAGGGATTTTTTTTTTTTCAAATGCTACATCATATTTCAGTTGATGACTGAACTTATGTGTCGATCTTGTTGACTGAACGACGAGGGCATTATTAAGTGCCAGTATGGTACTTTATGAGATTGTATGGGGGACGGGAAAATGTCTGTCTGTACGTGTGTCTGTACGTGCCATAACTCAAATAAGCTTTATCGGATTTTCATGAAGCTTGGTACACGCATATATAACGCTCATGGGAAGAACCCTATTGATATTGAACCAAATCGGTTCACCGGTACCGGAGTAATTCCCAATTTAGTGCCTATTTTAATAGTATTATATTAGAAAGGCGCCATAATTTAAATACGCTTTATCGGATTTTCACGAAATTTGCTCTACGCATTTATGACGTCCATGAGAAGTATCCTTTTGAATTTGGATCTAATCGGTTGATTGTTACTGGAGTAAAACCTAATTTAGTGTCTATTTTAAAGACGCGGTAACTCAAATAGGCTTTATCGGATTTTCAGGAAACTTGGTTTACGCGTTTATAATGTCCATGTAAAGGCGTCTATTGGTATTGGATAAAATTAGTTGAGCGGTATCGGAGTAATGCTTAATTTAGTGCCTATTTTATGGTAATATATTATAAACAATTTAACAAATGCAAATCTGTTATCCTGAAAACATATCGTTTTACGGCTTTGGAATTTGCAAAAGTTAGCCATGACACATTGATTATCATCAAGGTGAATACTGTTATATACAGAAGATATATTACTCTGAAATAATTAGGCCTACATACATTAAGTGGAGTTTTTCGCCAATGAATTTTGTGAAATGTAAGCGTATTTAAGAATATCTTATATCAGTGTATACGAGTTTGAAATAAGGTTAAGTATCAAACTTTAGACCTTTGTTCTTCCGTAAGTCCTACTTAATGAATCGATCTGCAGCTTAACTCGGAAATCGGTAACAAAAATAACTTATTTCCCATCCCGCGAGAGGCAATGGCGAATCTCCGCGGTATCACCCTAGCCTGAATCACCTCGGAGGAGTCGTGCTCATCACCCTACGGCTTCGTCCTGTCTTCGGACAAAACACTCATTATCATCATATCATAATCGCAATTAACTTTTTACTGGATAAACAAAAGCATTCTGGTACTTTTTTACATTAGTTTACCTGATTTTATTTTATTTATTTATTATTCCTTTTTGCAGTCGCCTCTAGTTTTGTTACTCTTAAATGGTCACATCCCTAAGTAATGCTTAAGTGATCTTATATGCCAATAACGTATTGACTTGCTATCTTTTGGCCTGATAATTTTTTATATATATTTTTCCTTTAAATGGCATAATTTGGCGTTTATACGTGTGTTTCTGAGGTGGACGTTCCAATTTTAACGTTTAATTTAATTGTTATGTAGGCATTTTTAATTTAGAACATCTTTCCATAGGCCTAAATTACTTTTAACTAAAATGCCTACCCCATTCACATTATTTAGGGAACCAGGGGGCATTCTTTCAGTTCTCGCCTTATTTCCTTATTCACTCTCTTCATGTTTGTATCTATTACATTTTATTCAATTCAATGCAATATTTTTTTGTGGATTTTAGGCGAACACTTATATTTAAATAATATTTTACGTGGTTTTATTTGCACATTGGAGGCACACTTATTTTGTATTTACCAAAGACGCACTGGGCTCGTAAATTATGTAAATTATGTAAGATCCATCGATTAATATTTAGAACTCAAAATCGAAAGATACAGTTACAGCGTAAAGTATCTAACTTACATAAACAGCCCCGCTCTTCATATATATCAAAAACACCTTTTCCGCAGGCATCCAGAAGTTAGTGAAACGCTGGAGCAAGTATATTGAAAAGCACGGGACTACGTTGAAAAATAATACAATGATTTAATGTGAGGCTTCTGCTTTTGTTTAGGTGAATTATAAGAAAATAATTGTGGAAAATTATTAACTTATTCACGTATTGGTAAAAGTTAGAAGCAATTCTGTTTTTATTCACGATAAGTATATTCTAACGATTTTTTATCATTGTCCATTGCTAACGTTTTGGTTTTAACTGGACGCATAATTAATTATTCTTGATACTTTCGTAGTGTTTAATTTACTTTTAAAATGTTTGTTTTTCCAAATATAGCATTTATTCTCATCATTTACACCTTATCTCCAATAGGACACTTCTAGTCCCGCTTAATATGACTTATTTATTCTCATTCCATCTGACAGAAGCTTACACCTTCAAATGCCTAAAAGCTAGTTATTGCTCCTCCAATTAAAACCTCCGATCTCTGTCGTCGGTCAGCTAAACTACCAGTTTTGGCAATTTAATACTAGGAAACAACAGTGAAATTCTCAACAGCAAACAATACAACAGGAGGCAATAATATGATTCGAAGGATTTATTGAGACAATAGAAACAGGAAGGTTTTATCACTATTGACATTATGCAAACATGCTCATTGTAAATTCTCGGCAGGAAAGATAATGTGCCGGAAAATCCAAGAAACTGGAATAGATAAAGCAAACAGCAGATTTCATTGTGTTCATAGTCCATTAATTTACTATTTCACTGTAGAAAATAAAAATTAATGAAATGTTAATGTCTACTGCGTGCCTGAAAGCGATTAGGAAACACACTGGCATGTTATGGTATAATTACCACACATTTAGTTGCTTGAACAAATGTATAATAAAGTCACCAAGTTATAACATATTTGCAATTTAGAATCTTAAATAACTCTTATAATCTGGTCCAGGGTGATAAAAACAGTTATATATTTCTGAACTTTGTAATTAGGAAAATATTGTGCTGTGAGAATAAACTTGTGTAAATTAAAGGCAAATCATCAGAGATATTAATTTTTAAATGAGGGTATGAGGTGGATATTTATACTTTATTATAATACCACCCTCATTGGCAAAAATGAAGTTTGTTAATAATGTGGATACTTTTACTTGAGTATAATAAAAGCTGCTTTATCATGTTACAATGAATCACCTAAATTGGAGTTGAGTGATTGTGCACCTCAACTGTAAATACCGGTATACAGATTCCACAAGAATAATGAAGCTTTCTATAATATTATTTCCTCCTTGTTTAGTCCTATACGAGCCTAGATCGCGCGGACCTTTCTTTTATTTCAGATTTGCCATAGTCCACCACTGTGGCGAAGGGATGCTTTCGCAGCGGGACCGAGTTCAATCTTAGTCGGGACATAGGTCGGGACATAGCATCTGGCCGTCGTCGTCACCTTCATCCCATCCGCTCCTTGTTCGGAATGAGTGTGTGTGACTGGTGTGTATCGCCCTCGTGTTTTCTCGGAGATGACCCCGGTTCAAGAGCTTATAACTCATCCTGGAGGCTCTCCATGTCCTTGTCTGGTCAAAAAAAGTATGTATGTGATCTATAGAAACTCACTCCCCGATGGGTCATTTCCTTATCATCGGTGACATTCTTGCATGAAATCAGCTCTGTATTTGAAACAGTTTTCCATTAGAATCAATATATTTAACTAACCATTGAGAACCACTGAGAACCACTGAGCCCTGTTTCATGAAAATTTTAAGCTAATATAAGAAAAAAACATAATAATGTTAATTGGTATTTTGAGTCGTCTATTTTGTAATACCGTTAGCTAGTATGATTTGATATTAGTTCATACGTATTACATAACTTATATGTTATAACTTATGAGTAAATATTGCTAATATTATCAGTAAACTGTCTCCAGACTCTTGTGTGTTTAGCTATCACTGTATTTGAACTAATAAGGTATCTTAAAATGTGAAAAATGAATCAATATGATTCCAATATCATTGAAAAAATAGTGCTTGTTCATTGACGAAATAATTTTAGACACAAATAGCCTAAAATGTCATAGAAACCATCATTTGAAAATAGTATTTCGGAATTTTAAGCTAGATTACAGGTACTATCCTTATCTTGAATATGTGCTTGATATGTTCTGTTGGTTTCTCAGAGGCAGTTATAGTTTTCTACATCCCCCCCCCCCCCCAAAAAAAAGGTTCAGTAGAAATTAAATCCGAAAAACTTTACATGTGCAGTCAATAGTGCAAACGGATATAGTCTAGTCCAAATAGACTATGTGAAACATGTTTTCATAGAATCTTTCATAAGTGTTTCTGTAAGATATGATGCCATGAAAATATCGTATAAAAAACAAGAGGAAGAAACAAATCACAAATACCAACCGAGATTTAACCTCATAATCAAATAGCTACTAATGAACTAGTAGTGTTAGTGAAGTTATTTTATAGATTGTGTATATCTCGATGAAACAGTTTTTTAACTAAAAATAAATTTGAGTTTTTTAAGCAAGACTCTAACTATACCTAAAGAAATCCCTTTAACATTGTTCTAATTTGGATAATAAAATCCATTGCTCAAAATAGAACTCGAAAGCAATCCATAACGACTTTGATCTTGTACTCATGAGTAGTAAACAAGAAGTACTCGGAAGATGACAGACATGCTGAATATGATGAGCAGTATGAGCCATGACCTTAACGTGAGAAGAAGCTGGAATGTTGCAGATGTTTGTGTTTACGTCACAGGATTTACGTCATCACATGAACTCAGGGGCACACCATTCTTTTTTATAATATGTTCACAGTTCTTTACCTATTTAATTACACAGTTTATTTATTAATTCTATTTACTTGTTATTTTCTGAGGTAAATTGACCAAAGACAGATGACTTATATCCCAAGTTAGTAGAAGAGATGACTGGCTAAAACCATCCTTCAGAAAATGTCTATAAAGAGATTTTTAAAGTAAATTATTTAGGATTTAGTTCAAGTAGTTAGTGCGCCAAATTTATTAAAATCCTTGGAGCCTCTTCCGAGAAAATAGAAAAAACTAAATATTCCTTCATAATAGTATAAATTTGTAGTTAAAAGGAAGCCATGGACTTGCTTTGTCTCACATCTCTAGAAGATACATAACTCAGGTATAAAATGATGTTTACATGCCTTTTCGTTTTACAGAACAGATGTTCACAAATGAATGCACGGTCATGCATGTATGTATCTGATAATTCTATAGTCTGCACGGTTTTAGAAGCCTTATGAGTTATGAGCTAAGCCAATAAAAATATTATAATTACCCATTTCCAACAGTATTTTTGGGGGATTGAAAAATAGGAAACTATAAATAAAAAATAAATTTAAAAAAAATAAAAAAAATATTGCTCATGCTTGTGCCGTGCGCATCCGAAAATTCGTAATTTTAATGCACACATTGGCGCAGCTTATATACCTTCTATAACCGTTCGGACTATAAAGTGACTAAACCTCAAAATGGTATTAATGCTAAATGACGTCCAATTATGGGGTCGAACATAGTACTTTTGTTTCGAGTTCCCATGAAGACAAAATAGTTTAATAATAAAGGAGTAATAATATTAATAGCCTATGTCAGGGGAAAAAAAGCCCATCATTATTAGAAGTGGATTGCATTTCATCCGTACCAGTAAATCTTTATTACATGCCCACTGTTATTTCCACCGAAGTGGAAAGGATGACCTTCCTAGAAGTCATAAATACTACGATCAGAGACCGGAACTAGACATGTCGGCATGTACATGCAGAACGATTACGTCATGCATAATTCTGCTCCGTACAGACTGCAATTCACTTTAGAATTGGTCCTTTCTCACTTAATCATCCGTCTTCGTCTGCATAGTTTGAGGTATCTTTTGCAAGAAATTTGAAGTATAAAAAACACACATTTTTATATTATCTTCCTCCTTATTGACAGTACACGTTGGAAAAAGCAACACATATTCGTAACATAATCCACAAAGAAACGAAATACATTTATTTCTTTTTCATAGTTTTACCTCTTCCGTGGTCGGGACGTTTGTACCGGCCTATGCCATCGGGGTCTTACAGGAACGCGACCCGTCGTGAGAGAGATTACCTTTGAACCCCATGCATATTTTTTTGACCGGTCAAGGACATGGAGGGCCTCTCCGCATGTGTGACCAGCCTAAAGTCGGGGCCACCTCCGTGACAACACGAACATATATGACGAGACACACACACTCATGCCGAAAAGGCGCGTTTGGGATGAAGACGTTAACGATGACCAGATGATAAAGCTCACCGCAACATGAAAAGCGTGGCTCCAAATAAAACTTCGAAATAGAAGATCTGCAGTAATGAGATAGTAGTTTCGGAATTTGGTCGAGAAATTTAATAACGTTACCTCTCATTAGGCTATTTACTTCCCAGCCATTCCATGGAAAGGTGCCTGAAGTGTCCAGACCGTAACAATCTTTTAATATTAATTTAAAATATGTCATATTTGAAAAATTTTGAAATTAATTTTCAGTACTAGTCTACTGAAGAAATAATTCTGAAAATTAATTTCATAATTTTTCAGTGATGACATATTTTAAATTAATATTAAAAGGTTGTTACGGTCTGGACACTTCAGGCTCACTTTCCGTGGAATGGCTGTTCTCTGCATACTTCATTTGATTTTGAATTTCCCTCTAAGTTCATTTTCACCAAATATCTAACAAACCATTCACCAATCTCTAATGTTGAAAGGAACATTTCCTTACACACAGGTTGTACTTCATCTTTTACTTTTAAATTGTAGACTATTGAAGACTGAATTTTCTTCTTGACATTCCTGTTTTAGTTTTTGTTTAATTTCTATCCTGTTGACCACGGTAGCAACGTAAGTTGTCCTTTAGTCCTAATTTATGTTTGACCAGAAAAGCTTAAATAACCCAGCATTGAGATTGATGCATTAAGTTTCTGTCAAGGTATTACAGAATTGCTATAAAGGTATTGTGATCGTTTAGATAACATTTCATAAAAACGCTTACTTTATTTTCCAAAGGATATCGCTTTAGAATTATAAATATTTTATTACTTATCAAGTAACCAGCAATTCTTCACTGTGTACTGAATACTACACGGCACACGAATGAACATTTGTTCAGTGATTGTTCATGAACATTATTCATGGATTGTTCATGAACATTATTCATGGACTGTATATTGTCTAGTACAGAAGCGGAAGAGTATCTCGTATTTTCAGATACGAGGTTTAGCATCTTAAATTTTAAGCGTCGCGAGTTATGAGAGTTTGTTACTTCTATAATCTACCCTGTGTCGCTGTAATATACAATACTGAGATGCCGATTCTTGCATCTTGTGCGGAATGCATTATTTTGTACCACGAAGTTCAAATCTCAAAATCATAATATTTTTTTTAGATACGAGATTTTGCTATCTTAACTACTAATATAGTCTATGCATTTTCTATTGTTATATACACTGAACCTGAACTGCTGATATTATATGAAATATTCAGGTTATGCCGAGGTAAGAATAACAGAAAGTCGTCAAAACCTTTCGAATCAGATCCCTGGTAGGCTATTAGTTCCAATGTTAAGTTTTCTTTGTGAACTGGTACCTTTTTTTGTGTGAGTGTTTTTGGCTATTCACACACAGAGATATAAGGACCTTTTATTTTAAAATGTTCTGAATTTCTGCAGATATTAAATTTGGTGAAATACTTAATATTTAGAAAATGTACTTAAATGCAGTAATAATTTGCATTTTTTGTGAATTCTTGAGCTTGGATTTTCATGTTCGAAAACTTTAAGTTACTTCCTCTACCTATACTAAGTATATTCGGGATAGAGGAAGTAAAATGGGGACAAACATGCAATGTATAACTGCTTACTTGAAAAAATGCTTATACAAACTTAGCATAAACAGTACAGTATATTGCACTATATTCTTATGCCATGGAGGGAGCTAGTTTAGGCAATGTTTAAATACTTCATTTTCCTATAAGGGTGACTATTTTGCGCGTGATAAATATTCCACCTTAAACCCTTATACACTTACAGAAGAACGTGAGTGTAAGATCACAATACACACATCACACAAACATAAGTGAATAAACGTCAGAGCTAAGGATTTCTCCAAAATAAGAAGATTAAAAAGTGAGTAATAAAAACATTCAGTGTTGTACGATAAAGAACATAGACAGAAGCATCCAGCTAAAAAGGATTTAAAAAAGAGACTAACACACGATCTAATAATTTTTATGTATAATAGCTGTTTTTAGCAATGGTATTATAATATAATTAATGTTTTTTAATCATTGACTTGAAATATTGTTATCTCATATTTTAAAAACATAATAGCTGTTTTTAGCAATTTTATCGCAATAATATTAATGTTTTTATCGTAGACTTGAGATATTGTTTTCTCATTTTAAAATCTGTCAAATCATAATTTATAATTATATTTTAGTCTCTTTGCTTTTATAATATGATGTAAAAATATGTTTGTACTGTATGCTGTCAACAGAATATATCAAAATATTTCTGTAATATTAATTATAGCGTACTTTTAATGGTAATAGCATTCGTATCTCCAGAAATCTGTAAGTGTATAAGGGTTTAAGGTGGAATAATTTAGGCAATAAACTTTTGAGTAATAGTGTTATATACTTTGAAACTAAAAATCACCTGATTATTATATGAGAAGATTGAATACAGTCATGCTCTATGGATAAGTCAGATACACAGTGGTGACAGTAATGTTATTGATGAGCTACCGTTCATACTGTAGTACTAAGCCTCGCTATACGTGCATATAATGAATATTTATGTTTCTGCTTCAAGACTCCTTGACCTTGGTGGGTACATTGTTTTGTCTTGCTTGTTCGTATTGTACCGTCTATATTCTTAGGGACGTTATTCCAAAGATAAAATAAAAAGAGTAGAGTACCGTGAGACGACAAAAAATATACAATGAAATGAAAAACAATGAGGAATTGAAATGACACAATGCGGTTCATTACATACAAATTTCAGTAGACCCTATATCATAAATTAATCTTTGGTTAGAGTCTTTTGAGACAGCGGAATGGGTAGATATTGTGCGCTCTAGAACCGGTCCTAAAGTAAACAAGTAAGTCTATCTCACTCTTACGTAGATTCGAGTAATGTGGTAGAGTGACCAAAGTATAACAACATATTTGTATATAATTTTAGTTTTTTATTATATAGGACAAATGCTGTGTGTATGGACGATTGTTTCGTGTATAATGCAATAGATATTGATGATTATAATTAGACATTAGTAGCAGAGTTCGTCTACTGCAAGAAACTGGAACCAAAAAAACCTTATGAATTTAGTAAAGGGAGGCTATATTGATGGAATAATCAATACATTGATTAAATAAAAGTTCATGGGAAGTAGCTAAACGTTACTGGATTGTATGTCCAAGACTTATTTTGCAGCCGCCTCAGTCACGTGCAGATTTAATGGCGGACATATACCATTAAGGCAGCTATGTAAAGTATGATAACCAGGGCCCGGATTCTAATGACATGCTATCTTTCTATTGATGCTGCATAGACATTGCCAACTTGTAGATAAATCCTAATCATGACCTTTAGATTATAGAAATACATTTTTATTGGGTCATTTTTTGCAATTTTTTATTTTTAGGGCAATTATTTCAATGTTACGTTATTATTTTGTCATTTTCGTGTCATTTGCTTCCTTATTTAGTCGTTTTCGTGTATTTCCATTGAGTTTATTAACTTTTTTCGTCGCTAGCGGTGCTGTCTTTGAAGTGTTGTTTTTTTAATGCAAGAAGGAAAAATTCGGTATAGGAGTGTTGCCATGTCTCAGTCGGAAATGAGAATCAAAGAAACGCCAAAATTTTGTATTGTAGGCCTATTACTATTGTTATTAGATTGACTTGGCACCAGAGTCTGCCACCTGCTTGGTTTTGAGAGTGCAAACTACTGTTTACCCTCAATAAACTCGCCAGTGCCTCAGTGCCAGAATAAATTTCCGTGAGAAAAGAACATTCACAACATGAGAGTTATTTACAGTTTTTACAATTATGTACAAACTAGTCTATAACTTTGTGTGTACAATAATATTTTTTTATAAATAAAATATACGTTTTTAGGTCATTTTTTATAATTATTAAGTCATTTTCTTTAAAATTTAGGGTCATTTTATAGGTCATTATTCAAACAATTTTAGGTCATCAGAATCCGGGCCCTGATGATAACATACATTTAATGTTTTTCACTGCCAGACAAATAGCTCTTCAATTAAAATTGTTTGGCTACAATACTATATTGACTTGAACTTTTTTACTGAATACGTGTGTACGCGTCAACGTCAAAACAATTATTTAACAGCTTATATAAGTGCCAGATATACAAAATAGTAGAGCTAATGTTTTGTCTTACAATATGAGGATTTTTATTTGCCAGTTACGCTTGACATTCATGGAAACCAGCTACTTCGCCAAAATTTTCGTTTTTTATTTTAAACTTTTATCTCACTGGTGATATCAGCTAAATGAATGCTTATATCCGTATTTACATTAGGTATGGTTAAAATTTTAAGAATATAGTAGACTAGAACGTGGGCACATACCCCCATCCCCCTCCGTGGGATTTTCCGACTCACATATTTTTTGTTGGTATTGCCATCCAGTTTCAGTTTTTAGTTGTTTGCCCCTTATCAATTTACCCGAAAACTACGGAAATCCGGAGAAAACTAGTTTGTTTTAATTTTTCTTTGTGCTTTGCTCCTAATATGCCCAGCGAATTTCTAAATCACATATTTTTTGTTGGTATTGCCATCTAGATTAAGTTTTAAGCAGTTTGCCCCTTATAAATTACAGCATATCCCCGGAAAACCCCGGAAACCCGGAGAAAATGACTTTGTTTACATTTTTTAAAATCTTAGTTCTTTGCTCCTAGTATTCAAAGGGCATTGGTGACTCATATGGTTTTGTGTTGGTATTGCCATCTAAATTAAGGTTTCAGTTGTTTGCCCCTTATCAATTACAGCATATCCCCGGAAAACTCCAAAAACCACTAAAATCCGCAGAAAATGAGTTCGTTTTAATTTATTAAAAATCTTTGTTCTTTGATCCTAATATTCCAAGGGAATTTCTGACTTACATATTTTTTGTTGGCATTGTCATCTAGATTAAGGTTTCAGTTGTTTGCCCGCTATCAATTACAACATATCCCCGTAAAACCCGGAAAACCACGGAAATCCACGGAATTTCTAGAACTCAGAACTTGTGATCTACAGTCACTGAAACCGTTATTGCGAAGTAATTCTGCTTCAGGTGTGTCCTTTGCAGGTTCAAAAGGGTGAGTATGTGGACTATGAGATATCTGCCATAATTGTGATGGTCACATGCAAAGAAAATGGGAATCATATCTTCTAAACATGCCAAGTGTAAGTCAAAGTTGTTTTCTTTAGTTTTTCGCTGAAATCTCAAAATCAAAGACACTTTGTCCATATTACCAATCCAAAATTGTGCTGTTTTACCCAATGTCCCTTCTATAACTTCAGTCAAGAAAGTTTGACAGTGACTGTGGAAGGTTTGGCAAGATAAATTATCATTCACAGAAGTCAAATTAGAATATGAAGGGTGTGCTTTCATCCCTTCAGCAACAGGATTTTTCCAGTATTCTTTCTCATGCTGTAATTGATAAGGGGAAAACAACTGATCCCTTAATCTAAATGGCATTACCAACACAAAAGCATATGAGTCACAAATTCCCTTTGAATATTAGGAGCAAAGAACTAAGATTTAAAAAAATTAAAACAAAGTAATTTTCTCCGGATTTCCGTGGTTTTCAGGGTTTACGTGGATTTGCTGTAATTGATAACGGGCAAACAACTGAAACCTTAAACTAGATGGCAATACCAACAAAAAAACATATGAGTCAGAAATTCCCTGGGGATATTAGGAGCAAAGAACAAAGATTTTAAAGAAGTTTTTAAAAAGTCAATTTCTCTGGATTTCCTTGGTTTTTGGAGTTTTCTGAAGATATGTTATAATTCATAAGGGGAAAACAACTGAAACCTTAATCTAGATGGTAATGCCAACAAAAAAAACATATGAGTCAGAAATTCTCTTCGAATATTAGGAGCAAAGAACAAAGTTTTAAAAAGAAAACATAGTCATTTTCTCCGTATATAAGTGGTTTTCCGGGGATATGTTGTAATTTTTAAGGGCAAACAACTGAAACCTTAAACTAGATGGCAATACGAACAAAAATGTGTAGGTCATAAATTCCCTGGGAATATTAGGGGCAAAGAACAATAAAAAATTAAAACAAACTCATTTTCTCCGGATTTTCGTGGTTTCTGGGTTTTCCGGGTACATGCTGTAATTGATAAGGGGCAAACAACTAAAATCTTAAACTAGACGACAATACCAACAAAAAAATATGTGTGTCAGAAAATCCCACCGGGGGGGCGGGTTTGCTATTGGTAGCCCATGGTCTATAGGGAGAGATTTTTGTTTAAAGGTCATAAGCTGAAAGAATTACAATGTCAACATATTTTCACAGAGATGCAGGGTTTGCCAGACGTACGACTATAGTCGTACACATATGACTATTTCATATATCTGCGACGCAATCATGAGTCGTACGCCTATTTGTACGACTATTTTTAACATAGCGTTTTATATTTTTTTAATCAATCTACTGATGAATTTTAAATTTTGATATGTATCCAGCTTTTTGTTTTCTCATGATTTTTGTTGTAAGCATGCTGTTAAAATCAATGTGATTGGAAAGCAGACCTGTGACTTTTTCAATAATTACAACACTGTGGCAACTTCTGCTCATTTAATTTTATTGTATTTAATCAAATTTGGCACATTGGAAGATAATGAAACACGCGTAATCGTTTACAAATAAGATGATTTATTAACAATGACATGACATATATAAGGTGCATAATAGGCCTACTGATTATTAATTATTATTATTATTATTAATATTATTATTATTATTATTATTAACGTAATGCGTTCATTACACTGAAAAATCACATAGTATACGACAGTTTTAACTAGCATACGACTATTTTCGGATATTGATACGACTGTTTTACGTTTCTGATCTGGCAACGCTGCAGAGATAAAACAGAAGATAAGTTCCTAAAAGACAAAGGTTAATTTAAAAATGGAAAAATTGCATTTTTTTTTTTACCTTGAGTGGTGTAACACAGTATTAATATGAAGTTAAGTTTCGTACTCTAAACATTACTTAGGTCTACTTATCTAAATTTCTTTGTGGAAGCCGTCAACTCGTGATCCGTCCTGTCCAAGAAGAAAGTTCAGGCGGCAGAGATGAGGCGTGGCAGTTACGCAAATTTAGATCATGTTAGAAATACACCCCTTAGAGAAGAATGCAGAATATTCGAGATCAAATGGATGAATATCGGTGTTATTGGTATAGACCTGTACATGAAATCAGAATGGAATTTAACCTAACATCAAAGCATAAACCACCATGATCGTCCAAGGAAGAATTGAGCCGAAACAAATAAATTTTTCTTTTTAAGAAAATAATACCAGTATTCTGGAACCCTAGTGGTGTAGTGCGTGCATTGCACATACAAAAAATATAATTTTGTATCTTTCTTTAAATTAAAGCAAACTAGTATGGCAATCAATTGTTCAAAGAAGATTATAGTGATAAATCTGACGAAATATTATGAAGTATAGAAATGTTATTCTTTGGTATCACAATACCTCATTTATGTGATAAATATCATTTTCAAGAAATGAAAAACTTTTTAAAAATCTAATAACTTTAGTACGAAGCTATTTATATTCTGATCGCTTCAGAAAGTAGGCTACCTAGTTTATCCACACATAATCGTTTCATTGAGAACGTCAAATATTTTTTAAATACAAAATTATTCTTTATATTCAAAGTAATTTTTTCCTGTTGGTAGGTACTTTCCTAATAATTGTATAGGAGATATTTCGACTAAATTGTTTATTATATTATTTCAGAACCAGTCCTACTCTTCGGTTTTTTATTTCCACATTCAGATCTTTGATATTACTGACTTAAAAGCTATATCTTTTTTTTGCGAAGAGCCACTTTAAATTATTTTAAACTGTGCATGAAGCTGATTTCTATTAGAATATTATCCTAGAATTGAGTAATGCAGTTCCCCCTCCTTGCTTTAGGTTTATGAGCCAGCTTGTTCTAGCATTACTGCTATAAGAGTCATTTCAATTACTTCATTTTACAACTTCTATGGTTATTACTTTACTTGCTCTGAACTTTTTGTTTGCATATAAACAACTCCTTATATGTACGAACAGCCGTGAATTGTTAACCATACACATGTTCTTTCATAATGAGAAAATACCGCCTTTAAAGAGGATTATTCTCTCTTTTCAAAAATAATTTATATATCATAAACCTTTAAGCAAAGCATGTTTTAAAGTTATATTAATTGGATATCCATATAAATGTAGCTTGCAACTGTTACTTAGTTTACACAATTATAATATAGGTGATCCTTGTCAAGTAAAGAGACTTTACAACAATAGCCTATTCCACTGAAGGCAATCGAATAAACGTGTCTAATTTTTAACAAGTTACGACACCGCAGGAGAAACTTATTATTGCTCTATTATACCGGGTGGTTATTAAGTGCCTATATGGTACTTTATGAGACTGTGTGTGGGGACGGGAAATTGTCTGTCCGTCTGTCTGTCCGTCCATGTGTCTGTACGCGCGATAACTCAAATACGCTTTATCGGATTTTCATGAAACTTGGTATGGGCATTTATAACGTCCATGGGTACAAGCCTATTAAATTTGGACCAAATCTGTTCACCGATACCGAAATAATGAGTATATCAATATTACTTTTGTAATGGATATAAAATGCTATAATATTATTTATTGCATGGCCCACAATATAATATTAAATATAACGTAACAAATTGACAATCGTGATTTGATATTGTTAGTCCGACTTGTTTGATTCATTTCTTCATAATGCTGCCAGTGTAAATAATAGTGTAAATAAAAGATTTAAAACACAACTAGCCGTTGAATATTGATATTATATTGTGCATTCTATAGATACCGATATCTACATTATATTTCAATGTGAGTATTTTTCTTATTCGTTCCTGTGCAGCAATATACCTAATGTAATTCCTGACAGGTAGATTTCAGATTGACCTTTTACTCATTCATAACCCATAAGGCTGCTTTAAACTTGAAACAAACATATCAGCGAATCGTAGGCCTATTGCATCATTAATATTATTGCCAGCGCATTTTGTTTTTGGAGTTTAACTCGGAGATGTATTACAAAAATAACTTCTTTTCTGCATGGGCCTATCATAATTGCAATTATCACTGATTAAAAAATCATTCTGGCAGTTTGTTATATCAGTTTACCTGAATTTTATTAACAAGTGTGCAGATTTGAATTGGTTCAATTTATATTATGGTCACCATTACTTTTCGCAATGAATTCCAAGTACTTCGAAGTGGAGTTTTTAAAGCATAAAACGGAACGTTGCGGGTTCGATCTCCAATGTGGTCACTGCTATTATTCATTTGTTGTAATTCTTCTGGTGGCACTATGACCGTAGGAGTGGATTATTCTTGTAAAAAGTACCAGCAGCAATAATTCTAATAAATGCGGCCGATGCCTAAAGCTTATAACCGCATCAAAGTAATGTTCCAATTATCTAAAATACGGTATCCTAAACCTCTCTCAACACCAAGGATCTCCGAGATTTATTTTATGAGTACTTTAACTTTATCTCAATTTACTTGTAAGGGAACTTAAAGTACTCGTAGGTGCTAGTTCACGCACTCCTATGCTAGTAACCGCAGAGCGAGATCACGGTTACCGATATTTATTCATTTATTCTGCCAACTACAGTAATAAAACCCAATTACAGTTGACGTAGTTTCGCCAATAAATGTTGTACAATAGAATAGATTATACACTATATAATTAAGTGCTTGAGGATAAAGAAAAAGAGAATGAATGATTTGTGTTAAATACAATTAATGTAACAAGACAAACTAAAAACTAAGTCATGTAATGATTTAAGAAGTCAAAATCCAGAAGAGCGTTTTGAAGTGATAGATAATTATATGTTTTACATTTTTGAATTAAAGGTGAACATTATAACATTTTTTACTTAGTGATAGTACATATAACAATTGCCTATTTCTTAAATTTAATTGCACTATATTAAATTTAATACGTTTTAAAAGTTCATTGCTATCAATTATGCTATTGATAATTTTATATAAGAATGCGCTTCTAATCTTATACCAATTAGAGTTACAAAATTAAATTAATTTAATAAAGCATTATTTATGGATAACCGATCCTCTTCCTTCGTTAAAATAAATTATCTTCATACTGGCCAGTAGCACTCTTTCCCGCATGTGAGTACTAGGCCACCATGTCCAGGCACTATTAGTATCAGAACATATCCAGCTTTATAAATAGGTACTGAGAGTTATAATATGTCTATTAATTTTATCTATGTTCCTCTTTAATCGCTTATTTCTAAAAATCTTTCCAGGAACCTGATCAGCAAATTGACTTACCATGTCAGTTTCGTATTCGTTCAGTTCCGCCTACTATTTTTACGCTGTGAATTAAATTGACTTCTTGTTTGTTCTGCTTTCTTTTCACGGCAACTCAAATTAGCAAGTCATTTTACATGTTGGCCTAACATACGACTTCCTGCTTTTACATTGTAATCCGGCGAAGAGAATACCTGGGCATTTACTTTGTTACCTAACCCGAGCTCTATCGCGTGTTTCCTTCCTAAGAATTAGATTTGCCCAATTCTCGCTACAAGGCTTCTACTGGTAGCTGCAGTATTATTATTATTATTATTATTATTATTATTATTATTATTATTATTATTATTATTATTATTATTAGCGAATAAGCCCATTGAGAACAACCCTCAACACTTAGAGATTGATTATTTTCCTTCCTCTGTGCCCACATTTCTTTCTTCCTTTTGCTGTGAGTTTGTTTCTCTTTCCTCAGTCAAAATTATTCCAGTCTTATCATTCTTCGGTTTTTTTTATGTGATCTTCTTGCCATTTGCGAATTTTTTATCTACAGCTGTGCTTGAATATCCTCTTGTTGGATTCTTGACATTTTAAGTATTTTTCATTTTGCCGATCCATTTTATGGTGTCCGTTTTATCTTTACTTCTATTTTCATAGAATTCGATTGCTTTGTGAGTATATACTAGTTCATTCCATTGCATTGATATGTAAAGATAACATTTCAGTAAGTGATCATTACTTTGAATGCCTGTATATTCTATTTTCTGTTTGCTCCTAAGTTGGCAAACTTCCGTAATGAGGCTGGATGTGGATCTGTGTGTTTTTATGCGAAAATATTATATACCTATTACATGTTTCTTGTATAAGTAAAGTAATTTATTGGCGTTCCTCGGCCTTAATCGCAGGCATAGTACAAGGATTACATTACCTATCTGTGTCCATTCCCTTATGTTGTCATCTTTCCAAATCATTCAGCTTACTTCCGGTAAGAAGCCCAGCAATATCTTTTACGGATAAAAACTAGAGGCTTGTATGGATGTCATCGCAGACGACATTTGTTGCGATTTCGGACTCAAGGCATCCTCTGCCTAGGCCAGGGTGACCAGATGTCTCTTTTTTTAACGTATTGTCCGTTTATTAGACTCTGGTCCCTCTGTCCCGACAAAAATCTTAAAGGACGCTTATTTTCCATTTTTAACGACTTTGATTCCGTTTGCCCTCTTTTGCGTAAATTCATAGCATTACTTCATTATTGTATGTTTGTATGTGTTGAATTCTTATTTTGAGGTAGCATTGCTACAATAAGCGTGTATACCGATGCCAGTCTGTATGCATAGTTCCAGTAACAATAATAAGAAAGGTAATATATATACTGAGTAGTGATATTTCATGACCGCCGGCGTGGTCTTGTGGTTAGCGTCGGCCCGGGTTCAATCCCCGGTACCCTCCTCGGATTTTTCTGGTAGGGGCGCACTCAGCCTCGTGATTCAAATTGAGGAGCTAACTACTTGATAGAGAAGTAGCGGCTCCGGTCATGGAAACCACCATTAACGGTCGTGGGTGTCAGCATGCTGACCACATGCCCCCAATCCTGCCGTCTGCCTATGGTAGATGACGCGGCGGTTGGGTGGTAGGCCTTGTCCCTCTTGGAATGTTAGCGCCATGGAGTGATATTTCATCCTGGTTTTTACCATGATAAAAAGGAAGTAGCTGTACTCGGTATTTAAAACAAGAATATCCTTCTTGAGAGAGGACACAACAACTAACAAGTTGTTTTGTAGATTGTTTCTTTCCATTTTTTCAATTGAACACTGAAGCCTTCAAAAAAGAACAGCATTTTAACAAACAAAATATTTCTTGTATTGACTTTTATGAGAGAATAACTGAAAGATAAAAACTTTTCGAAGTTCATATTGTCTTCGAATAATTATAATGATAATAACTACAGGTCTTGCATTTAACTTATGTTGAAGACAATTATATATTAATCTCAAGTTATTAAACTTTCATGTAGATTGTGTCCTTTTCCTTTTTTTAAGTGCTGAAATATTCAAAATTTCCTTTTTTTGGTTGTGGAAATGTTGTCACCCTAGCCTAGACATCTATCATACAATTCAGACTAGAGGACTGATATAAATAATTTAATTCTGTCATCGTTAGTCGTTTGTAGTGTTTCCTTTTATTTCAATATTGTATGGGAAATGCCAATTGTCTATTCCGTCTTTAAAGTCCATCCATTCCAAAGACTATCAATCTCCTCTTCGTTCAAGTCGGTTCAACAATGTTCTTGTCCGAGGGGATCGAGTAAAGATTCCGTCAGACTTCCCATTCTACCAGAAATAAAATCTGAAAGTACAATATTTGTACTCGTGACTTCCCAAATACAAATCTGGGACCTTACAGTCTAGGTTATCTGATGTCAAACGTGAAATATCTTGTTTGCATAAAAATATTACCTTTATAGTCTGGATTGAGGGATAAATGACATTTTATCACTCCGCGAACGGGAGATTAGGCTTTCGAATGGAGATATCATTACCGAAGACTAATTTTGTTATGCTTATCTATATTGCCGTAGAGGTAAGAGGGATGCCCATTTTATGGGTTACATGTCCATAAAGTAGAAATATAATTTGTGTTACGTTGAGCAACGACTACACTGTTTTCTTTCTTGAAGAATTTACAGAAACCCTTTAACAATTTCTTGGTTAGAAGATGTTGACTAGACCATGCTAGGTTCTTACTGACGACACGTCATTTACTTGTAGTTATGCTCGAGAAAAGCAGGATTGTTTTTAGTATTTATATTAACTTTTAACGCGTGTAGAACGTACGAAATCTACAATTATTAACTCTTTAATTTATTAATTCATTGAATAGTTAGTCAGTATCCATTGTCCCTTTATTGTTGTCTGATTGAAGATTGATATTCAAGTCACATCATCAGTAACGTAAACTCACCTTTGTTCATTATAATACAGTAGATTGTTTTATTGTGATGAAGATGAATTAGCTGTCAATATCATAAGGCATTCATGACTAAAACTGATGAATGAGCTGTACTGGACATGTTACGTAAGCCAGTTGTACTCTCTTGCCTCGCCCATTTATACACGTTGGAGACTTGAATGCGAGAGTAGGGTGTGATCAGCACGGGAAAACCTGGTGACATTGTCATGTAATGCGAACTTCTTGCATCACTATAGTGCAGTACTGTCTTGTCAAAACGCTCACTGTGCGATGCCGGAGTTCCATTGATCGACAAACTATACTGTTACATAACATTGTGTGTTCTTACAAATATAAAATATTATTCCTTAGGACTAGCACCATCATCACCACCACCATTATCATAGTCATCAGCATCATCATTATTATTGAGTGGGTTAGCCGAAGCATAAAATATACTCTATCCTAAGGCGGTTAAGCTAGAAAACAAGAGAAGAATAGATCAATTTAAACAGGCAGAAAAATATATTTTGAAGAGTTTCAGAGGAAGTCCAGAACGTAATAAGAAGCGATGGATAGAATCGAATGATTTTAGGAATCAAGTAATCTGTTCTGGTGTAATATAGGCCTAAAGAATCGAATGATCATTCGAATGAAAAAGTTCTCGGTTGAATACAAGGATCCTAAAACTCTCGATGTCAGATGTGAGAAATCGGTATCTGAGTACTACTCAAAACTTCATTCGAATGTTCAGCTCGGGAATTTCGTCATGTTACAAGATCTAGCTGCTATTGGTTCCCGCAATGTGTGTGGATCAGCCATACAGTGAACCACAAGTCAGTAGCGCTGTCAGATATTGCTTTAAAGGAATTCTACTACAAGCATTCGCAGTGCAAAGGTCCATAAGATAACAAGGCCGTCTCGTCTGCCGTGCGACGGTCTGTTAAAAATCGGCAATCTGGCAACACGTAATTGCATGATGCGCATGGTGCTGTGCGTTCATATTTATGTCTTTCTTGCCTGAAAAACATAATGATACGACTGAGCGATAACTCGAGAACTCGCCCTCCTCACTCCATGTTGCTCGTAGCATTAAATCATTCGACTGATCACTCGAATATTTTTATACGATTCTTGATATCTAACTTTAAAGAATGACATAATTCCGATTTATTCTTTCGAAAACTCCCACCACTTGCAATAACAGTGAGAGAGGAAGAGAGAGTGAGAGAGTAAGAGTCAATTAAACAGTTTCATAAACCCTTTTCTTCAAGAGAGGAGACTATTATTACATTTTAAATCTGTGTTTATATGCCATAAGCACGCATTAGTCGAAGACAGAATTTCAAACGTGCGTCAATTAAAATGGCAGGTGATGATCTTGCTGACAGTGTCCGCTTCATACTAACATACTGCAGTGATTTATCTGTGAGCGCCTAATTGGAAAGCTTGGTCAATCAATCCTTCATAAACCGGATGTTAGATTGATGGCTGCTTGCTATCACTTTCTCTCGCTTAGGTGAATACTGATCATGTAGCTATAAATCTCTACCCCAGACTTAATTAACAAATTTCCAGCCTCCGGGAATTTATAATTGCGATTAAGAAATAGAGCCTGATAATCCAGCTGCAGGGCCGTGAGCCATGTGCTCTGCTGTAAGTCTTGTCTGACCATGAGAAATAGTATGCTTTGATTCACTCAGATGCTAGACTATCAAACGTTTATACTTTAAAACTACTGTGGAAGGAGTGTAAAAGAAATATGAAGTAGAAGACGCTGGGAGTTAGATCTTGATCCACACTCATAGGTGTGTAGTCATAAGAACTTGTCTTCAAATCGCCATTGCTTTTATTTTCAACACATATTTCCAGCACGTTTTTTATTCTAGCTTTCCCTCTTTTTTCTTCTTCTTTTCCTTCTGTTTAATTTTGAGAATTAGGTTCTGATAAATCTGTTCCAGTACCCTTTCTTCTTAATTTATATTTTTTTTTTCTTCTCCTTGTTCTGTACCTCATTGCTAGTCCTGGAAGCGTGTAATCCAGCATTTTTTCAGATAATCAGACCCATTTCTTTTCTTTCTTTTCTGTTTTCTAGCAATAATCGTACTTCAATTCTTCTTAAATCAAGGATTTTGTTTTTGCTTAATAGGTTAGTTTATTCAAGTGTATTCCTAATGCATTTCATATTTGCTACCAGGATTATGGTATTGTCTCTTCCTATCAATATCTTGACTTCATACTTAAATACTGATAGAGCAAGAATTATATTCAAGAATTTCATCTGAGTTTCCTTCTTCGTCTTATACATCAAGTGTCTATAAGTTGAGCTATATAATGTTTCTAAAATTTCTGAATTACTTATCTAAATTTATATATTTTCTATACAAAATGTAGCGTCAAATTTTTTATACATACTGGACTTAATACTGTAGGTTTATCAATCACTATTACAGTATTTTAATCCTCACAAGGTGTTTACCTTTAAATTCTATAATTTCATTTTATTTGTTATTTTGATTTAACATAGGCTTTATGTTACATCTTGGACTTCGTCATCTCTGTTTCGCTTAATTTGACATCTGCGTGCGTAATAAGTTTTAAAATGTGGCATTTAAAATAGATTCCTGGGTCAACATACATGTAAAATGTCCATGCTTCAAACATTTCATCAGTACACATGTTCAAAAATAAATTGGATACATGCAACAGCCATGTCTCCCTTTTTAAAGGGAATTTCATTTGTAAACATTCCTCTTACAATCAGTTTTATGGCTCTTTATGTATTCCACAATGGTTATAGATATTATCCTTTTTTAAATAATGCCCCACAATAACTAGAGGCCTTTAACAAATAAATAAAGGCCAAGTTAGTTTTACAATTTAAGTCTCGTGTTTCTTCTACCATTCTCTTCAAATTAAAAATTACTTCTACGCACGATCTTTCTTTGAAACCCATTTGCTACTCTAATATAAAAAATCATGTGGGATTATCTTCAGTATTTCGTTTAATATGCTTAAATACATCTTGTAAGTTGTGTGTAAAAAGCTTATTCTGAAGAAGCTGTTCAGATTCATCCTACATTTTGCTTTAAAGGTTAAGCTTGTATTAAAATCACTGGCAACTCTTTGCATTTTCAGTAGGCCTTCACGTTTAGCAAATCGAGAAGGCGTTAGAGGAACAAAAATTCTGCAGATTTTAGTAATTCGGTGTTTATACCATTGACTTTATGAGGGATTGTGAGTCCCATAAGTAGTGAGCCTCATTTGTATTAATTATTTTATTTGTTTTGCCACAAATTCCAATGTTGGTCAAACAAAGCCATGTTAATGTACTGATAGCCTTGTGCTGAAATGTGGGCACTCCGCCTGCTGTCTATAATTTAAAGAATAAGTTATGATGAATATAAATGTTCAGCATGTTCTGTTTCAACGTGATATGTTTTCCAGACATTGTATCAGTGCTAGCCGAGCATTTAACAAAGCAATTCGATTTAACAAAAATGAGATAAAGTTACAATCTCGTTCTCGGGATATATTTCCGTGTCTAATGCTTAATCTTCAGCCTAACTTCAACATTAAAACGAAAACCCAAAGCTACGTTACAACTAAAGCTATAAGAATCGCAAGAACAACCTGGCTTAGAGAAGAAATCAAAATACTTTACACAAAAAAAAAAAAAACAATAGTTAATTCACCAAATACATTCCCTACGCATGGAAGCGAATGGTAGTTTGATAAACGAGTGGGATATTTTTATGGAATATGTTGACAATATACTAAAGAAGAAATATAAAGACAAACACTCCATCTATCAATAAACTTTAAAAAATCACAAAAAGACAACGATAATGTAAATTCTGATTGCAACGACAGTTTCAGCTTTCACCTACATGCCATCATCAATGTTGAATTCAAAGACGAACGATTTATGTATTAGAAGTGCATCATTTTCTACGGCAATTTTAATCGGAATAATTAAAACAACTGATTGCTGCGACTGAAAGTGCTATATCCCATACAAGATACAAAAAAAGCCTTTAGGTACCGTATAGGAGGTAAATGAAACAAATTAACAAATACTGATAAATCTACATTCATCGACAAAAAAAGATAAAATGTAGTAAAATAAATCCAAAGTCAAAGAAAAAGAATAATTAATTATAGATAAACAAGTCAAAGGCAAATCAAAATATACAGTTATAAAAAAGTTGCTTCACTGTGTACTGGATATTTGAACACTGTTTCAATGTCCTGTAACGTGACTTTGAAATCATATTATTATATTCTGATATATGCTTCCATTTAAACAAATGAATTTTGGAATCTTCATCAAAACTACTCTTTGTCCTCCTTTTTGGAATTCTTTACAGTAGCTTAATGTGGTGCACAATCAAGAAACAAAACTTATGTCGCAGCCTGTTCTATCAGATGTGCCTTCATCGATAACTTTCACCATCCCTGTTATCGGAGAGTACAGTGAACTTTTTCTAACTGGCCCTGCTCAGAGAAATGCGTAGTAGCGTGGACGAGTCTACATCGTCATATTGTCATTTGAAGGAGGTGATGTTTCATTCGTACTCCAGTACTGAATTTAACTATCACCTCTGAATTCCTTTCTTCTAACACCCGTTTCACCAGTGCCAGGAATAAAAAATACTGTTAACCTTACTTTGTTGTGATAAGGGACAACTTATTGCTTTTAAGTTTGTCTGTTTATTTGTATCGTTGTTTTTCTAAGTGACTGTACTAAACAGCCTTTATTACTATGTAATATATAATGCAGATAGAATACTAAAAAAAATGTTGTAGTGCAATCAGCCTTTTTACATTCTCCTTTTGTTACAGAAAACTATTTAACTGTTACTAAGGAATATTGTAGAAGCTAGCCTAAAGGAGGAGACGAAAGTGTAAAAAATGTTAAGCTATGTGAAAAATGTAGTTAATTATCATTTCATTTGGATGGTATCTCTTGAAATATTTTATCTTATTGCATTGTGATTTAAAAATTTCGTACTTCAAAAGAGAGGATTACAGCTTTATCACATTTTGCAGATCTTGATTCGCCTTGAGAAGTTTCCTAATGAATGCCGCCGGCATATAGACTGCCTCCTAGCCAGGTGGCCAGTGCTAACAAAATAAACGTATTACATTCTAACATATTTGTGAAACCAGAAGTGAAGCTACTCTAAGAACGTGACTCATTCCACAGCCCAAAAAATTTCTTCACCTTTTCTTCAAGTGATCTTGTTAACATAATTTAAGAAACGTCTGAAGACATGAAACATTTTAAAAATCCTAATGATTTATTATGAAGGACATGTGTTTGATCTCGAACTAACATCAAATTATCTGGTCATTTTATAGTTATAATAAAAGCGTCAATTTTTAAGGTTGTTTCTAGAAAACTATACTGGAACTTATATTCAAGTTATTTCTAATGAGCCAATTAATTTTCACTCCATCTGCTTTTTAGACATGGTGATAATCTTAACTGCTTGATCCAGTTCTGATAAAATATGTCCTCTTCCATTTGAGTGTAGACAGAAATTCTGGCCAGATGCTCACCTGTATGTATGCTGTGAATTACAGTATATAGCAGTCCCTTGAGGAGTCTTATCCTTAAAAGTATTTCTCTTCATGGATGGCTTCATATACCTCTTCTGATAATTATAGTAAATTAGCATAAATTTGAGGAAGTTATTTTTGAATTGTGCTTTAAAATGACTGTTCTTTTTGGGTGACTGTTCCATGTTCCACATTTCAGCCAGTCATGTTTGACGTTCTTCATAAAATACCATGTCGATAGCATTTGTCGAAGTATTTTTTACTGATTTATCGCTGTCTTCGCATGTGTTTCTTTTACGTGCTAAAGCTGGTTGTTGCGGTAGCCTGAACAGCGAAAAGATCGAGTTTCTTTGAATCAAAGACCTGGCTGACATGATAAGCAAGTACATAAGTAATTAAGTGTATTTATTTCAATTGTTAGTTTAATGTTAAATATATTATTAAATTATAAATGGTTTTATAGTAATATTACAGTCTAGAAAGCATGCGCCGTTATTCTCATATTAACAGATATGTTTTCAGGTAATGAAGATGTTGGCGATGACAAAGATGATATGATATGACGATGATGATGATGAAGTTGGAGATGTTGATTCTAAGAAACTATTTATTATTTGTATTTATCCATTTATTATTTGTATTTTTTTCACTTATAAAATTGAAATATCTTGAGGATGATAAGAATAATGAATGTAGAAAGTGAATATGGCATTCAATTGCACGTTTTATTCCCATATTATATTGATCAAGGTAGATTAAATAAAGTAAACTGGAGTAAAATTGAGAAATCTTTGTTTTAATGACTGGCAGTTACGATTTATCCCATTAAGTACTGGTATATTTAATTGAATATCATGCACTTAACGTTAGCATTGCTGGGAAGTTAATTCACAGATTTTATCTGCAAGTCGTAATAATGTTTGATTGCCCTCAGTACATTTCTTAGTTTCTACCACCAATTTAAATTTGCTGGAAGGAGTATTTGCCTTAGATGGCAAGATGAATTTAATGTAGTAAGCACGTGTTCTGCAGCTAACATCTCTGCGCACAGATAGCAATCAATGAGACAAAGCCAACTTCATAAAATTTTATAGCAAGTGGTTTAATGGATAGCCCTCTTTGCATCAAGCAGTGTCTATACCTCGGAGACTCTGTCCATCTGTTAGTTCTCGTAAGTATGTGCTGCGGGTGTCCTAAGATTGTACATATCGAGATACGGGAATACGTCTACAGAAACGAGAACAGTTAAAGGCTATAATTACTGGTTATAGTGATTACTAGATATAAAAGTTATTTGGTGTTAATGTTTCTATGAAGCTTTATCTTGATGATGTAGGCCTAAGCGTTGGATATGGGCCATTTAATTTTTTTGCGCTTTGAGGACATGTATCAGGGAACACTGGCGTCAGAAATTCTCCGTACGAAGACATGGACCTGCCACTAGGCAGAATACTAATTAAATAATAATCTGTATACAACGAAGTGGTCGGCTTAGTGGCATATTAGACTAGTTTAAACGTTTTATGAAAATAAAATTGACAAGATGAAAAGCTCCAGTTTAAGTAGCTATAGTTGAATCGGTAATCCAATATGGCATATGTGGGTGGGGAGGTACTGCGAAAACTACTATTGAGCCACTGATCATATTACAAAAACGTATAATTAAAATATGCCTGAATAAACGAATTGATTATCCCACTAACCGGATATATAACGAATTTAAAGTATTAAATATTGAGAAAATATATAAACACACTATATTGAATTTCTACCATAAAAATCGAAAAAAAATATCAAAAGCATCCTCATGATTACACTACAAGACGCAATCAAATACCTACTCTAATTGAACCTAAATGTTTCACATCGGCAGGGCTATTACACAGCTCGAACTCTGGTCCACGGCTATACAACTCGATAATGAAACTTCACCCTGAATTAGCCATGTACAAGGATTTCATTTTCAAATCCAGAATTAAAAAATTAATATAAGAGGCATTAATATTAACCACATTTCACACTTTCCCCTTTGTAATGATTTATATGCTCTTCTTTCCTTTTTCTGAATGGTACTAGTATCACTATATCTTATTGTATTTTTAGTTTAAATTGATTGTATTGTACCTGTATTCTTTACATGTTATTTGTATTTCGTATTTGTATTTTTATTTTTATTTTTAACTGATGTAATTTAAAAGGAACTAACCCCAAACACGAGCTTTGCTCCTTTGGGGTAACTTATGTAACTCTTTCTGTATTAATTTAAAAGAGTAAATAAATATAAATATAAATATATATAAAGTGCAAGAAGAGGTTTTTTTAAATTAGTTCTACATAGATTATTTCGAAATCAGTAAGCTACTTTTAATTGTTCTCTACACGGCATAATTATAAATATGTAAGCTCATAAATTTGTCCAATACGAGTTAGGAATTACACTTTATAAAACCCTAAATCAAATAAACAATCACTCTTTCTATTTATATTTTAATAAATGAGCCTATTGCAATATTCTACCTGCACGGTCCACTGTACACAATCATTCTATACTAATTTTATATATATTTTTTTTTAAGAAACTGAACTAACTGCTTTAGTATAAAGGCATTATTGATGTCGAGATAAGTTCACCAAAAGTTATTTTAAACAAAGTTTGATTATTTCAATGTAGTGAAATTCAAACAGCTAAGATAAACGTTGCTATTTTATAGTACATTATCATCAAGAATGTCGCATTCTTTATATAGCCTGTCCTAGCTTCGTCATTGTCTGGGCTCTACAAAATAATTACACAGTACCTTTATTCTAATTTATTTTTATTTTGGCTAGGAAATAAGGTCACATGGAATCATCATTAGCCTGAAGAGTCACATTTAAGAAGAATACAACTGCTTCACTATTAGCGTTATTTTATACTAAAATTACTAAAACTTAAAATATTCTTAAAACTTCAGTAAATTTCAACTCTTGATTCACTCGACATAGAAGAAAATTCAAGGAGTGAAACCCAACATGATTTAAAATACTTAGACTCTGTAAGATTTGCTGTAATTTTGTAACGAATTAGTTGTGGGTAAATTAGTTGTGTATTTTTTAGCTTAGTTACATCATCACAAAAGGGACAGAATTCAAGGACTATATTTTTGTATCCAACTCATCCCTCAATCAATGCTGACATACAAAAAAAAAACCCCACACGATGATATTAAAAGATGTAGAATATTTATCTACATAATGGAACATTTTTTACATTAATTTTTATATTTACAGTAATAAATGATTACATGCGCACCATAATTTGCTGTACAGTCGAGGGTAAAAGTCAATGCAGTAATTATATTTACAATGTAAAACTGTATAATAATTGGATATGTTGCAATAATCTATTATATAATTTACTCAATGTATCAAACACATTTATACTGTATATTATGTATATCACTTTTAAATATAATGTTCTGTATATAATTATTAAGATCGAGTTATTTTATGGTTACTATAATGTACATATATATTTATAAAGATAACAGTATTTTTGCTGTACTTGCTGTTTCACGTGTGGCAGATGTCTCAACCATAAAATCCCTTTACACAGGCCTACAGGCTGAGGTAGATTTCGAAGTGCTTTTGGTTTAATTAATTATCGCTGCGCAGCACTCTTCTTCTTTAGCCTTGGCATGACAAACCCGCAATAATAACTGCAAAAAAGAGGAAAGAACACTTTTTCAAACATTCAAATCTCGCCTTATATGAGATCTATCGAGAAACTAGTTGTTGATTTGTAGAGTACTCATCAAGAGCTTCCCAACGATACCCCACAAGACGTGGTTTCAAAAATTTCGAAACCATCCCCCACCCCTCACCCCCACTCGTACCCCCAAAACCCCAGAATCGTTGTTGTCACTGTGAACTCCATAGGGAGTACTGTGATTTATAAACGAAGTTTCCCTCTATACTTCATAGGGGCCGAGATATAAATGTTTCAAAATTTCAACCCCCTCCCCCGCCCCCCTTGGGCTAATTTTGCTCATTAACGAACTTATCCGAACTATTGGGCCTATAAATAACATAATAAAATTTGGTTCAAATATCTTCACTATATATATATCACACAATAATATTTTGAACGGGCGGTGGTTTCGTACTTAGGGAAGCATGAAACGTAAAGATATGAAAGAATTTTTCGTAAGTCATGACATGGTATCGATTGCAATAGGCAGATTTTTCTTCGAAATCTACCTAAAAATATAACAATCTTAAATTTTCATTAATTTAACCATTATCACTCGGAAGCTTTTAAGTCAAATGTTTAGCTAATATCCTTCAAAGCTATTAACAAAGAAATTTACGAGTAAAAATGGAATTTCGTAAATATTTTTGAATGAATTATATGCGTACCGGTAGCATTAGATAATATATATCTCATTTCTATATAATTTTAAATTAAAAATATAAGTTCTGCACTGGAATTTAACCTTGAATGAAAACCAAATTATGGTGTAAACAAAAGTATTAAATATGCTATTGTGCAGAACAATACGTGTACATGTTTTAATCTTATCACGGGAAGGTATTTTGTATGTCAGCATTGACGGAAGGTATAAGGTGGATAAAAATATATACTAGAAAATTAAAAAATTGGCAAATCAATATATTATTATGTTTTCTGAAATATAATATTATAAATGCAGAACTCAACAAAGTACACAATATGTATCCTTGCATAATTCAACGGGAGCTACCGCGTGCAAGCTTTCTAATTCAGATATATGGAATTTGATTTTGAAGAAACTTACAATTGCTGACTACGGGAAAGGCATGCGCAATCGTGTAGCAAAAATGTATCTAGAGTTTAACTACTCAGGTCTAGAACTAGGTCTAATAACCGCCATATTCGTCGTAAAGTAAACTTTTCTCTATCTTTGAAATATGCTCAGTAGCCTGTACGAGTCTACTATCGAGATTTGTCATTTGAAGGAGTGATGTTTCATTCGTACGCCAGTCTTAAAGGGAGTCACGTCGCGCTGACTAAAGTATATGGCTACGGCTGTCATGACTGGGGAGAGGGTAAAAATTGCTTGTCTCTCTGAATTATCTCCTACCTCTTAATGTTCTTCCCCTCACACGCGTTTAACCACTACCAGGAAGAAAACATTATTGTATGTTTCGTGAAGACCAGCTCACTAATTCTGACTAAATCACACTTCCCTGAGCACAGGTCATAAACAAATCTGTACATATACTTTGATAATTTTTTAATTTTTAAAATTCAGACCGTGGAACATTTGCTTTTTCTATTTTAGGTCGCATGACTGCAACACGTAGTGTCTGGATGAGATAACAAACGCAGTGGTCGGAGATTGAGGTCAATGGAACTGCATGCATCCTGTCCACATTATGTGACACATTGCTTTTAACGTCATAATTTCCTGCACCATGTGTTTCTGATGACAATAGCCATTGTGCTCATCTAATGGCGACAAAATCTAGCACTTGGATTGACTGCATTAACAAAAACAATGCCTACAATAGTTACAGTGTGCTTATTACTATATCCTACAATCATGGGAGACATTTTTCATAAGAAGCTCCTCCATTTTTATTACGTATTACTTTGTTGAGTTATTTTTTTACGTGTAATAATTTTATTATTATCTGCAGGTAAAAGTCACTGTTTGATTCAAATCAAGTTATGCAACTGAAATGTCTTTAAATAAGTTATTCCATAATTCATATCCAATTTGTTGATACATGCAATATTGTTCACAATTGTAGATCATTTTTATGCGAGATATTAAATCCTAGAAGATAAAACCATTTCTTTCCTAATAGAGGAGGACCAGTTTAGTTTACAACGTGTAATAAAATTCTTCTTTTCATTTTAATTTCCGGTCATTCGAGATATGAAATTCGTAATATTGTACGGAATCAACCAAGCCATCAAGAGCGATGTCATTATTTTCGAAAATGGCGGTAAATGCTAGCAACGCAGTCCGTGTCTATTCAAAACAGAATCTTCCCATAGATTACATTTTCGCCGTTCGTGTAACAACAGGGCAACATGACTTCGCAGAACTATGCTCTAATAAAATATGTTAGAAGAAATAAAACGTGCTGTTGCAACATCACGAGAAGATCTCCGATCGCACCAAAGCAAAAAGTGTCTGACTTTAAAAGAGGTCACTCGGTTGTAAACATTGCTAGATAAGTGTTCGCCAAGAATCTACACATCATGTATGTTGAGCATAAAATACGCAAGTAGTGTTGCGAAAGTTTGCAGGAAAAGTAGTTTTACATAGCCTTCCATTGAGAAATCCAATACCGGCATTGAACCAGCTGGTAAAATCGCATTTATTCATGACAGTAGGCCTATGCTTTTATAAACCCACAGCTTTCTGGATTAAATAGAAATGGAATACTTGGCATGGCTATTTTGATTTCAGTAAGTATGTTCTTTTGTTCAAATCAAGAAATTGTTTGTTAAAATTTGCAGTAAGTTATTTTCAACCCTAACTTTGAGATTCTGTAGGTAATTACATCACATCCAATGCTAATACCTGGGTAGGAAAGAATAACGTGGAATATTTATTGCATATCATTCGACTTAACAGATGGCAGGGTTCTATATTATAATTAACGGCCGTGGGTGTCGGCATACTGACCACATGCCCCCAATCCTGCCATCTGCCTACGGTAGATGACGAAGCGGTCGGATGATAGGCCTAGTTCCTTCAGGGATGTAGCGCAATGGAGGTTTTAGTTAGGGATTTATATTAAAGTATAAGAAAAGTATTTTACATCTACATCAATAATTTTACAAGAAGGTACTAATACAAACAAATAAAAAATATGTAAACCCTAGTCATATAAAAACAAGTAATCAATATTTTGCATAATTAAGTGTAGGCCTAGAGAAATAAATGAATTACACAGCAATAGCTACATCAGAATACTGCGATACAGAACAAAATGTGTGAACAAATAAACTGTAGACCTTCTTTGAGTCTTTTTTTTAAACCAGGTTCTCTTTAAATAAAGATATTTAACGTGAAAAGCTATTTGACTGAAGACATTTATCCCCACATAATATAACCCATGCTCTTTTTTATAGAATATGAAATTACCGGATGGTGTACGAAAAAGCATGTCAGTCATGTGTGTGTTGCACAGCTAGTTCGTTACAGAATTATTTTCTTATTGAATTTTGAAATTTGTCAACGAAAACATATTCACAAAGTAACATTTTTAGCTTTTAAAGTATGTTTTTTTTACAATGTCTTGTGTTAATGTCTCTTAAAATTCTGACCTTTCCGGGAAAAAGATTTTACTTTTAACAGAATTGTTCTAACAGATTCCGTGATTCATCATCGAACGATTATACTGTGTGGAGGAAATAGACTTTAAGGCAGAGCTATTTATTCTTCATTGGTCTAATGGCGTAGCATGTTGAAGTTCCCTAGGGGTTATGTCGTCTATTTAGTTTTAGAGGTTATTTTATGTATATAAACTAACAGCTCGATAATGATGTTTTTCCATTAATGCGTTGTCAACTTCTTACCTCAGAAATCTAGTTATCGGTACTTTAAACCACGTAATTTGTTTTCCATGAATGCGAACTATTGCACGTTGTTTCATAAAGGCTTGAGGGTTACAAAACCTTATTGCAAGTAAACTATGGAACTTATGTTAATGAAACCAGTTTAGAATGACTTAGAAACTCAGGTTTTTTTAATACCTAAAATTATTCAATCTTTGAGCCTTGTGCCATGGGTGACCCGTTACACGTCCACATGATAGTTTAGTTCCTGCCACACCCTCAGTAACATAGGCCTATCTACCATTGATATGATAAGCATTCTTGGGTCTTCGATATTATGCATCGGTGGAACGAATACCCTGCCATTGATGTAACCTCACAAAAAGAAATCACACACTGTGAGGTCGGGCGATCTTGGGGGCCACATAAGTAGGTGCTGGTCACCTTCACATCCTACCCATCTCCTTGGCAACATGTTGTTCAAGTAGAGAATAACTTAATTATGAAAGTGGGTGGGTCTGCCCTTGTTGAAAAAAGTAGTTACGGTTTTCTTGCAGCTGAGGCATCAGCCACTGTCGTGGCATGTCGAGATACACAATTCGAGATACTATTTTTTTTCACGAAAAAAGAATGGTCCATACAGAACACATTAAAATTTGGTAAATCACGGTATTTGAAAAGCGTGTTTTCAAGATAATAGGTACGACATGAAGACGAGCAGCACCTAATTTTGTGGTCCCCCAAGATCACCGGACTTCACAGGGTATTATTCCCACATCTGTTCGTGTGGTCTTGGAGGTGGCCCCGCGTTGGGCTGATCACTCATCCTGGGAGGCCCTCCATGTCCTTGTCTGGTCAAAAAAGTATGTATGTGATCCAAAGATAATCCCTCTCCCGACAGGTCGCGGCCCTGTAAGGCCCGGGCGGCTTGGGTCGCTTAAATCCTAAAAAAGGGAGAGGTAAAACTACCAAGAAAGAAAGAAAGAAATAAAGATAGATAGATAGACTCACGAGAATCAGGGACTTAAGCCGAAGATCATTCTCCGCAAACCACTCTTAAGTGATTAATTGTAGTGATAAAATGATAACAATATTTTCATCACTCCATGAATCTATCATCCATAAACGAGTGTGGGTGTGATTTTGCTCAGGAACTTATAGTTATTTTTAACGGCGTACTAAATCTACAGGGCTTTAATTCCCTTCTCGTGGTAATGTTGAAATTAGGTTCCAAAGGCTAACCCTGCTTTAATAATAATAATAATAATAATAATACATTAATAATAATATAAATTTATTGAATATGTCTACGAGTAAGTCAAATTTGTACCCCTTACACTAATACCATCCAATCTATTCTATATATGTCTATTTAGTCATTATATATTATATTATATATTATGTTATATTATAACAGCTATGTGCTAACGACATAGTCAGACCACAAAAAATAATCAACTCCGAACTACGATGTAACTAATCGCACAGACATATTGTTCATATGTAGCACAGACATATTGTTCATATGTAGCACAGACATATTGTTCATATGTAGCACAAACATACAAAAGCCCTACATAGGCTATATATGACGCCTGAAAGTCAAACTCATACACACATAGTACTCAAAACTATTTTAAAATTTTGGCTTTAAACAGGGAACCTTTGAAAGATATTTATGGCCAAGTTATTCCAGTTTTGAATACCTCTATTTAGAAAAGGACATGCATTGTAAAATAGATGTTGTATGTTTTTCTATACTTTTTGTGATATGGTTTTTGCCTTCTTTTGAATTTTGAGCTGTATATTAGTGCATTTTTGCTTGAATATGAAAACGTCACTTAAGCTGTTTATCCTGAGAGCTGGCGGTATGCTTCCAATTTCTAACATTATAAAGCATGGCGTTAGCGCTTTGAAGTAAGTGAATTTTAATTATAGTAAGTGAATTTTAATTATTACTTCAAGGTTAACTTTGCGACTAACATAATAGCGCCGTCATGCCTGAGTGCCGCGGATGATCTGTCAGTTGAATGATCCTCAGATCGATATTGACGAGAAAGTAGACTGTTAGGGGAATGAACTTAACTTTTCCAGGTTTGACCTTCATATACCTCACGGTATTATATGGGTTACGTAGACCTTAGGGTATACCTAATTAAAGTAAAAAAGCAGTGGAATCGTGGTTTCATGATTGATTTAAAATTATACTACTTTTTCTCATCTCTGACACCAAACTATAGTTAATTGAATTTCAGGAGAATGCTTTATGTTTGTATATCTTTTAATGCGACAACTCATTCTTTGCTCCCAAAGTAAAATATTTGTCATCTAAATTATACCATTTTTAGAAACTATCTAACTTCGTAATTGAAGTACATACATGTGTGAAAACTATAGGATTAGATGTGTTTTAGAGCATCTAACTGGCCTTCCTCGTTTTATGTAGGCTTGAGTATGGCTTATGCAAAATTTTGGGGTAGGCTGGCTGCATTGGGACATACAACTTCCTTATTATTTCGAAAGGATTTCATCGAAAACAAATTATTAGAGGAATTTATGAGAATTGCGAAAAGTAATTTAAAAAACTTATAGGCCTATATGAAAATTTCCTAATAGGTTTCTTTGTTGAAAACTGTACCTTACTTAAGATTGAGCAATCAGGAATGTTGTTTAATAAAATCATTTGAATTGGTAACGGAATGTGAGGTTAAGGAAAAAATATATAAGGATAATACGTTGGAGAAAAAATAAGTTCAGTTTTGGGAGAAAATTCTACTTACTAAAGGATTTGGGCATTTGACTTACAATTTTAAAATATTGCTGGATTAACATATTGTACAGTTGAAATATTTTTTTAACGTTTAGACTATTGTAAATGTTTTCAAGAACAGTAATTTGGTCAAGTGCATTTTGTTCTATCTTTGAAAAATAAGTGTAAAATAGTATATCGATATATTTGTTGTAATTAATTCATAAACATGTAAGATATTTCTGTTTCGAGTGAAATTGCAGCATCTAAACAAAAACGTGGATTAGAATAGTATTCTTGCAAGTTCTCCAGCCAGGAGGTATTTTGATATGAACTCACAATAATTTGAGAAATACAATGACGGGAAATTAATTATTAATTATCTTAAGGCACCCCCAAATAAAATAGTCTGTACATACCCATATCAATAAGGGACGGGATTTAACAGCATTCGGGACTAAGGAATGATACATGTCAGAGCATTGGCTGGGAGTGCGTGATTTAGCAAGAAGTTTTTTAAGCAAACTTGATGAGAACGTCTGCTTTCGTGCATGAGATGAGAAATTGCCTGCATGAGTAAATGTAATGTTAATTAATTTCAATCGATTGTTATTTCGGATCATCTTTTTATTATTGAGTAGGTACATTAACATTAAGTGCATTGAGGTCACACTACAATTACTCCGAGCTAGTTTTTTTCTCCTTAACTCTCGTTCGACTAGAAGTTTTGTTGTGATTGTGTCTGCATGCCATGTTCACATTAAAATAGGTGTAACGTCTGTGTTAATACCGGTTTATTCCCCTATTAACAGCTCCTACTTAACTTGCTGCATTACCATCTGTTTTAGTAAAATGAGGATATGCATGCCAAAATGAGCTATCTCTCATAGTACATCGTAATCGATGTTTAAAAGTTCCACCTTTATACCCTTAACCTAATTTTAGATTTTCTGTCATTGCATTTTCATAATTACACTCATTCACACAGCTTTCATATACCGTAATAATATTAATAATAAGGATAAGGATAAAAATAATAATAATTATGTTAATTATGATAATAATATGTTGATAATGTTAATAATATCCACCGCTTTAGCTCAGGGGATGCGTTCAATCCTCTCACGCAGCGGGCCCGGGTTCGATTCCTGGTCGGGACAAGTTACCTAGCCGTCATTATCATGTTCATCCCCATCCTCGCCTTGTACTGAGTGATTGTGTGTGTGTGTGAATGGTGTGTGTGTATCGTCCTATGTGTTCATGTTGTCTCGGAGGTAGCCCCGGCATTGGGCTGATCACTCATCCGGGGAAGCCCTCCATGTCCTTGTCTGGTATGGTCAAGAAAGTATGGATGTGATCCAAAGATAATCCCTCTCCTGACGGGTCGCGGCCCTGTAAGGCCCAGGCGGCTTGGGTCGCATAAATACTAAAAGGGAAAGGTAAAACTACGACAAAGAAAGAAGAAAGAAAGAAAATGTTAATAATATGTTACTATACAGTCAGCGAACAATAAAATGTATGCATTAAAAGCAATTCCTGGCATGGGAATTTTAAAATTTACCGTATTTTGTTTTTAAACCTGTGGTTTTATAGTCATCTAGATATCTTCTGATATCTTCTGATTTCTACCACATATCTCTACACAGGTGATGGCAGAAGGCTGAATATATTCGTATGTAAGAAACCGACGAGGGCATAACTGGTGTCAAAATGCATCTTAGTCTATTATGAAATTGCGCGTATGTGCTCCAGAAAACATAGCTTGTTGAAGGAAGAAAACCACAGCTTTATAAATAAGATATTTTTCTATAATTTTAAAAGGCAATCCTTAATATATAAATTTCAATGTTTGGTGTATATGAACGCATGAGTGTAAGTAGAATGGAACCCATTCTTAAATTAGGTTAAGAGTAAAGGTTGAACCGTAAATTTCTTAATATAATACAATAAACATGATAAAATCGGATTAGAGATATTTTAAAGTAATTGAATCGTGGTTAACTGAGATTAATGAAATGACCATATTAAACCATCTCCTAGTAATAAACTATAGGCTACTATCTCCATTGTCTTGATTTTATTTTCAAATATTTTTAAAATTATTTATTTTATTTTCTTTAATTTCCCCTTCATAGTAGCTGCCATATCAGAAGACATAGCACTAATTGATTGCCTCTATGATCCAGGGTTAGCTTTACTGACTATGAATTAGGAAGGAAAGGTAGAATCTGACTGAAAAGTTGTGATGCAAGAATTATCATTCCACTATGAATTAGGAATTCCAAACAATCCCCTGCACTTCATGTGGTGTTTTTTATGCAAGAGGTTTGGAACGGAGTGCTTTTAATTTCATGAGCAAATAACGTGAGGAGCCATTTTATAAGAAAGTAACGGATGCAGCCAAGAAACCTGTCATTATCATTATTTGTATCATTATGTTAGTTTTATATTTCGAGCTTATTTTCTACATTGTCATGGGTGAAAGGCTTATTCATTAGCCCATGACAATGCTTCTTGTTAATCAAAATATGAGGAGACTTGCCGTTGCTTAGCTAAGTACTAAGCATATTTTCAATTGGTTAAATTAACTTTGATTAGTAGTATTCTTTAATGGAAGGGTGGGGTACAGGATATTGCGTAAAGAATATGAGAACATCATGTAATTACTAATTCAGTAAGCAAGTAACTGTCCATCTTAATAAAGTAATGACGAGTACTTACAATGAAATAAGAGTTAGCTATGTTCCGGTGCACTTGTTCTCATCCTTTGTTGTGTCATGGGAAAAGCTTTTACTGAGTCTTTACAAGTATCTCGTAGTTTGATAATTGTGTGTGAAATTAAAGAACAATCTACTGTATATTCAAATATAACCACTTGTATAGTCTGATGTAAAATAACTCTGTGGACCTGTACCTTTATAATGTGAGAGGGAACATTTTGAGATTCCACATAAATTAATATGGTGTGTGCCCCATAAACTGGGGCCTACATTGCTTCAGTTTTCAGTTCCTCCTATCTCCCTTTCTTCCTCTCCTTTTCTTTCTTTTCTCTTTTCTAGTAGCCTGTCTTGTATTCCTTTCTTCCTCTTTTCTTTCTTTATGACTTTCGTTATTTTTCTCATTCACTCTCTCTTTGGTCGGCCTGGATATTCCGTTAGGCCGTGGTTTTGTGTTCCTTATCTCGCAGGTCCAGGGCGCTAGCAATTATGCGAGAATATGACAGTCCCATGTTTTTAGATTTGCATGCATTTAAAAGAACTCCATCGGGAAGAAATCCGGAAAACCTGTACCCTTTCAGGTCTGTGTTGCAGTTTACAACCGTCGTTAAATAACCATGCCAACCGTCCTTTTTTTGTGCCTTTTTCTATCGGTTTTCTTTCTTACGTTAATTCTTCTCTATTTAGTTAAAGACCACTTTTGTCAGATTTTCCAATGCAAGTTGGTGAAAGACGATGCCGAAGGCATGTTAGAACGGTTGCAGGGTGAACAAAGGTACTCAAAACAATTCTCATTCACAAGTACTTACTTTCATGCTACAAAAATTCCACCTCTGATCGATATTGGTCATATCCGTTTTGCAGGTGTGAAGTTACTTGCTTCGCAATTCATTATAATTATGTCATAATGTATTCGCTGAATAAAAAGGCATTTCATTGGCCATAAATTATGCACATGTATACAATACAATATCATAGTAGTCATGTGGATAAGATGTCTTAACTCACGCACTAAGGGTTCAAAGAGTGACGAATTCTAGTTGGGGATTTTGTATAGGGATTTTGTCTACCAAAAACCTTTTTCTCCTCTGCCATAGTCATGAGAAACAGTCCAGTGCTATAATATGACGTGGCTGCTATAAACCAGCTTCAGTCATCGTCATGGATTTCAGTTTTCTGAGCGTTCGACCAGCCACCACCACCAAGAGGTATTCGTGAAAAAATTGTCAGTCCGCTCTGAAATGTGACCAATATAAGAATTGGGTCTATACATTTTGAGCTTGCTTTGTTTTCCTGACAGATTTTGAAGTGAATTCAAATATCTAGGGAATATACAGATAAAAAGGTGAGGTGATATAAGAAACGTTACAAAATAATTCAGAAGTGATGATTAGCATAAAAGTTGTTTGCCCATGTTCCCTACATATGCATGGAAAATATTGCAACGTGGTTCATTAACGCACTGTATATAACATTAACCGAGGTCTCCTCTGATATTTGTATGTCAAACTACCAGACAATCTAATTGAGAATAGTTTGTAGTTTAAATGGTCCGCCGGCGTGGTCTTGTGGTTAGCGTCGCTGACTACAGATCCGTCGGCCCGGGTTCGATTCCCGGTACCTCCTCGGTTTTTTCTGAGGTAGGGAGGTCTGGTAGGGGTGCACTCAGCCTCGTGATTCAAAATTGAGGAGCTACTTGATAGAGAAGTAGCGGCTCCGGTCAAGAAAACCACCATTAACGGCCGTGGGTGTCGGCATGCTGACCACATGCCCCCCAATCCTGCCATCTGCCTACGGGAGATGACCCAGGGATGTACCGCCACGGAGTTTAGTTTTTTGTAGTTTAAATGAAATGATTAGTCTAAAATATCCCGTTAAGGACAATGGCCTCCTCAAAGAGGGTAAGCTCGAATACACCTACACGTGGTGAGTTTTCCACGTCAGGGAAGTCTATATTAAGTTTATACTTACATAATGAAAATTATATGAAACACAAAATAAAAATCTGAATTTAATACTGTGAACTGCTAAAGTTTACTAGTTTTATGTAACATGGCTCTAGTTACCTTCTTTGTAAGTGCAAAGTGCAATACATCGGATAGATATGAAAAGTGTGCTGGGTTTCACCCTAGATAGATGCTATTATTCACAATGGCACGACTTCCAACCTGGTATTTATCACAGCGCCTTTCCTCAGGTGTTGTCATCTGGTGACTCGAGACATATCTATATATCTCAGCTCAAGTTTAGTACAAAAGCGTGTTGAGATTCGCCCCAGCTATTTATTTTGGGGTCTCCACCCAAATTTGATCTTCAGCAAAGCGTGTTATTTGACAAAGTATTCTTGACGTTGTCCATGATCCTTATCTGGGAAACATGTGATGGAACAGCGTGCAATATAAGCATACCAAGTGCATCCAATGAGGTCGTTCTTACTTGAAGTAACCTAATAAAGCTTGATAAATAATGTATAATATATTTAGAGACCATATTTTTTATGACTGATTTCGGTGTTAACTTCCTTTACTTTCGGTAGTTATTTCGTGACATAAAATATTTGCATTATGTACACAAAAATACCCTTTGTGCCGTTAGAGCATAAAACCCCTAATTTCTGGATAAGATTTTTCGATTTTGTCATGATTTATACACAAATATGATGATAAATATATTCGAAGTTACAATTAAACTACTTCAGATAGCCATTTGTAAACAGAAGGGCCAATAACTGAGGATGAAATACGAAATCTGCTGAGTCTTTACCACATTTGATCATAGATTCATCGGCAAATGAAATGCGGCACAGAGATAGCAGAAAAGGTGCGTATTGTGAATTTATCTCTGAATAGCGTACGTTCCTCAGCCTGTGCTGTAATCAGTCACATGTAGACCTGTCGATAATTTCTCGGTAGCCATAGGAATGGCAGACAAGAAAGCACGTTGTAAGAAATGAAGGAAAAATCAAATTAAAACAAGATATCAGGATTTAAAATCAAATTTTTATGCACATTTCTCAATTTACGTATAGAAAATGGAATGAATTTTAATCCCTAAACTTTAAAACGTGTAAGCTGTTAAAAGTGGTGTTGTTATCTCGCGTGTTGTTAAAAGCTTGAAGAAAATGAAGAAACGTGGGTGTAGTTCCATATGTTGCGTGTAAACAAACATTATGACGTAGTTATGTCGTCAATAGACTGGTTAGTTCTGTCAAGGCTGTTGAATCAACTTTCCACACCTTTTATACGAGAGAGCACTCAGCTTGCAATTAGATATTCGATGCACAGCAGGACTGAAGTAGGTTAGGCTGCAATTTGCTCCAGCCTCAATCTCTGAATGCATTTTAGCAACTTAATGTCTGGGGTGTGTTTAAACATATTGTGAAGTCTGAAGCCATTGAGGATTTTTTATGGCTTTTATTTGTTTTTTCCTTCTTCAAAATGAGTAACTAGTTTTAAGTTTCGAAACATATGGTGGGTGGTTGCAATTGAAATTGTGTTTATGTGATGCTGAAGCGCCTACTTGTTTACCACATTATGCTATGACTGATAGATTTCACATCTGCTATAGTGCGTCAAGTTAAATAACAAGCGTGTGAATATTCGGGCTGTGCATCGACCACGCCTTTGGTTCTACTTCCACTCCTCCCCTTTACTCCAAGAAACAGGCCGAGCACCCGATCGACGAGCGAATATGCCCGACTGCGAAACTTCGTTGGTGCCGTGGCCTAGTGATGGGATAGCTAAGCGGGAAAAAGATGATGCTGCGCCAACATCCCTTCTGCTTGTGCTACTGCGCAACTTGTTTCTTAACTTGTCACGCTATAGTGGTGGAGTTGCGGGAATAATAATATGAACATGTCTACTTATACCACTAGGTTTAAGTTATATGAAAGCACAATATGTTTGTTCAGAAGGCTTACAGCACAATATATACTGCTGGTTAGGTTTATTAGTTGTAGGTTAGTTGATTCAGTGTGGCGTTGTTCAAAGTGTAATGTCTGGTGGACACTTATTGGTAGGTTTGATCTTTGTTTCTATAATCAAATCTTGTTGTTAAATGACCAACTTTACAGAAAAACATATGCCTGTATTTTACTCCACCGTACAAGTGGTGCTCCTTCAATTATATATATAAAAAATTGCCATGTACACACAACATAATCCTTTGTCCGCCTGGGTGGCGCAGTTAGTATCACGCTGGCTTTCTGTGCCTAAGGTTGCGGGTTCGATCCCGGTCCAAGTCGATGGCATTTATGAGTATAAATGTGACAGGCCAATGTCAGTAGGTTTACTGGCATGTAAAATAATTCCTGCGGGACAAAATTCAGGCATCCCGGCGATGTTCACAGGCCTAAGTTGCAGTACATCTCCGTCGTTAAATAACCATATGCCAACCAACTAATAATCACTTACATTTGGATAGTAACGTAACAGTTTATATATATATATATAAATTTTTTATATAATATTATTATAATACTGCTATCCATAATTATGGCAAGTTTCAATTTACCACAGCTAATAGGGTGTAGAATTTTGTAAGAACGGGTGTTTGATTGTGGTGTGACAGAGTTCCATGCCTGGATATATAATACATATTATGCGACAGTAATTCAATCTTGTTACGATGATGACTTTTTGAAGCTGTATTCCTTAATTTTGTAGGAAAAGAAGTAAAGGTTATGTGTTGCCAAACGTACCTAGGAGCCTCAATTCAAAATCGTCATTTTTCTGCTTTAGTTGCTTTCTGTTTCCTGCTTAAGTGTAATGATTAAACTACCAATCTTATGTTCCCAGCAAGTTAATAATGTAACTTGAATTTAAAATATTTCAAACTCGGAATTCTTTCACGTCTCGATTTTAATACACTTTTGAATTGCTCATTGAATATTTATATCTGGAGAATTGCAGTAACTGTTCAACCAGAATAATGTTCTAACTACTTATTGGAAACTCATTATAGTCCATACGTTCCTTGAAGAATTTTCATCTGATCTAGCTCTCAGACTGTCGCAAAAATGAAAACTGAAAAACATTTTTTGTTATGTTTTAGGAGTTGCTTTTATTTGATCAAGAAGAATACGCTAGGCTATATAGCCCTTATATAGCCCATATGAATTTCGCTTCTCATACCACACGTACTGCAGCACTCTAATTTTCAGATAATTATCAGAAACACTTAAACTAAGAATATTTTCTGAAGGAATGAAGTTTAAATTTTAAAGAGTGAGTAAACGTAGGATAAGTTTATTTCGTGACAAATGGAAAAAAGCGAAAGAAATAATATGGAACCTCTTTTCCGGAAGAGGGGATTATAGTTTTTTGTTTGTTTTCTAAACATAGCCCTATACTTTGGAAAATCTTTATTTTCACCTTAACTAACTCACAAGTTCACGAACTAGATAGGTAAAAGGCTACATTCATACCACATAAATTTTATTTTAATCATGTCTTTATTTTTTATCACGTCCTACCTTCATTTCATACCGAAATAAGTTAACGCCTATAAAACAAGTTAAATTTACGGCGGTTTAAATTGCGTCATTCTTGAGGTATGCATTTGTATAAATCTTGCCTTATTAGAAACCTTTTCTTTAAATGCTGTTTCACATAATTAGCTAATACGTTGTGGAAAGTGAGTAAAAAGGCACATTCTTGAACAAAGGAAAGAAACCTACTATCAATTTACAACGTTCTTTAGATTTCTGCATGTAGCAGTCATCTTGTTAGGATTTAAGTCTGTCATCTTGTCAGTTTCTACTGTTACTGTATTCTGTCTTGGAATAGTCCATTTTCGTTTCTTGTCGTTGTAATATCTTTTCTGATTGCTACGATTATCGACGTTGGAATTCAGGACACAAACACTTCTAATTAGATCCCGAAGGCATTGAAACAGCTATTAACAGCTTATAGGCGGCGAATGTTTATTGCAGTTCAAAATTACAACAACTAAAGTTATTTTTGTTGCTTTCATTCACTTTGTTTTAGAGCAAAGAATCACACAAATCAAAATTATCGTATAATCGTACGATTTTTCCCCTAAGGAAGCTTAGACCAAAACACGTATTCCGATGTAGCATGCAGTAAATTCATATGTGAATTTATCATTACGCCCTCAGATACAGTAGAAGCACATTAGAAGAAAAAGCATAGAAGCCAGGACTTACAGTTTATCCTGGAATTCGATTACCGAAACACAAATAATTTTAAAAAATACTGATACTTTATAAACATTATTCTTGTCTATTGTTAGGTAATACTGCAGTGTTGTATGGGACCCTGATGTGATTAAATATATAAATATATTAGAATCAATCCAAAAACTATTTCTAAAAAGTTAATTTTTTAGAAGTTTTGGATATTATCCAACAAATACAGCAATATTATCTATTATATGTTATTGTCAATTTTTAATACTGATTCACTTGTTATTAGGCAAAAAATTAATGGTCCAACATTTTTGTGTATTTGAATCCATGCTGGTGACCTGTGTAAATTAATATCAAAATTACATCTCTATGCTGCTCCTAAAACTGTAGACGTATTAGAACATTTTATATAAATTATACACGAACAAATTATTACAGGAAGTCTCCCCTTTTAAGACTATGCATTGGGTACAATAATCTGCATAATGATCTTGATAAAGATCTATTTCAATTCAGAACAGTATTTTATAGGAATATTTGCAAAATTCATAGCACGCAGTCATAAAGTCACAAAGTAATGTACTTAATTATTGTTCTTTTATTTGTTAACTTTTTAATTTGTAATTATTGTGTTGTTTAATTGACTTTAGTGTTCTTTTGATGTTCTTCTTGATGTTATTCTTTATTTGATTGTCAAAGAGTCTACTAGGTAATATTCAGTTTAGTAAACTTGAAATAAGATAAAAATAAATTAAATAAACAAACAAATAAATCGTATAGGGTAACATAGAGTAATATTGTGGCTAAATCATAGGTGAATATGGAATTTCAAATTCTGAAAGATATGCACTAGAATTCAGTTGGACCCAACCGGGGATGCAGACACACTATATATTACTCAAGTAGTGTTCTCTTGTTGCAATTTTCGAAAAGTTATAGTCAAATTAAAATTTTCAAAAAGTTATAGTCAGATTAAAATTTTCATTAAAATTTGAGGATATACAATAAGTTCCCAATCACACAAATATTTAGCCTTCTTCTCTTGTAAATTACTCAGATGTTCTCACGTTTGATGGTATTGTTTTGTGATTAACAACCCATACATGTGTTTTGACAGCCAATGGACGAAGCGGCAAGCAACATCAAACAGGAACGTATTAAATTTACGATGCGTATGAATGGAATATTAATATGTCGTACTACCCATTAAGCACTTTAGGTGCTAAGTAATTACAGCTCGGACAAATGAGCTAAGCTTGTTTTTATTTTATAATTATTTCTCACTTGTGACTAAGATTTGTAAGGACGTCGAACTAATCGTCATGTTACTATACCTAGAATTACGGAACGTTTTCCTACTTAGCATGAGGAAGAGAGCAGCGTGAACTTCAGGATACTAAAGCATAATTTAGAACAGTGATAGGAAAACTTTATGGGAGCGGGCCAAATGAGAGAACAATTTCATAAGGCGGGCCAAATAGTTTAATTGTAGTGTTGAAATGGTGTAATTTTCGGAACTATTTTATCTATTATTCATATATGAAGTATAAGATAAGTGAACTGTGACAGTTTTCCGATAGTTTTCATGGTTCAGTTGCAACTGGAACGAGATGAGGCTCAGGAAACAAATCGAAAGTCTGTCAGTCAGTTCGTTTCTGACAGAACTTGTTTGAAGCTTCACGCTCATATGAAGATACAAATATGGCGATGACCTTCTGGGCAAGAGAAATCAAAATTTGGAAATATGATTTCGGTAAATACGTGTAGAATTCAAGTTTTGCGAGGTTAAAAAACAAAAAAATGAGTGTTAATCTTACTTTGCATCTCAACTACCTGTACCTCAGAGCCAAAGGAACGTAACTCCAAATTTCATATTTTTTTGTTTTTATCATATTCTTTACTAACTTCTTGACCTCTATAGAACCAATTAATATTAAATCCATAATTTCATTAGAAACCAAGATATTGAGAGCCAAATAGTAGTAACTCCATTTCCCTTTATTGTTTATAATTTTGTTTTTCGCTCCTCCTGTAAAATTTAGTTTTTGGCAGTTACGCTCGTTTGGCTCTGAGGTACAGTACTGTATTTTGTACTGAATACCCGGTTTTACTGTTTGCAGTTGGAATGCTGTTTGGTGGAATAGTGAAAATATCCAACGCTTGTTCATTGTTTAGTCTGGAAGTTCTGTTGAAATTGACCATGGAGTCATGCAATAGAAGGAAAAGCATGGAGTATTATATTTTTCCTTCTATTTTCCTGTCTCGGGCCGCATTGAACCTGTCCGAGGGCAACATCTGGCCCGCGGGCCATACTTTCCCCATCACTGATTTAGAAGCGTTGATGAAAAATATTTTTTAAATGTTTTTAATGAATATGTCAGGAAAACATGCAATTCTTTCCAAACTTCTCACTAGTCATTCGTGGGTACACTTTAAGGTGCATAGTCTATACATCTGCGAGCCGAACTGCTTGAGAGCAGCTCGTGAACGGTTTGTTGAAATTTTTTCACAGCGAATTTCCAGCGATCTATGGGAAAGGAACGAACAAACCAGAAACCACTACCAAGTCATTTGTCAGCTACCAAGCGTGTACTTGCAATGAAGTCTCGCGCGAGGAAAGTTACGCGATTTTGGTGACAAATGGTGCGGCTTTAGTAACAGAAAATAATCAAGTAGTAAAACTAAATTTTTTTAGAGAAGATACTGCAAAAATAGGGTAAAAACTGTAAACAAAGAGGATAAAAAGTGAATATAAAATGCTCGTTAAAATGATCGGAATTTCAGTCCCTATGAACAGATATGACAGAGTTTATTACAATGTACATTTCCCTAGTATTTTTCCTTACATAATCGTAGATATAAAACTGTCAGGCCTTAGATCTGGTGTGTTTTTATAGTAGTTTCCTATGAGGTACTCGTAAGTTATGTGTAATTGTAAGGTAGGCAAATGCCAAATAAACAACTACAAACAGATTTTACATTACATTATTTTAGTACTCTTACTACTTGCCTAGAGTTATAGTTGAGTATACCTACAAAAAGCTGATTATTGACTATAATTTATTCTGAAAATATAAAATAGTGTCCAAAAACTTGGAATAAAAACATGTTAAATTATCTACTTGTTGTGGGTAGGTGTAAGCGTGAAGAGGTGAGCGCCCATTAAGTTAATTCTATTCTTAACTTTTTTCTCTCTCTTTTTTAAGATAAGTTCTGGCCATGACTTTTCAAGGAGCTATTGTACTGGTCCTTATATAACAAATCGTTTCGTGCTTTTCTTCGTGTAATTACACGTCAGTTTAACATCTCTTAAGAGTGCATTAGTTTGGAGGCTCTTCAATAAGGAATCGTGAAATGTTAAACATATAGGGTAAAGTTTAAACATTCATAATATGTTAATAATATTACATTGTTTAAAGTATATACTTAAGCAACTAGTTCTTATTTACTGACTCTACCTTTCCACCTTAGCCTACACACTGCCAGTGTGAAAGAATTATCATTCTTACTGTGTTAATTTACAAAATTATGTTACTTCGTTACTCTCATTTAAAAAAAATACTTCATGTTATTATGACCTATTTCCTCTATCATTCCTTTCTTCTGAAACACGAATGGTGAAATTCTGAGCTTGATTTCCATAAATTCTACTGTTACAAGTGGTGGGTTATGAGCATAATCACGAGCATAATAATTCTCATATATACAGAGTGTTAAAAAATTCGGTGCCCAAACTGCTAGGGATGTTAGAGGAGACCGACATAAACGTATTTTGTTAGAGAACCATTTTTCGGAAACTGATTGAGTACTGAACATGTGCAGGTAATAAGAGATGAGAGGAAATTTTGAAGTGTAACTGAGAATAAAACATTGTGACATAATTTCCAATTATTTTATCGTTAAAATCAGTATTGAATTATGAATTTGACATACTTTGTTGAGTCGTTGATTAACGCCTACACATATACCGCAATAATAGGGTACCGGTATTAAATAATTCATTGCAAAAACTGCTTGGGATTATAAAGAAGATCACAATAAACACGTTTCGTTAAAAGAACCATCGGCTCTGCAGCAGTAACAGTAACTTGACGAAGTTTCATGAAAACTAAACACAGGGTAAATAACGATTAACAATTTTGAACGATTTCTTGAACATCACCAAAGTAACTAAGCAAGTTTTTATTCAAAATCTTTTATTCATATACAGTTTAAAAGTACGAGTTTTTTAAAGTAATTATCAATTGAATTATAAATATTTAGGCCTATTTTCAATTTTTACAGTTCTACGTATTTATGAGGCTTTGATACTAAGAATTGGGGAAAATAAATCCAGTAAAAATTCTCAAGACTCCAGAAGTCCGCCGGCGTGGTCTTGTGGTTAGCGTCGCTGGCTACAGATCCGTCGGCCCGGGTTCGATTCCCGGTACCTCCTCTGATTTTTCTGAGGTAGGGAGGTCTGGTAGGGGTGCACTCAGCCTCGTGATTCAAAATTGAGGAGCTACTTGATAGAGAAGTAGCGGCTCCGGTCAAGAAAACCACCATTAACGGCCGTGGGTCTCGGCATGCTGACCACATGCCCCCCAATCCTGCCATCTGCCTACGGGAGATGATGCAGCGGTCGGGTGGTAGGTGGTAGGCCAAGTCCCTCCAGGGATGTAGCGCCACGGAGGTTAGTTTTTATAGACTCCAGATGGACAAAGATTTTTGAAAAATATAACAAAAATCAACTCGATAGTATGGAAATTTTAAAAGCCTTTACATTTTACATATATAAAATATTTACCTATAAAGTTCATTAATAGTATTTGACTATAATAAAATAATTTCATAATTATTGTTTTATTAGGATTAGCCAGATATTAATAATGTTCTAATTCCGTTATTTGTTTTACAGCATTAAGTGGAAAAAAATGTTACCTCTTGAAAGTTAGTCATTTTACATAGGCTAATATTTCCACATTACGAGTTTCATCTGCAACTTAATTTATTAGTTAAAATTTAAACATGTTTCCTATTAGAACTATGTCTTACTTTAATGGGCATGACAATCGGAGTAAGATTTTCTGGGGGGGTTTCCTCACAAATTGAATGACGTATTGGAATTAACTTACCGTTGACCAGAATGAGAACAGTTCGAATTGAACCATCGCTGTCATGAGTTCTCTGAATTTTAATATAGAAATATGTCTATTGGTGTCAAAAACATTGACAGTGCACTACGTATTTAATTGCTTCGTTAAAGGGAAATGTGCGTGTAACCAGGATGGTTTCCTATCCGGCCGCTTTAATGACCTACGTACAACAACTTGTATACGATAAGTTACTCTGAATAACTTGCGACAAGCAGTTATCCTGTACTATTTTTACAATTATTTAACAATATTAACAGTTTAACAGCTATTTCTGCTTTATGTGAAATCACTGAGACTACTTACCTACTTACATTCAATTCATTCATATTTTCTTAATACTAGTTACATGCTAGCATTCAGAATGTAATCATATTGGTGATGACGTGGTTTTGTACCTTTGAAAATTATTTCTACTTAACTTGTTTCTAAGATCAATACCGCAGAAAAATCAACCATGCTGAAACTTCCTAACCTTCTCTGTGTCTTCACACCACATATTTTCTTCCTTAACCAGTCCTGATTTAATTTCATACGCAACTATGTGGTTTTTATGGTGATCAAATTTCAGTGGCATACTAGTGATTCAGAACCTCCCCTCAGCTTCTGCATTATTTAACTTACATAATATATATTGTATATGCGTTAGATTACAATAAAATACAATATTTAACAACCTATATTTAATTTATTAAGGTACGAATATGTTCATCAAACTAGCAAAGCTACTTTCATAATATTCATACGAGTATCTTAATTACCATTACAGGCAAGTGGCATACGACAGTTTTTGTTTGACCATAATTAAATGTTTAAGTTTTGAGATTTTAGATTCATAAAAAATTAATAGATTGACCGCGTCAGTCAGCCAGCTGTTAGAAAGTTGGCGTAGTTCTTGTCTACTGCGAGAGATTGAAACCTGATGGCGTACGGTCAAGTCGAAGCTTATTCTTGGCCGTTTTCTTGAAACGAACGTACTGTAAAATTTAGTTATGTGGTATAATATAATATAATAATATGCCTACATCATAAATAAATAAATAAATAAATAATGGTAATAATTTCTTTTAGAACATCTCTATTACAATAATGGTATGAAAGGCAGTTAATGGCACATGGTAAAGGTTTGGTTTATTTCTAAAACGTTAAATTGTGTAAAAATCAAGGTGAACTACCAAGGCATTTAAACTAAGGCTTTCAGATCTATAAAATAGTCTGAAGATTAAAAAACGAAGCAGGAAGCATGTCGGTTCTGTTTATTGGGAGTACAACGTATTTTTGCTTTAAGGGGCGTGTGGAGGTAAAACATAAAATACCCTGACTTTTTCATTACTCCATAAAATATTACTTCCTCCACAGAGCGATAGAATCAAGTCTTCAGCAAAGTTTAGTGTTATTACTTTAGCTTAGCAATTCTATCACAGAATAAGAACATAAATTTAACACTTTCCATCAAAGTAGCACCACACAATTTAAATTCGTGACAATCTCTGAAAATTGAATGGGGTTTTGGCACGACACCTTAGCGAAGAGAAGAATTTTGTTGGTGGAATAGAAATACTGGTTGTGAGATTCAATTACAGAGTGGATAGCGGTGAGTTTAATTTATCAGTCTCGGTTAATTAGTAACAACTTGTATCCAGACCGTAACACGGGACCAACCCACACGCCGGCTTCTAAATTACAGCCCAAGGTTTGCCAACTCAAGTTTCTTTCAATCAGGGCACAAGTTGTAGAAACCTCAACCTGCTGTGCAGAAAACTTGCTTTTTTGTACTTGTTTAAAAAACAAACAGTACACAGCATGGATAAGTGAATTACATCATCAGGTATGATTGGATCGACGAAGCTCGACGAATAACATCCATTATGCAGTGCTCCGTGCAACTAGTTTGTAAGACAGAACTGCATTGAACGTTTCCAGTACCATGGTTCTAACTAGACATGCGGTACTTGGGTTAAGTTACGTTTGAGCTTATTGGTGTTCACAACAGTGTTACTAAGTAGGGTTATGTTGCTCGTAAATTTAACCAGGGAATACATAACATGGAGTAGTTAATAAATAGTAGATTACAGATAAATAAATTATTAAAACAAAAAAAGGGGAATTACACTGTACTTTCTATTATTGCCTTTGTAGAGAAAAATCTTATTTGACTTTCTCTACCCTTAGCAATGGGCAATACACAACTTCCTCACTTCACATTCTCATATATTATAGAAAAAATATTCGTATTCCAGGGAGTGTGTATTCAGTTGGCATCACCAGTGATATATTGGAAAATTTTTCAGTATAGGAACGCTTAAAGTTCTTGTGTATGTTTGTGTACATATATACTAATTTATTTAAAATTAACCTGTAAAACTGTTATGAAAACATTTCTAACTGTATGGCATTTGATTTAAAATTATCTATTAATTATAAACAATTTTGAATAGGTTTTTTATTTAATTTTAATGCATAACAGAATTTTATGCTATGATTTTTTAAAATAAAAAATAAATTTTAATTACAAGCTTCTGAGCACACTTGCTTTTCAATTACTTTTAAAGTTTATTGCCGGTATTATTAAATTTATTTTTCATTCAAAAACTTTTCAAAAAATTACAATTATTTAAATAACCAATTAAAGTGGCCAAAAACCAATGGAGAACACCGTTCCCCCCGTTCCCCCTCCAATACACTCCTGGGAACAACCTCTTCAAAGGTGAACTGCCACCAAGATAAAAACATTGACTTTCTGCAAACGATGGCTGGCTTATGACTACCATAGCCTTCAGAAAATGTTTACGAAAATATGATTGAAATAAGTATATTAGAATATTATAAATATTTTAGAATGTTCTCTGCACTTAGAGTCGATATTGTTTAAGTTACATTTGTTTATAATTTTATATATAACATTTAGGTTTTCTTTTATCTTTTATATTTAGGTCAGTTGTATACTCAATTTTAATTAGGTTGTAGGCCTATAATTATTATATTTCATGTATTTCCTACTGGCTGGTTAGTAGAGAAGGTCATATGGCCTTAACTCCGCCAGGTTAAATTAGTAAAATAAAATAAAATAAAGCGTTAACTCTTAGCATAAGCGCCTTGCACAAGTATTAGAACTGTTAACGAGGAAATTGCGACAAATTAATTTTTCTTCGTGTAAGGTGGTAGTAAATGCAAGAGGATGATAACTATAACCCCCAATGTAATTTTTGTACGAATTATTGCTCGTCAGCAATGCTGTTCAGGGAACATATACACATATGCTGTCACATATATAGAAATGTTTTCGAAAATTGTATTTTTGGAGTCAGAAATATCTCAAAACGTAAATTAATGCTGAAAACTCGACATAGATTAAGGTAGAACACAGACTTCCTCTACCTAATCGCCTATGCTACGGGTAGAGAAAGTAAAAATTAGAATTTAGTTAGTTTATTTTTTCATTTTTTTTATTGGAAGAAAGAGTTTGAAAATTAATATTAGCATGTTATGGAAAATGATTAGACCATTGAAATTAGTAGAAAAAAAGAGCATATGAGAGCGCTACAATGAAATTAAAACGTACTTGAACCATTTAATGTTAACAAAAATGGCGTTTCAGGTTGTATTAATATTATAGAAATAGCGAATGACTCAAAATCACTGTTCTTGTAACAAGCGTGATTGATTTAACATTTAAATTACTACGTTTTATAGGGAGAAAGTGCTCGTGGAAGTTCCGCCTTCAGCATCACGTGGATGAGAAAAACTTGCTGAGTTCAAGCAGATGATAAACGAAGTCATTGTTACTTGTTCTATCCATAAACCAACACCATATATTTTTTATGTGTACCACCTGTATACCAAATATGAAAGAACCTTGTCTATTACTTAATAAATAATTACTGTGCATTAAAAGGCATTATTTAATTACTGTACAGAATCAAGCTTTATGCGTTTTCCTGTGATGTATGTGAAAACCAAATTTGGTGTGAATCATTTAACGTGTTCCACAGTTGCACGATTACACACACATAAACACAGTTGCATAACAATATGTGTTTAGGAGAGGGAAGATAGAAAGTGAGGAGAGAAGAAGAGAGTCAAAAGGGTTTTAGCATATATTTTTTTCGCTCAAAATAAAGAAAACCACTTAGGGCAACAATCACGCTCACTGATCTATTGAAAATAACTGAGATATGCACAGAGAGAGAGACGAGAGAGGTAGAAGAGGGATGTAAGAAAGAAGATAGCTTACAGATATAGAACTCATTTAGACTACTCATTGCCTAGCCTTTCTTTCTTTTTATTTTTTCACTTAATAAGACAGTAGATTCATTAATTCCTAATAATGGCTATCTTTGAAGTAATTTAACTAAAAGGAACGACGAAACAAGAACTTATCTAATATTAATGTACTGAAGAGACTTAAGGTTTGTTAAAAGCATCTGCAACTTATCTGTTGGCAGATCATTAACGAATATTCTTAGCTTAACCTCATCACTCCAATTCCATATCTAGATATCACGTAACTGGCTCTTGTTCCTTTCTCTTATTAACATATTTTTTTAATCAATTCAACATATTCCAATCTTACTTTGACATATGTCCAACTCAGCAAAGTAATTTGTCTTATGGAAGTAAAAATGTATAATAATGAATGTCTTATAACCCTATAGAAGATTCATTCGTGTTAAGTATCTACCCTCAAATGAATCGATTCGATTGTCATTCTCTCGCCCTCTCACTCTCCCTTTCTCTCTAACTCTCCTTCTCTAAGCACACATACTCTCTCTCTCCCTCTCTCTCTCCCCCTCTCTATCCTAAATTAATTAAAGAACCTCAAGCTATCTGTTATTACATCTATATGTCTACCGACCTATCTATATATTTATATTCATATTTATCCATCTAGTTAGGCCTAATCTCTCTGTCTGTCTGTATGTGTATGTTTGTATAATAAGTGTGTTTTTACCTCTCTCTCTCCACAAATACATCTTTATAAGAATTATGTGTGTTCATTTTTCTGCCTGTCTATATGTCTACCCTTCTATCTGAATCTCATTCTCTATCCTTCTCTTCTTATATCTCTTACAGTTATAATTTTATCGGTCCGTCTACTCTATCATCCAAAATCATCAAAGTCCACCCACCCAAAATCAATCAATTCATCCACTCATAAATCCATCTGTCTTTTACATATTTATGAAAATTGATTCTCTGCCTTTCTCATTGCAATGATCCTATTAATTGTAGAAGATATATTGTTTTGCAGTGTAGTGATTCTGAATCTGTATAAGAACTATATCAGATGTCTTACTTTTCCACCTGGCTGTCTGCAGATATAGGTAATTAAGAAATAAAACATATCTTACTGAGAAAATTCTGTAAGCTATACGTGACTAACCATTAATATCGTTATAGAAAAAGTAAAAGCAATCAACCAGTTACATTGAACTAATCAAGACTAGGAAAGGAGTTACTGCAATAGAAAATTTATACAGATGACTTAGTGTTTTGTACAATTTATTTCTTGACATGCAATGTTATACCGCCCTCGGCAGCTCATATACAATTCGCTACAGTAAATGAACAGCAACTGTTGTGTTATTTACATGCAGTAGTGAAACTGTCAGTTTCCAAGATAATGTTGAACAACAAACACAGGATGCTTTCCAATTTTCTGAGATATTTGCATTCATAAAGCGGATATGCTTACTATTGTAAAATACACAAACCACTGTGTGATTTTTTTCCAAAATAGGTGTACAATACACAATTTCAGGAATAAAACAAATATCATAAAATGCAGAAACTAGTCAATAGTGTATTAGATGTTCTAGATTATATTTTTGCAGTTGACTCCTTTAGGATTTTCCCTTCTCAGTTTATGAATATGTATGAAGCACTTGAAATTCGTTTTGTAAAACAGTTCAGTGTTTTAAGGAGCAATAACTATTTTATGATGCGAAGTTGAAGGGTATTCCAAAAGGAAGAGAAGGTTAGACATAAGTTAATTATATCGCACTAGCATAACTAATAGTTGAAATTCTAGAAAATTCTGCAGGTGCATGCACTGCAGTTCATAGATATCGGACGTGTGGGGACGATAGAGGAAGTATAGCGGCAAAGTTCATTCCTTCTCCCTTCTTTCGGACAAAACTGCTACTATTATCGAAGGAATGTCTTCCCCATAATATTAGATTCTACAGAGGAAATTTTGTTCTTGGTGAGAATTGATCCAAACTTTCAGTTTTGTAAGTTGACGTCTTGAACACTCACCTCTTCAGGAACATACTCAGACTCCTCCAAATATTAGGATCAGAAGTGGAGAATCCTAAATGAATTGTAGATATGTTAATGTATGTAGTGAGGTCTAAAGTGTTGTGGAGTAGAAGATTTTTGGAATGGATTTGGTTACATTCTTGGGAACAGTAGGTATGAAAAAGTTTTGCAGAAGACAATCCAACCTTAAATCGATTCTTACCTTCCATTTTCTTTTACCATTTTCCCCGCGTCAGCGACCCAGCTAAAAATCCGGAGGCCTATTCAATTAGTTTCCAGAACTAATGTTCCTCTTTAAAATACAATGGAAGTAAATTAGATGAAACTGAATACTTACTTAGTTAACAGTTCATTGTGATAATTCGTCATTAAACATCATGTTGGCGATTTAAATAAATATCGGGTATTCCTTATTGCTCTGAAGTTCACATGTATCGCGGTTGTCCTGATACATTTAGGCTTTAGTCGGATTTTGCATGTTTTTGGCACTCAAATTGTCCGAGAGAAAAGTATGAAATTCGTATTTCTATTCTAAATGTTACGTTGTTTGAAATCTCTCGATGCAATAAATAACTGTTATGGTCTTATTTTGACGAAATTGTAATCTGAATATACGTATCTTCACATTAAATAGAAATTTTCTGACTATGTTATTGGACAAAAATTAATCTAAAATAATAATTGTGTTAACGTTCTATATTTCTATTGGCATATAATATAATTAAGCCTATAAGAATCTTTAAGTTCACATTGATGGATTCAAGATTCAGAAACCTAAGTGTAGTGATTAATTAGCTTCCCACGAAAAAGGAAATATTTTAACGAACTGACTTGTAGTCATGTTCACTGAATTAATTTCAAAACGCCTTTACTACCTATCCCGTGCCTATGGGACCATTTACCGTAACATAATTAGTCCTCTTAAAATTTTACTCTACCATTCTCTATTTGCAGCGGTAATTGCAATAGCTACCTTAAGTATGAAATAAATAGGCCCCTACAATAAGTAAAATGGCTTTAACAATAATAAATTTATTGTACATTAGTTTACATTTGGTGTTATAGGTTTAGTTAACCTTTTCACTGCTAATGACGTATAAATTCGTCACTGCAAAATACTGCATAAGAGCAGTATTATTAGATTAATAGAGTAATAATTTTTGTTAAAATGTGAGGATTTTTATTCACGTGTCATGGTTTTCGTTGATGGAAACTAGCTATTCCATTCTTACTGATTTAAAAATTACAATTCACTCATGCTTTTACTTGATGTATGCTTATATTAGTACGTAAATTCAACTCTGAGTTAATCTCCTTGCTTAATAGATGCAAAGGGGTAGTAAAAACAATTATTTTCTAATGGCTACTGTATAGCTTAAAGAAAATGTGTTTGCAACATTTTCGTGGCACACAACACCATGATAGGACACATAGTTTCATAACAATGAGGCGAAAAAGTGTACTTGTCTGCACATAAGCAAATCCGCGAAAACAACTTGCAGCAATAATAACTGATCTGCTGACCTCTTCAGTACAAGTGGAACATACAGTGGCTAGCGCTCACTCAACTGTTCTGAAATAAAGTAATCAGAGCTTTCTCTTATCTGAAATCAAAACTGTGAAACCTGAATGCGCGCAAATACGTTGCACCTGTATCTTTCCTTATACTGTAGCTTGTTTTTCAACCGGGTCCCTCTCTTAGTTTCTTGTTTTTCACTTATATTCCATATGTCCACTTACATTTCCAAAACGTAGCTCAAGAAAACTGAAAAATTATAGTTTCAAACCAAACTACTCGAAATTCTATCTGCTATATAAAAACCAAGCTTCGTTATATCTCATGAATTCACAGCCAACCCCAGCTATTAACAAAGAGTATTCACTTGTGAGGACGCTATTAATACTAGCTTCACATGAATGTGTCATAAGCGGCATGTGTTAAGAAGTTGTAACTCCAGTTGTAATATTGCTTGTTAAAATTATTTATCAGTCCTTGTAGTTGTTAATTTTTTTTACAAATTCAGTGAATTTCTTTAAAAGTTACTATCTGCTGATATAGTTTCTCTCTTTCCTGTTATACTCTTCCTGTCTTTCTTGTGTACATTATATTAACTTCAACTTCCTTCTGCACTGTTTGTTTTATGTAACGCAGTTTCATTGATTTGTGGTAACATCTATGTGGAACTGAATTGATCGTTAAATTACAGAATTTATGAAAGGATTCTGCATTAATAGAATTACGTAGAATTCCATAAAGAAAAACAACCCACATTACAGAGGGGAAAAAAATGTCATGAGTAACGTAAGTTGCTAGAATATAGTGGACGTACAATCTTGTGCGCTTTTAAAAGATAGTAGATCTTTGATAAAGATCTTGGGGCATATTTGTTTCTTAGGCTTACCGGTTGCGCAGTTAGCGCGCACTATATTATTTAATAGGAAGTATAGAACTCAAAGCGCTGTAAAGCGATACAATATGATAAGGCGGAATATAGCCTATCGCCGATTGTACTTGTATTAGTTGCATCCCGTTTCTTTAAAATGTAACATTAGTCGACAACATTAGGCCTAATTCAATTTGATTTTTGTTAAAACGAAGGTTTCAGCCATCCTGCCGTTTTTACGTCAAAGTTGTGATATAATTAATTTGTCTTAGTTACAAAATCAGGTTAAAAAGGAAGTCGCTCCAATGCAGTTTATATAGGATAGCACAAACAGACAGCTATTCCACACTGAGTCCGCCGCCGTGGGTGAGTCGGTAGCGCTCCTGCCTTCCACTCCGGCGGCCCGGGTTCGATTCCCGGCCGGGTTGGGGATTTTTCAGTAGTGAAAAATTTCTTTCCCGGGTTCAGGACTGGGTGTGTGTATGTGTCCTTAGATTTAAGTAGGTAGGGGACTGGCGCACCCCGGTAACAAATCCGCTGTGAATATCCCCTTACGGGATCCCCAGGGGTCGCTCGCGACCCAGAGGAGTAACTTCCTTTATTCCACACTGAACTACGCTAACTTAAGCAATGTTACATTTTACAAATCTTACTTACTTACTCCATGGCGCTACAGCTCTTGGAGAGCCTTGGCCTCCATGATGACAATCGCCCATTCTGCTCGGTCCACTGCCTTCCTTCGCCATCCTCGGATTCCTATACTACGGAGGTCCTCCTCTACATCATCCAGCCACCGCTTCTTTGGTCTTCCTCTACTTCTTCGTCCTTGTGGGTTTCCAAGGAATACCTTTCTCACAGGATTGCTGTTCTCCATACGCTGGACATGTCCCAACCACCTCAGTCTACTCCTTTTAATTTCGGTCACAAGATCTAGCTCTCCATAAAGCATCTTCAACTCTGCATTAGTTCTAATTCTCCATTCTCCATTACCGTTTACCCCTCCAAAAATCTTCCGCAAAATTTCCTCTCCCATACTCCAATTCTGTTCTCATCTGCTTTAGTTAAGGTCCACGTTTCTGTACCGTACATAATTACTGGTTGAATTATTGCTCGATACACTCGTAACTTCAGCCCTCTGGACAACAAACGTGATCGTAGGAGAGGTAAGAATGCGTAATAGCATCTATTGGCAGACAACATTCTTTCCTTTATCTCTGTCAGCATCTCGTTACTCTCAGTGATCATGGAACCCAAGTACTTAAATTCTGTGACCCTCTCAAAGTTGTAATTATCAATGATTAGGCCTGTTTGGTTTTGCGATCTCGACTGGCTACCATATATTTAGTTTTACCTTCATTCACTCTTAAGCCCATCTTTCTGCTCTCCCTTTCCATTTGGCTGAATCCCTCCGAAATAATTCTCTGGCTTCTGCTTATCAAGGCAACATCATCAGCATAGGCGACATATTGAAGTGTCCTATTGATAATGGATCCTCCTCGATTGCATTCTACACTCCTCATAACTTTCTCTAAGACCACATTGAAGAGTAATGTTGACAGCACATCTCCTTGTCTATGTCCTCGTTTTACGTCAAAGGATTCTGACAACATTCCCTGCACTTTCACTTTAGATTTAGTCTTCTTCAAGGTCATTTCCACTAGATCAGCAAGTTTCTTTGGTATTCCAAGCTCCAACATGTTGCATACAACTGAGGTCTCCTAATACTCTCATACGCCTGTTTAAAATCAATAAACAATTGATGTAGCGTAATATTGTACTCATAACATTTCTCCATGATTTGTCTCAGCATGAAGATCTGATCAGTTGTTGATTTGCCACTCCTAAAACCACATTGGTATTCTCCCAGAGCACTGTCCACAAATGGTTTCAATCGCAGTGCTAATATTTTAGTAAGCACTTTATATGTCACATTTAGCAGTGAGATTCCCCTAAAGTTTCCACAAACAGTCTTATCTCCTTTCTTATGAAGTGGGCATATTATAGCCTCATTCCATTCCTGAGGCATTTCTTCCGTCTCCAATATTCTGACCAGCAGTTCATAGATGCATTGCCTCATCTCTTTTCCACTATGTTTCAGCAATTCAGAAGAGATTTCATCTTCTCCTGGCGCTTTATTATTTTTTAAGCTCTTAATGGCTTCGTTGACTTCCTTCAGGGATGGTTTTTCTATCAGCAACTGTGGTTCATCATATAATAATACTGACTCCTGATTCTCCTCATCTACAGTGATTACCTCATCTTCCTCTTCGTCCACCAAATTCAGTAATGTCTCAAAATATTCTACCCATCTCTTCATAACTCCATCCACATCTCGAACTAGGAAACCCTCTATCTCTAAAGAATGATGTACGTGGTTGAAATCCTCTTTTCAGCTCTCTTGCCCTGTTGTAAAAATTTTGCACTTCCTTTTTATCGTACATCTCCTCCATGTTCTGTAATCTTTTCTTCTCTAGTTCCCTTTTCTTCCTTTGGCATACTGCTTTAGCAGCTCTTCTTTTATCTTCATACTCATTTTTTGCAATTCGGGTCATTCGTTGCAACATTTTAACTCTGGCTTGATTTCGTTCATCAAGTGCTTGCTGACACTCTTCATCAAACCACTCATCTCTAGCTGTTGGTGTTTGATTTCCCAGTACTTCCTCGGCTGTGCTAATTATTGTGGTTTTGATCTGTTTCCACTGTTTTTCTATATCCATATCAGTATCTAGTACAGTCTTCATAGACTGCAATCTTTCTTCCAGTTTTTCTCTATATGTTCTAGCTATTTCCCCATCCTTCAACTTATCAACAGCAAACATTTTCTGCTTCTGTCCAGTTTCTTTCTTATGGTTGGCTATCCTCTGTCTGAACCTTAATAACACCATTCGGTGGTCACTGTCACAGTCTGCCCCTCTGTAGCTTCTGACATCCATTACTCCAGATCCATGACGCCTCTCCACCAGGACATGGTCAATCTGATTTAACGTGTTACCATCTGGAGATTTCCATGTTTCCAAGTGTATCCGCTTATGAGGAAAGAAGGTGCTGCTCACAGTCATGTTTCTACTTACAGCAAAATCTATCAGCCTAACTCCATTGTCATTTGATTCTTCATGTAGGCTGTATTGTAGGTCTATAAACCTTCTCTCTTCCCACTTTGGCATTCATATCTCCTATTATCATCTTTATATCATGTCTTGGTTGTCTATCAAATACTGCTTCAAGTTTTTCATAAAACTCATCTTTCTCTTTCTCTTCACTTTCTTCAGTAGGTGCATGAACACATATTAGAGTGGTGTTGAAGAACCTTCCTCGAGTCCTCAATACACAGATTCTCTCATTCACTGGTTCAAAATTCATCACAGCATGTTTCTTTGATTTTTTAACCATAAATGCAGTTCCAAGAGTCTTATTTACATTGCCGCTATTAAATAAGGTATAATCTCTGAAATTCATTATCCCTGCGCCCTTCCATCTCACCTCTTGGAGAGCAGCTATATCAACTTTGTATTTTGACATCTCTTGCCTGAGGTTCCTCATAGCTCCGATTCTATTGAGGCTCAGCACATTCCATGTAGCAATCCGTAAATCATTTATCCTTTTCCTTTTCCTAAGTCTAACCAATAAATCCATCCGGCTTTTGTCATCATGTGGCTTCGTAACAATGGTTTTTTTCTAGAGTAAGGTTGTTAGCCTTAAGTCGAACCACCAACCTGGAGGACCAGGGAACCTTCTGTCAGGGTTACCATACCTTAGCCGAGAGGATCCAGTTTTAAGGCGCTGGAAATTCGCCCTCATCCATCCCCTAGAGGTAGGATTTGCTGGTTGCGTAGGTAGGTTAGCTTACCAACTTGAGCATTTCTCGGTACTTATTGGTGGCACCTTCTCGACATGAGTACCCCCACCGAGACTCTATAACCAGCCGTTTACCCTCCCCATTTACCCGGGCTTGGGACCGGCATTGACTGGAGCTGGATTGCTCCCCCAATGGCTGGGTTACATTTTACAAATCGCCGAGGCGATTTTCATAGCTATAGCTCAACGACGCAAAGTTTAAGCTTAGCATAGGCTTGCCATAGCATAGCATAGCCCTACGGTGCATAGTCATAGACCATTTGCATAATATTGATTTGAATCATAAAGTATATTCAAGGTGGATACAAGTCAGTTGATAGTGGTATCTGAGAAATTCAAGAGATATCGTTCAGCCCATCATCAAGAGAACAGTTTTTTGTTTGTGTGTTTTTTGTTTGTTTGTTTGTTTAAAGTTTGTTTTATATTGTAACCGTCCGAGAAATTTCATCTCGTCGTAGTTCCTTTAATACCTGTAATTCTAAGGCAAAATCCTGCTGTATTTCCACACTCATAAACGCGGGTTTGGATTGAATCCTCGAATTTGGAAACAGAGAGCCAGTGCCACAAAGAGCAGCCTTTTTGGAAAGTTAAAAACTCACAGTTAAAGTGATTCGGGCTTTCCGGTGAAAGAATAGCCATTTAACATAGCCTATCTCTGGATAATAAACTGTTCTAAGTATTCACCAATGATATACCATAATTTAAATTCACCTCTTTTGTTTTCGGAATAAAAAATTCCGGAACTAAAGTATGAATTCTCCTAGTTTTGATTAAGGCTCTAATCGAAATGAAAATGTTATCTTTTTCTGAATAAAGCCTAATGGCCTTAATAAGCGTTTCTACAATTCGCTTGTAAAGCAATGTAGGATATTTCTTATCGAGAACGTTACATATCATTCTATCGCTTAGGAATGTCGTGCGTCTTTGTGCTGATGAAATGATCACTTAAGGCGTATTGACATTTGTCAGTTCAGGTCAAGTGGCTTTAGCACTATTCTATTATTCAATGCCCTCCAAAGATCAAGTTTGAAATACCTCACTGATAGCTTAAGGCGTTCTGCTATTAAAAGCTCCTACATCATGTAATACAAGAAGATGTGGTATTGTTAAGATTATTTCTTCAGTAAATAATAACAGACTGCATAAAATTTTAAAAGAACTTAGAGAGCTATATCATTGCAACTAACATAAGCCTATTTGATTTGCTTAAATATGACTGTAGACTAATAATTTCATGCAAGATTTATTTTAAAAATTAAAACAAGAACGCTAGCATGTAAACGCTGTTATCCTGCATAAAATTCATGCGCCATTCAAAAAATTATATGTTTTCAAAAAGATTTTTTAACTTTTTAAAAAGGAAACGTAATAATGTAGACAAAATACAGATTAATTATGCCAAAATTCATTTCCACCTGTCTATATGATCTTGAAATATAAAATATAAATTTTATATGATTTTACATTAGCTAATGCTGTACTTTCCCCCTTTATATGTTCTCCCAGTGGAGATCATGTCTTGCATCTACAGACGTCTACTATGAGAATTAGTGTTTTATAGGCCTATTCTTAATTTAAATATCTTAAAAGTAGCTGAGAAGATAGCAGATTGTTTAATACGTAATCGCAAAATAGATTTGAAGCATAGTTCAATATTACTGCTACTAGAATTCCCACTGACCTTGAAAACAGCATGTAGGTTGTTTATTGAATCACAACTTTTATGACAGTTTAATCATAATAAAGTGTGTAGCGGGGATATATTATTCTAGAACAATTTTCTGGTAGTTTGCCAATGTATACAGCTATATACAGTTAATACAGTATTTTTATTATATATCTTACATGCTAATTTTACGATTCAATAATAATTCTCTCTTTACAACTAGAGTACTTGAAGGCTATAAGTGATGGGAATACAGCCAAACATGCTAAGTCACGTGTTTCTTACACAAAACACTTCTGAAGGTCAGTTTTGCAGCAGGAGTCTGAATCCTGCAATTTAGCAGCATGCCATTTGGGTGAACAACACATCTTACCTGTTGCACTGCTCCAAGCCAATCTCCATGCTGCAATCAAAGCACATCCTCACACTTAAGCCGATGTCTCACGATAACATTTTTGGTTCAGATTTATACAGACCATGAAATTGGATCAAGCGACATCGACGTCTGCATTGCATACAATTTCATCCTAGGTCAGTCCATTTTGCAATGCAGAGTCATAAGATGGGATGGGCTAACAACAAACTTCACTCCTTCCATTTACATCATTGCAAAAAAGAATATCCGACTCATCTTATATACTAGAAATTTAAAGTAATGAAAGTGAAACGTATTTTTGAATGTACCTTATTAAAACGTTATCACGAATATTATAAAAACGGCGAAACCAACTATCATGGTTTTCCTACACGAAGACTCATAATTCTATTTCTTGCACACTTTTTAAATCTAAATTTAATGCTGAAACACGTTCTGCTTCATAAAACAGAACCCATAATTATCATCGCTAAATAATAAATCGTTTAAAAATGCATATACAAGTATACTCCATTAACTTGTCAAACAAAATTTAAAAAAAAAATAGAATATGGCGTTTGTTTAAGAATTTCAAAATATCAAAGACCTTGTAACAAATGTTTAAATGTGTTTTTTTTAACAAAATTCCCGGCCCAGAAGCCTAATGTAAAATTGTAATTTTTAATTGTAATAAAGTATGGAGAAGTTGTTAAGAAAAAAAATTGCATCCTATACTAATTGGATACAATGGAGTTTTCTAACCAAAATTATTAAATCAACCAATGATTTCCACCCTCTCCCCACGTTGTCGACATGACGTAGAAAAAGCATCCCCTGAGAACATCACTGATTCCCTGCACTGCCAGCGCTGCGATCTTGTGAACATTTACCATGAATGTGAAATGAAATATTATAGTTAGGAAAATGAATACTGTCTGCAACTATACAACAGGCAATAACTTTGAGGTGCTCTCATTATGATAAAGAAATTACAAAGATTCATGTCGAATCTCATTTTGACTTTATTAGCGATCTATTTTCGATTCGGGTTAACTCTCATGTACACAGCCAGAATTAATTGTATAGAAATGCTACTTGATATAATTTCTTGAACCAAAAATCTTACCGTGGGACACTCAGTTTAGGGTTGCCAAAATTTAATTGGTTTAATATGGGACACAAATTTAAACCTGGAGATTTTTTGCATGTTACTCCCAACATACTATTAACTATCGTTTCCTTACTACGAGGCTACGAATCATACAGGGATTGAAGACTCAATTTTAGGGTGAAGTGTACGCAGCATGACGTCACTGTGTGAGAATAGTCTATACACAGCATAAGCAGTGCGCGCCTTAGGTGAATGTAATGCAGTCTACTTGAAGTTGATAAAAGGCCGATTTATTTACATTCATAAGTATCAACATTTATGTTTAGAATATAAATGTGAGATAATTTATTTTATCATGCCTTCGTTACAAAAGCAATATGGAAAGTGTTCACTCTTTATCTCTACTTTATTATACCTAAGCGCATTCTAGTTGTCATCGCGTGTTACACTCCCCCATCTCTTTATATAGAACTTGCTTAGGGAACCTATCCGTTCCGTGTATGAACATTCGAAGCCAACTATTAACTAAACTTCCACGCTCTTATATATACTATAATGACCACCTCCTCTGATTTTTCTTCGGTGGGGAGATCTGGAACGGACGGTTATGTCTGCAGTATTAGGCCTACTGAGGAAATTATAGGTTTGTTCCCAGAGTCAATTCATGTACTGCCATTACCACGACGCATGCGCATAATGTCATTTTCACCGTCTCACAATGTGCGCAGGCGTCGTTTTACTTGGCAGAAAGTGACTTAGCTTTAGGAACAGACCTTGTATTTTCTTAAAGCAGCCTGCGACGATAAATTCAGGCAAAACGCATGACAGAAATGCTAGTAAAGTTGCCTATCAAGTACGGCTGATTAGTCTCAATTGGATAAGAAACAAGGTAAAGGCTTGCTTGATTCCGTGAATACTGAGTTGAAATCGTGATATGCACTCGGTGATGGCACACTCGTGACACCGGTCACTCGCACGTGAAGGTCAAACGGAAATGCGTCATAACATAACTTCCGTTCCCAAGTTTTAAATCTTGTAGGGACAGCACGTGGGTATTTGAACGCCCCATACATATTCAAAGATTGAGGAAAACATATTACTCTGCTGACAGGTAAAATGTGCTTCTTTACTAATGAAGCTTAAACGAGCATTTTATACATAAGTTCGAACGAGTTTATCAGCAATGGCATAATTTATAAAAGAAATATGTTTTTAATATGGAAACCACATCCTGACAACTTGATCTGCCTTACAAGCATCATGCACCTGTATAATATCTAATGCCTTGATTATGCATATTGATTAGTATGTGAATGTCATTTTGATTGCAATTTATAGTACATCCATTTTGATTACCAGCCAAGTAAATAAATATGTTACGAAGTATAACCGTAGACAGATATGAGCTATTTTTAGTTAAAAAATTACATATGTAATTCATTATCCTTTCGCATTTCCTTGGAATCTTGTTACATGTTATTTTCGTCCCTTTCCAGTAAATCTCACCTAATTTGATGGAAAAGACGAAGAACAACAATAATAATAATAATAATAATAATAATAATAATAATAATAATGTTTTCTTAGTATATTATTTAGTTTTTAATCTCTTACGGATGATCAAAAGGTACCCAATAATATTGTACTATGTCTACAGTCTCAGTAAATTGAATTTTGAAGTCATAAATTGGTAAGGAAGAACACAAGTCAATAAAAGGTTAGTTAATATTGATATTGATATTCCCTGTATTGAGAAAAGGTTACAAGAGAAATGTACTGTTATTTTCCCAGTAGACGTCTTAAAAAACACAGTAACACATAATTAGTAGAGGTATATGTATAGGCACAGGGAAGGGTCTGCTAAAAGGTACGATTTGGTCTAATTATAGTTCACATTCAATTAAAAAAATACAGTAGGACCTTGATAATCCGGCATGCTCGGGAATCTGTCAATGCCGAATTATCAAATACGATGGATTATCAAGGTCATTTCTAAAAACCTGGTTCAAACAACGAGATATAAATAAAAACCACACTTCTAACATATGAAAACGTCGTAATTCGATATTAATCGTTACCACCATTTCTAAAGTACATTAAATTTTCAACAATGTAAAGCCAACCGCAGCTCTGTAGATATTCAACAGTTTCCGAGCTATGAAATTTCAAAAATTGACAGTTTTTTTTCCAAAAAATTAAAATATTAAGTATTGTTCTTGTTTCGGACTGAATATCCGCATAACCGCTCATCCTACGAGAAAAGTCAAATTACTGAAGTTGTAGTAAATTGTATTGCCTTCTATTTAAGCAATCTGTGGGCATTCTGCGAAAGAAAAATGCATAGCTTCGTGTTTAAAGGTGGAAAAGTATATTTACCTGTATATATTATATATAATATATATATATTTTTTATATTCTATTTAAAATCTTACAAATTAATCATTGAAACGGCTCAATGTTTCGGGTTTTTCGAGAGTCATGGTTGATCACGATCGAATTCCGAAACTGAAGGATATTACAGTATTGTGTCCGTCTCGGGCTGCTCGTCTGAAGACGGAAGATCATTGGGGTCGTCTTATCCTCGTCGATTAGCATTATAGTGACGTTGTGGAAAGACTTTCCAAAGCACGGACTGTACAAAGCTGAGCACTTGCATGATCAATGGTTTTATTTTGCTCGAAGGATTTCTACACTCGCCCTTATGGGCTCTTTTCGCGGATTTACGAACTCAACAAAATAAAATCTCATTTTTACCATTAATTTTGTTTCATATCAACGAACTGACAATGTGCGCGACCGTCGGGCATTAGATGTCAGTTTCTGAATGTTGCTGTAATAAACATAACAACAACTTGATGACAGGCCTCTCGATGACTTCATGATCTGTACAATTTGAGCTGAAACGATAGGAACCAACCACAACTATGTATAACTCGATCGGTAAGAACTGAGCCAAACAAAGTCTGCGCAGTAGTCTACGATGACGTAATCTATACCTGCCTGACCTTCATAGCACGTGATGTTCTTTGCTAGTTCATACTGTACAGACCGTGTAAAAACATCTTAGTTAGCCTCACAGCATTCAATAGTGAAGACCCAACAGCGATATTCTGTGAGTTACATACCATTATTTAGATAATATTTCATAACTTAAAAAATACTTTATTCACTTTATTTTTGTTTTCAATAGTTACGGGCTATTATGAACCGCATAGTTTGGAATGAATAGTACAGTATATGCATTCTCTTCTGCTCTTACTCCATTGCTACCGCCGGACGATAAGCTATCTGCATGTGTTTGGCTCAGGTCTTACCGATCGAGTTATAAGTTTTTTTTTTTTTTTTTTTTTTTTTTTTTGTTTGTTTGTTTTTTTTGTCCCTGGACCCAACTCTACGTAAGTTGCCTAGTGACTGACAGGTCCCAACTGTTATGATAGTCATGAACATAATCAGCATTTGTTGATTCATTTTACCTTCGTTTAGAAATTCTTCGAATTAATTTAGTGCAACATTTACTCTGACATTCTTGCTCCTTATTTAGAGCGTTGTAATGACGTTGCATGCAGTTGCTTGAAGACCTACTCTGATTTCTATTGCTTGGAACTAGCCTATTCCGAAATACCTTTTCAGCTTTACGACTAATGAGCTATATCTTAATTAGAAGTTTCTCGCTTCTGGGAGCGAACACTCGCTATTAGCAAATAAGTTTTTTATTTGCCACCTATATTCGTTTCTTCTATTATTATTTCCGAAAGACTTTTCTCAAATGCTTTAGAATAAAAAGTATGACATAAGTTTATTAAGATTGCAATAATGAAACAAAATTAAACCTTTCTTGAAGTTATAAATTTATTATAAGGAATATTTACGCCGCTTTTACAACCATCAACATACATTAGTAAATGCATTTTAAACTCAACTTGATAGAAACAAGTTATATATTTAAACAGACATAAATCATAGGTATTATTTAATTCGCTGAATTTCTCATCTCGGAGAATTAGGCTAACTTACAGACATAAATATGCTACAGTAAGGTTGTTCTCTCTAGCTAAGAGTGTTAAACACCTGGCCTAGCTGATTGCAAAAGATTTAAATAAACGATCTTCTTTTATTTATATGTTAACATTCGGAGGATAATGGATAGGCAATTACTAATTCTGGAATGACTTATATTTCCTTATATTCAGTGCAGCTTTCATGATTTAATAAAATGATTGATTTTTCGACTAGAAACTATAATTTTGAAGTGTTTGTCTTAGGATGTCCCTCTGTTAACATTTTACTCTAGCTGCTTTAGCGTGCTATCTATTAGCAGTACTAGATAAAATTAACTGAAAAATAATTGTTTTGGGATCAAATGAGGTACTGAGAAAGTCATTTCTCTTGGTACAAGAATAAACCGCTTGATGAAATTCTCTTGAAATCGCTTCTTGTTCTTGTATACAGCACTGTTGTTCACTTTTGGACAACTTTTCTACTTAAACTTTTTTTAACATCCAACAAATGCGCTAGAATCATCGAAAACATTTCACGTGCCGGCAGATCATAATGCTACATTTGAAATAATAAATTAATTTATCAGTAGCATTTATTTGGCAGCACGAAGTGCCGAGAATGCACGGTCCGCGCAGCGGTCTGGAAGCAAGTCGTCGGTCGGTAAAGACTCATGTACATAACACATCAATTGAAACGCAAGCGTTTCTGAATTAAGCCTACAGTCAGAATAATTATCAACCTTTGTCATAGAAGATGTTGAAAATGATCTCCGTCTACCGCCACACATTCTGCCATCTTTTAAGAAAGTTTAGGCCTACATTCACACGCATTAATTATTCTTGTGAAATTGCTGCAATTTCTCTTCTTATGTTCCCTTTCAGTTCGTCGATTGTACTGTATGGGATTGTACAGGTAGGGAAAAAAAGCGGACCGACTCTTATAGCTGATTTCAGAGCCTTGTGATATGTAAATAAATGTAAGAGATGTAACGGAAACATTTGTTTTCACAAGCAATGCAAATTACGTGAAATTATTTCTCAATCCAAGCTATTTATCGGCTGCAGAACAAATTTCAATACATTCCCTGCTATCCTGTGAATGTCGCTAGGAATGCGCAATGGCTCATATCGATAACTTAGATATTTTCGTCGGTCCGCTTTTTTTCCCTACCTTTACACTTTATTTTAAGTTTCCCAAAAATTAAAAATCACACACAGTAAAATCTGGAGAACTTGCTGTCCATAACCTTTACTAATTACCCTATTTTTAACACTTCTTCAATAAATTTGCATTTTTCCAACAAGATTCCGCTACAGCGCATACTGCAGATCTCTCGTTAGATTTAATTGAAAAATACAAACATACAGACAGACAAACACTTCATCTTATTACATAGATTTCTTACATTTTATTCATTAAATAACATTTTTATTTATTAATTTCTTCCATTTCATTTATTAAATAATATGTTATATTCTTGCCTTAAAATTCCCTACATAAATAGCCTCGCGATTGCGTCACTCGTGCATTAGATAATTCTTTTACATTACCTGTGATGAATGAATGGTGCGCGTTGTTCATCGAAATAGAGCATAGTGAGTCGAGGGTTTGAAATACATTCTTATTCTTCTCATTATGGTCCGTATTAATGAAGTATTGGTGAAACTGTCAAGAAGAGTATTTTTGAATTTTTAGAACAATTTATCGTAAGAAAATCCTACGTTTATGTCTCTTCTGATGTTTTAAACTATTCTAGGAAATAATTGTGACAACTATGTATATTTTACTTTGGTTCTCTCAATAAGTGAATTGATTAAGTGGTACTTTCTTGTGCTTCCTATTTGATGTTAACTTGTCGTGTAGAACTCATTATAGACATACATTATATGTCGTCATTACTCTACACATACTATTAGGTGCCACATTAACTCTTAGCAAGACCATATTTAACTCTCGAAACTAGTTTTTACAATACCTGCACCACCTGATAGATGGACGAGAGCCTTGCATTACGCTAAAGACAGGGTATTATTCCATTTTTGTATCATTCTCAGAAGGTCATGGTTAGCATGATTTCATGGAAACTGTAAACTGGATATAAATTTCCTGCAATTAAATTGTATGTTACACTTTAAACGTATATCAATTTTTTTCCGAGGAGGGAAGTGTAACTAATCGTATAGGATTAGTCTAATAAGCTCTGTAAAATTGAATAGAATTATACTCAGTGATTCAGTTTCAAACTCAAATTATAGGACACTAGATACTAGAAAGTATTAACTTCTTAGCCTGCGGAATCCCCTTTTAATTTAGAGTACAATTTATATAATTAAAATGAATACCATATAATAATTTTGTTTTGCTGTAATAATAATATGCTACATTTTTGGGATATTATTGCACATTTATTCAGCATATAAAACCAAAACTGAATTAAAATATTCCATACAAATTAATGCAATATTACATTTTTTATTTTCTTCAAAATACAGATTTAACTTACTGTAAAATTAATAGTACAAGTAGGCAATATTTTGTTTTACACAGGGAAGGGTTGACAAAGGTGGTACAGCACAAGTTTTACAATTTTACGGCAGGAATAAGATAGTCTACTAATTTGAATAAAAACATTTACAAGATTTATACCCGTAATAAAGCTACATAAAGCGGTGCATTTATTTTCATGACTTCATAACGTAACTTTACTTACTCGTATTAAATTATTTGACTAATCCCAGAAACTGTTATCTATACTAATATTAAAATGTATTGGTTCCTCTGAGCCTGTCTGTTACCCTTTCATGAAAGAACTACTGAACTGATAGTACTGAAATTTTGCATAATCGTAGATTTTATTCCTGAAAGAACATACAATAATAGTCGTTTCAAAATATTTTATCGTTTGAAGTTGTATAATCATACATTTTATTCCTTAGTAGAACATAGAATAATAGCCGTTTCAAAATGTTGTACCGCTTGAAGTTCGTGGTTGTTTAATGGCTAGTGACGACAACAGGATTATGATCCTTGCAGGTATTCAACTTTATTGTTGATCAAATCGAATTCGAGAGTACTTGCAATATCTTTCTTTCTTACTCGTAGTTTTCCCCCTCACTTTTTTTTTCTTTCTTTTTTTTCGCACCCATAGGGCAGCAACCTTTCGGGGGAGGAATTACATATTGATCGCATATACATACGTTTTTCACCGGACAAGGACATGGAGGGCCAACTCCGAGGCAACTCGAGCACATAGGACGAGACACAACATTCTCTCACACATTCACTCTAAATAAGGCGAGGGTGGGATGAAGACGATAATGATGGCCAGATGTTACCCGGGGACCAGAAGGGCCTAAAGTTACCAGACATTTGTCTCATGGGTGAAGAAAAACCCCGGAAACAACTCCACCTATGTAATTTGTCCCGACCTGGATTTTAATCAGAGTCCTTTGCATGAGAAGATCGAATGCATCCCCTGCTTCACAGCGATGGACTTTTGCAATATAAAAAATTGAATTTGTTATTTTTATATATATATTAAGGTTACTGTTTAATGGATTCCGATGATCAATAGGGTAATAGTTCTTGTCGATATTTCTTTGCGTTTCAACAAACATAAGAAATTGTCTAAATGATAACATAGTATTTTTTTATAAGAAGTGTACAAAAGTCAAATTAATGTAGTCTGTGTGATAAAAATGAGTGCGATCAGATATCAGAATCAGATGCTGCAAAACATGTTGCCCAGCTATCTACAGTAGCTATGCACCGGGAGAATTAGATGCAGACAGGCGTGCCTCTCAGCGGCATTCTCAAACTCCGAAAGAAAGTCAGGGGCACTGCGAAACTAAGTACGGTCACTTTCTAGTGATAGTTCTCAGGTATTTCTAAAAACCGTAAATAATACGTTTTATCCTATGAAGAAGAGGACTTAATGCTCTTTTAGTAATGGTTAACAGGAATCCAAGAGATAGGCTTTAAAATTGCACAAATATATTTCATAATTTTAAATAAAAATGTGTTATAAATAGTTTTAAGATACAAAATATAACACATTTTATTGGTTTTATGTTATTAACAAATTTTATGGAAGCCAGCATCCTATCTAGGCCTATAGAGTACCTACGGTACAATTAGAGGAAGCAAAAATAATATTCTGCATTTTTTATTTCCATTCATTTTTAAATGACACGATGGTATAGTAAATAGCCTATATTATAGCCTAAACTAATATTGAACAGTGTGTCTGTAGGAGAGACTGAAACATTTCTGTGAGAATTATTCGCCGGTAGTATAATATTTTTTGGGAGATGGTTTACATTTCCCCAGACCTGTAAAAACATTTTTATTCTCTTTTCTTCCTCTACTTTTCGTCTTGTGGTTTTGGAAGAGTTCCAGGACGTGTGTCTCCATTAATGTACGTAGCGGTTAGCTCACAGCACTGGAAAGTGATGTGGGACTTCGCTTTGTTACACCTAGAAGCTTAAATTGATGGGCGGTGGAAAAGCGCATGTCTTGATGTGTCGTTATCAATGAGACTCATTCTTAAACACGGCTCACAATCTCTCTTACGTGCACTTTTCTTAGAACCCAGCTCATTATAATTAACATAATGTTCTGCCTTGAATAAAAAGTTGACCATTCCAGTCTATCGTATCCATTCATCTCATATGATTAAAATATGTAATCTGCCACTAATTATATAACAGTTTTTCGCAAATTTCTTAGTACAGGTCTACATAAATAGGTTAATGTGCTCATATGAGCGTAATTAATATCTAAGTCAGCTGTTTTTGGTTGTAGAGAAAATGTAGCAATCTCTTCACTGTTGTGCCATAACCACGAATCTCCATAAATTCAGATTTTGACTTCAGTGCATTGCTGGCATTTGTTTACATTAATCTTTGTTCTTTAAGAACCGCAAATGTCGTATAATTTCTTTGGTGAATAATAGTTTGTTCCATATCCATGAAAGTACAAGTTAGGTTTTATTTGTTACGCTACAGTAACGAATGTGACACATCTGAGATATAGGCGACATTATGTTCACGTGATACTGAAGAGTGAGACGTTCGTATTGTGACGTAGAGATCTTCTCTCCGTATGAGCAGAATGAGATATTGGGAAAATAGGTTGGCAGTAGAAAGAAAGGAAGAACTCTTGATAAGTCATTATTATCCTGTAGTTATCATTGTCTCCAAAACATTGAAGTTTTTATTGAATAAAAACAATATGTTCAGGTAACATTCAGTTAACATCACACGCCATTGTGGATTTGTCAATTACAGATATACCAGTTGCTGAATCGGTGATTCTGTCTGCACCAGTAACCTATGATTCTTTCTGCTAAACTTAAGTTCCAAGTTAGGTTTTTCTGCAGTTGTGTGCTACCAGAAGAGTCAGCGGGCTTTAGCATGAATTACTTATTAGTGACGTATGCTGTAACCGTAATGGTGAAAATTTTCTGCGCGAGCCATTACCCACAGAGCTTGAGAAGCAGTGGCTGGTGACTTGAAGATAAGATACATATATGGGTATTTCTATGTAGGCCTATGTATTAGCAACATTATTGTATTTATTTAATTGATTGGCACATATATAATCAATGTTTGTTTTTAAATATCAATTGATATCAACCATAATAGTTCAGTTACTCATTGCATGGCCAGTCGGTTTCAAAGGTTTCGGTGTTTCTTTATGTTAATTGATCTGACTAAATCGGTCTTGGGCTTCCGCTTTCCAAAACAAAAGCAACGTTGCAATATTCTCTCATTGTTATCACTGACCTCAGTTCTTCCTTCGCTTTATTTAATTCACACGTGTTATTGTTTACTGTAACTAGGTCTTGCAACCGCGCATTTCACTCCACGCGGAGTAGACGAGTAGCTGTCAAAATCGCCACAGGACATTCTTAGATTTTGATTGGCTGGGGTAACTAGCTGATTGGTGCGGTAAAAACAAAGAACATGGGTTGAGCTGTCGGCAAACTTTTCCTCCTAACGAAAGGAAGCCGCCAAGAATTAGTCTCTTGTCTCTTTTAGTATTAGGCATATGTTCAGTAAAACAAATCCTCAAACAGTTGCAGTTTCTTTGCTGGAACAAACTTCTAAAGAGGCACCTGAAAACTGGTGTTCATGTAAAAATCCGTAGCGACTCAACTGGAAATAAAGAGCATTTTATTTGAATTTTAGTTGGGTCCGAAAAGCTATATAGTATTCAATCGTCGCAACAAGAAATTACCGTACTTCTACCATATTTTTCTAATTGTGGTGTACCGTATTGTTCTTTCCTTCAAATTAAATTCGTTTAATTACATTAATTATGTGATAAGCTTTGTCGTATTAGCTATCTTTTAGATCAAGGAAAATACCAGTTTACTAAAAAAAAGTCGATCAGCATGAGTTATTATTTCAAAGATATTCCTTTGCTGAAGAGGTTTGTTTTCAGAGTTAGCTGTGCTTAAAGAAGTTGAACATGGACTAGAATTTATAGCCATTGCATGCAGAATCCGAATTTAAAAGTCAGAGTACCGTATAATGCTTGCATAGCATATTATGGTATACGATTCAATGTATGATTAGCAATCTTACACGATCACGTTGCAATTCAATGCTTATAATGTATGGAATTTGCATTAGCAAAACACATGAGTTGCAGCATGCATTGTTTACAGTGCAGTACTTTACTTTAGAAAAGAACTCCCACAGGAGCGGCTTGTATTTTGAATGTTTTTCTTTTGTGTTCCAGTGTTTCACTATTCAATTATTAACGCGATAGAATTTTTCTAAATTTAACTCATATACATGTTTTAATAAACTTTTCGTAGTGTACTTTTTTCTCTTCTAACTTTTTGCTTCTTCCGTTTTAATGTTCTTCATAATAAGCATGTATATTTCGAGTTCTGTGTTTTTCTTATTTCCCTCCATTTTCCATAGTTCATTGCCTTCGGTTTCCCAGTTATTATTACAACTAGCTTAAAAGACCCGGCGTCGCCCGGGTTTTGTATTTTGTAATTGGAAATTAGCTTATGAAGGATTTTCAATTTTAAATTCTAGGTCCTTATATAGGCATTTATAATTTGAAATAGGAAGAACGACTTATTACACTCAAACTATTCCCTCAGAAAACGCTTGATATAGTTTTTTATGGCTCATAGAGGATCTAGAATGTTGCATCCCATCGCTTGTTCAGTGCACAGCAAGCCTGGTAGAGGTTTAAATAAGAAGAAACAGAAATTCCTGTAACATAAAATTGTAATATCGAGGCGGGAAATTTCCCACTCTTATGTTACCATAAAGCATTATCACTTTCATACATTTCTCTCCAAAAACCTGCGATATAATATAATAATATACACATTACCATACCTCGTTTTGTTTTCTCTATGTCCAGGGTAGAGAAAGTTATGTGATTCCATTATTTTAGTGGATTTCATTCTGTAATATTTATTTATAACATGAATTATTTTGATAACTTCTCTTATTTGTCAAAAGTGCATTTCAATTGTTTTTTCCAAGCCCACCTGATACCATTTGGCAACAATATATTCTGTGATTTGGAATTGATAATTCTATGTAAAAAGGGATTAAGTATTTTCAAAAACATTTAATTTTTGGCATTTAGAATCAGAATTTTTCAAAATCCTTTCTTAGTGAGCACCTACATTATGAAACGAAGGTACTGTCAAAATTCCAAGTCTCTACCTGTTATAGTTTAGGCTGTACGTTGATTCCTGTCATTCAGTCAATCAGTCATTCATTCAGTCAGTCAGGACAAAGCCTTTTATATATATAGAGATTATATTTTTTCATTCACTCGTAATTTCTATAATTTCTTTTCTTTCTAAGTTCTTTCTCATTTTTCTCTCTTTCCTTGTTTCTTTCATTCTTTTTATTTAATTCTGTCATTCATTAATTCATTCTTTATTTCCCTTTTACACTGTTTAATTTTGTTCCTATTCGTCTGTCTCTTTATTTATTTCTTACTTTCTTGGTTCCAGAGCATGTTAGGCTTTACCTCTGAAGTGAACCCTATTTTTTGTTTACAAGACAATTATTTTATAATGAAAACCAATAATGATTTTAATTTATTATCTCTTCCCAATATGGTATGAAAATGAGATATAAAGTCGAAGACAAATTTTGCATATGTCGTTCAACCATTATCTGAAATCTACAGATCTCCTGTTACTATTTTTGCTTTTTGGCTTCTTTTAGGAGCACATAGACTTTTGAGGACGTAAACAGGCTTTAAATTATCTATTCTTTGCAATACACAGTATTCTGTTTAATCTGGTGAAATATTTTTAATGCCATAAAATTATTCTGATTTACGACCATAAATGATCGGGTTTCTTTTTTCTTTATCTCCTGTACAAAAATCTAGAAACATTTTCATTGAACTGTTATGAAAAATATCCGAGTGTATGAATTAAATGTAAAATATTATATACTATAATTCAAAAAGTAAAATACTAGCATTGTACACTACAGTAATGTACAGTACTGTAAGATGTAGGTATGTGTTCATGAAACCACAGAATATTGTTTCTGTTGAACATTGCATGAGAATATTTTAGGGGGAAATTTATCTGACACTTGAATTCGAATCCATGACCTTCGGCTTTACGTGCCGATGCTCTGCCAACTGAGCAGTTAAGTAAGATAATATACTATAAATAAAACAATGGATATCAAGTATTTGTACGTAGACCTATGATATCATTATAGGTCCCATTTTTATTCATAAAAATATGGTCACCTTACAGTAGGTTTATTGGAAATGTGTGTGGGGCCCTAACTAGATTGATGGTGGCATATAGGGCTAGGAACATGGGGGAACCTGGATTAAGACGCGATTTTTTTAACTGGTTTTGGTTATAGGAAGGGGCACAGCGACCTGTAGATTATGAGGGAGTCAGTCTGGAGGGAGTCTGTAGAAAGCTTAAGAACCGTTTGAAATATACTGATAGGTAACGATAAATGCGCAATGTATGGAGAAGGTTTCACTTGAATTACAATCGTGGCTAAAATTGGAGTGGGAGAAGGAGCCATACATACAAAAAGGAACGAAGATCGGTAAAGTGGGGCTCCTCTTGGCTTGAATTGGTGCATAGCGAATGATCGGGATGAGAATCTGTCCTAGTTGTGAGAAGGAATCTTGGATTCATAACCTGACGAAGTGTGAGGGTAAGGATGAATGGTGGGGAAAATATCAACGGCGCTCTTCTACGGCGTCGAAAAGGGCACATTCAGCTTTACTAGCAGGCAAAGAAGATGAGGAGGAGATTTGGAAATTTGTAATGAAGGCGAGATAGCTCAGGTTCGAGAAGCGACAAATTGGGAAGCGGGGTGGAGTGGAGATGAGTAACGGAAGTAAGCAACTCAAACCGGGAGTATGAGTATGTGTAATATGTGTGTGCATGTGTCTTCCGGAAGGGTTGGGCCAATTACCTGTTAGTATTTATACCTTAAATAGATGTAAAATACGTAATGTAAATAAACGTTTTATACACGTGACATAATAAACTACATCTAATTCATTTTGACTATTTACATACTAAGTCCTTTATTACGTGTTTTAAATTGTATCAACGCTTTTATACACAAAACGTTCATTACATTAATTCACATTACCACAACTCTTGAATTGAAGCGTCACAACTATACTTTGACCATTAATATACCATGTAAGTGGTCTCATTCATAACTTTACTTCTTACTCTTTTTAAATTCTTGCTTTAGAATTACTGAACCCATCTAGTTGTGCTTATAATTTTCCATCACAGGAAGAAGTCCATGGATTTTAAAAATCAATCTTTATGTTTTAGTTTTGCAAGCTTCTAATGTTTATTGTTATCGGCAAGAATTTATTACCGATGCACACGAAATGCTCTTGAGTTAAATCTGTTTGTCGACAATAACTATTGTTTCCTGAAATTGAGTTTCTAAATAAACAAGCTCAAAATTAGAATTCTGCAAAAAACTGATTGCAGTTTTAGTTCTTGAACTGCATGTAAAATTTATGAAATGGAGCAAAGTTAAAAGTGGTAAGGGGTTTTTAAGTAATTTACGTCAAGAAGAAACTTTTTTTACGCGTGAAGTCCCAACGATTGCATTGTAATAGGCTTTTCGAAGGCTACCACTGCATGAGGTGCTTCAATGTCATATCAACACTGTCAACATTACCAGCTTCCTGAAGACCATCTTTCATTATCTCAAAGAATGACAACAGTTAAAAAAAAATTATGTGTTGTAAATAATTAATAAATATCCCGTGGTATAGGCCTACCCTGAGGTGAAACACGGGTTGCATTACTTATGTAAATTTAAAAAAAAATGTATCTATGTACGCTTATTTTACTTTTCCTTCCTCTTTTCTTTTCTTGTTTATTGTGAAAGCATGGGCAGTCATTCTGGATCTTTGCGCCGCCGAAATACTGGATGAGTCCGATAAATTGTTTATGTAAGTGGTGGATACAATATAGGCCTAAATTATATGAAATGAAATAAAAATACCGTATAATTGATTATAATGAAAGGTATAGTCAGCCATTTGTTAACGTTCTCACAGCCGGCTGAATCTCAGAAGAACAATGAACCATACCAATACGAAATGCGGTATAGATGCATAATATGAGTCGCTTGTTTGTAAACAATAATGCATACGAACTACACCTTTTCAATCTCAATTTCGGAAAAAGTAATTCCAATTTCGGAAAAAATAATTTCAATTTCGGAAAAGGTAATTTCTATTTCGGAAAAGGTAATTTCAATTTCGGAAAAAGTAACTTCAATTTCGGAAATACGAGGGCTATGAAGAGGGTATAGTAAAGTCGGTACCACGCTAGGACAAATGACTCAATCGGAGCGAGATTATGTAGAGAAGTAGCTAGAAGGTGTACCTAAATGTTCCCAATAAAACAGTTTTGATTTTCACTGTGATTTTCATTTTATGCCTCATCGGAGGTTTAAAAAAAATAGCCCTCGTATTTCCGAAATTGAAGTTACTTTTTCCGAAATTGAAATTACTTTTTCCGAAATTGAAATTACCTTTTCCGAAATTGAAATTACTTTTTCCGAAATTGAAAATACTTTTTTCCGAAATTGAGGTTGAAAAGGTGTAGTATTTATGAAAAGCTTGTGAAAATATGAGTGATAAGCCCGAGAAAATTTCAATCCAAGCCAGAAACATTGAATTGGAGCTGCTGCCAGTAAAATCTCGGCAGCAGTAGACTATGAGCAGGAATATATTTTGCACTTAGATGCTGTGTGCATCCATGTTAAGCAATGTTTCTCTTGTGAACCAAGATGTGAAAAGTTTTTGGGTTATATTTGTTGTTATATGATGGAGTAGGCTACCATTTTTTGCGAAAACCCCTGGTACATTTCTGATTATCGTAAAGAAACATGTTGGCTTAAATTTGTTGTTTCATTACCAAATATATGCTTAAATTCATGTTAAAGTTGCTGCGACTGGTCATTACCATCTGAATTTTGTTTATAGATTGCCATGACGATTTTAGTGTCCTAAGTCGATAAAACTGCATTTTAGCATGCAATTTTCCGGCGTGTTACCAGTCCGACAAGCAGCTGTTTTAGAGAGCGTGTAATAAAAAATAATAAATACACCTACATCTACACCTACATACAGAAACATCTATACAATTCAAAGGCCCTAAATAGCGTGCTCACTCGCTCCCTCACTTCGTGAGACATCGGATATACTCGGCAATGTTCGTCTCTCGCAGTCTAAACTTTCACGAAGAGTACAAAATTAGGAAAACTGTTTCTTTATTATATAAGGTCTAAGTGAAATGAACACAATGACCAAATATTATAATTTTATTTTTACTTACAATTTTCATAGCTCTGAACCACAAACATTTTTAATAAACTGCCAGTGTAAATTTCTTAAAAATCCTGGAGCCAGTTAATAATGGCAGGAGAAGCCGCGGGCACCAACTATAATATATTAATAGTTTAACCCTGGAAGTATCGCGTACAATAAATATCCAAACAAACCATTCCTTCCCTTGAAAAATTATATAATTTCTGAATCAGATAAAATTCACATCATATTCATCTGTCAACAAACAGTTGAGAAACGATACGTATTATCCACCGCCATCTCGAGAATTACACACACGTAATACAGTCTAGAAGGCAGTGGTATTATCAGTGTTCACAGTAAGCTTTGGAACTGCATAATCGAATCTGAGATCGTTTTCCCAGGCGGCGCTTTCTAATCGTGGAATGTTGGCCTACTCTAAAGCCGGAATTTTAGCTGTTTCATTAATTATTAATGGTTTAGTTTATGAATGATTCGCGTGCAAGTGTTAATAAATATAATGATTTAATAATTATTATACTCTTAATTTTTTATTTTTCAATTGATTATCGTGGGCGAAGCCGCAGGCACCTGCTAGTAGCCTACATTCATACTTCACCTTGCTGTTGACAGGTTTACTACTGATTGATATGTGTATGGCTGCAATATGAACATGCCACACGAGCCGCCTGTGTGAAATATGTGGATGATAATTAACTCGATACATGTTCTTCATGTTGTAAGGTGGGATCGCTACGAGACTTTCTAGCAGCTCCTCTCCCGACTTCCATCATCGCACTCAGGAAACAAACCCCTGGTCAGAATAAGAACTGACAACTTGATGGACGTCTCCATTTTTTATGCCAGCATGCTGTTTACATTCTCTCGTTAATACGTAATGAACTCACTGAGCTGTGCCTCTGTTGCTCAGGTCCTTTGTTTAATGGTACTTACAACATAACCTGCTCGTTAAGAACTGAATACCTGGATTCTGTCTGCATTATAACGAGGAGCAATAATCATCGCCAGGAATAAACGTAAGTTTATGTCAGACGCGTATGAAAGAAAAATAATTTTATAACTCCATTCTTGAAATAAAAATTGGATTGGTTTAGTTAAATACATCGTGACTATCATCCAAGCATTTAGTACCACGTTTTTTAATACTACGTCGGGCAACAAATAATTACTGTGAAATGAACAAACACATAGCCGTGTAACGACCTAACATGGAAATGAAATGAACCAATTAACTAAATGAACTCTGCAATTGGTACTATAATAATCTAACCTGGAAGTGAAAGGAGCTAATAAAATCAAAGAAGGGTAATGGAAATCACGTGAGGACTTGATAAATTTTGCTCCGCTTTCCACACGAACTCAGCTGCAACTTTTACCAGAGAACGCAATCCAGACTTATATACCTCTGAGGAACTAAAAATAAAAATAAAAATTATCTAATGTGAGAGACATACAATTGAATTAATACCGGAATATGTACGCATAACATATCAAGGTTATAGGAAATAGGCACTATAAATGAATTACCATAACCACGGAAGGAGAGAATATTTCCACTATAATAAAAATGCACTCTTCCTGTTGCTATTATAAATGTATTACGTTTAGAAGTTATATATGGCATTCAGCCATGCTTGACTGTACAGCAGCTGTATTACCCACGTCATTCCCTTTCAAGATCTTATTACATCACAAATTCTTTTTCAGCGATCCGTGATCGTATTATTAGGAACAGGCATTGTCCTCAAACTGACGAGGAAGTGTCTTGAAATTTTGGCGACAGAAGCAATTTATCGTACGCTAATTACCCTATATACAATAATAAAAAAAAAAAGTAATTCTTCCCGGTTCTGCTGTAGGTCCTGAAATTGAAGCGGAGATCCTAAACGACACCTTGACTACCCATTATAGAGTACGGCGATGCGTTATGCGTTACGCATTTTTTCAACGTAAGGGTTGTCCAATCGAATAGCTAGGAATTGTTTATTTGCATAATTAAGGCTCTATTTCTCTTTAATAGAGAGTGGCTTTCTCGCTTAATGACACAAATATCTGTGTCATCACATTCATCTTTTGGTAGTCTATTAATTATTTATTGCTTGCTGAATTATATAAAATAAAACATGGATCTCTCGTTACATTACATTTTTTAATAGTCTTATCACTTACTCAAAGCATAAACACTCCATTATTTTCAGAAAACTATCATAATCGTAGTTGTACCTCACAACAGTCTCTTGTTAACCCAGATTTCTTCAAACCGTGTTTGTGTAGGATTATCTATTGTCTGGTAATAGATGGCTGCACCGAGTTGTCACTGTCAGTGATTGGTGTTAAGCGGAGCTTTAAGCCGGATCTGTCAACGTAATAATGTATCTCTCGCTAAAGGGATTCATCATCCCTTGTTTAGTCTGAAACAGTAGCTTGTTGGCGCCAAAAGAGAAACATACGTTGTATTTTTCCCATTCAGTAGACGATCAAGTTTATTATGCTCGAAACATGGCGTATCAGTATGGAGTTTGTCACGTTGACTATTGTAAGCAAACGTTGTAAGCCTACATCCATTAATGATAACTGAGTACTGACAGCTTGAAGTTCACTTTTATCCAAGTGATCCAGAACAGCAGTGGCTAAGTTCTTTACAAACCAACATAGGCACGCTGTATAAATAGAATATATTCTCTTCTCCTCTACCAGGATTCCAAAAACTACAATTACAACAAGAAAATGCGAGCAAAATTAGTAAGGAAAAGAAAATAGCACTGACACTAAAGTTAAGATATAAAATTATAATAATAATAATAATAATAATAATAATAATAATAATAATAATAACAATTAAATATAACACTATACAATAAAAAGATGGAATCTATCAATTAAACCTTTTTAAATGATCTTATTATGATTTTATTTGAATACGTATATACGAGGGTAAGTCTATAAGTATCCGCACTTTTTGTCTAATCTCTTGTAGGTTGGTTGTACCGCTTTGTGCTCGCGCACGTCGATATGTTATTCATTTATCTCCGCTTGTGGAATGTTTGACCGTTATAACTCCACTTGGCGTTGCACTGTTGCACATTAAACATGGCTGCACCGCTCAGCGTTTGCACCAAAGAAGAACAACGTGCAAAAAAGACCCTAAAATCACGATTTCTATAATCTAGCAGTCATGATCAGAATATCTGCACTAGTGGGCAATGTCCTTAATGTACCAGTTAAAAGGTGACATGTTATAAAAATCCGGGCCCTGGTAATAATATATAACTTATATGACAATCAATTGGATTTCATTAATTCGCTGTCACGTTTTTAACAGTCTTCCATCGTCTTATTAAAATTTGCGCAAGAGAGTTCCATCATTTACCACTGAAGTCAAGAAGTACAATCAGAATTGACTGGAACACCCCAGTAGCTTGCTACCCTTCTGAATAGTAGAAGCCATGAATGTTTGCCTCTGCAGGCAGTTAGGAAAATGTTCTCCACTTGAATCCATCTCATCACTGTCACGGCTAAGCTGGTGCCTTTCATCATGGATGGATGACATTTTACAAGTCATACGTGGGCAACGCGCGACTAATAATTTCATTGAAAATGAACTCGTACCAAAAGGCAGCTCTTCTCTTTCTCCCTTACTCCTAAACCTCAGGATGACGAATGTGTGCTTCCAACGGAGATTTAGCGACTGCATAATACACAAAGTAAGTTATAGAATCTAAAAATTATCTTTCTTTAGCGTAGGCTCATGTTTAATCGCTTTATCGAGTTTTCATGTTACTCTTATGTTATCGTTATTACTTGTACTGATAATGTTCAAGTATTAAGAAGGAAATTTAAGGTAAGCCTAGTTCAAGCAGAAATTGAAATATTCTATTAATTGCACAAGAATATTTAAAATACTGCTTCACATAAATAGACAAAAAATCTTTATTTTTATTAAATTTAAGGGGCATATAAATTTGGTTCCTGAGAAATAGGTAATTTTTTTTCCATCTTAGCATTGAATTGTTCTATAACCCTGTAATAAGACATGCTGTTTGTTGACTACTTCTATAATTATATGGTATTTTCAGAATTTATTAGCCTAAACTGATACAGTTACGGATAGTTTTCGTGATTATTTCCACATATGTCAATATTTTTAGTGATTCTTGTTTGCATTTATCATGAAAAGCATCATCTATAATCTTTAGAATATCTATATTATAAGTTTTTTTTAATTAACACATGAAGAGTAGGCCTATTTGTTTAAAAAAATTATTTTATATTAAAAATATATTTTTTTAAATAAACTGTTGTTAAATTAGTGATTGTAGACAGTGTTGTTCATAAGATATTAACAAATATATAGAAAAGATTCACTCAGAAATATCGATTTTTTAAAAATTATCACGGTGCCATTTTGTATCGATGATTACCCATGATTATAATAATTTGATTAAATTTGAAAAAAAGTGTGCTGTTGTAGAGTAGTCATGAAAGATCATGTCAGATTAGAAAGTTGTAGAACAATTCATTGCTGAGAAAAAATTAATTAATTTCACCTGCCTATTTCTCAGCCCCCAAACCTATATATCCCCCATAATAGCGTATTTTAGTATTTTGTGTGTGTGTGTATCGTTATTCCTCGACAATATATCCCTGACAAAGGGACCGTCTGACCTCTGCGTGATTCACCACCGTCTTTCGACTTATTTGGCAGATGACAAGGTTGGTGAGAATGTGGTGAGCATGCAAACTCCCACTGCTGATAATGACATGTAAATCGATTTCCTACGTTTATATCAGAATAAGAAGCAAGTCTTTTATAGTAGCATGATTTTCGGTTTCATTTTTTCCCATAATAATTTTTTGGTTGAGGAATTCTTATTCGAAGTTGCTCAAAATTCCTAGCGAAGTTTAGAAAGCAAAAAGAGGCCATAAAATTGAAATGATAAAAATAGGCTGTACATCCCCGTTTGAATCACAACAATGACACGGTGCATTGCTGAAGTGGTTCCTCACAAAGAACATCACGATCTTTGCAAACACAAAGAACACCCCACAGGGGGTCCACAAGACAGCGCCCTGGGCGTGGCGAATCGAGAGGAAAACGTACGGCAACGGTTAGATAAGGTACTCAACAGGCTTTAGCTTTGAATTAATACCTAGTGGATTATGTACTCTGCAGTGTAATGAACCCACAGTTTATATCCGAAGGTAATAACTTGATGTTCAAATGTGCTGATATCAGCAATACATACTCGTCATTTATGCCCCATAACACAGCAAATACAATCAAGGCACAAATCTAAGAAAAAAGTAGAAGGGGAAAGAAAGTCTAATAGGAGAGAATCATAGAGATACTAGAGCCTGTAGAGAAAAAAAAAGAATCCACGAACTGAACATGAAGCATCTAGACGTAGGCCTACAGGCGGTCTAAAACACTGCGTGAGTATTACAAGGAGCGTAGTTTGAAGTAACACCCGTTTAAGGGGGTGGGTACAGATTGAAGTGCTCAAATAAAAATGATATTCAATCGCTTTTTCCTTAGTATAGTCGTACATCGCTCGTATAAAACTGTACATGAATTCACTGAAAACCCGATCTGTTCTTTATTTCTTTACCTGAGTTTCACCTCCCCCTTTTAGGGACATTTAAGCTACCCAAGCCGCCCGGCCAACCCGGTCTTTTAAAAACATATAAATATCATTTTCAAAATTTTAACATGCTATTAGATTTACTTGCCTTGTCAAAATTTAGCATTTTCCTTATAATTCAAACAATTGTTTTACATTTTTAATGTTCATTTTTTTTTAAAGCTAATAGATAAAGAAATACAGCCACCATCAATGTAGTGGTTAAACAGTTAATAACTTGTATTGAAATGTATGCAACAGATTCTCAAGGTGTCTCAAGGCCGAAATTATTATTTGTAGGCAAAATATTTAAAGGAGAGGTATCTTTAAATTGTAGTTTGCATGAAAGGTGCGTTAAACTTGTAATATTAAATTATGCAGGTTAGCTGATTACAGCGAAGTGGAACATCCTGCGTTTAAATAAACAAGTTTCAAAATAATGCAGATATTTAAATAATTTTGTTCCAAAATGAAGTTAAAAATTTGATGGACATTTCAAATAATATGTTGAATAATCAGTTTTCATATGTTGGTAAACTGTACCTACCCCTTTAAGAAATGTTAGGTCCCCGGTCAGCTCATATGTCTCATTACTAAAGACCGGACTTAGACACGAAGAAACTCACTTAGGAACTAAAAATATTGAAAATAGCTTTCAAATAGGAAATATTTCCTAATTTAATCTCGAAGTTTTTAAAATAAGAATTCATATTTAACACGAATGTACAAAGGATATGTGAGTGGAGGCTGGATATGTTTTATTTTACAAACAACTTGCAAATTTTTATTCCATGCTTTATGCCTAATTACTTACAATATATCTGAGAATACAAGTAATAAATAAAATAAAATAAAATAAAATAATGATCTGACACCGTAACTCTTGACTTGCGTAAAAATCACTCTCCGTGAAATGGTGGCCTATTGAAAACTTAAAAAAAGTAAGTAAATGTGTCCCATCCTGTTTTTTTTCTTTTCTTTACCTCCACCGCCTTTGAATTTTCAAATAGCCCAATAGCCTGAAATTCCCATTTTCATGCAGTTATATGAAAGAAAGCTAATGACAGCTTCAGGGGATGGTAACTGCGCCGTTTGCTTCGCAGCGTGCAATGCAAGTTTGGAGGAAATCTCACCCTAGCATAAACAAGTTTTCAGCCAGAAACAAAAAGGGAATATGAATTGAAATTGTTTTGATTCCGTGGCAAGTACAATGCATTCATAAACAACTTACCGTATGTTTCAACTATTCTAATGCCGTCCAGGTAATAGGCATTTATAGTCATTTTACTCTTAAGTAGGCAAAATTATCTATGCTGTATATCGCTCTAATATCAATACGTGAATACAATATTAAAACATTTTGTAGGTATCTGTAAGAATAACATCTTGTCTTTACATTCTATTTATTCTCCTCTTTAACTACTTTGTATAGGAATATCAAATAAACTCGTTTATTGCAAGTCGTTATTGCACTTTTCGGAGAAACATGAAAAGCGTGTTTGAATTTTAATGAAAGATGAGAATACATTTCTATACAAGGGAATCATAGAAGCTTGTTAAACTGGTTTGTGTGATCAGATTAAATCATTATGCAGGATCCGCAATAAATATGAAAACGATAATATATCATTTAATAGTAACTTATAAGACTATATCCTATAAACGGCATCTTACAATTATATCTAGTACCAGTAACAAATGTATAGTAGAAATACAAGTAAATCTAAATTACACGATACTAGTTATAGGAAAGGATGTTATACCGCTGGATTTTATCTCAAATAATAGAACACAATTTGAATATTTATGAATTTTGTGGTTTTAACTATTTTCACAGGCATACACACAAAAACACTAACACATTTATGATTTTTAAGTTCGAGGGTGCGTAAGACATGTTTCTTTCAGTGAGCTATCGAAAAATACGTAGGTTTTAATTATTTTTTATCATAAGTTATTCAACATTTAAAACTTGAGTCTGTGGCTTACTGTTCCTATGTTCGCGGGTTTATTCCTGGCTCTGATAGATTACATTTATGTGTGCGTAAATGTGATAGTCCCATATCTGTAGATTAATTTCTTATTTAACATCGAGAATTATAAGCCTTACTTTACGCTAGGTTATAGCTATTAGTGTTTTATTTTGCCTTTCTGTATATGTGTTTAAATTATATATTTGTTATTGACCTATCAAATATATTTATTAATTTCTTAATTTGGGAGTTTGAACAACAAAAATGCAATTACTTGATATAGTATTATATAGAAGAGTAAAATGAATTTGAAAACTACAGCTAATCAGTTTCAAACGTAATTTGATAGATTTGTGGGGTTAAATACATGAATTCTTTTAAAAAAACTGTTGTGAAACATACGTAACTTCCTCTGCCCAAATTACAATTTTGCCTCTTAGTATCTTATAACATACTATGTTTGGCAAACTCTTCATGTAAATTCGTTGCAAAAATGAAATCTGATAAATGCACTCAATTAGCCTTCTTTACCCAACTCAAATAATACAAAACAAATTTGTATATTTATTAAATTTGGTTATGGTTTGAACTACTCACACACACAAGAGCAGTAACATATTTATGATTTTTTAAGTTCGAGGGAGATCTGAGGCCGTATTGTAAAAAGCGCTTATTAAGTTGTTTCTACCTGATGCAAAGCTTTGTTGTTTACCAGGCAAGACAGTGTTTCTATAAGCAGTGGGTCAAATTGCAGTTTTACGCGCTATCGTAGAAAAAATCAATTCTATTAAAGCTTTTTGTAAACACTATTTTATGAATACATTCAAATACTGAAATTGCATGTTGTTAGAAAATGCCATCTTAAGTGTTACAATCATGTTTAGAATTCACGCAGGCGGAAATTCCTCTAAACCGGAGACGAATATAGCTAGGCTTAAGAATATTATAGGAAAAAAATTCCTCCGACACTGGGATTTGAACCCAGGACCTTTGGCTATCCCTGCCACTGCTCTACCAACTGAACTAAGCCAGAGTTCACTGCACAGTGCCAGATGGAACCTCTCTCCTACGCCTGATTGTCCTTAATGGTCTACCTCACTGACAGACAAGTTATGTCATATGCAGTACTGTGAGGCACACTAATTAGTGATTTTTGTGACTGGGCTTCCACTGTTATTGTACAGTAATATTCAAGATGGATACAGTCTGTACCAGAAGTTTAAGGCCACCAGCATATTTGAAAGAAATGCGTATTGGCTTTATACTTTTGGGCTGTATTAACTGATTTTTTGTTTGTTTATTGTGATTGTTATGAGCTGCTTGGAAATGAAAATAAAATGGAATTACTGCTTTTTTCTTCACTTTTACGGTTAAAAAAAATATATAGATAATTTGAAATTAATACATTTTATAACGTTTCAGGGCATGGGAATTCTATAATAACACAAATAACGGGTTACTTTTTTGTATGATGGTACATGTATAGTTACGCAACAAATTGATACCTAAGGGCACTATCTGGATGTGTTTTTATAAAAATTAACACAGGTGAAACTGTTTTTAATATTCCAGAAAAAGTTACTACGATTAACACACTTGAAAGAGTGAATGTCGAGTACAGGAAATGAATAATTTTAAATGTGGACCATGCTGCACTCTCCTGAGTAGCTCCAGACTAGTAGGCCTATCAGGCGTTGTTACGATGCCAATAGCTCAATTGAGAATACACGACATTCACTCTTTCAAATGTGTTAATCTTAGTAACTTCTCTGGAATATTAAAAACAGTTTCACCTGTGTTAATTTTTACAAAAACACATCCATATAGTGCCCTTAGGTATCAATTTGTTGTGTAACTATACATGTATCATCATACAAAAAAGTAACACGTTGTTTGTATTATTATAGAATTCCCATGCCCTGAAACGTTATAAAATGTATTAATTTTAAATTATCGATATTTTTTTTTAAATCGTAAAAGTGAAGAAAACAGCAGTAATTCCATTTTATTTTCATTTCCAAGCATCTCATAACAATCACAATAAACAAACAAAAAATCAGTTAATACAGCCCAAAATTATAAAGCCAATACGCATTTCTTTCAAATATGCTGGTGGCCTTAAACGTTTGGTACCACCTGTATATATGCATTCATGTACCACAGATTATTGTCTCTTTGGACATTGCATAAAAATATTAGGCCTATATGAAACAAATTCCTCCAACACTGGGGTTTGAACCCAGGACAATGTCCAACAGAGACAATAATCTGTGGTTCGTGGATGCATATATAGCCAGGCTTAGCTAGCAGTACATAACCGTCGTTAAAAACTATTACATAGAAACAAACATTAAAAACCGGATGAACAGAATTGTAAAACATGAGATCACGTTAGGTAAAATAGCTCAGCATGTGTTTGGTTTCCTGTAGCCATTTGATGGACACACCTGGCTTGCAACTCTATAACACAATACGAAACTAGCCATACCCACTCGCTAATCATTCTTTCAATAGTGCCACACATCCATAACAAAAACAAGAACCTAATCATGCAATGGTGATAGTGGTTGGCGGTTTCAAATCTGATTGTATTCTGTTGAGGCCAGGAGTGTGATAAATAGGTACCGGAGTTGTAGCACAACTATTTGACGGCCATTATTAGTGTGGCTAATGAAATAGAAATGGAAGGTGTGAAGAAACAATTATAAAGGAAAGATCAAAGTACATTGTAATAAATTATTGTGGTTAGACGGCTCATAACCGAAGGAGGGACAGGAAAACAGTATACATGCTTATAAATAGGAAAAGAATTTCTTTGTAAATACATAATATGTTTATGAAGCTAAAAATAAATTTAATTTTGTTTTATCGCTTTCTTTCACGATATGCAGCCCAGAGTTGGAGAATGCTTTTCATATTCTGAAAATATTTTTCAAAATATTTTCCATTAATATTTTCATATTTAAAGTATTTTCCATTTTTCAAATCATAACTAAACTTATAAGTACACAGTGAGGCTCTCAAAGAATTTCAAATTTACTTGAAATTTGTCTTTTTAGAAAACTCTTATAAATATTTTCATTTCAAGTGTGTAATACTATTACTACATGTATAGCCTAACTTACTATCCAATGAAAAATGTGTGTAATATTTACAAAGCTATGTGGCCTATGTTGTTAACAAATTGAATTTACCCTCACGAAATAAGAATATTAAAATTACGCGGGCTATTAGGATAGTGCATAGTAAGTTAATATGGTAAGTTAATAAAGCATTGATTTAGAAGTAGATTCCTAAACATCTCGCACATAACATTAAATTTCTTTATTAGTGAAGATAAATGTACATCACATTGTCTACCGAAGAAATAGAACCCTTAAAAATAGGCTTAAAAGCATGAAGACAGCAGTATTTTCGTGGTATCGAACATCGCCATCCAAGTATCGGACCCATTATCTATTTCAATTTTCAACGCTATCATCAGAAAATGTTCATTAACATAACTAGTAGACTTATTTTTATTTTCTATTTTGTTCTTCGGCAAAAAATTACCTGAATAGTAGATTTTTAAGCATTTTCAGGTAGTTCCTTTTAAATGTGTTTAATTGCTTTTTTTTTACTATTGCAAATAAAATTTATATTAAAACATTTAAGTTCTAGCGCTTGTATAACCCAGCAATGTTATGCAACAAAATAAATTTTGTTCTGTAGCAGCATCTTGCTAATCGCTGATGGCTGGTAACTTAGTAGTAAGCAGAAATTAACAGAATCGATCAGTTCAAAATGTTTCTCCAGGTCTCAATAGAATTAATATTTTGAAGGATAGCCTCTGTGTCCTCGATCGGCATTTTATGACTAGTTTTAGTAGATATTTAATTAAATATGCCTATACACATAAATTTTATCCACTATAATAATTGTTCATATTAATCATTACAAATTTATTTAGAAATTACTATAGATAAAAATGTGCGTTGGGATAGTCATATTAATTTCTTGATTTCTAAATTACGAATTGTGTGTTTAATTTACATTTAATTAAAACTTGTTATGCCATAAACAGTGTTAAAAGTAATATATTTAGATGTAGTTCACTCCATTTTGCAATTTGAAATTATAGGATGACGAGGGCTAACACAAAACTCACTCGTGCCATTGATACTATTACAATAACAAAAAAGATATTTTAAAGAAAAATTATTCCTGGACTCATCTTGTAGTCTATAACTTACAAGGAATTTTATGTAAAAAGGTAAAACAAATTTATAAATACACGTTATTGAACTTTTATCACAAAAATTACAAAAACCACGAAACCATTGATAGTGGTTTTGCTAGAGGAAGAGACATAATTTCTTGCCCATTTTTTGAACGAAAATGTGAGCTACTAATAAGGTCTAATATTTCATTAAAATAGTTAAATAGTAATAAAAATGAATAAAAATTTAATCGGGGGTCCCAATGATCCCATCTCACCAATTAGCAGTTACGGTACCTTTGAAACAATTCACCCCACCTGAAGGTCTCAATGCAGCCAAGATGCATGCAGAATAAATCTGAGAGTATTCAATAATTCGGTAAATTCCTTAGAGAAAAGCATTTTAAAAAATTGTTGCTGAAAGTGGGGTCACTTTTAAGCACTTAACTGGAAAGGTTTGTGTTAATGCATTTTATCTTGACGCCGATGATTTCCTCATTCCACCGACAGATGTCACTTGTTTGCAATGCCTGAACCGGTCTGTGACGTCACGGAGAATGGCGCGTGTTGTGAGATAAACAAATAAATTAAGTGAATGAATAGTTAGTTGTCTTGCTATCTACGGTTTTCGTGTCCGACACTGAAAGCAAGCCAGAATTTTTTCTTCCATACGCTGCATTAAGAAGCACGTTCAATAAAATTACATTCTGACTAAGCGAGCAAACATAATGAAGTTATTTAGTTAATTCTGAAGCATACAGTAATGAGTTAAGTAGTAGTAAGTAGTAGATGATGATAAATTGATAATAACAGCAATAACAACACTGTTTATAAATGTAAATTACCTGTGACTGTTCTAGAGGATTTATTTTATATAATATTTATTATTATTATTTTTATTATTATTATTATTATTATTTTTATTATAATTATTATTATTATTATTATTATTACTATTAATGTTATTATTTATTAATGTTTCAGTCTGCTGTCGGGCTTGTTATTATATTATCATTTATTAATGTTATTATTTATTAATGGTATTACTTATTAATGTTTCAGTTTTATTAATGTTAATTTATTAATGTCGGGCTTGTTCTTTCTTTATAGCATTGTGTAATCGACCATTTTCTTCCGTTGCCCCAAGTTTCTTCACCCTTGTATCTCCGTTATAATTGGTTGATTACAAAACAGTTGCTTATGTAAAAGTGCCGGATTAAGAACATCATGAATTTTCTCTTGAATGCTATGTTTTCAAATCTCCTAACTGTATCTGCAGCATGGTTATTATGTTGTTAGTCGGTCAGAATTTTAATGAAACGTTTTTTAGACTTTCCAAGCTAAAAGAAGCACTTTTAACGGTAGATTATATTAATTAAAAGGATAAAATTATGCCACTGGGTGGAATAAAATTATAACCATACAGGGCTACCAACGTTGGTATCCGTCACATCGAAAATACTCTAATTAAAAATATTTTCATATGATTATTAAATAATTTTATAAAAATTGAAAGTGATAAAATTCCTTACTTTTTTTAATTGTTAAATTTCTCACGTTGAACGAAAAATTAGTCATACTTGGTGGTTTGACTAAAACCGTATGTTGGCAACAACGTCCTAAAAAATTAATAACCTCTGTTTGCGCACGTACGTATTAGATGACAGCACCGCGAGCATAGCTAGAGACAAGTACGTGCCATTAATTTTAATAATTTTAATATTTCACAATATTAACGTGCCATTAATTTCACAATATTTAACAATATTAATATTTCACAATATAGTGTCTGGTACATATGGTAAAATGATTTTATAATCTACTCTAAAAAACTCATTTTTAACACTTGGATCATAAATAACTATCAAAGCTTTTAAAGTATTTTAATCACAGTGTAATTATCTGAAGACATAACTCATTTTAAATAAAACAGCATCTACTTGAAAACAAAGAGCATTGCCCTGAATATGGTGTCACATGATGACCCAAGCATTAATAAAATAAAAGTTGAGCTAAAGGTATTTACGTACACGAACATATAATCCATATTTTGTTACTTTCTCTCTTATGAAATGTAGAAGCAGCTTTTATTTTTTCCGCCGATTATGTGTAGCAGAATTATTTGCTTATTAATTTACATACAGATAAATAAATTACCTGTCCATTAAGCTATGTATATATTTGTGGTATCCAATGACGTATCTTAGAAATAATTACTCTTGAACTCACCCATGATGAGCTGCATTAAAATATTGTGTTGTACCTCACCTTTTTTTCCTGCAGTAATCAATTGTGGCACTATTATATTGCTGAAGGGTACAATTAAGTAACAGGGTAATAAAACTGTTATTAGAAGGCTATAATTATGTAAAATTTTATACACAGTTTTTATATACAAATAGCAGTTATCTGAGGTTCTTTCCCATGGTGACATTTAGGGGAAAGTTGCCACAAGAGGCTTCATACACTAAAAGTTGACCTAAGTTCTTATTTTTATTACTTTGTTCGACTAGAATTGTGCACGCTTATTTTGCACGTGCAGTAATCTTACAATAATTTATTCGGTCCGCAACAGCTAAATTTGAGCAGAAGACGGCTAGCCGACTGCCGGCCTAAGGTCCTCTTGCATCAGCACCGATGAACAAAATCCAATTAGTATGTTATTTCCATGAGCCCTTTACTTTTGATGGCAATTACTGAAACCAGTTGAAGCAATATCACATGATTCTGTGCGAACTCTGGTGTCATATATTAGTAAAAATCTTGAGAAAATTTCTTCCCTCCTGAACAACGTTTTTGATTGTTTTCTTGACCGGAACCGCTATTTCATTTCAAATAATTCCTCAATGTATTGTCCTCGGGAGTCTGATTACTCCCCGTTCTAGACCTTCCTATCTCGGAAAAATCAAGAAGATAATGATGATCGAATTTGAGACTCCAGACCCGTTCAATACAAATACATTCAGAGCTTTTGCTTATGGAATACGCTGAAAGTGCATTATATTTTTAAATAGGTGATGTTGTATAGTTGTGTAAAATAGTTCCACCTATTCCCTCGAATTTAGTTTTGTAAATTTTTTGTTATTATCCGCTTAATAGATTTGTCATTGCTAAAATCTATCGTCATTATTATAAAAAAATTAATGTTTTATAATATTGACAGTCCACCGCTGTGGTGTAGAGGATGCGTTCGCTCCTCTCACGCAACGGGCCCATGTTCGTTTCCTGGTCGGGACAAGTTACCTAGGTGGGGTTTTTCTGGAGTTTTTCCTCACCTGTGAGACAAATGTCGGACAACTTTAGGTCCTTGTGGTCCCCAGATGTCATCTGGCCGTTATCATAATCTTCATCCCATCCTCGCCTTGTTTGGAGTGATTGTGTGTGTGAATGGTGTGTCTCGTCCTATGTGTTCGCATTGTCTCGGAGGTGGCCCCAGCATTGGGCTGATCACTTATCCGGGGAGGTCCTCCATGTCCTTGTCTGGTCAAAGCCTGTAAGCCCAAGAACATTTATAAGACCGAATTCGAGGGAATTTGTGGAACTATTTTATACAACTATACAACACAATATTATATCCCTCGTAGGAAAAAAATATGAAATTTATCAACATTTTAAATAGTTTTCATTGCATTTGTAATGACAAGCCGAAATAAAATAAATTTATTATTTATAAAATGATCACTTGATCAGAAAAACTGTATGAATACTTCTCCAGAATCATTATTTTATAACCGCTTTGGAATTCTGATTATATGATAGTATATCAATGTCATTATAGGGTAATTTTCCCCTAATTATGAAAGCGGATAACACGTTTTGGTTATGGGTGAACGATCAGATCTCTATGTCTATATTTTGTTCAAGGTACAGGTACTAACATTTAGTCAGGATAATATATATGTGAGACACGTTTGATTAATTTCCACTTCAAGAACCTTTTTTATAGTAACCTTTTTTGCGAGTTAACAAAGTCGCTAAAGTTTCAGTGCTCACCGAAAGTGGTGGTATCTTGGTCGCCGTGCCAAGTTGCGGACGTGAGGGAATGCAGTAAAATTGAAATCTAGCAACTAGCCCCCACGTCATGGTCATTATGAGCAGACGTGTGCCGTCCAGCGCAATGTACACGCTGCCAAATTAGTTTCCTTAGCTATAATGTAATGGTCAATTTGTCTGCAACTGAATGGGAACGACTTTTAAAAATGTATATGAGTATGAAACTTCATTCTTTAATAACCCTTGTTCTCTCTTATATTTTCACTCCAACATTATATAAGTTATGGTGTTTCACCTTTTATTTTTCCATGCATAAATATAATATTCTAACGCATTACTGTGATTAATGTTATAATATTTAAAAAAAAACTCCGTGGCGCGACATCCCCGAAGGGACAAGGCCTACCACCCGACCGCTGCGTCATCTACCTATAGGCAGATGGGGGGCATGTGGTCAGCATGCCGACACCCACGGCCGTTATTGGTGGTTTCCATGACCGGAGCAGCTACTTCTCTATCAAGTAGTTCCTCAATTTGAATCACGAGGCTGAGTGCACTCCTACCAGACCTCCCTACCTCAGAAAAATCAGAGGAGGTACCGGGGATAGAACCCGGGCCGACGGATCCATAGTCAGCGACACTAACCACAAAACCACGCCGGCGGTCAACGCTATAATATAGGCAATGAAATTTCTTCAAACCATCCTCCTAAACTAACGATTGATTCGAAGAAGTACTACGTCTAATGAATAAACGAATACGAAATATTCTGCACATCGAGTTGGAATGATATCAGTATGTTGTAGTGAAGAGAAATGTCAATGATAATAGGTACCGGTAATTTTTTTTTCTGGTCGAGTTGGCCATAAGACCTTCTGTTACAATTTATTTATCACCGACGGTAATTATACAATTGAAGAGCTTTTAGCAAAATCAACCATAGTTCAAAAACAAAATTTTTCAGTAGAAGCAAAAAACTTTCTCCCTTTGGCAGTTATTACTTCATGAAATTAAAATTTATTGTATATTTAAGTAAACATATATAGAAATATTTCGATATAATAATTTTCCTTCATATGTAACTTCAGTGCCCTGAAACCAGACCTGAAAGCTGAAGAGACATGGACTATGGCTGTTTTTGCCAACAAATTTTAATCCACTATCTAAGAAATTTTTAAGAATGGAAAGAAAAATGTAAAATCAAATAATAAACAAGAAACACGTTATTTAAATTCTTCATTACACATCACACTATTAATGTTATTGAAGAATACCAATATTAGCTGTTGTATGAGCTAGGATGTTTATGGATCCTCGATTTCACTGTTGTTATCATCAGAGGAGACAATGCTTTACACAACAATGAAACAGCTGATCCTAAGAAACAGATTTCTGCATGATAGCCAACTTCTATCAGCAAATTTACTAGGTATTTTCAAAAAAACTGAATGCACTATTGTGGTATTTGCAAAAAACTGAATGGACAATGGTTGTTTTTGCTAAACTTGGTAAACTTTGTAATCCTATATTTGCCATATCAAGTAGTTTAAACAATGACCAGTAGGTTGTAGCACCCAATGACACAGAAAACTCAATTTTCAAATTTTTGGACTAAGGTTGTTTTTGCTAAAAGCTCTTCAATTTAATAATTAAAAAAATGGACATAAGTTACAGTAACATACGATAAGAATGATTTGCATGAATACTAATGCAGTCTATAAAATGCATTTAAAATTGGTCATGACCATGTTAAAACAATCGAAAATATCGATTCATAAATTACAGTGGCTTAAATTTGTAACGTGTACCAAGTTTACATGTATAGGTTTAATCTTTCCACTGTTACTGACAATATGCAATAAAAGCATATGTATTTTATGTTAAATTGTGAGGATTTTTATTCACGTGTTAGGATTGTCACTCATAGAAACCATCTAATTAACTAAAATTTTCATAACTTATTTCAAGCTAAATACCCACTGGTAAGTTTACTTCAATTTGCTTATATTAAATACCATTTTTGTATGAAATGGTTAAATTTAATTTTTTTTATCCGCACCATATTGTAGCGTTTAATTCTTCATTGTTAATAAGAAGAATAATAAGTTTTTTATTAGGCGATCTTAAAAATACAACCGAAAAAAAGAATAGGCATAGTATGAGCTAAACAAAGGAATATTGAAAATTAAGTTGGCCTAACGAATTACAAGCAGAATTTAAATTTCGTAAGATTATTATGATTGATTAAAATAGACAAACATTTCAAATGCGAGGAAAAAATAGATAAAAAATAGACAATCTAATAATATTGGTCCATTTAGGCCAACTTTCATAATTATAAATTTACGGTATAGGGCAAGTGGCAGTAATAATGCAATACCGTACTTTTTGTTTTCAATAAAACCTGAAAGCATTAGAGACTTCAACGCATTGACGAATGAAGAGTCATGCGATATTGTTTACTTAAGATGAATCAACATTTCGCTTGAGAATGATATATATTTTAATTATGTAGGTCATAATTGAATTTCCAATATTAAGATGACATAAACAACATTTTTACATGACATACTGTGACCGAGGCAATCCGAAGTATCGACTTCTGACTCTAGTTCCCTCAGGTTTCATAATAAATTACACAGACCAACATCCCTTTTGGTGCCTTAAAATTTATACTTATTCTTGGGTGTATTTCGGTCACTGATGCCAAATGTGGCATTAGTTTTATGAGATGTGGTATTACCATTATGCATATTATCCCATTTTACGTTTGATACAAATAAAAAAGTACATATTTTTAGCTTCTGATTCATGTGAAGAAAAAAGCAACACACTAACATTACATTAACATTAGAATAATAACATAACATGGGGTCTTTCAAAAAATTGATATTATCACATATTGTACGGTCGTTTAGGCCTATGGCTTATGAGCTGTCAATTTGAGGGCCAAAAAATAATCAAGCTTTTAGTTTTTCTGTACTTCGTACAGTTTTGGTCCTACGTGTTCAAAGTATGGTCAAGAACCTTCACTAGCTATATTATCAAGCAAGATTTGTTTCGCGAAAGAGGTTACAAGTTAATGGCACTCTATATAAAAGTAAAGCTGGTAGAGAAAAACTGTTTACATATTCGGAATATGATCAAAAAGTTATTTTTGCACTCCTTAGCTAGTAAGTGTTACTTACGAAAGTTGTTTACATGGATCGTAAGTTGACATTCCCACACAGTATTGTTGCTATGGCCGTTGCGATGAGGTTAAATTACTTACGGTCCTTGCGCTACGTCATAATTCATTACGATACACTTCATAATACATGCCTTTATGAACAAGGCCCCCAGGACAAATATTCGGTTCCCATAACAACAAACACAAGCGAATCACTTTCTGAAATAAACATCTCTCTTCAAGAATGTATACACATAATATTTTCAGGTAATATCACAATTAATATAATTAAATTGATATAAGTAACCGTCGTGCAAAAAATAGCATGCAACAAACGGGCCGTAAAGGCATTTACGGGTCTCGAAAACTTAAAAACCCTCGGCTGCGCCTCGGGTTTTCAATCTGTTTCCTCGACCCGTAAACGTGCCTTACGGCACTTGTATTGCAATATACTATTTTTGTTGGGCTGTGTTATTAGTAATAATAAACACACGGAATGTATGAAAATTAATCGATTTTACGATTTCTTCATAAATCGCTCTAACCGTTTTGCACATGTAGTGACACTAGCTGTTTTAATAAAGACCTACAAGTTTTAATAGAAAGTATTTTTGGTAGCCATATTCTAAAGAGAAAGGTTGATAAATTAAATGTACAGTGGTATTAATCAGAGGTGGCAGTCAGTTGCGCGTGAGAGAGGTGACGCATGTACAGTATTTTTCAAATGGGAAGCGTTTTGTTCTTCCTCTTGCTCAGATACGCGGTCCAATCAGAGACGGCGAGACGGAAGGAAGACCCTTCCTGATAGCGATACTGCTTTAGCTCGTACACGTGATTGGCGGTGAAGGAAAACGCTTCCCATTTGAAAATTACTTTAGGAGGAATCGTGGGGAGGGGTAAGAATGTTGAACTGCTCTGGCGGGAGAGGAGAAGCGATTGTAACAAGGTCTCTTGTTTCTTCACTGCATTATACGATCTTACCGCTCTGAAAGCAACGACACAACTAACCCATACACCCCTCCATGCAGTACGAATGTTTATTGGACTCGTCTGCATCTACTGCGCATCCATGCTTGGACTGCCACGTCTGATTAATACCACTGTATGTAACGACGGAGTGAGAATCAAGAAAACAGCAAGAGCCAAGCATAGTAGAGAAAAATAACTTTAGTCTCGCACACTAGATTTTTATCTCAGATATCTTGAATCGGATTACTGTTAAGTTGTAAAAAATGAACTCTGGCTTTAAATGTGTAGTGGTGTTACTTCGTTATTTCAACACCTACGCGCTCATGCAAGATTCTATCTGTGTGTGACCACTTGTGACTCCAGATAACAATTTATCACAACGAAATAACCACAAACATGTGCGACTTCACTCACTCTTCTATCTACACATTTTTCACAACATGCATAAAACATATTATTTTTGATCGACCAAACTGTAATAAGCTTATTACATGTGACGTAACGGTATCATAATAACATTCATTTCGACACTAATTTCCATTTCGAAACTGGTGCTGTATCGATTATTATTGAACACGGAAAGATCTGGAGAATTTGAGAGTAGCACCTAAAATCTGCATAATAAATAGATTATATTTAAAATAAAATCAATTATTTTCATGTTCATTTGAATATCATACTAAAATTAATTAATTTCATAATGTAAAAATCAGTTGGTTTGAAGAAAACAGCAAAAGGACGCTTCGTTTTGACTGACGCCTTAAGCTGCCATCTCTCGTAGAAGGCATGCGAAGGCCATGGTGGGCTCGTTTCCATCTGTTTGAGTGAAACTAAAATCTCAAAATTTAAACATCCAGACTAATATGGTCGAACGAAAATAGTCGTATGAAGTTGCCTATAGTGGCAATTACGATACTCGTATGAAAATTATGAGACTCCCGTTGTTTTATAAACATACTCTTACCTTAATAAATGCCATTGTAGACTTGTTTAATAATGAACTGTTTAGAAAATCCTTTTTGTTTTTAAGAATTAACAGGCGTAAGTTTAAAGTATAATTACTATCACTTTAAAGTTACTCAGAAATATGTATGATCAGATATTTAACTCCCACCTGTGTTTAGTTATCGATTGTAACAACGTTTTCAAAATTAAAAGATAGAATGCTACATTGCCCTAGCAGATAGTAATTAGATTGCAATGTACAGGAAGCCAGTTTAACAAGTCAGTACACCGCACGTATATAATTAGCTCATTCGGAAAATAATCAAAATTAAAAAGTATATTCCACAAAAATATGTTTTGTCAGACAGTTCTCACATTGTTGAGTGGTCGGCCTATCACTTGAAATAAATAATTTTATTGATTGTTTTTTTTTTTTGTATTGTATGGTATTATTTATTTACTTATAAATCGAGAATTGAATACTGCTACTTTTATCCTTAAATATTCAAACATTCTAATGACCATGGCCCGGATTCTGATGACCTAACGTTGTTTGAAAAATGACCTATAAAATGACCCTAAATTTTAAAGAAAATGACATAATAATTATAAAAAATGACCTAAAAACCTATATTTTATTCATAAAAAATTATTATTGTTCACACAAGGTTAGAGACTAGTTTGTAAATATTTGTAAAAATTGTAAATAACTGTAATGTTGTGAATGTTCTTTTCTCATGGAAATTTATACTGGAACTGAGGCACTGGCGAGTCAAAATTCGGCATTTCCTTTTGTGGTCTGCCGGATTATATTGTTTATTGAGGGTAAACAATAGTTTGCACTCTCAAATCCAAGCAGGTGGCAGACTCTGGTGCCAACTCTGGTGCCAAGTCAATATAATAACAATAGTAATATAATACAAAATGTTGGCGTTTTTTTTATTCTAATTTCCGACTGAGACATGACAACACTTTAACGCCGAATTTTTCCTTCTTGCATTAAACAAACAACACTTCAAAGACAGCACCGCTAGCGACGAAAAAAGTTAATGCACTCAATGTAAATACATGAAAATGACTAAATAACGAAGCAAATGACACGAAAATGACAAAATAATGACCTAAAATTGAAATAAATGCCCTAAAAATATAAAATGGCATAAAATGACAAAATAATGACCTAAAATTGAAATAAATGCCCTAAAAATATAAAATGGCATAAAATGACAGAAAATGACCTAATATAAAATGCATTTCTATATTCTAGAGGCCATGATTAAAATTTATCTACAAGTTGGCAATGTCTATGCAGCGTCAATAAAAATATGACATGTCATTAGAATCCGGGCCCTGCTAATGACCATGTAGGCCTAGCCATATTTTAACTTCACGTAATTGTTTAGATGACAAATTGAGTAAGAAAGTATTTACAGCATCATAAAGCTAAATTAAATTAGCGAAGAACATAATTTATGTGCATATAACATATACTAGGGACTACCTTGTCCATAAATACGAACTACAGCAGCCTTACGTTTTCTTCTGCTGTCATGGATAAGCCGGTCAGTTAATGCTAAGTGTAGCATTAAGCGCATTATATCACTTAATTGAGGCTGACTTTGTTATTAACAGCACGTTATGAAGTTAACAGAGAATTAGGTCAAATGACTATCCTACAAGTTTATGTGCATCAACTACAAAATCAGATAATTCTACCTTTGTAGTAACCCTATTTACTGACTGGAAATTATTTGCACGTTAATCTGCATGTATTGGCCTAGGTCAGCGTTTCTCAACCTTGGTCCGCGGACCACTGCGGACCACTGGTGTTCCGCAAAGATGGTGCAGATGGTCCGCAGACATAATTAAATAATATCATAAAGCAAGTGGAAAGTAAAGAAGTAAATTTTTTTCACATATTTCGTTATAATAACCTATAATTAATACCCCAAATATTAAAAATATAGGCCTTCTATTAAAAATGGAATGTAAAATCAGGGATCCGTAAAATTGTTTAGACATTTTAGAGGTCCTCGGGTTCAAAAAGGTTGAGAAACGCTGGCCTAGGTAAAGCAAAACTTCGATCAACAGAAATAAATATTTCATTATTTCTGTTTCAAACCTAACAAAAACGCGATGTGATACAGTGTACATTAACTGGGGAAACATTGATATTTAGAATAAGAGGCCTCATTCCAGGAAATGCATATTCAGTTGTCTCCACCTCGCTCAAATGTCTACTCATTGTTCGCTAGGCAAAATTTTATCTGAACTTGTAATGGCTAGCTTATAACCACACTTCACAGAAATTCTTCGAAGAAAGGAAAACAAAAGATTTAGGTCTTAATCCTAGTAGCCTAAGTCTACAACATTTTAATAGAGCTATTTTCTATAAAACTGCGAATAACAATTATTGTTTCTTTACATAAAGAAGTATTAGGAGTAGAAGAAAAGCTGGACAGTCACTGACCAATGGACACACAGCCAAGTTTCAGAATAATTATTTATGATACAGGTGGTAAAAGAGAGATTTTATTTTGCGAATAAGAATGTTTGCGAAACGAGTCCGTAAGGTTGAGTATAGCAATCCTGTGAACGAAATAAACTCTTTTTACCATGTGTATCATTCACTATTTTGTAGTCAGCTGTTATATTTGTGAAATAACAATAATAAATATGAGGCATATTCTAAGGAATTATGTTCGGGTAACCATATTGGCTCACTGCAATCTACCGTTGCGTACGACATGACCATACATGACCATGCGCAGACAGATGTTATTGATTTTCTGGTGCAAAGCATCAAACATAAGGAATGGAGTCGACAGCGCTTATCAACCAAAATATGACGAGTATTGTGACCACCATGAGAAATGTAACATTTAAAAAAACGTAATAAAGTTCAACATTTTCAAATTATGTCAAATTAAGTATATTTAATAATCATATAGAAATATTCTTATCTAAAATGGTATTTCTATGTGTCTGAAACCATAGTTGTAACACTGGAATTCCATAAAGATTTTGTAGTGACTTTTATTTCGCGTGTCTTGTGTTAGAAGTTCTGCTTTTAATTAAAGCTGTATGCTCAGCCTACCTCAAGACGTCGTATACTATAGCTAAAAGTCGATAATCATTGTGCCTCATATCACTAAGTTTGTTCAGAAAGAAATACACTGCTGGTTAAATTTATTTAAGTGCTCACATGTTGAAATTTAATTCCAAACTTTTCTATTCAGTGTTGAAGTTATTAATATTCTGATACCGCATGTACACTTAATGGCGCCGTTTCAAGTTTCTCTCATACAAGTAGGTACTCTTTTCAAGTTAAAATTGAACATCAGACTTGTTACAGATGCCCAGTTTCATATCAAAATATCATAAATTATAAAACCATATTTTTGATTGTACAATCTTTTATTTGAAATTGTGATAGTTCTCCTAAAAGTAATTAAATATCTATAGGCTTACATGTTTATTTTATTTTATAATTAGCTTAGCACTAAGTGTATAAATTAAAATTATATATATATGATATGAGACTTGACTTCTGACACAAAGTCTGGTGTACAGTTTTAACTTCAAGAGTGGAGCTACTTTGTGTGAATTAATCTTTAAACGGTACCATTAAATTTATACGCGGCAGGAGACACTTTCAATCAAATGCTATTTGTTAACCAATTCAAGATGTTGATCGCTCGACAGCACAAAATAATCCATCTTTGGACACCGCTGGTCTAAGAAAAGGAATGCATCAGGAACACCAGGAGAAGATAGCACAGTGGAATCTGAAATACCTCGGTTACGAAAGTACACATAAAAGGTTGAGCGAGAAAATAATTTTAAGATTATTTGTAGAGGTTATTTTACTCCATCCAAGACATACAGTATAACCAATGAGAAAATGAATAAGGGAGTTAAGTGGCCTTGAAAGAGAAATTGACAACACTCGTGATTCAGCCGCTCAATGCCACATTCCTCAGGTGCACACCGCATTGTGTACTCTCTAAGCCTCTTCAAATCGATTGACGCAAATCATGACGTTCGTATTAATACTTGAACCGCAGCACGTATCTTATCAGACCCAGTCTGCCTGTCTCTTGCCTTCAGATTAACTTAAGGAACACTCAATACCTTGGCACATACTCTGAATCGCAGAACCCACTCAAACTTTTTCTGTAGCTTTCCGACAAAAGAGGGAAATCGTTTAATCGGAAACCAAAAATGTTTGGATAATGTATGTTTAATTTTTAAAACGTTCATCAAGATTCGTCTAAGTATAAACCTATTTCGACATGGGTATTGAAATAGGCATATCTAGGCTATGTCAACTAAAAGAGCGGGTGGACATAATAGCCATCGATCCGGAATAACCAGAATTGTCCCGAAAACATTATCGTACAAACCCCATAACGATTAACCCCTTTGCACTGTTGTCTCAAGAAATTTACGGAAAAAGGTCTTCAGCGGTAGTAAGAATAAAATATAGTAACATTGGCTTGCTCATACACAAAAGTGGTCTATTTCAGGAAACAAATATGTTTTTTTCTTATTAATATGTAAGTACTTCTTAATTTTTAAGTTTTAGATTGTGTTTATTAAGATTTTTCCATACTTTGTCTATTTTATAAAATGTTTAACATAGTATTTCTTGGATATAGGATATATTATAAGACATAGGATATATATGTTGCGTATTATTATAATATATGAAGACATAACATGAGAAAAATTACGGGAAACATTTCTCTGTAACTATAACTTGAACCCGGGATCTTCAGCTATCAGTGCTGATGCTCTGTCAATTGAGCTGCTAGATTTTGGGACGCGGTAGGAGGTCTAATCTTTCTCCTGTGACTATGAAAGAATATACGTCTTAATATACTATTAGGGGGCACATTAATTAATTATAGTGATTTTGTGACCGAGCTACTCAAAAAGAGATGTAGGCCTAGATCCCAGGTTCGAATTAAATTTTTTTTTAATTCTTATACTATTTCCTGGTATTCGACTTCCTGATAGAGTAGTAATATAATTTTATTTACTATAATTATTATTTTAGTGATATATTATTATTATTATTATTATTATTATTATTATTATTATTATACTCTAGTTAGAAAATTATCAATTGAAACTTTCGCCAAAAATTTAGCCATTCTTTAAACTTTGTTTAAATTTATATTTTAGGTCATTTATGTAGAAAAGAAAAGGAAAACATATTCTTCAAAATTATCTTAAATGTCACTAGTCCGACAGGGCTTTCTGTGTGGATCCGATAAGGCGAAGTTTTGCACGTCACTATTGAAACCATTGTGTAATAAGTTACATATGTGATATCAGTTTGGAATAAGATAGTAGATTGACATAAGTTTTCTCCCTTTTAGGTGAAAATAACGTGCGCTTGTGTAGAAGCCTTGAATCCAGGAGCAGTGTTAATATCGACAAACTATGAGTACAGTCCATGGAACACTTTTCTAGATTGACAGAGTTGTGGAATTTTCACTTTAATATAAGTTATATCGAAGGAAAATACTTTAATTCGGATTCGTACTTTATTTCGGAGTGATTTAATCCGTGTTAATGTGTGTACATGTGATGAAAGCCAGTGTATATTAATTTAAGAGAAATGGAGATGGTTCAAATTATCATTCTTGCTAAAGTATCTTGTGATGAGAACAAAGAAACGAAATCGTTATTCATTACTTATGCTGAAAATCTAGTTAGTAGAAGTGAAATAGTAACGGACATTTGGAAGCAGTTTTCTCCGTCTAGAGATACATGTTTTATACCGAAATGAGAAAAGTATAGAAGTGTAAAATTTTAAAATTCTGATCAGATAAACAAAGAAGTGGAGCAAACAACCGTGGAAATGCGTACATACTAATTTGCATACTGGTATTTCTTCGTGTTTGTTACTCCTACAACTGGAATCTATGTGTACTTTAAAACTTCGTGTATCTGTTGAAAGAGAAAATAATTCTATTAAGCGTTTTTCCCCTGTAAATTCAGTGTAAGTTATCAAACATGGCTACCAGATCTTAAGTTTACAAGTGGTGGATATTGCCTCTGAATCTCAAAGGGAGATTTTGGAAGATACACAGTGAATATGCAGTGATTTAAGAAATACATTTTGATTTCTTTATGTATGTATCGTGGTAAATTCAGAAGACACAGGGAACTTAATATCTTTGATTAATTAATTACATTTTATGTTATGGGAAGTAGTTTTCAAAATCCAAGTTTAAAATTCAGCTAGAAGATTCTATACATCCGGAAGAAACTCATTTATTATGATAAGAGTTGTTAAAATTACAACTAAAGTGTTCTGTTAATGTGGTGATACAATATCTAATTAAAATGTGAAAAGCATCTTGATCTATGAAATTACGAAGGTACGATCGTGTGAACACGGTCTAAAGACCGTGCAGTGATATTCTAGTTCGACGTAAGTGTTACATAAAGTCAGTCACGCTGAATCGTCAACAACTCTCCAAAATGACTTCCGACGTGCGAAGTCCGACACCCCCGCCGTCGCCGCCAGCGACGTCTAGCTGTGTGCAGACACACTCCCCAGTCGTGTCGGCGCCCGCGCCTGCAAACAGACCGCGGACGCTGATGGAGCAGTTGCTGGTGGCTAAGATGGAAAAGGCTGGAGCCTGTTTATCCTCATCACCCTCGGCGCTACCCCCAGCTCTTTTGCTCCGGACGGATTCCACTGATTCTGCCAGCTCCTTTTCTTCCTCCACGTCCAGCGATGTCTGCAGATGTGACGACTGCCTCTTGGGAATTGCTGATCTCTACCTCACCAGCAGTGAAGAAGACGAGCGACGAAGGAAAAAGGTAAGTTAATTTAATGCAAATTAAAAACTCAGGTCTACAATTAATTTTCTTAGCAGCTAACTAATTTACATTAGGCCTACAGTAAAGTCCCGCTAATCCGGATTAAATGGGACTGGACTAAATGGGATTGATTTAGTACGGATCACTGATTGTCCGGATTAAACAGAATTTGCCTTAAAATGCACATAATTTATTTTTAGGCATTGTGAGACAAAGTTTGACCTAAAAATGCTAATCTTAAGCTCCAAGATAATGAATAAGTTCCTAATTAACAGCAAATGTTACTGTTTGACAGTAAGGCATAATCTGAAATGTTCAAAAGTAATCTGACAGTACCAGGCAGGATATGTATGTCAATTAACATATATTTTACATTAACATAATAAATTAAAATGTACTGTAACACAAGTTTTAGGAGGGTAAAACTATAAAAATCTATGTTTTCTTCATATTTATAACTTTTCCTACAACTTAATTTTAGTTTTAATACTACTGTATACGTAGACCTAAGTTTTTAACCTATGAACTAATGTAGGATTAACGAAACAAAACATCTTTGTAATTAAAATTCAAAATGTATTGATTGTTCGTGCGAGCGGATTAACCGGATGCCCGGACGAGCCGGATCCGGATTATCGGACTCTGCTGTATTTGCGTGTGTTGGGAATTAACGATAAAGGAAAGTAGTGTAGACAAAAGATCTAAAATATATGTTAATTAACATACATGTCCTGCTAGCATCAGATTACTGTAGTTTTGAACATTTCAGATTATACCTTACTGTCAAACAGTAGCATTTGCTGTTAATTACGTAACTTATTCATTATCTTGGAGCTTAAGATTAGTATTTTTAGGTCTAACTTTGTCTCACAATGTCTAAAAATAAATTATCCTGTCAGGGAACCCTAAATTTACCCAGTAAATGGCTAACTTTTTACAACACAAACTTTCCTTATACTGAAGAAAGATAGCTTAACTTCAGGGGGATAACTTTGTGCACGCTTTGTTACATTGAAATAAGAGCACAAAGCAGCCCCACGTGATGGTATTCTCTAGTGAAAATACTTGCATTGAGATTATTAGTGTCTGTAATGTCTACTTTTCCCACTTTTTAGAACCTGAAGGGGAAAAATAATTAATATTAAACAAAAAATAACAAATTATATATATAAAAGGTCTTTTAGCTTAACCCAAGAAAACTGGAAGTTATGCGAAAAAATCCCAGAAGCGTAAAAAAGTATATTAAATTCAAGTTTGTACAACTTTGAGTTGATGGTATAGTTTTGTATTAAGAGTTCTCCGTTCACATACAGTATATGTAACCTACAAGAGTATATTCCCTGAAATCTTATAGAGTTACGCCTATTGCAAAATTAACTACGAGAACTGTTGTAGTATAAATTTAAATGACTTCTATAGACATAGTATTGCAAATTATGAAAAATTGTAATAAGTTATTGTAACGAGATATCTTGAAGGTATAATATGTGTTTCAACGTGACACTCCAGTATAATTTTGATGGGTGGTAATGATCCTACATTGTTTTCATTATACTGTTGAGCATTAGAAAATAGTTTATTTTTCTAATTAAGGCATGGTAGTTATTGGTAGACTGTTCTGCTGCTTTAAGCTCATATTGTGTTCACTTAATTGCTGAAACTTTATTTAAATTAAATGTTGCGTTGTTCTAAGTTTTGTCGTACCAAAATCCAATGTTTTAAGAAAATAAAAATTAATCTGATTTAATTATAAAGAATTAAAATAATACTTTAACCCATTATAACGAAGTCGAAATGCAACGTACAAAGCTAGCAGGTGAATAACGTGGTTAGTAATAATTTCCATAGAAGAGAGACTTGCTATTTTCATTTGAGCTTAGTTTCTGAACTGTATACTGTAATATCGAAGTTATTATTCTCTTGGGACTGCAAATATTTTCATTTTCTCGCAGCCTTATAAGAGAGAATTATGGATACGCAAATAATCCCAATTCATTATTTAATTATACACATAACTATATTTTAAGTTAACAATATTATATTAAAAAAAAGTTTTGAAAAAACTAAACGCCTAAACATGTACGCTTGCTAGAACTTAAAAGAAAAGCAATCAAAATTAGTATTGGGTTAAGGTTTTCATGCCATTAGAACCATCTGATGTAGGCGCCGTGATGCAACAGAACGTTTTTTAATCAGTCTAGTAACACATTGTCAATTTATATGGGTGGGGGCTGCTACTAACTTGATGGGGGCACACCGCAGAATAATTGGTTGGTCGAAATCGTAGGTAGCGGGTTCGATCCCTGGTCACGTCATGGGATTTTCCAATTGACCTTCTAGTGGCACTATGACCCTGGGGTCGATTAAGCCTTAAATAAATACGAATAGGCCTACAGGAGAAATCCTGGGTTAAAGGCGCCTATCATAAGTCTGGTGACCATACCATCCTTGTGTGCAGGATGTCTAACATTCTGGGAGCTTCAACCTCATGGAACCGTGCTTGGTGTTCATTAAAAAAGCACATTAAACTTTTTTTTTTAAATCAAGAGCACAAAAGTCTTCGTACATAAATAGTCATTAGCGCACTTCAGATTATATGAACAGCGCACACAGCATTTCCTTCCCTCCTTCACTTACTCAGGTTGCTAATTATACTAGCATCACTTGAAGGTATTGTTACCAATACGTGTTGTTAAAAAGTTATGTTTTATTGCTTGTTAAATACTTAAATCATAGTGTTATTATTATTTTTTTACAAATTAAGCTAATTTCTTTAAAAACAAGTGTGAACGTTTTTGTTTTAAAAGTATGTTACTTTTATTTTGCACGATCTTTAGATAAATAATTTTTATAAACCGGAAAATATATGCCTTCCGGGACATGTAATCTTGAAATAATAGTTTTGTTCGTGTTAATTTCCCCCAATGCAAATAAATGCAACAAACAAAAATAGCACGTAGAAATGAAATATTTACACGATCAAATCTCCAAAATATTACTAATGAGTGTGGCTAGGTGACAAAATCTTTGTCCTATTTCTTCAGAAATACACATTTAACATTTTTTCTTAATACAAACTTGTATAATAAAAATAAATTTTCAAATCACGGCTTACTCTGACCCTATTCTGCTTCAAACAGCGAAAGAGATTCTGTACTAGCTACGAACTGTGCGCCAAGGTCTGAAATAAAAATAAGTGTTCGTTCTTGTTTTCACGACAAAATTCCCATCTTTCCCCCATCAGTATTCTGTGTACATATTTTTTCTTTTTGCATTAATATTGTAAATATTTTGAGTCAGGCATTTGGAAAAACAAATCGAAAACGACATTGTTAAGTAATATTGATAAGTGTTAAGTGAAGTGATAATCTAAAAAGTATCTATAGGGAATAAGTCAACAATAGGTGTGTAAGACAATGTGCAAATAAGCACAAACTAAATTGAAATATGTAAAGTATGGCATGTAGTACTGCGTACTGCAATGGGGCATGCCAGCTAAAGCCAAGACCCAAAAAAAAAAAAAATTGGGTAATATTAGTAAATTTTCTTCTTTAAGGTACATACATTAAGTTGAATTGAAATATAAGCCTCGTATCTTTAACCTTCCCTCACGGATTCCCAGTACCGGCACTTTAGTCTTGGCAGCGGCTTATGAATTCTAAGAAGCCGCCTAAATTACTCTATTACAAAGAAAGAGATTGCCAAGTAGCTGACATTTCCTTCCTTTAAAATAATTTGATGTACACGCATAAAATAAATAATAACTTCAGTGCTCTACCTGACATGAAGAATACCTCCCAGTCTTAATACGCAGTAGTGGCATCTGCAATTGAAACTGGAATGTTCCGTAGTCACTTGGCGTAGCCACATGATTTTTTTCCTTATTTACTTTCTTTAAGTGTTATTGATTTTGCCGTAGCCTTAAAGTTTTAAAACGTAATATAAAGCAATGGACCGGAACTTTCGTTTCCTTACGGTTTTTGTGATAATTATTTACTTTCAGAATTCAATATTACAGACTTCTGAAATCACTTCGATGACCTTCTCTTATAGGTGTTAAGGTAATGTTGACTAAATCTGCGTCACTTGGAAAGAACAAGTAAAAAAAAAAAAAAAAAATAGATTTTTCTTTAAATCGGTGAGGTATAAGTTATTGCTGATTTTATTGCTTGAAGTATGGTCAAAAGACGCTAAATTCTAGTGAAGCCTACGTGAAATTTTAAAACTATTCTGTGTAGAAAGACAATTTGAAATTCAAAACAGATTGAGTAATGTACGTATAGGCTATGTATTTCTCATATCGAATGGCGGGAACTACTTAAAATAACAATTACGATATTTATATATTAGTTTAGTCGCGGCCCTGTAAGGCCCGGGCGGCTTGGGTCGCTTAAATCCTAAAAGGGAGAGGTAAAACTACGCTTAAGAAAGAAAGATATATTAGTTTAATCACATATCATTATGTAACATTACTGTATGATTCCTGCATGTTCTGTAGAAAATAAAAGGGACATTCATTCGAATGGATTTTTCCAATAGATAACCTATGTTACGTTAACACAGTATTTAATATGTCAACATAAATTTGTGATATTTACTGAAAAAGGTGTTTGACACCAGGATATAGATGCAGGTGTGTCTTCTGATAAACGACTTCTGTCGAAAGTGTATAAACTCATGTATACCGTTGAGCTCGATCAATAAAATTATGTGATACTGTTTTTCTCAACTTACAATCTTTATTTGTAAATAGGTCTTGCAGTGTGAAAACACCATTTTCTGTTTATCTTGTTCTATTGAAATGAAAATCGAATCTTAAATAATTTAAGTAAATCTAATTAATCTAAAATGCATCAAACTAATCTTAAATAAGGACTCTACAAAACAATATGCCCTGAAGATGGTGTATTCACACTGAAAAGCCTAAGCACACATCAAGATTTTAGGTTGCGAAGAAAGTATCACATATTGATAATGATAATCCTAAACACAGCTACACCGTTAAACACTTCAAGTAGGCCTATGCTACATTTGAAACTATTTCTTTCTTATACGGTTCTATATTAAGATTTTATACTTACTTACTCAAAGGCAATAGACAATTCCTAAACAAGCTAAAGGAATATTATCTATTTTATAGAATCCAGTTGTTCATTGCCGCTCTTACATGAGCCCGCCATTCAACCGTACTCTGTGCTAACTCCATCCAACCATCCCTCGCAAACCCTACTTCCCTTAAAGTTATTCTAATATTGTATTTCCACCTATGTCTAGGTCTTCGAAGTGGTCTCTTCCCTTCGGGTCTCACAGTCAATATTTTTAGATGTCTTTCCTTCCCCATGCGCGCAACATGTCCAGCCCATTTCATCCTCCGTGATTTAATTACCCGTATTGTATTCGGTAAATTGCAAGTTATGAAGCTCCTCATTATGCAGTTTTCTCCAGTCCCCGTTTTCATTTTTCTTAGGTCCGAATATTTTCCCAAGCACCCTGTTGTCGAACACTCATATTATGTTCTTCCTGAAGAGTATGGGACCACGTCTCACATCCATATAATACAACCGGCCGGATAATTATTGGTTATAAGTTTTTTTATTTTATTTTAATTTTTATTTTTTAAAGATGATTTCTGGACAAAAGATTGGAAGATAAATTTTCTGAATTGCATAAAAACAGGAATTTCCTGATTTTTGTCGACACTTAAACTTCTGCCTTAATACTATTTGTTTCTGCAATAAATTATTGCTCCCAGATATTTGAATTTATCCACTTGTTCGAACGCTTTATCGGCTATTCTAATATTTTGTAGCACATTATCTTGACATTTTATGAATATGTACGTAGTTTTTTCTGTATCAATTTACAATCCAACTTTCCTGCAGGCATCAAAAAGATTTTCTACGTTTCTCCCTATTGTGCTTATGTCATCGCCCAACAGACAAACATCAACTGTGCATAATCTAAAATCGGGTGATTGCCATTTAATTCTAGGCCTGTCTGGTTTTCCTGAATTTCCCTAATGGCATATTCCAGAGCGAAATTAAAAAGTAATTGCGTTAATGCATCTCCATGCTTCACGCCACTTTTAATATCAAACCAATCTCATATAACTTACGGCCGTGGGTGAAGGGTATGCTGACCATATGTCCCTCAATCCTCATATGTCATATGTCAATCTGCCTATGGTAGATGACGCAGCGGTCGGATGGTAGGCCTAGTCCCTTCAGGGATGTAGCACCACGGAGTTTAGTTTATTTGGTATAAATGTCCAACAGTGACAATAATCTGTGGTTCATGAATGCTTACATATTTATTTGGTATAAGTTTACATTAAGATATTATATTTTCTTATTGTATGGAAACCGGAAATTCATTGCCGCGCTTATACGAGCCCGCCATTCAACCCTATTTTCACCCAACCATCCCTCGCAAATCCTACTTCCCTTAAATATATTCTAATATTGTCCTACCACCTACGTTCAGGTCTTCTAAGTGGTGTCTTTCCTTCGGGTCAGCCAGTCATTTTTTTTTTAGATATATCTTTCCACCCTGGCCCATGAGCGAAAAACCATCGAGGTGATGAAACTTCCGGGACTTGACAAAGCAGTAACAATCAAGAGATAACCATAACTGCCTGCAGTTGAATAATAAAATACTGTAGTCAATTCGTAGTCAACACACTCTTGAGTGATGAATTGAACAGATTAAAGAATACGAAATCACAGTTCTTCCCGATTGATTCACATTAACTGATTTAAAAAAATTATCAATTAAAAATTTGCCTAGCCAAAGCGATGTTTATCGGGAATGCCAACATAGTAACTACATATAAAATTGTGAAATAGGCTAATTAGCGATGGCGTTGTTGGTAATTCCAATTTATCGATTATATTATCGCATTAATTTAAATCAATTAAACAATCCGAAATAGCTAAATGTGACATAAAATCCGCATATGATGGTATTCAAATGTATTGAAGTTCTTTTGGAAAGAAAGACGTTAACCAGTAGGAATGGAAGTTTTGGCAAAAATTAAGGATATTTTAAAGAGTGCCCAAAAAGTTTACCGGCAGAAAGAAAGCACTGAATTTTTTTGTAATTGTGCAGTCAAAATGACTGTAATACCAAGTCACGTTGATTCACAATTACTGATAATTTTTTTTAAATTATTAAATTCTTCAATCTGCATTAAAATGCAGAAAGGTAATTACTAATTAATAATATTACTTTCAGAGTTCTTCTTTGTGATATTTTTTATATTCGAATCTAGAATGCCTGTAGTCTTCAAGGATACATTTGTACTCTTTGTAAAAATAATTAGTTTAATATATTTTAATGCAATTATATATTTTTATATAACTTCAAAGGTTCTAATTTTTAAAAAATTAAATAACCTTCCCTCGTTCAAGAAAAATGTTACTTTAAAATGTCAATCAATGAACTGAGTCACTTGATCATATCCCGTATTTCAATTAAACATTGAAATTGCACATTGGTTTGGACATAGCGATTAATAAAAAACCTGTCATGTGGGCTCATGTGGTTGAATTCAGGGAGTTAACACATTTTCGCGATAGGTGGCACGAGTGTATTGCTAACAACTTTCCGCAACTCTACTGGACGACCATCTACTGGGATTACCGCAAACTACTAACATAACAGAAGCACAGCTGTGGGCGCATACTGGTGTCTGAATGTGTAACCTCGAAGCATTGTCTGCTACTACGACAGTCCACCAAACAGTTCAAATAATAATACTTCATTGAATTTTAAACGAAAAATAATGTAAAAATGTAAAGCATAATGATCACATGTCTGAAGATCCATAAACCTGAAATCGCTAATCAAGCACCTCATAAATATTCTGAAGCTGTAAGACAATGCGTAATTTCAATACTTCGTCAATGTCATTCACATCATGGAAGTAGCCAAGTCGCCAATTTACACAAAGTACAATATTTAGAAAAAAATAAATATGTAATCAACTAACCTTATAACAATATTTATATGTCGCTTAAAATGACAGCAAGGTTATTAACTAGAAAAATGTCACGTTCAGAAATCTATTTGAGAATTTTTTTTCTCCATCATACATTCCAATAGAAGAATCTAGATTTTTTTTTCCTGAGGTTATTATTTATCTCTGGTACTCCTTAGGATTCCTGGGGTAATCTACTATTACTGTTATTACGCTATTCTTCTTGTACTGATTTAACTTACCACTATAGTGAACAGTGTGTACAAAGCATACAAATTCAAAAGCGTTAGGCCTAATGTTGTGTACAAAATGTGACATTGACCAGGAAAGAGAAAATTAATTATGTTGTAATAGATAGTGGAAACTAAAGCTAGGACTGCATGTTGTTTCCAAAAGACGTGAAAATGTGAAACTATAAGAATTAGTAGAAAATTATAACATACATACAAGACGATAATCAGATAAATTAATACAAAATACATACATGGCAGTAAAACAATGAAATTTTAAAATAGAAGGGACATTGTGGTATAAATGGTATCTTAAAATTTTAATCATTATTAAAGGACCAGAAGGGTAATTGAAATTGGTGGCGACAGGGAATGATTTCACTCGCCTAAAACAGTGGTTCGAGTCAAGGGCGGATCCAGAGAGACATTTTGGGGGAGGAACCAAAGTAGAGAGGGAAGTTTTTACTCATAAAAATTAATTATTCCCAGTATACAGTTGAAATAAAAATGAACACTTCGGCATTTTATTACAAATGTATTTCAAAATAATGAATGTCATTGCTTTAATTTAAGTATTTGGGTTATGTTGTCATTACAAAATTTATTAGAAGGCTGACCATTTGAATAATCTGTGCTTAATGTTACAAATTTTGGAGGAGGAAATTTCCCCCATTTCCTCCCCCGTGGATCCGCCCCTGGCGAGTTCAATTCCCCAGTGACTCGAATCCGATTCCCTTTCGGGATGAGGTGGAGTTTGGTAGGGTTTTTCCTCACCTGTGAGAAGAATGTCGGGTAACTTTAGGTCCCTGTGGTCCCCGAATATCATCCAACCATAATTATCATCTTCATCTCATTCGCGCCTTGTTGGGAATAAGTATGAGTCGACTGGTGTGTCTCATCCTATGTGTCGTGTTGTTTCTGAGGTGGCCCCGGCATTAGGCTGATCACCTAGCCGGAGAGGTCCTCCATGTCCGTGTCTAGGCAAAAAAGTTTGTCTATGATCCAAAAGTATCTCTCCCGACAGGTCGCGGTCCTGTAATTCCTGGGCCGCATTAATTTCCCTACCTCTCTCCCTACAACGAAATTGTCTCAGTGGCTTCTAAATTGTACATGTTTCTACAGTACACCACAGTTGGTTAAATTATAAAATTATTACTTTTGTTTACGTCCTCAGGTTTTTTAAGATAGGCCTGAAAGCATACTGTTTACTGTTAGGCCTATGTAGACTGCCTGAAATGTAACGTGTTTTGCTTTTTCGGTAGGTGACCACGTTGGCGCCAACTTTTGAAGAAAAAAACATTGAATGGGCTCAACAGATTTTAACATTTCCATACTACTGCCCGTTATTTGGTTCATGAAATGGACTTATAGCCTAATGGTATTGATATGACTACGGATAAATATAGAACTGTACAAGTAACGACTTCATTGTTTGCTATAACTAATAACAATCACATTTTGCAATTCAGGAAGTACTGTGTTCGATCCTGAAATTCGAAGTCTTGTTTTTAACAAAAATACACTGCTTATGTTTAGAAACTTGTCTTGTATGTGTCTGTGAACAGCCTAGCTCGAGTATGAAAAATCGTATAAAAACACAGTATTTTATTTGGGTTAAGTATCTTTTGGGGATATGACACGAAGAATGTCGACGATTTTCTCTTATTTTTAATGTTACTTTACATTATGGAAATATATTTTTTTGCCATTTTATCGAAAACGTCTCTAACGATTTTGTTTAAATTTTGAACATGACTTACTAAAAGCCAGAATTGTTATTTGAAACATTTTTTTTTTAATATTATCTGTTGTTAAGGTATGAATAAAATATTGAATTGAATTGTAGAAACCCAGTCTTGCCTGCTTTGCATTATGTTGAAACAATTGAATACGCATTGCTTGCAATCGGCCTCTTATTCTATATCAGAATGTGAAGTGAGAAAGGTGCATTGCCCATGTTTAGTGTAAAGAAAGTTACATGAGTGCATTACATAAAATTCTATTTGGGTTGAGTATCCCTCGGGGATGCGATGTATCTACTTTCTCTTAATCTTTACAACGAATTTACATGAAGAGAATGTAATTTTTCCGATTTTCTAAAAACAACTTTTTGTTTAAATTTCTTACCTAAATAAGTTATAATAATATACATAATTTATTGTAGGTTTAATATGTATTACAATATATTAAACTAATTCTCCAAACTTTTATTTGGGTAGAGGAAGTTATGTATTTCATATTAGATTTTTTGTTTTGTTTACATAACTACTAAAACAAAGTAATGTAGCATGGAGTGTCGCAAGATGTGTCTCTCCTGACAGTAGTTCTCTCAAAAAATTCGTCACAAGCATCATATCACAATTAGCCTCTTCTCTCTTCTCACACCATCTTTTTCGTGGACGAGCCGAACTCCTTCTTCCTTTTGAACCTTGCTGATTTAACCAAATTTCTTAATTGAATATTTTTGCATGTTCGTTCAACTCTGACTTTTTGTCTTGTCCCCCACACTCTTGTCTTATATCACAATTCCTTACTTAATATCCTTCCAGTGATTTTTCTTCATCGCAAGCATCGTCTAAATTCTAAACCTAACTTTTCCGCGCTCTCCTTATGTATATTTAGAACAGCAATGTGAATAAGTTCTTTCTGAACGGAAAAATGTATTTAGACGTTTGAAAGCGTAAAAAGATTTTTCAACTGTGGCTGTGGAAACTGCATTGGGAAACGCAAACATTTAATTAATTGAGGAACGTCTTCAAATAATCGTGAGTGAATCGTTCAACAACAGCCTGATTTTCGCTTTACAAAGGTTCAACAAAAACACATGATGTTTAGTAATAGCAATAAATAATTATGATAATACGACAAATGGATTTGAGCCCACTGGCCCATATAGTTGGCGGCACTATTCGTAATAGGCCTATTATGTCCTTCCTCGAGGTGTTTCTCGCGTAATGCAATTTTTTTTACCTGTACGTAAGATACAACTGAACGAACTATCGCCAATGAGAAGAACGGACTCATTTACTTGGATTGATTTATTTTTATATTCTTCTAAAACACTAACTTAGATTGTAGTATTGAACTATTCGTCTCTGACTTCAACTTCGGTTACAACAAAGTCCTACAAAGTTTCAACGAAATCTATAACTTGTCTAGTTAAGTGTGAGACAAAATGATTGAAATTGGAAACCACGAGGGATCAACGCCATTCTTGTCATAGTGTTTGAATAATTTACTACTAGAGGCAATAGCTATTGTCTATAGAGTCTTTATCGATCGATTTAAATGATCTTGTTTCAATTAGACCGTGGAAATTGCGGACAGTGAGTGTTCTAGTGTGTAAAGCTGTCTTCTGTTTATACTGTATGTGAAATATTCAGTAGTGGCAGTGGTAAAACTATAAGTTTTGTGTTTTCTTGTGTTTTCTTATTTCACTCGTTGTGACTAGTTCGCCGGAATGTCTTCTCTTGTGGTGATTACGTCTTGGCAACACCGACCTAGTTCGTTATCGTGAGTAGTACACACATTCTCATTTAGTTCTGTGTTCTGCAGCGTACTGTAAAGAATTTTCTGTTATACATAACAAGCATGCATAGGCGTACCGAGGGGGGGGGGTTTGGGGGTTTGAACCCCCCCCCCCATTGATTAGAAAAAGGAAAATTGTATGATTTTTTTAAGTCTGCCCATAATTTACTTAATAAAAGTCTAAAACGTGGGAAGCTTAAAACTCGTTATTTTGCGTCTTACTTTTTAAAATTTTCCGAGGGAGGACCCCCGGAAGCTTAAAATTTGTTATTTTGCGTCTTGATTTTTAAAATTTTCCGGGGGAGGATCCCCGGAAGTTTAAAACTCGTTATTTTGCATCGTAATTTTTTAAATTTTTCGGGGGAGACCCCCGAACCCCCCCCCTCTCTCTGGGGGGTATTCCATACCCCCCAGACCCCGCGAATGTTGTAACCCCCCCCCATGTGGTCGGCCTGGTTACGCCTATGCTAGCATGTGCCCGCGGCTTCGCCCGCGATAATTATTTAAAAAATTAAAAATTAAGAGCATAATAGTTAAATCATTATATTTATTAACATCTAAATCACGTGGACTACATACCACGATTAGATAGCGTCGCCTGGTAAAAGCGACCTCAGATTCGAGTTCCCTGGCCCAGAAAACCCCTGCATAGTGAGTTTCGTCCAAATCGAACAATGTTTGATCATATTTAGGCCTAATTGATTATCCCTCTTCCGTGTAGGTTGAAAATGTCATATGTCTACGGGACTTGACATTCTAAACAAATAATCGTCCAGGATGGACTTACAAAATCAAGCGATGGCCCGTATTAATTATTTCAAAAATTAAAAACTAAGAGCATAATAGTTAAATCATTATATTTATTAACACCTAAATCACGTGAATTACATACCACGATTAGATAGCGTCGCCTGGTACTGTAAAAGCGATCTCAGATTCGAGTTCCTTCGCCCAGAAAACCCCTCTATAGTGAGTTTCGTTCAAATCGAACATTGCTTGACCATATTTAGGCCTATGTTGATTATCCCTCTTCCGTATAGGTTGAAAATTTCATATGTCTGCGGGCCTTGATATTCTAAACAAATGAATCGTCTTGGATGGACTTACAAAATCAAGCGATGGCCCGTAATAATTATTTCAAAAATTAAAAACTAAGAGCATAATAGTTAAATCATTATATTTATTAGACCTAACACCTAAATCACGTGGACTACATACCACGATTAGATAGCGTCGCCTGGTAAAAGCGACCTCAGATTCGAGGTCCTTGGCCCAGAAAACCCCTGTATAGTGAGTTTCGTCCAAATCGAACAACGTTTGACCATATTTAGGCCTATATTGATTATCCCACTTATAATAATAATAATAATAATCCTCTTGGGGATTAGGTTGAAAATTTCATATGTATGCGTGCCTTGACATTAAAAACAAATGAATCGACCAGCGTGAGCTACAACATTCAAGCGATCGCGAAAGTGTCATTTCCAAGGTATGACAAAAATAGCCAAAGCCAACTGTAATTGATTTGACATTGAAATATATTACTGAAAACTGTTGCTTCGAAAACGCAAAAATGCATGTTTTCTGCCCGTTTTTCACTCATAACTCGCGAAGGAAAGCTAAAATTAAAATTCCGGCTTCGAGGTGCACTGTCCGACCGTTTAGTCCATCTATGTTTAAAATTTCAGATCTCTACGTTCAGTAGATTTCGCTGGGCATCGCGGTCAGACAGACTGACAGACAGACACTTCCTTTTATTAATATAGGCTCCACTCTGTATTGAAATTAGGAATAAATTTTTGGGGAGCAGAGAAACACTAGGCTACAGATAGCGAAGATAAGTTTATAAGGTAGACCGGATGTCTATGTTGCCAAGTTCGCTAGTAATGAATACGAATACATTAGCCGTGAAAGTCTGTCCGCAAACATATGACTGAAGTAAAGTATAGCCAGTGACATCTATTTTATATTATCCGATGTTCGGTGCCCGGAAGCATTTTGATTGGCTCTCGAGGACATAGGTTAACCTTCAGTATTACAGAAGGCTGTAGTTACTGTTATGACTCGAAATAATCTCCATCTGTCAGTAGCCTACATCTTTATCTTTCCTGAAAAAAAAAAATCTTTACAAGTTATAATAGAAGTTTGGCCAACATTAGTGAAATTAAAGTATTATATTATTAAAGAGAAATCAGACTGTAAAGAAGGTTTTGATATTATTGCTAATCTGGCAGTCCATTTTAATGCAAGTAATGTACTAAATTATTTGTAATTCCTAGGGAGAACTATTGTACAGTTTGATGTTACCGTTACAGAACTGTTTTTGGTTATATTTTGTCATGCTGCCACAATACCTGGACTCTAGGCAGAGAAAGAGTTTTCCTATTTCCGATAATTGTTTACAAAAGTGTTTTCGTTATCAGATTTTGTGAAAATCTGTACTTATTAAATGCATGCTTGAGTAATTTTTCTCTACCGATATTCAACTAGAAGTATGAGATTTATGTAATTTTTCCCATTTCGATATACCATTTCGATATAAGTTACATTTCCTTCTGGTTTATTGTCCCTTGCTGTTTTAACAATCTTTCTTAATTCATTCCTTCGTTTGTTCCACTCTGGTTTTTTTTCTTCTTTTTAACCAGTACCAATGCCTTGTACTTCACACTCTTGACTTATATCACATTTCCTTGCCTTGCCCATTAATGTCCTTCCTGTGATATCAAAAGTATCATCTAGTTTCTCTTATCTGACTTTCCGGCGTTCTCCTTATATAAAAATCTACTTAGAAAAACAATGTGTTTAAGTTCTTTCTGAACTAAAAATGTCTTTGGTCTTTTAAAAGCGTAAAAAGATCTCGTATTTCGGCAGTGGCTGTGAAAACTTCGCTCAAAGTCGTAAAAGATGAATGAACTGAGGAACGATTTCAAACGATCGTGATTAAATTGGAACAATAGGAGATCGTACTATGTAACTTATATGAACTGTAGCCTGTTTTTTGTTGTACAGCGACCCAATAAAGAAACAGGAGTTTCACTGATACATTAAATAATTATTTTAATAGTACACGGAAAATTATTGGTTGAGAATGAGCCCCACGGGTCTATTTAAGTTAGCCCCACTGGTTGGCTATAATATGGGCTCATCGTGCAGTGGATTTACTGTAGCCTATTTTGGTGTGAAGTGCAAATTATATGGTGGCTTTTATTATGTAAAAGCTTTCCGAAGTGACAAAATCGTATTATTATTATTATTATTATTATTATTATTATTATTATTATTATTATTATTATTATTATTATTATTATTATTATTATCATCATCATCAACTTTATCTTCATCTTCATCTTATCGTCTATAAGCCTATATCCTTGTTTGTACTAGTTCACACGGAGCGTTATCGCAGAAATCTTGATTTACCAGAATTTGTTCACGTTTGTTTACTTTTTTTTCCCTCCTCTTTCATATCTGGTCGACTTGGGTGGAACAGTCAGGTATTGGCTCATCTTTTCCCAAGTTCGCAAAATCGATCTCGGTCTCATCATTACGGTTTTTTTTATGTATGTCTACATCTTCCGTATTCTCAATCCTGCCATAGATTCTCAGAAATGTTATTCTCCTTCATGTCATCTAGTATCCTAATAAACCATGTCTTCTTTGGTCTGCCCCTCTTCTTTCTCCCCAGAGGAGTCCATCTGAAGATCTTCTTTGGTAATCTTCCCCCCCCCATCCTTCTCACATGACCACACGAGTTGCTTTTCTTTAATTTCATCTATTATAGTGTGTTGTACTTCCTTCTGTTCCCGAATTTCTTCATTTCTAATTCTTTCCATCCTAGAAGTTCTATTTGCTCTTCTCCAAAAATCCATTTCAGTTGCTAATAATTTTCTATCCTCTCTCTTTTAAATTGGCTAAATTTCTGAACTGTATTGTACTATTTTCTTAAGTATATAATAGGCCTATACTGTTTTCCCTTATCGTGTTATGTCAGTCACACAATACACCATTTAAGAGGGATATCGCTTTCCTGCCCTGAGTGTTTTTATTCTGAATTTCTTTCTCCATTCCACCATCTTAATGAATCGTAATGCCTGAACATTTGTAGTTCTCTGTGTTTTGAATAATCATTTTATTATTTATTCATTTATTTTTCAGGATTACAGACACGAAAAAACTTCCTGCGTGAGAAAATTCCAGCCTTAATTAGCAATACACATCCGTTGTTAAATAGCCATAAAAAACAAACATTTTTATTTCCTCTGCCCGTACCATAGGTCCAATAGGTAGAGGTAGTATTGTTTTCGACCCCCAAATTCGAAGTTGAGTGGATGTCTGTGAACAGGGTAGCTACAAAACGGAAAAAAGTATGAAAACAAAATTTCGTATTTCGTTGAGGTACCTTCTGAAGATATAAAATTCTCGTTTTTCGCGATTTTCTCGAAAACGCCTATAACGATTTTCTTTAAATTTTGCGCAAGGATTGCTTATATTAAGAGCTAAAACTTTTATTTGAAACATTTTTTCGAACAAATTCTCTGAAGGATAGTTATAAGCCACCCACTGCGAATACGCTCTCTTATCAATACGGCCTCTTGGAACGGAAAACCGTACGAAAACAAAATTTTGTAGTTGGGTTAGGTACCTTTTGAGGCTGTGACACGAAGATTGGCGACAACCTCTTAAATTTAAGGGAACTACATATGAAGAATTTTTTTTGCGATTTTCTCAAAAACATGTAAATAACTTTTATTTGAAACTTTTTTCAAAAAAAATCTCTGAAGGGTGGTTGTAAGAAACCTATTGTTTGTAGAAACTGTCTTGCCTGGTGAACAACTCAATACGCGGACATTCACGGCCTCTTATTTTATATAAGCACGTGAAGTGAGAAAGATGTATTGTTTTCCATGCTTAGAGTACAAAAATATTTGAGAGGAATATTCGATAAATTTCGGAAATTATTCTTAACGGTGGAAAGTTCAATAAACGTTTGCAGTCACTTGTTTTATCTTTTTTTGTTTGTCCATAGCCTGTGGTTTTAGTCGCAACATTCAAAGAAGGGGCTATAAGGTATGTATAGCATAATTAGCATAAAATTGTGTCTTGCGATTCTGTACAAGGATATGTGAATACTGCTAACTTATATTTGGGCAGAGGAAGTTATGTGACTTTCACATCAGATTTTTCATATAGTTGTATTAGCTTTTGATTAAATAGTAATAAACTGTAGCAATAAAACGAAGGGACATAAGAGAAGGTACATAAAAGAGATACAAGACGGAGAATGAAATCTCGAATAAAAACAGGGCGAAAGATAAGATTAAGTCGCCCCTTACGCTCCGAACAATGCGTTGCTATTCGCTTGTTATCTCGGCACTCTCGATCGTTCCTTCTCTCCAAACTCCCGATCGTACCAAATACAAGCTACCAACCCTTAACCAAAATGACAAACCCTCTAGCTTACTCGGCAATCCCGACCAGACCACAATCACCTCTTCACATAGTCTAAATAATGCATAACACTATCCACTTAGTTAAGTGCGCGAGCGGAGGCGGCAGCCGAAGCGAAGCGCCCTTGCATTTTCGAATAATGTACGATACACTGTTTGTAGGTTTCGAAAATGTGGCATATTATATCTTCCAGACGTTAGTAAGCCTGTCAACTTTTGTTCAACTTTTGTTTACCGGTATGACGTCACACTACCAACGTCCAATCACGAGTTTCTACGTAATATGAGGACAGAAGAAGTGGTATAAAAGAAAGTGCATCGTGTGGGAGTGGTGGGTGGGAACATTTATCCAAGGTGCGACTTAAATTTATTTTTTCCCAAAAACAGTGAATAAAATATATTTCTAAAGGCAAGGCAAGGCAAGGCATTAATTTTCGAGGGAGATATCCCTTTTATTCCAAGGGTTTGAGCCCCAATTTGGGCTCTTGTCCCTACATTTATAATATTTGGTATAGTTTGCGTTTTGTATATCGTACATTCCATATGCTTGGTATCCTGATACTAACGTTAATGTATTAAGATTGCGTTTTACATAGTCCTATTTGCAGACTATTTACTAGAGATGGGGAATATTTCTTGTAACTGTTACTTTGTAACTGTTACATGTATGTAACGGTAACGACCTGTTACAAAAAATCAAAAGTAACGGTTACCAAAGCTCCTCCTAGGATATCTTATTTTCGTCTCAACCAAAGGCGGAACCAGAAAATACTGAAAGGAGGGACCGACACAGACGAAAGTTTGCTATTATTTGGAAATCCAAAAAATGGGGGTCCTCCCCCGGGATTTTTTATTAAAAAACGAGGGAAAAACAGGTCGTCCCTTTAGCTCTTCCCACTCGAGACATCTAGATGTGAATGGTGGAACTACTAGCAGTATTGGAAATTCTGACTCCCCCCCCCCTTTCACCACTTCTTTACCCTTTCCTACTATTCAATCCGTTTTCTCCTTTACCCTACCTATCTATTCCTATCCTTTAAATGTTCGACCCAAGGAGATCCGAACACGGGACCGCTAGCATATTAGCCCTTCATCTTACCCACTACGCCATCGAGCAATCATTACAATGAGAATCGAAAATTCATCTATTTAAGTTTAGACATCTGCATGAAATGGCGGAGATTGATCATTTCCTATTAGGCTAATTGCATTTGTGTGAAGTGAAATAAAATCCCTTTAGGAAGGCCTACAGGCTGAGGTAGATTTCGAAGTGCTTTTGGTTTAATTTATTGTCTCTTCTTCTTTAGCCATGGCATGATAAACCCGCAATAATAACTGCAAAAAAAGAGGAAAGAGCACTTTTTTAAAACATTCAAAATCTCGCCTTATATGAGAGCTATCGAGAAACTAGGTATTGATTCGTAGAGTACTCATCAAGAGCTTTTCAACGATACCCCACAAGACGTGGTTTCAAAAATTTCGAATTTCCATCCCCCACCCCTACTCGTACCCCTAAAACCCCCGAATCGTTACTGTCACTGTGAACTCCATAGGGAGTACTCTCATTTATTCCAACAAAGTTTCTCTCTATACTTCATAGGGGCCGAGATATAATTTTTTCAAAATTTCAACCCCCTCCCACGACCCCCCCCCCACTTGGGCCAATTTTGCTCATTAACTATTGGGCCTAGAAATAACATAATAAAATTTGGTTCAAATATCTTCAAAATTACGGCCGCTAGCGTGTAAAGATATATAAATATATAAGAATACTGTATAGTTTCTCCAAATTTCTCAGCAGATCTCCTTTTTCTCAGGGTTTTTTTAATACTTTTATTTTTTGTTTTGATTTTTATTTTATTTATTTACTTATTATTATTGTTATTATTAGTTGCGTTGAGAAATTTGTCGGTGTCGAGCGAATGTAACTGGTCTGGAACAAAGTAACGTGTCGAGAGTTACACCCGTTACATTATTTTCACCTGCTCCAGTTACACGGACCCGTTACTGTTATTTCCACCTGCTCCAGTTACACGGACCCGTTACTGTTATTTCCACCTGCTCCAGTTATTCTGACCTGTTACTGTTACTCTCGCCTGCTCCAGTTACTCGGACCCGTTACTGTTATTTCCACCTGCTCCAGTTACTCGGACCTGTTACTGTTATTTCCACCTGCTCCAGTTACTCTGACCTGTTACAGTTAATTCTAATATTTCTGTTACAAGTGTTTTATCCGTGACTTTCGCCTTTCGTTACATCTGTTACTTCCAATATTTGAAAAACAAAAATAATTTAAAAAATAAAAATAATTAAAAATTAAAAAAATAATAAAAAACAAAAAATAAAAATAAAAAATAAAAAAATAAAAAATAAGAATAAAAAATAACAAAAAATAAAAATAATAAAATAAATAAATTTAAAAAAAGTTATTTTCTTAATTATTAATGGACGTAAAGAGTTCATGCATAGAATTCATGCTGTCTAATCTCATATATATTTCTTGCTTTACATACCACTTAAAAAATTTATCAAAATACGATATTGCCTTTACTGGATAATTTAAACTTAGAATGTGGGTATATAGCATGAAATATGAATTCAATAACTGTAGTAAGTTATTCGAAATAATATTGATAATTTTACTACTAATAATAAAATCCCTATAGTATAAAGCCACACGGCTGACTGACTGACTCACTGACTCACTGACATTAATGTTTGCCCACTTCCAGATGAGCTAGAAACTTGAAATTTGGTACACATATAGCTTTTAGGCTGTAAACCACAGGAAAATTCCAAAAAAGTTTTTTTTTAATTTTTAGCCCTAAAACCCCCGAGTAAGGGCTCGCTCACTTCCAGGTGAGCTAGAAACTTTAAATTTGGTACACATATAGCTTTTTGGCTCTAAACCACAGGAAAATTTCAAAAAGTAATTTTTTTAATTTTTAGCCCTAAAAACCTCCGAAAAAGGGATCACTCACTTCGAGATGAGCTAGAAACTTGAAATTTGGTACACATATAGTTATTAGGCTGTAAACCACAGGAAAATTCCAAAAAGTGTTTTTTTTTATTTTTGGCTCTAAAAACTCCCGAAAAAGGGCTCGCTCACTGACATTATTGTTTGCTCACTTCCAGAAGAGCTAGAAACTTGAAATTTGGTACACATGTAGCTTTTAGGCTGTAAACCATAGGAAAATTCCAAAAAAGTAATTTTTAAAAATGTTTAGCCCTATAACCCCCGAAAAAGGGCTCGCTCACTGACATTACTGTTTGCCCACTTTCAGATGAGCTAGAAACTTTAAATTTGGTACACATATAGCTTTTAGGCTGTAAACCATAGGAAAATTCCAAAAAAAGTATTTTTTTTTAATTTTTAGCACTATAACCCCCGAAAAAGGGCTCGCTCACTGACATTATAGCTAGAAACTTTAAATTTGGTACACATATAACTTTTAGGCTGTAAACCACAGGAAAATTCCAAAAAGTAGTTTTTATATTTTTAGCCCTAAAAACCCCCGAAAAAAGGGCTCGCTCACTGACATGAATGCTTGCCCACTTCCAGATGAGCTAGAAACTAGAAATTTGGTATACTTATATCTTTTAGGCTGTAAACCACAGGAAAATTCCAAAAAGTTTATTTTCATGACGATAATCGATGTTTTTTACATCGATGGAAAACAACTGATGTATTTGCTACATCGATGTTTCTCCCCGACATGGATGTTTTTGTAACAAAAAGAAGATTAATAGGCTACCTTGGTTCTACGATATAATTTTATTTACATGAGCTTAATTTCACAAAACATTGATTTTTTACATCGATTGTTTTCATGGAAATACTTCTGTTTATTTATGAATTTTGCCTAATTTTCTGATACCATGGCCTTTTTTAAATATACATCGATGTTTTTTGTCTAAATACATCGATGTTTTCAGGCCGATATTATCGTCATATCGATGGTTATCTCCGATTTTAACCTCGATATTTTAACTATCGATTATCATCCCTAATTGAAAGCTAAATTTTACAACTGTTTTTTATTTCGGGGGGTCCCTCCCTAGAGCCCCAGCCTTGGCTACGTCCATAACCGTTATTGGGGGGGGGAGACAGGGGCGTATTCAGGGGGGGGCTGAGGGGGCTGCAGCCCCCCCCGAAACGTTAAGGGTATATATACGTGAACAACCACAAAAAGATAAAAAAAATACAGGTTCTAAAATATTAAAATTTTACAAGAAAATGAACTCAGAAGTGGACAAAAATTTCAGGATCCTATACCAAGGCTTACTAGAACATAACTAGCAGATAAAAGTATAAAAAATTGACCAAGTTTATTTTAAATTACACGTTTTATAGGAGCAGGGAAAAAATTAATTCAGATGCACTTATCACTTCCTTATAGGCATAACATTTTTCTGGTTTCTCTGACGCCTTTTATTTTTTTAATGCATATAATGAACATATTTTTCTACAAAGTAGACTACGTTTATACAGCTAAAGTTATTATTTGTAATGCAATTAATTTTTATATATAAAATTTCTTTAAATTTGATCAATATTTCATGACACATTTTCTTTAATTTTATACCTATGGGCATCATTGTAGTCTACTTTATGCACATATGCATGTAAAATTAGTGTAAAAAATTTCAGTCTTCTATCTCTAATGGTTGTGGAACTACATAGGCGTACCTAGGGGGGGTTTTGGGGGTTTGAATCCCCCCCATTGATTAAAAAAAAAAGGAAAATTGTATAATTTTTTTTTTAAGTCTGCCCATAAATTACTTAATACAAGTATAAAGAGTGATAAGCTTAAAACTCGTTATTTTGCGTCTTAATTTTTAAAATTTTCCGGGGAAGGGCCCCCGGACCCCCCTCTCCCTGGGGGGTGTTCCATACCCCTAGATGTTATAACCCCCCCCATATGGTCGGCCTGGTTACGCCTATGTGGAGCTACCTAACAATATGTGTGTAAAATAAGAGTTACCGGGAAATTCAATTTTAAGTTAATAGTGAATTTCTCATTTGACCTTTCTAAGGGCGTGGCTCAGAGCATGTAAGCATATTTAAGTGTCCATTTAAATGCCACAAATAATTTCTAAACCTATATAAACCTATATCAATGGATGCAGAAAATTCAGCACAATTTTTAGTGCTACAAAAAAACATAAATTTCAAAATAATTCACGTACATATACCTTTAAGTCATGCTAATATGTTGCACATACGGGAACTTTAATATCTCAGAAATTAGATAGTTCAATTGCACATTTTGACTTATAAAAGATGAAATGCGTTATTCTAACGTGTTCAGTATAATTGTGTGTGATAATTAGGGCTCAGAGGTTGATGGTATGTCATCTCTTTTCTGAGACATCACAGACAATGCAGGATGTAGTATAAGTTCGTCTTCTGTCAAAACGAACAATAATACCTTACTCATATTTTGCATTTTATTTTCTACCAGTCATTTTTAGGACATTTTCATTTGTTCATTACATTTTTTTCCTATTTTGTCTTCATAATGAACTTTTCCACCATTGTACACAAAGCAATCTCGTAATTCATTAATATAGTAAACATAATATTAAAGTAGTCAAAGAACATACTTAAAATATTGTCCATTGTTTATTATTATATTGATATGCTACTGTACATTCCCTTTTTTTGAGATATTTTTAGAAATATTGTCATATTTTAAATTTTTCATGTCATATTTTCATAAATTTAGGGTAATTTATAGGTAATTTTTAGGCGTTTTTAGATCATCAACTTCTGAACCCTAGTGACAGTAAAGTTAGGATTATCACAGCCCCTCCCGAAAATAAATCTTGGATACGCCCCTGGGGGGAGATAAAGGGCATTCCCCTACAAGTGGGAAGTGATCTGGCGATTAACTACGTAATATACAAGAAAAGTAACAGGTAACGGTTATAAATAACAGTTACTTTCGTGTAACTGTAACAGTAACGTAACTGTTCCAAAAAAAGTAACAGTTTCCCATCTCTACTATTTACATGTTGTTGACATTCAAGGACAAGCCAATAAACCATAGTATTAAGACTGTAAATAAGTGTAGTTCTAGTATTAAGACTGTAAATACATGTAGTTATACCAAAAATGTAAATAGTCTGCAAATAGGACTGCTCTATAGTATTAGAGCTTTATATCCAAGACTACTGGGACTAAAAATACCAAAATAGCCTATATTTCTAAACTGAATTTATGTATTTGTATAAGGAACCTTGACGTAAGATCATCAGTGAGTTATAAGTTTAAAATAAATTAAGAAAATTTTAGCAGAATGGCTGGTTTCCATAAATTACAATCCTGATTTATGGATAAAAATTCATCACATTTAGTATAAAGCACTATTCCATTGATCTTATGCCTCTGCTTTTATATAATTTTTAAGGTGACGAATTTATACGTCAGTAGCCGTGAAAAAGTTAACTACAACTGCTTATTTCTAGTTGCTGAGCTGTAAGACGTGACTTAACACCAATCTAGCCACCACAAGTCTTTCTCTTTCCATCTTTCTGTATCCCCCTCTCTCTTTCTCTCTTCTCCACATCTTCGTCATCTCCTACTCTCTCTCTCCTTTGCCAGTATACCTTTTATCTCCGTTAAAACACAACCATCTGTTTAGGAGGCAAGCAGGATCTCTTAAGTCAAATTCGCCTGCTACACCTGACGATATTGTAGGTTAGTACAGGAAAATTGCTGGTGTACGTATTATGGTTCTGAGCGAAGCAGGATGGCCAACTGTCCTTCTTGCATTAAGATAAGTAGTGGCAGGTAGATTCTGTTTTAGTGGCAGTTAGGTTAGGTTAGGTTGGGTTAGGTGAGGTTGGGTTAGGTTAGGTTATGAACTGTGGTATTATTTTTGTAGGGCATACTGAATTCACGCGTTTCGAAAATGTGCCATATTATATCTCCCGCGAGTGTTGGTCAACCTGTTGACCCACATAACATGGCCGTCAGTTATATGTTTTTATCATGAATTGTATATTTAAGGTAAGAGAATTCCAGGATGTATTCTTATATATGAACAATCTTGGGCCTAATTATAATCCTTGCACCTAGGGACATATTTTTAACGTTATTTCGTTTAGTAAAAATTAAATAGAGCAGATAGGGCTGGTCCCTAAAAGACACAATTACTGATATATCGGCTAAAATTAATTGTATATAATATATTTAAAATAAGCCTTTACTAGTAGCGAAGCTCTTAAGAGGCATTTGAGGCTTAGACAACACCCAAATGGGTCAATTCAGTTATTAAAATTCTAGAGTGATAGGGAAAAAGCGAATAAGTCAAAATTTCAAAGTTTCAGGAATGTCAAAAAACAATTTATTTCCACAGCATTTTAAAAATATTTAGATCAGTCCACCCATATATTTTTACACATTATCTTATAGCCTACTCTGTAAAAATATCTGGGTGAACGGATCTAAATATTGTAAAAATGCAGTGAAAATAAATTGTTATTTGTCTCTCCTAAGACTTTGGAATTTTGACTTATTAGCTTTTTCCCTATCACTCTAGAATTAGTGCCCCAGAAATAAAAACTTGCTAAAAGGATGTAGGCCTAGTAGTTAACTAAGTTTTTCTTCACTCTCTTTTCTTTGTTCATTGCTGAACTCTAAATCAATCAATCTAAATTCCTTTACTGTATGTGCCGTACGCCATAGCGTAGCGGTTGAGGCGCTGCGCTGTGCAAACCGGAAGGTCGCGGGTTCGATCCCCGATGAGGTCATTAGAATGTTTCAATTGGCCTAATCCTTTTGGTGGCACTATGGCCCTGAGGTCGACTCAGCCTCTAACATAAATGAGTACCAATCCTGGGGGTAAAGGCGGCCGGTGTGTAAGACTGACAACCTTACCACCATATACGTTTTAGATAGGCCCTAATTATATTTGAAAGCATATTTCTGATCACATTACCTCATCAATGGAAATTCTATCTTGGGCTAGGATAAATGGATGACATTTGAAGGTTTCCTTACCATTTTGTAGGGTATTATGGAGGTTCTCGCTGATTTTCTGGGGTAGGAAGTTCTGGAACGGTATGCACTCAGCTTCGTGAAACAAACTGAGGAGCTACTTGATTGAGAATTAGCGACTCCGATCACGGAAACCATCATTAAGGGATGTAGGTGTTCTCATGTTGACTATATGCTCTTAATCCTGCCATCTGTCTTTGGCGGATGAGGCAGCGGTCGGATGGTAGCCCTAGTCCATCCAGGGATGTAGAGCCACGGAGTTTTGTATGGTTTAGATAACAATGGAGATTCTCATCTACTCCATTCCTGCTTATTTCTGCTCCATTCCTGACAGGTTTCCTTCATAGTACAATCTAGATCTCTGTACACGGTGAAGCACAACTCTTTAGGTAACTTATACAGTAGATGGGTCAGATTCCCTGTTAAGCACGAAAATCAAAGGCAGGCCTGCAGAGTGCCATACATTACCAGTGTCTTGAGCTATACGCTTGGTAATGTCTGATTTACAGTATTTTTCAAATGAGAAGCGTTTTCCTTCACCGCCAACCACGTGTACGAGCTAAAGAAGTACCGCTAGCAGGAAGGGTCTTCCTTCCGTCTCGCCGTCTCTGATTGGACCGCGTATCTAAGCAGGAGAAGAACAAACCGCTTGTCATTTGCAAAACACTGTAGAACTTGTTTTGTGGGTGTTGAACTTGTTTTACGAGGATTAGAATTTTTTCGCAACCATTCAGAACGCATAACGACACTCGTGGAGTCTGATTAGTAGGCCTATACTAATCATTAATCAGTCATTCGCTGTTTACTTCCTTACCAATCTGCTTCCTTGCACACACTCCTTAAGGGTCAGACAAAGATTGACTTTCTAAAAGGTTCTTATGCTTAACGGACTAACCTTTCAAAGTTTTTTTTGCTGGTTAGAAATTTAAAATTCTAACTTTTTGGAGTCCTTCCATCGGTCACAGGCTAAAATATGTTCGCCAAATTTTAAGTTTCTGGCCCATCTTGAAGTGCGCAAACAATTACGTCAGTGAGTGAATTAGGTATTTTGGCTTTACAGTGTAGTGATTCTATGAATTGCTGGAAGTAGTGTAGGCTATAGCTACTTAAAAAAATATATTATTTTAACTATTAAAAGCCTTTATTCTGGATGGCATCTTGTACTGTCTTGTCACACTAAACAACTGACTAATGTTTTATATTATATTCATATAATATATTACTGGGAGTAATGCGCATGGTTAGTAATGTAATTATTTAAATGAAATTTAACTTTGTCCTGGATAAGTTATGTAAAATCTTGTCATAAGTTACTATTAATGAATGGGCTGTAGATTGTATGGTTAGTAATATGCCTATAATTATTTTTAAAATTAAAGAATTTTATACTGGATAAAGTCATGTAAATCGTGCCATACTACAGCAAATAATAAATTTTTCATTATAGCTATATATTGAAAACATCAATTACTGTGATAAATAGTAATATAATAATTTTAATCGTTGCTAGTTTACATCGCAAGCCTGGGTGGCGCAGTCTTGTGTCCATGGTTGCGGATTCTATCCCGTTCCAGGTTGATATCATTTATATGTGCATAAATGAAACAGACCTATGTCTGTAGATTTACAGGCTCCCTCTACCGAGGGAGAAAATCCCGGCTCACCGGCGAGGGTTACAAGGCTAAATTGCAGTACATCCCTGTCGTTAAATACCGTAAAAACAAACGAGTTGGTGTGTGGTATAAAAATACTTCCATCGTCCTGTAGAAGTGTAGGCCTGCATAAGTAGAACTAGATGCTTTATAATATCAATTATGGTCCAAACATTTTAATTTAAAGACAATAACACAAATCAATTCCTTTTTATCAAAATTATTCCTCTCATCATCTTTTTTTAAATCCATACCTTATGATAATTCAGTAACTAATATGGGCCTAATTAGTACTGTTAGATTAATTCTTCCATTTTTCCTGCAAATAGCGTATAAATAATTATAACATACAGTATTTTAGTAGTGAAGTATTATTAAATTAACAATGTGGATCATATTTCCTACCTATTTCGAATAAGAACAATAGAAATATTCCTATATTATAGTCTCACGAGACTCTAATACATTCAGATTAACTCGACATCACCTGCAGATTTAATTTTAGCCTCTGAAAACAGCTTCAATAAATACGATTTTTAAACCAAACCCGATCTATTTTTAAAATTTCTACCACATAGCTTAACAGAATAGTTATTATACTTTAGGTTGACATGTTAGAACACTTGATGGTTGCTACCTGAAATTAAATATTAAAGTTTAAAAATCAGTTGTTTTCCATTCGCTTCTTATGACTGAGGGGTTACCTGTCACCCTCGCCAAGTCACACCCCGCTGCCAATGACAGGGTGGCTAGTAGTCTAACCTTTAGTATTTTAAGAGCCTTGCTAATATCTATCTATTTAATATATATCATTATTAGTTAAATAACACATGATTAATATATTAGCCGATTCTATAAAAAAAAAATAGAAACATTATTTTGCAGGATTCACGAGTTAGTGCAGTACCGTATGCTGGAGGGGCAGAGCTATTTTAAGTAGGAAGAACGGGATGCATACTTCCGTACAGCGAACGAGCTTGGAGATTATTGTGCTCTGACGTCAATGGGAAGTATGGGGTAGCGTTGAATGGTTCTTCAAGGTCAAGTGGGTGAGTTGTTGCGAGGGAGGACTAGGGTAGTGAGTAGTCTGGTTGAGGAAGTACGGTAGTTGGAAGAAATTATAGTTCTCGTGAAGATCGTGTGCCATGAAGCTGAATATAGGCCTATGTTTAGCTCGTTCTGAGGCATAGTTAGCTATGGATTGTCGTTATTTTAAATGTAAATGTCGAAATTGAGGATTTCAGATTTTTGTTGCCTTATGTAAGAGTGACGCACTGTTTTCAAGAATTCATACGTTGTGATTTCGGATTGGTATTGTGTTGACAGATAAGTTTGGTTAAGATGATGTATAGTGTTTTATATGAATGTGCGAGTTTACCTGATTTGTCGGCTATGGTACAGTGGAGTACAGTTTGGGAAGACCAAGATAATAAGGTAAGTTCATGACCTAACCTATGACACCTATATAATATGCAAGTACATGTTGTAGGTAAACAGTAATCTGACTTGTTTAGGTCTACTTACCATATTAGTATTTTTCTTCCCTAATATTTTTTTTAATTTTTTTTTTTAGTACCGGTACTATTTCTACTGCAGTAACCGTTCTTGCTGGCATTATTATTGATTGACATTGCTAGGATTTATGTACTTACGGAAGTTAAAGGTTATTGGTGGTAATTAATCGGACCCCAACTCAGTCTGGAAAAAATTCTTGATCCTGGAAATGGAGAAACCCTACTAATCTCAATCCCGGTGCGCATGCATATGCTCGCACGCTCGATCGTCATTTTTTTTTTTTTTTTGCCAGTTGTTTCTTATAAACGCGGTAGTATTTTATTCTTCTGGGTTATATTTGGGAAGGTGCAGTGCAATGGCGTAACCAGGAAATTTCGGAGTGGGTCGAAAGTGCTGGGGTTATGGAAGGAGTACGGGGGCCACCCCAGGAACATTTTTAATTGTTGAATTAGTGAAAATAACATTTTATACTATTTTAGCACTGAAAAACTAGTTAGCAAATTTGTTTACTATACCCTAAGACATGCCAACTTAAACAAGAAATCATTATCTAAGATATAACACTTACTACTATTTATAAGAAACATAAAATAATACATGGAGCAGTGGAAATAATAGGTCTACATTTACAAGTTCAGTATTTTATTATGAAATAAAATAATTAAATAATTGACAAAATGAAGCTTATTTAATAAGTTAGAGTTTTAGGTTTTGATTTCGGGGGGGGGGGGTTCTGGACCCCCTGGACCTCCCCCCATTACGCCACTGGCAGTGACCAGATATAATTAGTACGACACATCTTTTAATACGGAAAATGAAATAAAAGCGATTACTTACAAAGGTAGTTAAACCAATAACCTTACATAATGAAGCTAGCCAACGGTACGGAAATCTCAGTACACTCTTATCTTTTTTAAAAATGGGAATGTAGTTCGGGTCATATTTAATTCGAATTGGATAGGAACTAATGTAATCAAACTTTTCCAGAAAAATCATAACAATTTGCAAATGTCGATAGTGTCATTATATTTATATAGCTTCGGCTAGAAAATAGTACAATCAATACTTATTTACCTCGAATTTCTTTCAGTTTTTGACTGCTATAGACGTTATCGTGATGGCTGAAGACATTTTTAAATCACGGAGGAAAATTTCTGTTAAAAGCTGTGTTTTAAGCTATGGTTTGTCTACGGCGTTCATCGCCAGCGGTCAACGCCGGCGGTGATCGCTGCCTATGGGAACCTTTCGTGTGCAGTTAAAAATTTGTCCACCAGAGCGCAGCAGGGTCTGAGGAGGTCCTGCCATCTCGTTTTGCCATATGCTTATGCGTATCAATAGATGTGAATAATGTTGGCTGTCCTATAAAAACTGGCGATTAATAAGTTTAAGTTATATTCCAGAAATCAGATACTTATATTCTGCCTAGGAGAATGTGAGATCGCCAGAAAAAGTATTGATTTGTTAAAAGAATTAAAGAATTAATGTCTGTCTGAAGTAATAATTGGTTGTAATTATTATGTTGAAAAGAACCCGTGGGGTTTGTCAGCAAAAACAGGAACAATAATTATTTTGCAGTGGCAGAGACATGTGTAGCTTAGTGACAAATAATTCAAAATATTTAAGTTATTCCTGTATATCGCGGTGGCATTTTTATTTGTTAAATGGTGAAGAAATAATTCAAATTTTATGAAACGTATTTAAAGCTTGTAGTAGAGTACATCACAAAGAAAACATCCCATCTTCTTTAGATTTATAACCATAGGCGTAAATATGTAAAAATCATTTGTAAAAAGTAATTTAGGTTCATGGTTGTTTGCTTTCACAATATTCTGTATGTATTTCAGCTTTCGGTTATGAATTTACTGTGTGGTAGACAGATGCTAGTATTTGATTAATATAACACAGTAGTTATAAAAAGTAAAGAATTGGATATAAATGTGTAAATATTTTGTTCCTATTATCATTAATATTTTATAAATAAATTTAGGTTACGTTTATTTGCTTCTAAATAATATCCTTTAGAGGCTTACGAATAATACATGCTCCAGAATTATAGCTGTCATTAAGTTTTTGTGTGGGAAACAAATACGAATAATAGTATTTGAATAGTGTATCATATTAGTAATAGAATGTTCTTTTCATGAAGTAAACGCAATTAGAAAGAAGCTGGAATGTCAAAATAAGGTAATAAGGGAATGGTTTTCTTGTGATTATTACTATAGGCCTAAATGCGTAATATTTTTAACGTCAACGCCCATCCATAATATAGGCTCATACTTTTTGTTTTAGAATTATATTACATAAGTTTCAGAATTATGGCTCGCAGGGAATTGTTATTCATAGTACGGTACTATGCTAATAATTCAAAATACTATGTTCTCTTCGATTCGAGTTAAAATATCTACATGCATCGGTAATTCCAGTTCTAATATAGTGTTTTAATATCATTAATGTGCATTATAAAAGTGAGTTGTATATAATAACAGTGTAGTTGATTTATTTATTTATTTTATTTTTTTGTATTTAGAGGGGGAAAATAGCCAGTGCCAATTGCCAGTATAGAAAGGAAAAATATGCTTTGACGTCTTCTTTATAATAATTTTTTAAATCTTCAATTTACAAGAACCACCTGTAAGAATAATTTAGTTTTGCAAGTGTTTCAATTTTACGGTTTGTTTTAATGTTTGCAATGAAAAAACTTACAAATTCCGTTTAAACAAAATATTCATAATTTTATTATACAAATTATAATAAATGTGAAACAGAAATATGTGAATTTTTGTTATGAAGTTAATAAATTAAGTAAGTTGTATTTATCAAATACTGTCCATACCTTCTTAAAGAGTAATTTTGTATCATAGATTGAAAGAGAATAAGTGGTTGAATTTCCTGCTGGGCGAACTTTCTGTTTAAAGCAACAGAACATAAGTGAATCTTGTCCATTTGATGAAGATATTGGAAACATGACCTTCTGTTGTAGATAATGAGAATACTACTTCTTGTTAAGTTTTATTCTTTGTAAAAATGATTAAGATAATGAGTCAATTCTGAGGATCTGAAAGTGTTGAGCGAGGAGATTTGAAGGAACTCTGACCATTAACTATTAGCATCCGCTTAATCTTCTTTATATTTTATAACCATATATTTCGTAAAGCATATGTGTACCCCTCTGTTTTACACAGAGGATCGCCACAACATGTTTTCTGGCATTCTGACTGATGTTTAAATAGTCTATTCCATTATGTTCAATGGACAGCAGACGACATGCTTGGACCTCTTTTGACCCTGCTGCCACCTATCGGGAGTCGCTGACAGAAAGGTTCCCATTGCTCTCCATGTAAATCAATGTACCCGGTTTGTCTACGACGATGAACGCTGGCGATGACCTCCGGGGTCGGCGGTGATCGCCGGCAGTTGCTTCTGAGGCAAATTCAGGGCTATGAACGCCACGCCGCAGATTATCATGCATATTAATAGTAGTTCAAGAAAAGCAGAAGACAGCCATTTTGCAGAAAATACTGTCATTTTTTCTAAGTTGCAGACGAAATGTTATAGATTTCCTGTCTAAACACATTGCCCTGTATGATATGAGCTTAAAGGACCATAAAGATAGCTACACAAAAGAAAATGTGTGACAAATGGTAGATAAATTGTTAGAAAACACTGTTATCTGTAATTACAATAATTATGTAACATATAGTAAAATTACCAGTTGATTTATTAGTAAAAATATTTTCGATATATTATTACCGGTTTTATTATTTTATTATTCATTGATCCATTTAACATTTAGTTCACCAAAAGTGAGTTTCCTTTGTTCCTCTCAGCGTTTTCTCTCGAGTGAGTATAATATTATAGGCTATGTTGAGGTTATGAAAGCTAACAAATTTCCAAATTCCATGTCCCCCACCACACCGAGCTGTTTGACATGGCCAACTATAACTGTGGATAGCAACAGTGTCGAGGACGATGAACGCCGGTAAACAAATCACCCCTACGACGATGATCGCTGACCCCGGCGGTCATCGCCGTAGACAAACCATAGCTTTAGGAGTGATATTTGTAATACAAAATTAAATATCTGCTTTGAGTAATATAAAGCATTAATATGTGCTTACCTTTTAGAACTGCCGACTCTATGTGGACACAATTCCTCTCGGTGACGGCCAAATCAATTTAAAGGTTATTCTTTCACTAGGTTGCAAATCGAACCATACTTTCCGGTTATTCAGCCGTCATCATTAGGCCTAACTGAAATGCGAACTAGATGTTACATACCATATAACCTACATTTCTCAAAATTATTTATATAGTGTATAGCCCTTTGTTGCACCTCCTAATTGGAATAATTTGTTATTAATACGTTGCTTGTGTGAAAGGCTGCAAATAGTAGACACATCCATTTAATGTGCTATGTAACTCATAAGTTCATAATTCACGCAAATGCCACAGAACACACTTACTAAACAACTTTACTCTACTCTCTGAGTAAGAGTAAATTTTGACCTTATTTACTCCATAACTTACTACCTTAGTAACGACTCCGAGTTGATGCTCTCCAACACTTGAGGAGTAAATTCATTTACTCAGGAAGTATATAATTTTTTTAATAATTTAGTTGTTTTACTTCTTTAGTTCATTACTCTAGGTTGGAAGTCGCCGATTTCCTACTCATCTACAGATTTACTACTTTAGTTTAGTTTACTCCTGGTTGGTGCACGCCACCCATATTATAATATGTTAGAAGGATAGAAGGACGTTTCTAGTAAAGAAGATCTTGTGGGGATTCCACAACACACTGCACGCAGTGTTTTTTTTTTTTAAATACATACGTAGAGGCACAAAGTTCCCATGTTCTTTAGAATCTATATAATTACCGTAACATAAAAACTCCCTTTTCCTAAAAATACGTGAAATGGAAGAAAACCCACAAAAATGGGCGCTTATATAATATAAAGGCGTAATTTGTACTGGCTACTTACAAGACTCTGCAGTTGGTCATGACATTGTGGTGAGGGGGAAAGGTGCTCAGAATCGATTTCATCGTGAAATAAGAAACATAACGGTGGTTATGGTTCTGACCTAGAGCTACCCGTCGCTATACTAAATTATTCTAACCTAACTTAATCTGTCACAATCCTCAATCATGTCACTAACCTCGCGCTTATTCTTCGCACGTGTACATTACATCCAATGCGACGAATGGTCACAGGCAGCCAATCAGTGTAGTGGATTACAATCTGCAGACCACGTAACCATTTAAACAAGATTGAATAGACTGCATTAGAGTGCCGTAGTAGACCCATACTTTTATATGAGATTAAAAAAAAATACTCTAGAAATATAATACATAATTTTATTGATAGCAGTTCTGCTAATTCGACAATGGTCATGTATATATCAATAGTGTTTTTCATTCATTTCTCGTTCATGTTATCATGGTGGGAACTCGAGGTTCCCATAGGCCTACTCAGTGCCGGTAACCTAACGAACTACTTACGGCATTGCCTCATCATTACCATACAGTCGCATTATTATATATTAGAACAGACAAAGAATATAATCATATTTATTAGTTGAAGTTAGGAATTTGAATTTCACCTGTCTTTACTTTTTATTTTTTATTATTGACTTCCGGTTTTTTTTCCGTTGGCCCCGCCTTCCACCCCCGGAGTACCTGAGCCATAGGCTATATCTCCGGTCCAACAACCGATTTCGCATTTGTTCTAAGATCGTCGCGTCGCTTTCTCTTGATCAAAGAACACGGGGAAAATGTTTGATGAATTTACTTTGGATTTTACTCTTATTCATGGTTATTAATCAGGCAGTTAGGTTATGATTACCTTAAATCGGCAACTGCCTGCGCATGAACTCAAGTACCGGTAATCGTTTTATCGATCGCCATTCAGATTTAGTTTTATAAGGTTGGTAGCGTAACCAAGTCAACTAGAGAACAGCTGACTGTAATTCATTACCTTGTTTTTTTATTATTTTCACTTGTTTTTCCCTACCTTACGTAGTGCAAATAATTACAAAGATATGAACTATATTTTCACATGAATGATATTTATTTGACATTAGTTTAAACTCTTCAGTAGGCCCCAGTACAACAGCTAACGTGAGGTGCTTCCATTAAATGCAGTATAGTTTCCTTACATTATTATATTATATTGTTATATTATTTTAAGCATGCTGCCCTCAAGAGACGGGCCGAACTTCGATTCCTGGTCGGTACAAGTTACCTGAGTGTGATTTTTTCCAGGAGTTTTCCCTCGACTGTATTGATAAATTTTAGGCTTTTGTGGTCCCCGAATATCATCTCACTATCAAAGTCATTGGACAAGAACTTCAGCAAGAACTTGTCAGACGATATTGGAATCAAAGATGCGGTATTATACTACATTCAACACCTTTGACACTAACCAGTTTTCTGTATACAAGGCTGAAGGGAAAGCTTGAGCTACGAAAGTTAAATCATAGAATTCTACATAATGGCTATAGTTTATTACTTTATATAAATGTTTTTTAGCATTATTGAAGAAATGTCTAAATTGCAAGGAAATTAGACCGAATCGTATTTATTTTTTTCATTTGAAGTTATGTTGATTATGAAAATGAGTTTAGGTTAGATTGCAATACCTTTTTTATAATATTTTATGCCAATATATATATATATATATATATATATATATATATATATTATGGCATGTCGCTTTAGAAATGTGGCTTAAATGGTGTAAATGCTCTGCGATGAAAGTACTGCATTAATGTTTGTGATTTGTAATGCGGTAAATACATTTGGTCTACTCAATATTAAGTAGAAAATGCAGGCTGTAGTATCGAAGGTAAATCGTAAAAAAGTATATATAATGGCATAAATTTATAAATGTTTTATATCAGTGACTCCGTGTTTGAGAAATATCTAAATGACAAGAAAATCAGGCTGATTAATTTTTTATATTGAAGGTTATGTGAGAAGAGTTTAGATTAGCTTGCCGGGCTTTTTTTTTTTTTAAATATATCCCATTATTATTATTATTATTATTATTGTAGCATGTAGTATGTCATTTTCGAATTGTGGGTAAAATACTGAATATTCATATAGACCTGTAGGCCTACTTGAACTATAGGGCCTATAACTATTTTGGCGCCGTTTACTTCTCAAAACAGTTGTTTAGCCGCCATTTTGGACTCCTAAGCTATGATCGCCGGGAAATCTTTGATCAAAATGTAACGACATGCAGAAAGTCTTCAAATGATCATCGAGTACGGTTTGTTTCAAGGAACGGACGGCCGTTTTCTTTTTTCAAGACGATTTGACCAAATAACTTGGGTAGTGGAATACCGGTCTTAGAGCTCACTACCTAGGAAATTATGCCATTTTTCCAAACTCTACAAAGCTTGCAGTTGTTAGAGGCCAGCCAAACTTATAAAAGGATAGTAATGAGAGAAACATGGTGCCCTTAAAAAGGCGTTTAAATTCTGTCCGTGGATCCTCATTCAGGGTGTAGGGTCCTTGTAAATGGATGAAGTGATAAACAGTTTTATCTCCTCCTGAAAGAAAGAATTCTGTTGATTTCGACACCCGCAAAGTAGTCCATGCCCTTTACCGGTCCGAACGAGCTATTTTTTAATGTAGGGAGAGTCATGCTAACTGTTCGGACAAAGAGTGTGATTAATTGCTAATTCCGTATCATCGTTCAACACATTATAGATCTTATCAATCGAGAACCAGGCCAATAAGTGTAATGCTTTAGGTTTTGCTCCATTCGCGGCACTTATTAATAGACCAGAAATCTGATAATCTTATTTCGCTTCATCTTCGTGTAATAGGCATTCTTAATAGATTGGGTTAAGATTAGTAGTCTATCATTTTTCGTCGCTGGAGAGAAACGAGCATCAGAACATAGACTTGATCCCACTTAAACATGCGCGCTTGGGGGTATGGGAAGCTGAGCGTAATATCTAGAAGTAGTCCCATTAATCACTGCTTATAAATGATGCTATTTTTGGATATAATTGCCTACTTTAGCATGCTTACCTTTATAAAAACAGTAATGTAGTCGAACGTAAAGGTTTAACCATAAAAGGAAAGCTCACCTGAGGCTAAACCATGTTTCGTTTAGGCGACTGGACGTTAGATGCTCTCAATATTTTAGTTAGGCGAAACATGAAAGCATCAACATGCGATATTTGATCGGCAAATATGAATATGCAAAGTGAAAAAAGATAACTCAACTATAGCCAAACGTAGGTGTTCAATCTTGGAAATAATTTATAACGCAGTGTGTTCCAATTCGTTTTAGTCAGGGACTAGATTATACCCTCCCAGGCATACCAAGACGCAGTGTTATATTTTTAGGACGTAAGATGATTGTTATGCCTATATATTATTATTATTATTATAACTGAGCGCTATAATTATTGTTGTCTTAGAAACACTAATAAAATATTATTATGTAGGCCTACTTAATTACGCAATTTATGCCATTGTTTTAACTGTTAGCGCAAAGGACAATTAATTTAAACATGAAATAAAAAGATACTGGTACCGGTAAGTAAAGTGATCCCTATACAGGCCATGGAGGCCCAGAGGGCTCCAGGAGGTTGAGGCTCCCAGATTTTGGACATTCGGCACATGAAGGTGGTAAGGTTGTCAGCCTGACGCACCGGCCGCCTTTACCCCAGGATTGCTCCTGGTACTCATTTCTGTTGAAGGTTGAGTCGACCCCAGGGCCATAGTGCCACCATAGGATTAGGCTAGGCCAATTGAAAAATCCCAACGCCCTCATCGGGAATCGAACCCGCGACCTTCCGGTTTTTAGTATACCATATTGAGTGAGGTTATTAGGGTTATAATATTTAATTACGTAAATTTACTAAATTAAAATGTCCCAGTGACGTCAGTGTGCTTTTAATGATCGTCATGTTTTTATATCACGCTAAGTAAAGAAAGTTAACTTAACACAAAGCCATTAAAGTATGGGTCGTATCCTATTTATCATTTATATAGGCCTAAATTATATTGTTCATAATTTAGCATTAAAGCCAATAATATTTGAAGTTGACAAAACTCTGCCTAATTCTCATAGCAACCTTAATAAACTCGAAAATCTCTCGTCACTTAGTTTAATCGACACAAAACGATGGTGTGCAGCAAGCAGGTAGTTAGTAGTCTATTATTGAAGAGTAATAAAACACAGATTATTACATTTACACTAACAGTTCGGATTATAAAAGAGGATAGTCTAATAATAAGCCTGTAAAATTATTGGGTATGTATTTAGGTTCAGAGCTTTCCCGGGAAAGCTGTATTTCTCTTTGTGTGGAATAAATAGTCAAGAGTGTTTTCTTACTTAAGATTTTTAAACATTGCTTTCCCTTTTTGTGTATTCATGACTTCAAGGAGCATTATTTACGTTTTTTAAGTATATTTAGATATGTATATTTATATATTGTATATTTAATAGTTCACACATGTTAAAATATGTTTATCAGTTTCATGGCGTACCACCTACCAACCTCCCACGAACCACTGTTTGAAAACCGATGTTATAGATACCATTTGGGAGTTCAAAACATTTTTCTTTGTATGCGGCACATCGTCCTTGGCCCCAAAGTAGTTGAGATTAAGAAGAATGACAGGGAATTTCCTATTTAAATGTTAGTAGTGCCTAATGCCGAAATCAGCTGTGGGCCTACTGTTTCATCATAAATAGCCTATTGTGGTTGACATTATATGGGAGGTGAACAGATATAGGCTAACACCTATTTGTTACATAATGTTTGAGCATATGTATCATGCTGCGGGTTTCTAATATGTGCCGTGAATTTTAAGGACTATCACCCACAACCTTTTGCAATCGAGTGCTGCCGGTCACGTTTCGCTTAAAAACAAAATTGATATTTGCACAAGACGAGATGCGTGTTAAGCGCTGTTCATCCATTTAGCCACTTAGAAAAAAATTGCAAAAACGCTTTTCTACTTCAGTGAGTAGAACAACACAGAAAAAGGAATTTCGACTAATGAAGGATTGGCCCGCTCATTAAAAAATATTGAAGGTCATAAAGAAAAGAGCAATCGTAAAAGCACATTACAACTACTTATTTGCAGTAGCAACAGAACAAAATATTTACTTATAAGAGTGAAAAATTGCAACAACAAAAATGCTATCTTACTTGAAACTCTTTGCATGCAAAGCACACAATGAAAGAACCTAATACGTGTATGTTGTGACAAAAGAGAGTTACTGCCTTGAGATATTTGCAAATATTTAATTTCAGATTATTATATTATACTTTTTTATTTGCAGGTAAGTGGTCAGCGCTGATTCACTGTTCTGAGCGTTTTCTGTGCCTATTTGCTGTGCTGTAATCTGAGTAAGTGTAATATGCAAAAAATATTAATATTTCTACAACACTTTTATGTGGTGTATTAAACACTGAAATTTTTGTCTCATTAATAAGAGTTATGTTCTATCAGAAGAAGAAATATGCATGCAAGTATGCTCTAAAATTTGTAAAATATGTTCCAGAAGCTATGAACAACATCATCTAACAACTTTAATACCTTAAGGTTTCTCTTTAGGTGAATTACATCATGAATTACATAAAATAGTAGAAGTTGTGTAGATTACATTTAAATGCTTTTAAAAAACAAAGTCAAGGAAACAGATTTTAGTACCCGGTAATGAAGCGGAAATGTCGCATTAATATTAGACAATCAGTTCAATTGATGTAATTTACTATCAATTATTCAGTCGGTTCTCAAAATACTCACTTAGGCAAATAGGCCTATTATGTAAATTATTTAATTAGCAGAGATATGCGCACTATTTAAAATCTGTCCGTTAAAATGTGACAAATGAATAAAATATGCACAAATAAAATAAAATTTAATTAGCAGAAATATGCGCACTATTTAAAATCTGTCCGTTAAAATGTGACAAATTAATAAAATATGCGCAAATATTTTAATATCAATCAAGTATGATACATTATCGCAGAAATAATAAAATACGCAAAATTATACAAAATGAAACCATCAATGTTTTGTTCTTTCTTTAATGTCTTGTAAGCTACACGTTTTAGGGACTGGCATGTAATAGAGTGCATTGATAAAAATATGATTCCTCTTAAACTTCAGGGACCTGCTTATTAATGAACTTGATTTACTGTACAGCTTTATTTTTATATTGTCAGGCCAATTTTTATTAATTTATTATTTGGTCTTGTTGAAAAATTGTCATGATTCGAGAATTGCATCCGGGTCATTCTGCTTTTCATGCATGCTAATTCAAAAGCTTCCCAAGATAAGATAAAATATTAAGATAGTAGAGTGACATAAATTTATATGCACATAAAATTGTAAATATTCAAGCAACTATTTCTTATCGTTACACTAAAAATGGTAAAGTTATTTTCCATTTAGCAGAAATGGTCTCCGTTTCAGTTATATCTGTTTTTCTTTCTGGAAAATTTGAAGTTAATGAACCGTTTGTGAAGAGTAGCAGCAAATTATTTATTTATTATGTTAATTATGTCTTAGTTATGCATTTGTGAAGTTGAACAGAAATTAATAGGTGAGTGTAAATGAGCAGGAGAAATTAATTATATGATGCGGAGGAAAGGAAGAGAATGTACATTATTATTATTATTATTATTTTTATTGTTATTGTTATTGTTATTATTATTATTATTATTCGTCCTCTGAGGCGTAAATGTTTGCAATTACTCCGTTACATGGTTAAATCCTCTGTGTTGCAGATAATTCCAACATAAGCATTAATAACACGCTGAAGTCTGTCAGTGAGATTGGTATTTTACTTAGCAAAATCTCAAACTAATAGAAATGAGGCATCACGAGTGCTCAGATGAGACTATTCTAGGAAGGAACGTCTGGTATTATGAATATGGATACTTTCTGCAGAGACAACCCTCATATATTCACACTTTAGCTTAAATGTGAAAATTACCACGAACTTCACCCCCTCCCCCAGTTAATCCCCTTTTGGCTAGGTAGTTAATAAAAAATGTTCATGGCTGAGAAATGCGATATAGTTCTATAAGTAATAATCTTACAGTAACAAACAGTTTGGAATTACAGCTGTTTTCTGTCCTTGTCTTGGCATTTAAGTTCCTTTAATTTGTTACCCTATCATTTAACGCTAGTTTAATTTGTTACCCTATAATTTAAGGTTCCTTTAATTTGTTACTGTACAAATTCTTTGGGTTAAGTTACGTGGACACATTTATTTGACCACCCACCGCTACACTGGCATTCTGAATAAATCCCCTTGAGGGTAGATAAGAAAATAATTGCATCGTGAATAGACTTATGCTTTTTCTGATAGCATACATTTACACAAGACATATGTGAAACGTAAGATGTATGGGAAGTAAAATTAGTTCTCACCAATTTCTGTAGCACTGAAGTACTTCCTCCATAGAGTAATGACCAAACATTTGATTGTGTAACATTAAATTAGATATCAGCCACTGTAATTTAAATGCTTTTACTCTACCAACATGGTTTTACTCTACTAACATGCTTTTACTCTGACCAACATTTTCTTTATGTTCACGTTTACGATATTTTTTACGGTTCGATTTTCTTCTGTTCTATATAGGCATAGAATGTTTAGAAGTAGGATTTCAAGTGATACCACGGCGGAGAATAGACCTTGAACTGCCAATTCCAAAGCTATTGATGAGGGTCTACTTGCTCGGAAGATCTACGATTATACAAGGGTCGTCCAGAAAGTAAAGAACGATTTGGTATTATAATAATAATAATAATAATAATAATAATAATAACAATTATAAATTAGCATGTCATCGAGCAAAAAATGCTATTGACATTGTCCTAGAGTTAAAATTAGGTCTGCATATCTACCTGTATATTTAAAAATTCGTTAACATTATAGAAAGCCCTCTGAGTTAATCAATCAGAGATGCGACTTCTTAATATTTTTCTATCCCATTGATAGATATCGTTTGGAAACTTGTTGGATATTTTAGTGGCCATTGCTGAGAAATTGTTTAGCGATTTATTTAGCCTGCATCTTGGTGCCTCAAAGTTCATAAGTGTGAGGAACATTTCTGACCGGAATGGCAGCCAAATTATCCTTTACGAACAGAACAGCATCTAAAATATATAGGCTAGTCAAAGTCATTATTTTCTGTCCTATGAATGATGGTCTGCAATGAGTTCTGGGTGACGAATTTGTTAATATTCTCAATGCTTTCTTTTGTAAAATGAATACCTTCTGAGATTGACAACTATTGCCCCATACCAGAAGTCCATGTTGTAAAATACTTTGAAAGTATGGAAAATATGCCCCTTTGACATAAGTAAGTATAACTAAATAATAACGAAAGATATCAATACAAAACTTTATTTACAAATATACAGTACCTTACTCTATTTCGCAACGTAAGCACCATTGCTGTATTTTAACGTGGTAGGCATACCAGTTTTTCAACGCCGATGTTATACACTTCTATCGCCAAAGACCTGAGCCTGGAATTTCTGCCAAGAAGACAAGGAATAAACGCAGAGGCCTATTGTGCAACTCTTCAACGTCTACGACGTGCTATCCAAAACAAAAGACGTGAAAAGTTGTCTGAAATTTTTTTTTTATTCACGACAACGCTCGGCCTTATTCGGCTGCTCAAACACAAGCACAACGTTTTAAGTGGGACATTTTTGGACATCCTCTTTACAACTCTGACCTGACACCGAGCGATTTTCACTTGTTTCCGAAACCAAAAGGCTTTTTGTGTGGAAAAGAGTTCCCAACTGATGAAGACCAATGACATTCATGAAGACATCCAGCGGCAGTGACATCCTGGCTCAGATCTTTGGCGGAAGAAGAGTAGCCTATAACATTAGCATTGAAAAACTGGTACCACGTTACAAATGCCTTGACAGCAATGACGATTATGTTGAGAAATAGAGTAAGGTACTGTATCTTTGTAAATAAAGTTTTGTGTTGATAGCCTATCTTTCATTATTATTTATTTGCCAAATCGTTCTTTACTATCTGGATGACCCTCGTATCTAAAATTGCTAATATCTATCTTAATCCCAGTAAAATATATCAACAATAATAGGGAATCTTAATGAATCTTTTTCTTGTGAAAATACGAAACAATTTAAGCCTCTGAAATAGGATTATGCCTAGTAAGGAGATCGAATGGTAATGATAAGGGCTTACATTCGGGAGGACGCGGGTTTGAAACCGAAATATCTTTGGATTTTTTGCAGTTTTACATGCTCGCAAAAGCGATAACTGTATTGGAATTTATATAACTTCTACTCCAAACATTGCCAATTTATTGTGTATTCATGTTTGTGCTTTCTTACGGGAAGAACCTGCTTCGTGCTAATCACATAACAAAAATCCCTCCCAAGTCCTGTATAGGGTAAATATATATAATATATAGATTTTATTATCTTCCAGGGTCGTTGAGTAAGACTCACAAGATGGAAAATAAAATAGAGAAACGAAGAATAGGATTGCAAAAGAGAGATTTTTCACTCCTTAATCCAATCTTGATAAACTTCTATATAAAACCTAAACATAGCAGCAAGTTCAATCAAATTAAAAACATAAATAGAACTTGATGGTTTGCTTTGGAATTAGAGCATTGTGTTGGTTTTTACTCTGCATAACACATAGGAATGTTCCTATAACTTAAGTCACGTTAGAAACTCGGTTCCCGCCATTCTTTCCAGAATATTGCACATTAACAATAGCAGGAAAGCTCTCATTAACCGTAACCAATGATTTATTTGTTTCCTGGAACATGCACTTTTTCACTATTCTTGTCTTACTCATTGTTTCCGAGTTATGTACCACGAACTGAGGATATGTCCGTATTCATTAACAATTTCTGGGAAGAAAAATGAAATCGTTGTGTATTCCAGGAGAATTATATAACTTGACCACATAACTTTGCCTGATCATAGTATAACTTAATCCATCTATACTAGGAATAACCATCTTAACAAACCAATCAATTGCCTTCTAGTTGGTAACTGGTTTTGTATTGTAGTCATTAGGCTACTCTATACCCTTAGCAACCAGGGAAGGCGGTTGAGGCCAGGTAGGTTCCTTCACCCACAGGCACCCTCACATTTAGAAGGGCAGGAGATTTAGGACCAACCGTAATTTTCTCCACGTGAGTCACCTAGTCTACTTCAGATTCTTTTAATATGTCATTTTATCTTAAAATGATTGTTATATATCAATTCTACACATGACTACAAGAAAAATGACACCAAACAATGTATAATTAACTTTAATAGGAACATAGGACTTGAAAGCAGTTTTTTTCGTAACTTTTATTCATGTATTTCTTATAAATGTTCCTGTTAAAGTAAATTATACATTGTTTGGTGTCATTTTTCTTGTAATTATGTGTAGAATTAATATATAACAAACATTTTAAGATAAAATGACATATTAAAAAAATCTAAGATTGATTGATTGAAGTAGACTAGGTGACTCACGGGGAGGAAATTACGGTTGGTCCTAAATCTCCTGCCCTTGTAAATGTGAGGGTGAAGGAATCTACCTGGCCTCAACCGCCTTCCCTGGTTGCTAAGGGTATAGTTAACAAATTATCATACAAATCTCGTTAGGTTTCTCTGAATATATTTAAAAGTTATATGACTCTTCAAACATCCATTTAATTGTGTTAGTAATTTTCTTGAATTACCTGTGATATATTATAAGTTAGCATTCTGACTAATTTTTGCACTTTGTGTTTGTGTTAGTTTATAGCATCATTCACGATGCTAATGACATGAAGGTAAATAAATAAGTAGACTGGTTTATTAATAGACTGGTTTTATTTCACCAGCATTGAATTCCATTTATTTGAACGAACCAGGCTTGCAATTAAAAGTAAAGTTGCTGAAAAATATTTAAAGTACTTAACTTATTGTAGCCTTTATAACTTCTGTGCGATAGAAAGCAGACATTAACCCTACTAATATTTATTAGTGAATAGGGATATTGGGAAATATGAATGTCTGCTGGTCGATAACGGTAATACTATTTATTTTATGTAATACTATTTATTTTATGGCTGGAACACAATACCAACAGCCCTCGATCACTACATTGTTGTGTTTGTTGAGAACAAGTCTTGTTTTCAGATTACTCTAGGCATTTGTAGTGATCTTTGTGAAATGTCCAGTGTATATCGGCATCTAAAGATTTGTAAATAGCCTACTATTGTATTACACCTTTTTAAATTTTAACATCAACATATATAATCAATCTAATTAACAAACCAATTCCCTTCGTCGACACATAACTTATAAATATAATCCTGAAATTTGAAAATTCAACAGAAGGATCTGCACGATCACCGAATTATTTGGCATATTTGACGATCGGTCTGTGCATTCAATTGGTTTATAACGTCCATTTTATGTAACCTTAACTTCTTTAGACATACTATTACGAATAATATGAATATATAAATTATTGTTCCCGAAGATTGTATTTTTACTCGTGTAAATCTAGAGACAATTTTCATTTCTGAACTCGAATTCCACGATCTACAACGAGTAATAGCTTGACTCAATAATAGGAATCATTATGCAGGAATCTTAATCATAAGACACCAAAGTCACTTTGAGGCACCAAGATGCAGGCTAAATAAATCGCTAAACAATTTCTCAGCAATGGCCACTAAAATATCCAACAAGTTTCCAAGGAACTCTTTAACTCAATTGAATATGCTACCCTACATTTTATCAGTACCTACTTAAGACAACTAGCAAGATATCGTCTCGGACTGCTTGCAAACATCTGCATTTTAAAATAGTGGTGTCTAACTAGAATCTTAAATACATTCTGACTATATATGCCTTTTAGATCTCCGGCAGAATTTACAACTTATAGCTTATTAGGCCTACATGTACCAAGAGCAATCCTGGGGGTTAAAGGCAGATGCTGCGCAAGGTACTAGCCTATGATGATGAGTGTTCTGCCCGAAGGCAGGTCCAGACCCGAGACGAAGCCGTGGGGTGATGATCACGACTCGTCCGAGGTGATTCAGGCAAGGGTGATACTGCGGAGATTTGCCCGAGAAAAAAACAATTGTGTAATCTATTATTTATTGTTTCATCTTTAAGTACTTTTTAGGCCTATATAGGCCTACCATATCGTTCTAATGTTTATTGTTTCACCTATGAGTACTTTTTACTTTTGTTAATTGTTAATTTCCATATGCCATAAAACTTCCTATTGCGTAATTTTTTCTTTTTATCTTAGGTAATCCCACGAGAGTTGACATGTTTATCGATAGATTCGCGACTGCGCAGCAGGAGTGAATTTATCTGATGTAACTCGTCAACTCGAGTTGGATTTATTAAGACTATTCCATGAATAAAAATGTAACGGATTAACAGCTGCGAGTTCACGGCATACTATGAATCAACCATCCATGAATCGATTCGAGTTACCATGTCCTTGTTGTGACCAGTACTACAATTCGAGTTGCCATGTCCATGTTGTGATCCGTGCTACCAATTGTGCATATAAGACAGTTAACTTCATTCAGGTAAGTTAACAGCAGAAGAGAATAAAAGCATACGAACTGACTTACACCGAATCGAAATTGTGTTTATTATCAATGTACAATTCTATTATTTCAATTTATAAACAAGTTATGTTGTATAAAATAATATTGTTTCGTGCTGTTAATGGCAACATGTGACGTATTAATCATTGCACACTGATGTTTTCATGTGCAGTAACGAGCAGACCATTTTACCCGATAAAATACCATCTTCGCGATTCCTACAAGAATATTGTAAGATAAACGGCCGTGATTGGTCTATATCCGAGGAATTGCTAAACGTTATTGGTCAATATCAAACACGCGGCGGATGAGAGGAATAGTTAATTGTAAATGTTCTTGCCTTGATAGTAAGCTTTGTCTTTTTGGCAGCCTTGTAATGGAGGAAGCATTTCAAAATAAAATTATATAGATATATGTCAAAATAAGTTACTAAGTTCTGAAGAATGAAGTAGACATCGTTTACCCTAGTTAGGACCGCTCCCGTGATCTTGACGCTATAGGTGTTACGTATCGATCGGGAGGAACCAGTTTCGATCCCTATATCCCTTGGCTTTCTTGAGATGTTGTAGAATCCAAGTCCATTTGTTTTAGAAACTGGATATTGGCAATCACTCTAAGCAACAGTTATAAAATATAATTTAATATGAAGGAAATCGCTATTAATAATAAGCAAACGCTGTATACAAATTTGGCAGTAGCCTGTAGACTTCCTTCTGTAAAAGTTCACTGACGTTGTAGGAGTTGGATCGTTTATAAGGCTTCCAGGGCTTCGGAAAAATTTCAGAATAGGCCTATTAGGTTGAATTTCAGGTTGTTACAAATTTATCACTACTAGGGCCCGGATTTTTATGTGGTAAAAAACTTTAAAATATTCATCTTTTATGTGCTAAAAATGTTAAAAATATGTACTAAAATTTAAAAAAATATGTGCTAAAACTAAAATATATTTTTTTCCTGAAAAAGAAACAAAAACACCAGAATGTTCGTAACTTACTAGAACAAATTATATTGAAACTCACCAATTGCAGCTAAACATCAGATGTAAAAATGCTGACTGGAGTTGCAGTGCACAACAAATGTTTTGTTGTAAAATGCTAATAGAGAATGAGGAAAGGTACTAAAATATTTATTTATGGAGAAAATATCGAAAATATTTATTCAAAAAACTTTTTATGTGAAATAAAATTTGGAATTGCGTTTTTCGGATCTCGATTTGGATATTAAACTTCGTTTTAGGAATGTATGCATCCGGGGAAAAAAAACACATTTTTTTTACATACAAATCCGGGACCTAATCATTACAATAACAGTTTAATCATTTATAAGATATGGACGTGGCAAACGCACTTTCAGCAATATGTATACGAATATTTTAAATTCCATATTCCACTGCTGTGTAGCCGTGTTGTATGCAAAGTGGTGTTTACACGTGGGCTGTTGACAATATGTGAGACTTTTTAATGGTGATGACTTCACATAGTTATCTCTGTCGACAGTGTGTCCTACATAATTCAGCACTCATGTTGCATTCTAAAGAGTTCGCGAATACATAGTAAACAAACTGTTTCGCTATTAGTACTTAACCTATAGGTTAGTTTTCATGAGTGACAGTTTCACGAATTTGTTGGACAAACCATGAGTAAAGTGAAAATAATTTGTTTCCAACATGGCTCAGTCTAAATTTTGTCATTTTACGTTCGCGAAAAAGAAGAAATTTTGTGTTAGTTAAACGAAATTGTGTTTTTGTGACATTGTAGTTTTCATTGGGAAATTTTTCCTCTTTTTTTTTTTTAGAATTTGTATTTTCCAAGGGAAATCTTCAATTTTGTAAAGGTCTTTTTGTATATGCTTATTGAAAGTCAAATAAATACAAGTGCAAAATAATAAAAAATCAGTAAACCACCTAGGCCTAGATCCTGAGTTAGCAGGCGTCCCTGTGGTAGCCTATACTTTGTAAGTGTAAGGAACTGGGAAAAACTACGTTTTGTATTTCATTTCAAAATTAAAATACTATTATGTGTAGAGATGTAAATGGAAATTTCTGTTTACTACAGCATAATGTATAAATCTAGCACTAAAACCTATTCCTAGTGGGTATATTTTATATTTCATTTCAATATAGAAATAGACGTATATTTATGCTCAGTAGTTGCATTCTCGATGAACCCTCGGCGTGTAGGTCAGATTGATTATGTTAACCAGTTTACCTGAACTGAAACTGTGTTAATAGTCAAATATAAGAATTGTGAAAATCTACAAATTGAAAGGGCTAATGATGATGGTTTTTTTTCTTTCTTCAGAAATGTGCAATATTTTGTACCATATGATCCATAATTCTATTTGATGTAGTGCGAAATAATGCAGAAATTGTATTTTATTATGTGAAATATCGAAACTAACCCATCTTTTGTACCGAAATTTTCCATTTTTGTTTATTCGAGGTTAGAAATATAATTCCTGTCTAAGTGGCTTAGATAATATTCTGTAGTAGGAATGCGAAGCTCTGAGTTCTTGATAAGCTTCGCGTGTGTTTCTCAAGTACAGAAGTAGTAGTAAACTCATGGCTGCAAGTTATAAATCAGCTTTGCTATTTTGCTGCTGCTTTCCAAAGAGAAAAAAATTCTATACGATAAATATGTATATAAATATGTATCGATTCTGTGATAAGAAAAATGTCCGCTCATCAGGTCTCCCTAGAAGAATGAAAATAATGTGTTGTGGCAAACGAGATATTTGTGTTCGGTTTTGAAAACCTTAAAATCGATATATTTTAAAATTAAGTGTGATTTTAAATTTAGGTGCGTATGATTGATCTTACAATAGATATCCAGGATCGCATCCTTTTTTTAAATTGCATTAAGATTACAATTACATTAACTTATAGACTATTTTAGCAATGTAACTTATAGGTCTTCTTCAGTGCACTTCATGAATTTCTTTTTATATTTATCGAATAATTTCTTTTTTAATATACCGAAGGCTTTGGATTAAATTAAACTAACATCATTTAAAGCTATGTTCTTCCCATTATGCAGATAAAGCATAAACGGGACGGAAAATATCCTGTTTTTAAATTGCTGTCCCATTTTGTCCTGTCGAATAAAAGTAATACTGATAACTTAATAAGGTACTGAAAGACATTGAACAAAATTAACTGTTCGAATTAGTGAACCATGTAAACAATGTTGTGAAACCTAAGACTGAAGAATGGAAAGCTACAAAGTGAACAAAAAGTAATGTGATGTTTCTCAAGTGTTCCAGGAAAAAAACATCCATTACTAGAACATACTGGTAAATATTGGATTTATTTTGTAAATTCTGGGAACAAATGGAATAAATATAATAATTCTGATGCTTCATTATTCACTACAGCATAAATTTGGAGCATAGTCATAATCTGTTTAACTAAAACTGATCACAATATTTAATTAAAATACCTTCAGTGATGGTGTTTTTATTTATATGTCTAAGCTGCTTGTCCAGTTTTGTCACTTTCGTAAGTCAGGAAAATGTCAAAATTTCCCTTTTTTCGTTTTGAAAATATAGTCATAGGTCTTAGAAGATCCAAAATACGTCACGGACATTCTATACGGATAGCCCCACAGAAGAACTTGTTGCAGAGAACAAGAAATGAACAAGTATTAATATAGAAAATTGCCAACACATCCATCTCTTGTGTAAACAGTTATTGCACATGGATGTTGTTAACAGTCCAACTTGTACAACAGATACAAGTAGCACGAAACTTAGTAGCTGTGCCATAAATCAAAACTAGGTCCAAACCTGACCTTCCTGCATGCCACACCCATTGAATAGTCCGGTAAAATCAATCAGCTCACTCTATTAACTGCTGTACGAGACCAACAATAAAGCCATCGTTTGATGAATCAAGTTGTGCAACATTTTTATTAACTTAGCCATTCGTGTCCCTGATGCAGTAGTTAATTTTGATATTGAAATTTATTTTTAAAATTTCCTGCCCTTGTTTGACTTAGAATATTTTCCCGGTTTTCCTAGCCGATTTGGAGCCAAACCGACGATAAATTCTCCCTCATTTGTTTGCTTTCTTTTTCTAGTACCACATTTCATTTTTTAATTCTAGCGACATATTTTTCACATAATTATGTCCACCATAAAACTCTGAACATTTTATACAAGATATAATGGGAATTAAAACTCCACCATCATTGCTGTACATGTAGGCTACATGGAAAATATCTCACTATCATTTCATTTGAACATGGTGACTTTTGAGGCACGAAGAATGTGCCTGTAGTCAATTTCCTTCTATGTGTTGTTCAGCGTGCCCACTATAACAGCGTATCTATTAATAATAAGCATCCTTTCCGGGTTGTAGGCCATGTTCAGTTAGAGTATTTATTCCCAATAGTTTCGTTCTCAGCTGCGGGAGACTTCTTCAGTGGTCTGGTAGATTTTTCTCACTTTTAAGTGACAAAATGGCGCCTCTATCAACAGTACTTACATAAAAGTCTTGTTTAGACGTCATTCGTTTGTTCTTTCTTTCATAATTTTTTATATTGTAGGGGCGGTTTGACTAATGTGTCACGTCAATGGGAGCATCCCTCGTTTTAATATATCCTGTCAAATTCTTAAATCCTTATGTTTGGAAGCTTCAGGTCTTCTTCCTTTCTATTGAAATTGTTTGGCTCTTTGAAATTGTTTTACCAATACTTTAGTATGCTGATATCTAATGTTACGGTCCCCACCTGTAAAAACCTGTACTGCCATGGTAAACTTATCTACATGTCCCAGATAACAATTCATTTAATATGCCTTTATTCTGGTAGAAATATACCACTTCGTGGGTCCAGTGTAAGATTTTCCACAGGAAAACTGTATTAAGTAGACCTACACCCGCAAGTAGATGTGACTCGGTCTGGTCCGTAACTGTTCTCTGTTCTCCCACTCTTTTCTCTGATGGGTTATTCTATAATCGGTTTTGTCTTTTCCGAGAAAGCACAGAGTATCCCTTGAATATTGTAATCTTATTTTCTTTAGAATGCTCAATTCTTTCTTCTGACGATTTTATAGTATATCCTAATTCTTTTTCCAATTTTAATAACAATATTTTCACATCATGGAGTAAATTATTTTTTTCTCCGGTGGTGCTTTCTCGTTCATTTCCCGTTACTGTTATCACGGTGGAAAGTCGAATTTCCAGCACCCCAGTGCCCCGGCGACCTAACTTACAGCACTCATCACCGCACTACTTCCCGCACAGGTGCGTAATTATATCAAACTTCAGGTCAGTGCAGTGTCCAAAAACTAAGTACCATGCGACTAGTTGCGCCTGCAATTCTTTTTTTGTAACAATCGAAAATAATAAGAGCGTTAACAACTTGTGAGAACCGCCAGGCGAAAGTAATCGACCGCCATCGAGCACCGCCTTGGAGATCATCCATGAGATCACGAAGACAGTGAGCACTTTTAAGGTCGGTACACTTGGAGCCTAGATTTCTAAACAGATATTTGTATTAAATTAAAATTTCACGTGTTTCTGGTTTGTCCCCGTCGTAGAAAAACTTGTATTTGATATGTATGTGCGAATGTAGGCCTATAAGAGAAACTTCGAAATAGAAGAATCGTGGCTTTGTCTAGTTTTTTCGAGCTTTTCTCCGATTCTTTCAAAACGCACTTTCCACATAAATATCGCAATTTACCATTATTCGTATCCATGTCCATGTGCTAGGATGCACCGTTTAGGAGTTATAGGCGTAAAACCAAAAAATGTCAAAAAATTTCGAGGTTTTCTTGCCGCCAAAAGTTTTCCCGAGGTCGCCCGTGTTAGCATTTTTGTTGCTTGTATCCATATATACAAGTTAAAAAAATAAAAGCTTCTACCCCACCTTTTGCATCATACAATACCTCTACTGACTGGCCTAACATGCCAATATAGGAATCCATCTGATACTCACGCGACCGAAGGAAGGTTAAATTTTACTTTTGCTGAAATAAAAATTACATTTTACGAATTTTAAATTAACTTTATCAGAAATTAACATTTCTCTCTTTTATTTAATTTCAAATTACTTTTTAAGGAATTAAAATCACTCTCTCAAATTGTAAATTATTTTTTCCCGAAATTGAAAGTATTTTTATTGATAGGCTATTGAAGTTACTTTTATGTGAAACGTTGAAAAGGTATGTAGGGTAGTTCCTCAGTCTTTTTCGTCATTTAATAGTCTTGGATGAGTTAATTTAATTTGACATATTCCTGAATTCGGTATTGTACGTAATTAATCTGTTCCCTTATTAGTGTAAGTTATATAGACTTGCTGCTGAAGGTCTTGTCTATAAACTTCAGTTTGTCAGCCGTCAGAACGAGTTTGTCTGATATGTACTTTTTAGCAGCCTTCAGACTAGATTCCCATTGGTTGACATCTATATAACTTTTCAGTTTGCGCGTCTCTAAAACGTCATCTGTCGTCGAGATCAGGAAGAAACATGTTTACAGACTATAAGAATCTCTAATGAAATAACTTATAGGCCAATTGTATATATTTTCTACGAGAAAAAAACATAGGGAGTCGCACTCATTTCTTAAAGTATAGTGTTATGAAAAACCAAAATTAGTAGTTAAGTGACATGTTTATGGATCCTGTTAATACTTCATTCTTTGAATAACATTAAAAACACATACTAATTTTTTCAAAGAGAGTGCATTTTATTCTTTTCCCATTTATGCTATCGTGGTGGAAAGTTGAGTTTCCAATACCCAGTGCCAGCCTTGAGTGCCAGCAACCTTTCTTACTGCATTCACTACCGCACTACTTACAGCACAGGTGCCTCAAACTCTCGTCTGAGTCCAAGAACTAAGTCTCATGCGACTAGTTGCGCCTGCTAATCTTTTAGTAACAAATGTAAATAACACAAATGTAACACACACATCGAGCATTAACAGCTTCTGAGAACAGCCAGGTGAAAGTAATCGATCGCCACCAAGCACTGCCTTCATTATCATCCATATGAGATCATGAAGACTGTACAGGTAGGGAAAAAAAGCGGACCGACTCTTGTAGCTGATTTCAGAGCCTTGTGATACGTAAATAAATGTAAGAGATGTAACGGAAACGTTTGTTTTCACAAGCAATGCAAATTACGTGAAATAAGTCAACAGTCGATACTAGAACAAATTTCAATACATTCCCTGCTATCCTGTGAATGCCGCTAGGCATGCGCAGTGGCTCATATCGGCAACTTAGATATTTTAGTCGGTCCGCTTTTTTTTCCTCTACCTATACATCAAGATAAAATATTGGTAACTCGGATCCTAGCACCTGGAACAGATGTTTTATGTGATCATTATATCACGTTTCTCAGGTTTTTCTCCTATCTCAGAAAAAATATAGTCTATGCGATACACGGGATGAAGTGTATAAAAGATTCTCGGAAATGGGAAACACTCGACTTCATCTCTTTTTTCTTTAACTTTTCTGTGATTCTGATAAAACACACTTCTTATACAACAACGCAATATACTGTAACGTAAATTTCTGCTTAATCCGTATAAATAAAATCGTAAGGGTTGCCTTGTTGTCTTCCTTGAACCGTTTTGAAAAGTCATAAAATTGTTACCCATTTCGGATAAAACGGTCACAGTTTAATTTTCATTTTTCATGTTGATCTGTCAGCTGTCTATCGAGTCTCAGTTATAGCGAAACTACACAGTTGTACTCTACCGGGAACGCTTTACATTTCAATATTTTTCTTTTGTATAGAACTGTATGTGGATGGTGTATGGTTGATGGTATTTAAGACGCATGATAAATGAAAAAATGAAAGATTAGTGTAGTATTTATTTTAGGCTACTGAACATGATAGACTACATATAAGAAATTATTTAGAATAATGTCTTCATTAAGTGATTTTTTTGCGAATAGTGATAGAATAAATAGATCACCATGGGCCTGTACAATAAATATTTAACTGACTTATATGTAACCTATTTTGCACGGTTAATTAATAAATGTAATTTTCTACGATAGTGCGTAGAGATTCAATTTGGACAGTTGTTGTTAGTGACTAAAGTCAGCCTTTAAAACACAAGTGCCTAAAGAAGTCAAGCTCCTTATACACTCTTATTAAATCTAGGCTCTGAAATATGAATGCTGTTGATGATAGCAGGTTCAGACGGCTACGAGATCGTTGCCTTATTAACCTAAATAAATGCAGCTGTCGATCACAACCTCAGGTGACTATGTACTCGTTACTTTGTAACCTGTGTGTTTTGAATATTTACATGTTTATTTACTGTAAATTTAGTCCTACCGTAGAAAAATAGTGTATGATAATTACTTTTGTTTTTGGAACAAGTGCATTTAACTCCACACTCGTTAAAACAAACAAACAAACAAACAAATGTAAGAAACTGGTATCGTAGTAACCGCACTTGTTTTACAATATTCGATTTTTTTTCTAATCTTCGGTTGGCGTGGAAATTTAATTTATCTTTATATTAAAAAATTATCACATTTTTTGAAAGGCACAAGCAAATATCTGCATATTGTGATACATTATTTATAGGGACCGGATTTTTAGGTTTTTATAAACACTGTTTTAGGTTTTTCATTAGGTGAAATAGTTTTTTTTTTTAGGTTTTTTGTCCAAAATATCGTTTTCGGGTAGAATAATTGATTTAATGAATTTGAATGTGCTACATAGGATTGAATACATAATACTTGTAAAGTTTAACTTAACAAAATTGACTTAAATTTGTGTAAACTTGCTTTAAGACAATATTATACAATTGAAGAAAGAAAGCATAAACAATCAAAAGAAGCAGTGAAAATAAGATTGCCTCACATTTCCTGGTTACAGTATATCACTAAATGCACTCAGCCTCGTGATTCAAATTGAGGAGCTACTTGATAGAGAAGTAGCGGCTCCGGTCATGGAAACCACCATTAACGGCCGTGGGTGTCGGCATGCTGACCACATGCCCCCCAATCCTGCCATCTGCCTATAGGTACAGACATCGTATTATATCTCTGCCGGTCTGTCAAATGACTATTTCCTGACAGGAGAAGAGATTCTACTAGCGTGCACAAAAACATGTCTTAAATTTACAACGGGCAGCAGATTTGAGCTCGGACAAGCAATGACTAGAAAGGGAACTGGATGTCTTTTGTATTGGAATACACGGACTACCTGCTCCTTGTAACAAAATTCCAACGGTCGGCGAGAGGCACAGATATAAAACGACAGCTTGTAGATGATGCAGCTGTCGGGTGGTAGGCCTTGTCCCTTCGGGGATGTCGCGCCACGGAGTTTAGTTTAGTTTTAGTATATCACTAAATATCTTTCTCAAGATTCTCAACTATGAAGTTATCTCTTAGTTAAAAGTTATTTCCTTTTTTCGGTTGTTACGCATGCTAACCGCACAACAGATCAACTAGGGACGAAAACTTCCCCCTTTTTCTAGAAAAGTAAATAATAGGCCTACATGTTTCTGGCAGGCTTGATAAAATATTACTTTGCCATCTGCAATGAAATTCAGATCGTCGCCAATCCACTGCCGTAATAAACTCGATTTAATTTGATTCGGCATAATTAACACGTCTTCTTAAAACTCACATTGTGACCACTCAGTATGAATAACAGGGAAGTACTAATGGCAAACAAAAAACAAGCGCTTTAAAACACAGAAATCTATATCCTTGTTCATACACGGCCACAATGGTTGTTCATACGAATATTTTAAAAGGAATACGCAGGTACTCTTTTCCTCTCTTGATACTGTCCATCCTAGACGACAATGAGTTGAATGAAACGCTGGCGGTATTAATTTCTACCCGACAAAAATTATTCTCTCCCCACAAAATATAGATTTCTCAACTGACAAACAAAGAACACAAAAAAGGAGCCGAAATTATATATTTTAGGTTTTATATCCCGTTTAGGTATATTTAGGTTTTTATACCCCATTTAGGTATTTTTAGGTCCCACAGAATTAATGTGGGTGGATCCTGTGGACATGATTCAAATAAGTGTATGAGCGCTTTTTGTTTTGGAAGTAAGGAAAAAAATAGGTAAAAACCTAAGAATCCGGTCCCTAATTATTTATTAAAATAGCTACTAAACGAGAAGAAGTTTCTTCGTTCTTTTAAATGACCACATATTCACTAAATAAACACTGATAACAATATCAGTTGAAAATGCTAATGAGATGAACGAACTCTTTTGATACTTAAATATCAATTTAGTGGCATGACTTCTAGATGGACAGTTCACAGTTTTATTTTAACCATCAAACTCTTCATCATCAATAACTTTCGAGGATTAAGCCTTTTGGCCTGTTCCGCTTCAGATTGGAATTTGGTCTTTCCAGCGTTTCTTTGGTCTTCCAAGATCTCTTTTCCCTCTTGGTCTGTAGTTGTAGAGTCTTTGGGGTAGTCTGACTTCTGGCATTCGCAATATGTGTTGATGTCAATTGCTTCTGTAGGTGTTGATGGTTACCGTTATGGGTGTGACATGTAGCTCTTCTATAATTTCTTCGTTTCTTTTGTGATCATACAAGGTATGGCCTGCTAAAGGTCTTATTAAACCATCAAACTCAATTTTCTTTAATTAAACAAATCTCGCTAATTCTAAAAAGTAATCCAGTCCTAACGCGTTGCATATTTGCATCACTATTGCCAGTTGAAGACTTACCACTATTTCCAGAATGTTTACCCAAATGAATAATTATTATTCAATCTCTAACCAACAACGAGGATGTTTATAGATCTCTCCTTTTGTTTTCTTCCTCTTTATTGTCTTTATATTCTTTTTCCTTCATTTTTCTTCTTCCCCTCGTTCTTTGTATCTTCTTTCCCCTTCTTCCTTTGAATATTTTTTGTCTTTTTATTATTCTTCTAAACTCATGTTTTTATTTTTGTTATTTTTAAAAATTATTTTCTTTTTGAAGGTTGCCAGTTTTCATTCGTTGTGGCTTCCTAAATCCTTGTTAATATTTCGTAGATCAGGAAGATGTTTTAACTAAGCAGTTTTATCCGCGTTCGCAAGCAAGAATCTTTTGATTTCACATCAAATTGTTTTTATGTTTTTGTGTCTTAATTATCACAAAATGGTGAAATTAAACAAGATGTTTTTAAAATCCTCCACTCACTGTCGTTACAGTCGTAATTCCTCCCTCTTATGACATATCACTAGTTCGCATCATCATCAGGCTCTCCGTGTCCTTGTCTGGCCAAAAAGATGTGTTTGTGATCCACAGGAAATTCCTCTCCCGACAATAATATAAGGCCCGGGCGGCGTGGGCCGCTTGAACGTCCTTTAACGTAGGAGATAAACCTACGAGAAAAATAAATAAATATACGAAGAGAGAAAGAAAGAATACTTCCTGTTCACAAAGGAGAAAAGCTGTTTATTTTCCAACCAAAGATTTGTATAACCAAGTTAGGTGGCCAAGGAGATAATATGCACCCAATCTCAAAGGCAAACTTCTTATTGAAATTTATTTTCCATCTAGTATACTTATTCCGAATGTTCTTGACTGTTTTCGTATGTTTTTGATGTTTATTTATTTATTTATTTATTTTTATTTATTTTTTATCTAAGGCGTATTCCCTTCCTTGCAGGCATTCTTGTGTAAGCCCTTCGAAGTGGAAAGTGAAACCGGTACCGAAATTTGATTGATGTATTGAAAAATGTAGAGGATATGAACATCGCTGGTTAATTAAAAGAACATGGTGTGTGAACATCACACATACAATCTGTATCGTTGTTCAGTGTGTTTTTGAAGTTCTTGTTTAATGTGTTTCATTCTAATCATCTTGCACAGCATCTGAAGAATGTAGACATTGACTAATGAGTACACATTGCTGGGTATTCATACCAAGTCAAGCGTTCCGGCTATGAATGAATATGTCATTAGTCTTTGCAGTAGTTTTTCATTGCTACTGACGCTGACAGTTGCCCTTGTGTTAACTATACACTTTTTTTTTTGCAAACGCAAATGTTCGTTAATAATACGAATGTTTTATTCACAAATGTGTATGAGTAGAGCCTAATCATGCTCTCAGAAAGGAGGTAAAATATATTTTAAACAAAGTCCATAGAACTGCTGTAGACCTTTTACCACATCAGGCTTGTTAAAGTTAATCTGCGGTGTATATAAATAACTATTTTGTTCGACCACACTATAATACGCTCATTACATGTGAAGTAATCGTATCTTAATGGTATACTTTAAAGAACAGCCTTTCAGTGAAGTAGGCCTACTGTTATTTTTTCAACTATGGATTAAGATCTATGCGGAACAAGCACGATTCAAATGATGTGTCCATATAGCTTACTAGAGATGTTACTCTCTCCCGTGGTATACATCTCATGGCAGTGGCGGACGCAGAGGGGGGATGGAGAAGATACATCCACCCCCGAAATTTGAAAAAAAAAACAGTAATCTATATATATATAAGAGGCTTTGTTCTGACTGACTGAATGAATGACTGACTGACTGACTTAATGACAGAGAATCAACGCAGAGCCTAAACTATAATAGGTAGGGACTTGGAATTTTGACAGTATCTTCGTTTCTTAATGTAAGTGATCACTAAGAAAGGATTTTGCAAAATTTTTATTTTAAATGCCAAAAATTAAATGTTTTTGAGAATAATTAATTCCTTTTCACACATAATTATCAAATCCAAATCACAGTTCACATGACAACATATTGTTGCCAGTGATCTCAGTTGGGTTTTGAAATAAATGAAATGGGAGTTTGACAAATTAGAGAAGCTATCAATATAATTCATGTTATAAATAAATATTAAAGAATGAAATCCACGAAAATAATCTAGTCACATAACTTTCTCTACCCTGGACATAGAGAAAACAATATGAGGTATGGTAATATGTATATTATTATATCGCTGGTTTTTGGAGAGAGAAGTATGAAAGTGATATTGCATTTCTGTTTAATTTCATCCCCAAAACGCTTTTATGGTAACATAAGAGTGAGAAATAAAACATTCCGCAAAGACAATACAATTTTATGTTACCGGAATTTCTGTTTCTTCTTATTTGAACCCCTACCAGGCTTGGTGTGTACAAGCGATTGAATGCAAAATTCTACATCCCCTATGAGCCATAAAAAGCTATACCAAGCATTTCTGAGGGAATAGTTTGAGTGTGATAAGTCGTTCTTCCTATTTTAAATTCTAAATACCTATACAATGACCTATAATTTAAAAATCGAAAGTCCTTCATAAGATAATTTCCAATTACAAAATAAAAAACCCTGGCGACGCAGAGCCTTTTAAGCTAGTAGGCTATAAATGCGAATCGGTACAACAAATTTTACAAACCTATTTATATCTGTGTTCTCTAGTAAATAAATTTCTTATTTCTCACGAATTGATATGAGAGCATAGTGGACTCTAGAATACAGAAAATTTTAGTCCTTAGTCAACTTGTTCAGTTCGAATTTCTACAGTCAGTTGCTCTTAGATCTATTCCAACATAATCATCCCATATTCGTCTCGGATCTGCTAATTGTCATTTTCCTTCTGGTCTTCGCAAATTAGATAAATGCCCCTCTCCACTTCCATTCGAGTAACAATCCAGCTCGTATTAACCACCTGCATTTAATTAATCTTACGTTATTAGGAGAGTGATACAGACTGTAAACTTTATTGTTGTACAGCTTTCTGTATTCCCCTGACATTCTATACTTTTTAGCCCAAATATTTTCCTTAAAACTTTGTTTTCAAATCCTTTCAACTTGTGTACCTCTTGTAAAGTAATTGAACTTGTTTCGCATTCAAACAAAAGTACTAATAACATTACAGTTTTGTAAACTCTATAAATGTAAAATATTTTTTGTTTGTTTTAGTTTTAGTTTTAGTTTTCTTTCTGTCTTCTTAAATCCCTCCCCTAAGTCCGTCGCCGTGAGTGAGTCGGTAGCACGCCTGCCTTCCACTCCGGCGGCCCGGGTTCGATTCCCGGCCGGGTCGGGGATTTTTCAGTAGTGAAAGATCCCCTCCCCGGGTTCAGGACTGGGTGTTTGTCAGTAGGTTAAGTCTTAGGTTTAGATAATGCACATTGTGCGCGATTCCTTAATTATTAAATCCCTCCCCTGAAGAAAATTCTGCGTCCCCCACTGTCTTATGGTATCTTCTCCTTACTTTGAGGAAAAACATATTTGCCACGACTTATGCTCCATCCCTCGTATTGCACTAAATTGAGTTCATTTCATGTGTTTTTATGTACGTTGCTTTGAGGTTAAGACACCAAGACACCTGCATGTCTTTGTCATCTGCCATCTATCGCAAAAGACGAGAATTTACTAAAGCTGATCTCGGAGATAGAGTCGTTAGATTTATCAATTACAAGGTATTCCAAAATCTCAAGACTTAGACATTTAATTATGGTCGAACAAGAAGTCGTATGCAACTTGTCTATAATGGTAATTAATGCGTTCCTATGAAAATTATACTATACTATTACACTAGATTCTTAATGAATGCCATTATATTCTCATATTATTTTATGATTAGGCATATTATTATTGACGATATTTTCAGTTATTGTAATATTATTTTACTGAAACACTTCTCACCAGGGACTGGATTTTGAATATTTAAAATTATTTTTAAATTGAGCTATAAAATAACTGCAAAAATATTTAAAAAATGACCCAAAAACAAAAAAATACCCAAAAACTAAAAAAATGACCCAATAGTTTGTATGAAAATGCTATTTTATTCTTCAGATTTGTGTCTATTTAGATTTATGTTGTTGTTTAATTATAGGCTTGTAATTATTTAATTGGTGCATGCGGTTAAATGCAAACAGTAAACATCGTCTTTCTGTATCCAAATTACAACTATAACAAGATTTATTTATTTATGCTTATTTAGAGTTCCGCTAATATTCAAAGCAAGTAAATGTACTAAAACTCTATACACCACAACATGAGAAATTAATGACGTTATATATTTAAAAATTGCCTAAAAATATGAAATGTGAAAAATTCCGTAAAACGGTCAAAAAATGACCAAATAATGGCACTGAATTCTAAAAAAAAAGACCTAGTTATAAAAAATGGGGAAAATTACGAAAAAGACCCTAAAAATTGCCATTCTTATAATATAGGGGTCATTATCAGAATATCTGCAACGTCCATGATGTACCAGTTAAAAGATGACATGTCATCAAAATCCGGGCTCTGCTTCTCACTATTCTCGATATTGACAGTAGCCTAATTCCAATTAAAATGGTGCAAGAAGACTATATTTATTAGTCAGAAGCTTGATGGACAGTATGAAGACATTATGTTTACAGAGTGTCATTATTGAAAGCAGGAACCAACGTGTTGTTTCAATTGGTGTGCAGACCAAGGGATATTCTCACAGCATGAGTGGTCAATACTGCCAAATATGTCTGGCACGCTACCTCTTAATATTGTTAAACATCGGCAACGTCGCAGCATAAGCTTTCAAGTTCGTATCATGTTTTATTCACGAGTGGCATAACTCCTGCGGTGAATTTTCCATTATTTGGTTTACTTTTTTCCTCCCCACTAAAAGCGTTTCTGGTTTATTGTTTTGTGAAGAGATTATGCTATTAAGTTGCTGAACTTCTATTAATACTGTAATACACTGTGGGATTCTCCATATTAGGATTGCGTAATGATGTAATAACTCTTTAACTGATTGGCTTTGCGGTAGACTGTGATACCACATTTATCGATCAACTTTATTTTTATTTATTTATTTTTTGTTGTAGATTGTTTCAAAATTCACATGCAAAGGTTAAGAAACAACTCATATTTTATTTACTACAGCCTTTTATACTGTAAGCCTGCCCTACTATAATATTTTCTAATATTAAAGGAATTGCATAATATTTAAATAATTATCATTTATATATATATATATAATTATTAAGATGTGTGTTATTATGTTACTACTTTTATTAAATTTAAATTTTTTGGACATATAAAACATAACGTTTGCATAAAGACTATAATGTTCGTTATTATTTATATTAAGGTGGGTATTATTTATTTTATTTTTATATTGGTTCGAGGGACTTTTTGCTTCACCTGTTTAATAAATTATTTGTACTACAGTGTTTCTCCGTCCATTTCCCTTTCATGCTAGGCCTACCATTTCCTAAACTCGGTGCCTTTAACCCAACTTACCGCACTACTTAACGAACAGGTGCGTAATTATATCAATGCCTGTAACTATTGATATTACGACTATTATCGTAGACACTGAATATAGGCCTAATCATATTTGCTAGTTGAAGTTTACAATTTCAGTGCTACCTGTCTTTACTTCCTTTTTATTTTTTAATATTAACTTAGGGTAATTCGACATGCAACTGATGCCATGCAAGGTAGTAATTGGTTTAGTGCGCCTGAGCATTGCCTGAGCATAAATAAATCGACGTATCTATCAAGTTGGTACTTTCGTATCCTAATAGCTTATAGATATATGAGCTTTCATGAACCACAGATTATTGTCTCTGTTGACATTATATGAGAATATTATAGGAGAAAAATTCCTTCGACACTGGGACTTGAACCCAGGACCTTTGGCTATTCGCGCCAATGCTCTACCAACTGAGCTAAGCCGGAGTTCAATTCACAGCGCCAGACGGAACCTATTATATATATATAGCTCATATATAGCTCATATATCTATCTTGAATGTTAACTGTACAATAACAGTGGGAGCCCGGTCACAAAAATCACTAATTAGTGTGCCTCACAGTACTGCATATGACATAACTTGTCTGTCTGTGAGGAAGACCATTAGGGCGGTTAGTCATAGGAGAGAGGTTCCGTCTGGCGCTGTGAATTGAACTCCGGCTTAGCTCAGTTGGTAGAGCATTGGCGCGAATAGCCAAAGGTCCTGGGTTCAAGTCCCAGTGTCTCTTATAATATTCTAATAGCTTATGTTCTGTGCGATTTTTTTTTTATTAACAGATATAGATAAAATCGTACACTATACACAGCCTTAAAAGCATTGGAACATCTCATAAATTTAAAAAAGACTGGCCGTGGCCATCACCTCATCTTTTGAAACTTTCTTCTTGAGACTTCAGTCATGCACTTCACGGACAATCGTACCGCAAAACTGTTGCTTCGGTTCTAAGTAGATGAATTTGTTACTCAAGCTGTTTATTACCTGTTATTTTTTTGCTGTAGTCAATATATTCCTTTTCTCTGAGCTGAGCTAAGAATCAAATGCAGTATCTTTTTTCTTAGTACGCAAGCGCTCAGTTCAGATTTTCTTCTAGATCTGAAGAATTTCTCAGACTTGTTATAGATTGTCCCCCTATATCTGGATAAGTGACTAGCATACTCCTAGGATGACTTCTTTCATATGACACAGTTGAAACAGCTATTTTACTGGCTATTTAACCTATCAATTTACACATATTTCAAATTGAATAAAGTTGTGATAAACATGAATTATTGATATGTATATTTTGTTGAAAATTAAGGAAAGTAAAACTATTATCAAATCTACAGGGAAGTTTTAGAAAATTTCTCATTTTAATTTTTAAAGAAGCTTACTTGCTTACTTTCATAAAAGTTTCAAACTTGGAGAGTATTTGAAAGGTTAGTCGGGCACTATCCAAGCCCTGGTGAATTGACAAGTATACCTCCTCTAGGGTTCTCGCGTCTCTACCTTGGTCGAATCAGACGGAAAGCTGTCGTCGTTCAACGATTTTAGGATTCATTAATATGTCCTAACACGATTGCGCCAGCTTTTGAGGTGGGTCTACCGGCCATTCATACCACTCATGTGATATTGGGGTGGGGCGATACCCCACCTGCTAAATCGCTAGACTTTCGTAAAGACTGTTTGGTACCGATGGTGACTGATCTGGAAGAATCCCGAGAACTCTGGTTACTTGTCCATGGAATAATCTTGAGATAAGATCGGTAATCCCATCAGCTTATCATGGCTCCTATTTTTTAACACATTCGTACGGTATGTAGCTGAACTGGAGAAATTGGAAAAGAGGACAATTGAATAAAACTGGGGTAAAGACCCCGGAGAGTTTCGGACATCCGCGTAAGGAGTTAGATTATAGAAACATGTAATGAAAACTTCAGTCATGGGTATATAGCCTAAATGAATCAGGATGGTATATATGTAACATCTTTAGTTTCAAAGGAGATGCAGGATTAACACACAGCAGATGAAGCTTCCGATGGAGGGTTTTTGTAAATGCTGTGCTAACACGTCATATTCCACCGGTGTAACTTAGCACAAATCACCGGGAACCGAAAAAATAGGACCTGCTCATGTTGTAGATTCCCATGATGTTTCGAACGTATTATATGCGTAGTGGTACGAAGAAGCGTAGACCAACGCCTTCATGACCTTATTTGAGGGCTCTCATCTTTGTTCAGTCTTCTCTTCTACTTCATAACCTTTCAAAATCAGCTACGCAGCAAATAACCGGAATTGGATTTGATTTAAACAGTACTTTAGAAGAGAATCTATTTGGATAAAAATTCCTCTGCTCTGACAGAGCAATCAGTTATAGGAGAGAGGTTCCTTCTGTGAAGTGTACTCTGGCTTAGCTCAGTTGGTAGAGCAGTGGCACGGATAGAAAAAGGTTCTGGGTTCAAATCTCAGTGTCAGAGGAATTTTTCTCCTATAATATCCTCATGCAATGTCCAACAGAGACAATCTATGGTTCATGAATGCATATATATCCAGTACTTTAGAAGTTCTTGCAGGTGATGAATCAAGAGATTTTTGTATTATTTTTGCAGTGAAAAAAACTTTTGAAGGCTTTTTTTTACGCTTATGAGCTTTACGTACATTATTATTATTATTATTATTATTATTATTATTATTATTATTATTATTACTTTCTCTATTAAATCTATTATGTATAGAAAATACTGTGTTCGACCCACAAATTCGATGAAGATTTTAATAAATTTGAGTTCCCTGAATCCAAAAATTCAATTTTCTTAAACAGGTAAATGTGTGTCTTAACGTTATAGTTCAAAAACGAAAAATCTTATAAAAACCAAATTTTAGAATGAATTCTGTACATCATGTAAGTTATACGGAGCGTGGCGATTTCTCTTCCTTTTTACCACATTATATGAAGAAAATGTATATTTCGCAAATTTTCTTGAAAACCGTTTTAATGGTCTTGTTTAAGATATGAAAGCAAACTGAATTTGTTGAGAGTTAAACTAGTATTTAAATATTTACAAATTTTGAGCTGTCTAGCTGTCTGTGGACATCCATAGCGGGTAAACGGTTTATTTTATTTACTTTTTTATTGTGGCCTTTGTTGAAATTTTATTGGACCATCTTGAATTTCGTTTCTATAACCGAAATGTTAAGGGGACTTTTCATTAAAACTTTTTTAAATGTCTCTGACGATTTTAATAAAATTGTGCATTTTGAAATTTCTAAGACTAATTTACTGCTATACATTAGTTTTTCTAGCATAATTACTTAGGTCCATTTGCGATTTTTCTAGACTATCTCCATTACAGTAGAAGATACATGGTAACCTGGCAGAGTAAAGTTGTAAAGAATATTAAAACGGGCATTTCTTGTGATACACATTTCTTCGTAAAATGAATAGGTCGGGCTATCGAGATAGAAATTAAATGAAAATACTTCAGTATCAGGATTATTATTATTTTATTTTATTTTATTCTATTCTATTCTTATTGTTAGAAATGTGATATAATTTCAATTATGAAATACTTTGTCGAGTAGCTTGGTCGAGTAGGCCTACTGGCTCCACATAGAAAATTCTAAACTCTGCAGCTATGGAGCGCATACTTACCTATCTGTAGAAAAAAAGGCTCATACATTCACTGTCTCTACTTAAACAGAAAGTTCTTTGCATACCTTGGCAATGTATGAGGATATTCATATGAAAAGGCTTATTTCAATTTGAATTATATTAACATAACATTATTGACGCTAATTGTATTTATTTTATGCATCATTTTCTTTTTATATTATGTTTTTAGTTCAGTGTACGTTAGAAAAGGATTTATGAGCCTAATAATGATGTAGTATCTGAGTATTTCTCACCTCCGTTTAGATTTGTATTGCTGTTTGATATATTGCGGGCATGTGGCAAGCTTCCAAGAGGTGACCACTCCAATTAATACTACAATCCACTGGTGTTACTTCTATTACAAAATCGCTAGATCATTAGATCTACTACCCATTCTATGTACTCAGCTCAAGGAATTTATATATAAGTAGATATTTTATCATTTTTACCATTTTTAAGAGCCACATTGTGATCGGGCCAGAAAGTACGATTAGAAACGAATCCTGGACTTCCCATGCGAAACTAGTTACACGAAGATTATTTTACGAAAACTCCCATGGGGCCCTTACGTATTATGTACTAAACAGGTCACTTAGTACTGTCGTTCTACAGACACACTTAGTACACATTTAAGACAGTCTCTCTTTGTACATATTTAAGACATCTGTCCTACAGACTCTCGTACTTAGTACATATTTAAGACATCTGTGAAACGTAGTCTACTTTGTAGACTTTAGTTAAATGTAGTGCCATTTTTTAATCATTGGTAATATAACGAGAAATGAGGATTTAGTCGTTAAATTTATGAGCTACAAAGTTGCGAGTCAATTTATCTTAAGAAAACCCGAACCTTAATTATTTTTATTGTGACTATTTAACAAATAATAAGTGCGGAATAGTTCACATCCTACTTGCTTACATTCTTCTATTCTCGTTAAATATTCTTTATATTCTTGATATTAATTTTAGATTATATCAATTTGAAAGCTATATTCAGAATGTTATTAAAATATAATAAGCGATGTCATTAAATGCCACTCATTCATATGGACGTTGTTTTTCAAAGTTACGTTCGTGACTTTTATGGGACTCCCTGCACAAAAGTATACGAAGATATGTTTATCCATTTCTTTCAACCACTATAGCATATAGCCTATATATATATATATATACCTGTATACACACACACATATAGTCGTAACCATTTATAACGTTTACAACGGCGAAACCTAACGGTCCCATCCAAATTCCATATAAACTCTGTATTTAAAAAAATCGCTTAGTACGACATATAAACCCTGTATTTTAAAAAAAATCGCTTTGTACGACCTCTCCTATTATGACTTATTGCATAAAAGACGTGTTTTCATAACGTTTTCGGAAAAATGTATCGGCTATAACGTCCAATGTTGATTTTTTACGTTTTTAGGAATTTCCAACAACAGTGTAACGTTGTTTCAAACTCTTGTTTTCAGAAGATTGTAGATTTGAAATAGGCCTAAGTATGTCTGTTAAGTAGTCAAGGCAAGCATCGCTGTCAAGATGTCGCTAAAGAAAAGGAAATTGTTTAATAATGAAGAGAAGACAAAATTTGCTACTTTTATTTTATAACGAATAAAATCTACCGAACGAATTTCCTTGTAGTATGGTTATATCGTTGTATCATGTCTGTGCTGATTGCTGGCCATTTATTCTTCTTTCTTGTGATTCTGTCTTCGAACTTTGTCCAGGAGTTTGTCCTAATATCACTTGGGCAATGATATTCTCTAGGTATCGCAACCAATGTGTTGTTTCTTATTTTACCAGAGAGGAGCATACATAATAAGTTTACTATCAGAATTAAAATTTTAATTATGTATCATTCCATGGTTCAGTCACGTGGGGGGAATCCCCTCATACCTCCCTACAATTTGTACACTGATCACCACCTTAGTAGGTTAATATCTGTCACTACTCAAACTTCATCTGCCTGTTTCAGTGGTTCTCGTATTTGTGAGGGTTGCCCAGGACTTGGGGGGGATAATATTTTTAGTGTTACTGGGATTTTTGAAAAAACAATTCCGAACCAGCTTTTCCACCACTAATACGAATCTATTGTTTCATTCCGTTAATGTAATTAATTGAAGAGTGCATTCCAAAAGCCTGTGTCATTTTTTAAAGCATGTTTTTTTAATGTAATTAATTGAAGAGTGCATTCCAAAAGCCTGCGTCATTTTTAAAGCATGTTTTTTTAATGTAATTACTTGAAGAGTGCATTCCAAAAGCCTGTGTCATTTTTTTAAAGCATGTTTTTAAAATTAAAACCAACCTATGTTACAATGCGAGCTCACCCAAGAAACGGTCATGTGTCACAACCGTTAGTTGAGGGTTGTAGCTCCATTACAAGATGGAAGCCATTATTCTGTCCCGCACTTTTTTACCCATAAGTTTGAGAAGTGCCTAAACCTAATCAGAGAAATGAAAGGAAGACATTTTATAACCTTGCCTTCAACAGCTGAAGCAGGGGGGAAGGAAGAAAGGGTGTGGATACAAGTTAAATGATGTTATTGTTGTTGTTGTTGTTGTTGTTGTTATTATTATTATTATTATTATTATTATTATTATTATTGCTGCTGCTGCCGCTAGTGCCGGTGCCGCCGCCGCTGCTAGTGCTAGTGCTAGTAGTACAAGTACTAGTACTGGTACTCTTACTACCTATCTTATTTTGCATGCTTTAACTGAATATAGGTCATATCACGCGTTAAGAATGTTTGCGTGAACCAATAGTCTCTTGTAATAATTCATTTGTGTGCATCTGGTTTATATTATTCAGCGATATCTTCTTTTCAGATATCCAGTTTAATGAATATAATATCCGGTGACATATCGGCGATGAACTATAGAAAGTAATCAAGTCCTACAAATCCGGCGTTTGCCTTTGTGAATGAGGAAACCATGAAAAACCAAAGTCAATTGGCCGCCCACGAGGTTTGATTTGAACACAGGACCGCTTGCCTTATTAGCCTATACCAACTCGGTCTGACTGGTTTCGGTGTATTCATTACGACTGAGGTATACCGACTAAATTTCACAACAATAAGTAGGCCTACATTATAGTTTTCTTGTTAGTATGGGCAACAAAAGAATATCATTCATATTTTAATTTATGTTTTTTTCTGACATTCGCATTTAAGTCATTTATTTCGTTTTTATCTATTGTTATTGCTATTAATTTTATAAAGAAATGTGTTTTACAAAAAAATGTTAATTTTAATCTTCTCTACAAGTTTACTATGCTAGGTTTTCATGTGTCCCCTACTACAATGGAGATAAATAATAAATAAATAAATAAATAAGCCCTTCACAATCCCTTATAGGGCAAGGGCCTCCTACCATGGTAGGGCTGGCTCTGTTTTACTCTCCCAAGGTGAGCTATTTCCTTGGGGAGTTGGGTTTTTGCCTCCTGGTGGGTTAAGACCTATATATTAACAACACTTTCCTAGGACACTGTTTTCCTAATGAATTAAATGCTCTATCATTTGTTTTCAGTTCACTTTTTCTATGACCTATCCTGAACATCTCGTTTCTGCCTCCTCCCTGAACTCTTCTTCCTTTCCTAGATCACTGTTTTCCTAATGATTTAAATGTTTTATCACTTGTTTCCAGTACACTCTTTCTTTGGCCTGTCTTGTCCATCTCATTCCTAACTCCTCCCTGAATTCGTCCTCCCATCTGCGTCGAGGTCTGCCTCTGCTTCTTTTACCCTTCCTCTGGTCCCAAACAGTTGTTGCATACGCCCATCTTTCTTGATTCATTCTGATGACGTGATCTCCCCAATTCCATTTGGTTTTTCTTACAACAATCGCTACGTTTTCCAGTTCACTTCTTTTTCTTTCCATCTTTCTCTGACAAATCTCTATCATGTTTACTTGTTCCTTTCTTAATGCCCATGTCTGGCAGCCATATAGTAGGACTGGTATGACGCACATTTTTAGCACTTCCAATCTCTTCTTGATATTTATGTGCCAGTCTAGGAAACCTAGAAAAATTGAAAATGGATACGAGTCAAGTACCCAAATCATTTTTACAGAAAAACGGATATAGCAGTTTTGTTAGTAATAGATAGATGTTCTTAACTTTACATTTTATTAAAATAGTTTGAGCTACTCTTTTAATTTTTTTTTACCGTTTTCATGAAAAGTTCCCTTATTATTTCAGTTATAAACACCAAATTCTAGGCGGTTCGGTAAAATTCCAAAAAGTACTTAATTAAAAAAAAAGTAAATACAACGAACCGTTTACTCACAGTGCTTGTTCACAGACAAACAGACGTCATTCCAAAAACACTTTTTTGGTTTCTAGGTATCGTGAAACATGTTTTTTCGTGTTATCTCGAATCCGACTTTTTGTCACGATCACAACATTATCTCTACCTAGGTATCATATTTATTTTCTTACACTGCAAATGGGTCAACAACCCGGTGGCAGTGGTGCAATAAATACCAGCCATACAGTACATATATACAAAAATGACACTACACATTAAATATCACATTAAATACATATACATTACACATTAAATAAATACCAGCCATACATATATACAAAAATGACACACTATACATACACTTACACATTAAATATCGCAACATCTATCCACGTACCTGATATATAATATATATATATATATTCCATTTAAAACTATAACATAAAAAATTGCATAATGTGAATATTTTAGAACAAAAAATTATACATTATCATATACCCAAACAATATATTTTTAAAAATTTTGGCGTTAGCAGGAAACGTTTCGAAGATTTCTGCAGGTAAATCATTCCAATCCTGAATCCCTCTATTTTAAAAAGAAAATTTGGCAATATTTGTTCTCTGAGATCTACCCCTTATTTTGTATTTGTGATCCTTCCTACTTTTGTAATCTGGTTCTTTAATTTTGCTATGAAGCTCTTCCCATGCCAGTTGTTTCGTGTATACACAATACATACATTTTAATCTATTTATTTTCCTTCTGGATTCTAAAGATTTCCACCCTAGTGTTTTTAACATAGCCGTAACGCTGTCAGTTTGTTGGTGCTTATTCATAACAAATCTTGCAGCTTTTCTCTGCACCATTTCTAACTGTGTTATTAGACCTGCCTGATACGGATCCCATACACTTACAGCATATTCCAAATTTGGTCTCACTAATGATTTATAAGCTAACTCTTTGGTTTTTAAGTTGCTACCCCTTAATGCTCGAAATACGAAGTGCAATGTTTTATATGCCTTGCTAATTAAATTTCCTATATGTGTATTCCAGTTCAATTCCTTATTGAGAGTTATTCCTAAATAATTGCACGATTCTACTCTCGTTATAATTTCATTTTCCATTTCATAATTATAGCAAAATGTTACCCTTTTGTTGGTCATCCTATTTTCAGAAACCCATTTTTCTGTGCGAACTAAGTCTCCTTGCAGTAACTTCGCATCTAATTCATTACAAATTTCCCTGTATATGATGCAGTCATCCGCAAACAATCTGATATGAGATTGGATCGATTTTGGTAAGTCATTTATAAATAATATAAAAAGTAGTGGACCGAGTACGCTTCCTTGGGGTATTCCAGACGTAACTGGAGTCTCACGGGACAATATGTCATTAACACGCACTCTTTGGGTTCTGTTATATATGAATTCCTTAATCCAACCTACTACGCGCTTATCAATTCCAAATTCGGCAAGTTTGAGCATTAAAATGTCGTGAGGTACTGTATCAAAGGCCTTTTGGAAGTCAATTATAATACCATCAACCTGTCCTCCTTTTCTAAAATATCAGCAATTTCCTGATATAGACCTAACATCTGTGACTCGCAAGAATAGCCCTTCCTAAAACCATGTTGTCTTGCAAAAAGCAAGTTATATTTATTACAAAAATCCCTAATATATGCTTCAATGAGTCGCTCCATTTGCTTACACACTATAGACGTTAAGCTTATCGGTCTATAGTTTCCAGGATCTGTTCTATTCCCTGCTTTATAGATAGGAATTATTATGGCTTTTTTCCAGTCCGGTGGAATATCACTGTTATTAAGTGAAACATTGAATAACACCCTGAGATAAGGGAAAATTTTTTCTTGTCCTAATTTAATAATGTCGCCTGATATCTCATCTGGTCCCATAGATTTTCCCTTACGCATATTACGTAAATTTGCGAGAATTAAAGAGCCTTTTATTTTCAACGGCTCGTGACATCTTTCGGCTAAATTTGTTAGAAGAGTGTCATCCGCTTTTTGTTGTTGACTGAATACTTTAGCATAACTTTGGCTCAACTGTTCTGCTTTTTCTGAATTGTCTGTTATTATGTTACCTTCCTCACCTTTCAACATCTGTATGTCGCCTTTATTTTTTCTTAGCCTTCTTATGTATTTATAGAAACTGTTTGAATTTCTAGACTGTAGAAGATTTGATAAATATACGTTTTGAGCATCCCGTTTCTCTTTAATCAGTTGTTTTTGAATTTATTTGTATTTATTTTGGAAAGATTCTCCTAATTTCCTTTTATTATATGCTGTTCTAACTTTTCTCTTCAGTTTTAGGATTCGGTCATTATAGTATTCCGGATCTTGGTTTTGCTTTAGTTTAGCTTTTGGAACGAATGTGTTAAGCCCTTCATGTACTATAGCCTTAAAATTTTGCCACATTTTGTCTATACTAGAACCCTCTCCAGCCCACTGCGGAAATTTATTTTCTAGATACTTTTGGAAACCGCTTTTATTTGCATATTTATATTTCCAAAGGAATTTGTTATTATTATTACAGTTATTTTTATCATTGTTTCTTTTAATATATTAATATATAATATATTAATATGTAATATATTACGTATATGTGAGAAAGTAAAATGACTTAATATAAATTCAATCCACTACCCTTAAGGCTGTTTTTCATAAAGTTAAATCTGCCTATTTTTGCCTATTTCAACTTATAATGCCTATAAATGCCTATTTCCGCTTTTCCGAGAAATTATTGCATTCTATTGAAAAATTATATAAAAATGGTTGAAACTCAATTTGCATCTCATGAGTTCACAAAATCTTGTACATTACTTCAATTGATTTATACCCGCTGACAGATGCCTTTAAAATTATTACGTGATGACGAGGTGAACGTGTAATAGTCAAATGGGAGCGGATTTTTCGAGATAATAGTGACTTCAGCAGTTAAAGACATAGGAATGATTCTTAGCGTTGGAAACTGTGTTTCAACTGATATTAATCTACAAATTCTTGTGCTCTTACCAGTAACGCTCCGATATGGTCAGTAGAAGTGGAAAGTTATTTTCCGTTCTCAAAAATGTTCTCTTTGATAGGAGACATAACCTAAAAGTGGAAAATTTGAAAAAGATCTAACTATTATGTACAATCAATGAGTGTTTGTTAATGTCTGGCAAAAAGTATTGTGTGTAGAAAGTGGCACAGTACACTAATCATACTAGGAATATTGTTCATACAGTGTTTTGGTTAGATCACGATACATTAAGTGTTGAACTACATGTGTCAGGTGTGTTATTTTGATTAAATATGCATGATTTAAATGTTTTACTTTAATTGATAACAATAGACTTCCACAATGTGTTCCTATTTCTCTACCTATTTTCTAATTTTAAATGCAGCTGCAAAGGTTTTAGCACCAATTTTGACGGTTTTAGTGCCTATTTGCCTGCCTGTTTTGCTTTCTCAAATGCCTTTTTCCTGCCCATTTTGAATTTTTGAAAGTGTCTAACGTTCGGTCTGTAGTTATGATACATCTGGCAGCATTTACTTGTTGATTGTTCAACTACAGTAAAAACAGCTGATATAGTAAGTAGGCCTATTCTTACCCTAATATGTACCTAGTTGCATCGGTGAAAGCTCCGATTGTCTGCGAAATGGTTTATGATTGTGAGCTATATGTCCTTGTTGTCGTAATATAACGAGTCTCTATCGCTGAATAAAAAAAAAACTACTACTCTATGAAGCAGTCATTCTTGTTTTTGTGCCCCTCCAATGTAGGCAACTCCTCCCTTTATCTTGACTTGTGAATCCTCGCAACCTCTACTGTCTGCACTGCCTAATCCCTGTCATGCAATGCAGGTATTATTCTTGATAAAATTCGTACTTTGCCCGACTCATTTTTGGGAGGGAAATGGTTGAAAATTACCTTAATACATATTTTTTGAAGATTGAGGGTCTGTATGACGACCACTTGATATCATGCGTATTATGGTCTCCTGACAAAATCTGTCTGGCAAGACAACTTCCAGATAAGCTAGCAGGAGGATGGAGTGGCTGACAAAGTACCAACTGCTAGTTTGGGAATCTTGGTTGAAACAAGATGGCAGCACTCCGAACCTTCCTGGCCACCTGAATATCAGAATTGATGCTGTAAGATTTAATTTACACAAAAATGTAATTTTAGGCTCACATATGAATGAAATAGAATTGCACAAATCGATTAATGCATTTAAAACGATGTGTTATTATGTAATTTAATTGTACAAATACAAATCCGAGCTGCCGCACCTAGCGGAGGAATACCGAACTACAACAACACACCTCTCTGCTCAACGAGGTAAGGACCATTTTAAAATTTTTTACTGCGTTTTTGCCGGTAGCAGTTCATCGGTGGTATTACAAGGCAATCTTTCAGTTAAGCTCTCTGGAAGTCACGTATCGGGAGGTGGTAATACAGGCCCTAGTGCTTTAAAGCTTCACCTGCCCTCTTAAGGGAGCCAAAGTTATCACTGGATAACAGGCGTGCAAATAATTAAGAAACCGAGCTTTAACTATCGCCATCAATATTGCCTATGGGGTTTGTGGCAGCTTGGTTTGATTGCTACTAGACCTGCTTCTTTGTCAAGTGATTCAATTATTATTAAGTGTGCAAGAGTATATAGGAGCCCTCTATTGTCAGTAAACAACTAGCCTACCATATTATGCAAACATTAGTTAAGACTTGTCGCTGTAATCGCATTAATCATTCCCTAAAACAAATTCGAGGAAATGGTTTAATTTATTCGTGAATATCTTCCAGGTATTTCAGCATAAAAAAGAATTTAGTAAGTTATTTTTGTAAACGGTAATGTAGAATTATGGAGAGAGAGAAGGATTTTTACTTAGACTATTTCTTATTTCCTTTCTCGGCCAACCTATAGTTTTTCCAACACAATGCACGGTCCACAGTAATACATCTACAATTCCTATTATCTCTTTTTTCCTTTCTCTGTTAACAATAATATTATACTATAGTGAAAGAAGAAAGAATAGACGGGATTCTGGTTGTGCAGAAGGGTATACCACTCAATTGTTTTCCTAACGCTTTATGATCCGTGTACCTGAACCTCGGCATGCTCTATCTAGCTCTGTACGAATGTCAGTCGTTGTCAAGTCGTGCGCTGCTCCTCGAATACGTCTTAAAGTAAGTCTATACATGCACTACAGTAAAATTCAGCCCAGGAAGTTACTGTGTATTTGGAATAGGGAACCGTGTTGCCTTTTAACAGTAGCTTTTAGGGAAAATCCTTACATAAACCTGAAATTTGCAACACAGCAGGTGCATAGATGTCTAATCTGCAATCCCAGCCACCCCCTCTTAAAGAAAAACCAGATGTGGAAACCAGTCACCACTTGTCACAGAGCTGGTGCTGTTCTATATTACCCTGTGTGAAAGTGTCGCCTCTCTTGTGTTGTATGATTTAATACTGCATTCGTACGTTTTATGTTATTCTACAATAGTTATATTTCTTTTACATTTATCCTTCGTTATAGTTTATAGTTTTTGTGTTTATTTTGTTATATTATCTTTAGTTTAAATCTAGTAGGAATAAAGTAGTGTAATTATTTCAGTTATTGAGTTGAAACAATGGAAACGTCCCCGGAATGCTACAAAAAATTGAGTAACCGGAAAAGAATTTTGCGTTCCGATGAAAGAACGATGGTTTTGAATATCTATTTGTACTTTCGAAGTATATTTTCATTCAGTGTGACGGAAGCTGCCAAGCATACCGCAGCAGCCACTAAAATTTCCTACAAACTAGTGATGACAATAAGGAAAGAACTTAAAATGAAGGGAACTGTTTCAACACCCGTTAAAAAGAAGAGCCCTGGAATACAAAAGACAAGAATGCAAAAATACGATTCTCACACTCTGTCTGCAATAAGGCGTCGTGTTCACATGTTTTATAAGGGAAACACACTACCGACGCTGAAAACTGTGAAATCAGCCCTTGATGAAGACCCTGATATGCCTACTGTATCTATTTCCACATTAAGAAGGATAATGCTGGATATAGGCTTTCAGTTCACGAAAAGAAGTAAGAACTCTATGTTGATCGACAGAAGTGACATTATTGCTTGGAGACATAGATACTTGAGGGCTATGAGACGTCACAGGGCAAACAACAGAAACATTGTTTATACCGATGAAACCTGGTTAAATGCAGGCTGCACCACCTCTAAATCTTGGGTGGACACAAGAATTCGATCTGCATCAGAAGCCTGGAAGCAAGGTCTAACTACAGGGAATAAAATGCCCTCAGGCAAAGGTGGGCGTATAATATTAGTCCATGCAGGGAATGAAAATGGTTTCATTCCTGAAGCTAAGTTAGTTTATCATGGAAAGAAAGATGGCGACTATCATGATGAAATGACTGGACCCATGTATGAAAAATATTTTTCAGAGAAATTGCTTCCAAATATACCAGCTAATAGCGTCATAGTGCTAGACAATGCTTCTGTACATTCCAGGAAGAATGAAAAAATCCCTACAAAGAGTAACACGAAGGGAGTTATTAAATCGTGGCTAATCTCCAAAGGTATCCACATCGATGATGAAATGCATAAGACGGAGCTTGTGGAGATATTGGAATCTGTTCGAACTCGATACGAACCTAAATGTATTGTCGACGAAATGGCTCGACAACATGGACATGAGGTATTGCGACTCCCACCTTATCATTGTGAATTAAATCCCATTGAAGAGGTGTGGAGTCAAATTAAGAGGAAAGTGTCACAAGAGAACACTACTTTCAATATAAATAAGGTTCGGGAACTCTTGGAATCTAGTATTAATGAAGTGACACAACAACAGTGGTCTAATTATGTGCGACACATAGAAGATGTTGAACTACGCATGTGGGAAACGGACGGCCTGCTGGATCTGATACACGATAATGTTGTGATAAATCTTGAAGAATCTGAAGAAAATTGCAGCGACGAAAGTGGGGACGAATATGAAGATTTAGGAGTAGCTCCTCTTCCCGATTAATGGTGAGTTTATCATCTACTTAAATTCCTTGTTTTACTTGTACTTACTGACACTAACATTTTCAAAGCAGTTGCGTAGAGTAAAAAGAAAATATTTTTAGAATAGGTGTTCCGTCTAGCATTCGTGTTGCTATGGCAACAGGCTTGTGTCTTCGTTTGTTTTATTTTCTTGTTGTGTCTTCAATATAATTTTAAATATGTTTACTTATCTGTTTGTTCTTTCTCCCATCAATTCGCATCAGAAATGACATTTGACTGTCGCATCTTTCATTTTTTGGATAGTCATGTTATAATCTCCAACCCAAAGTTTCAGTCTGATTATTTTTTAGTATATTTTATTCATAATTTTGTGTTTTTAAAGAAACAATTCAGTTTTGAAGTAATGCTATTAATTCTCTTATTTATGTTTTAGTATTTTAATGTAACTTAATTGATTTATTTCCAAGATTGATTATTTATTGTTTTTCTTGGCCAATGGGATTCTTGCTTTACGTCACATGTCGTGACGTCTGTCATTCTTGCTATTCATTCTTATTCACTCGTTCGAAGTTTTCGCCAGGCTAGTTTTCAGTTCAGAATTCTGAATCTAGTTATTATTGTCGAGCTGGGAATTTGAAGTTTCCCAGCCCTAGTTATTGCAGAGACGCAATTTAGTACATTCATCAAAGTAATTTATTTGTGATTTAATTACAAATGTGTGAAGCCAAGTTTTTTACTTCCCTGATCAAACCGTATGGACTTGAATGCGTAACTCATTAAGTAAAAGGATTTACTGTAAGTACTGCTGTGAAGTGAATATTTCAGAGTGCTTAATTTTAGTTGCAGTGTCGAAGCAACATCTAAAGGTTCTTCTTTTCGGTCGAAGCAGCAAGTCGACCTTAAAATAATTTGCTGATAGTGCGCATTCACTTCAAGAATAGTGAAATTCTTTCTCAGTCGTCCGAGCAAGCGCGACTATAAAAATTGCTCTGCTCTGGTCCTCCGAGCTATTCATCAGTCTTATAAGGCAAGCATGCCTTATTTTCCAGAAGGAGCTTACTAAGTCGTCTCCCCTTGACTTCATCAACATTTCATCTTCTTCGGCACCGCTAGGAAGAGGAATTTATTTGTAAAGCAAGATACAAAATTCCATCTTGTATTTTAAAGGGTCTATTTATCATTTTGTCCATTGTGCTCTTTGTATCTTTCAAGGGGCTCAATAAATGTATTTAAACTTGACTTAGTGTAGCATCCTTCAAACCGGAGAGGTTTCCCCGTGTCCCTATTTCGCCTGCGAGCTACCGTGGGAGCGGGAACATCTCTTTGTGGTTCCTCCGGGCCTGGATATGACCCAGAGGCCTATGGTTGAAGATGCATTGATAGTTAGTGACCTATAATTAACGTAGAGTAACTATTCAATTAACAGTTTGAATTTGTCTTGGTCACTTATTACAGAGACCTCAGTGATTAGCCACAATTCTAGTCATTCTTATATATCAATCTTGTTCTCCCGGTATAGTTTGCCGCCGGTGTGAGACGCTACCATCAGTAGCCATCAGTAATAAGTAGTTTAAAGTCAGTTGCTATAAGTATCTGTGGTTCTCCTCCGCATTGCGTTTGAGGGAGGTCTCTGACAGATTTCAATTAAGTTTTTGGTACTTTCTTGTAAAGTGTAAACATTTACATTTGTGTACTTACACCTGTACAGCTACACACTATTTCTTTGTCTACTCGTATGCTCCTATGCGGGCAACTCACTCCATTCTTATAAACAAACCTTAATTTGTCATTGTTGCACCGGCTCTAGGCGGGCAACCTATTTAATTCAGACATTTGTATAAGCAAGTCGCTATGTCGAGTCCAGACGGTTTGACGGCTCTTAAAGCCAAGCGAGTTCCCATTAAGGCCCAGATTACGCGGCAGGTTAATGTCATTAGTAATTTAGCTATTGAGGATGTCACATATCCTGAACTCAAAAAGTATGAGTCTAAGTTAGACGAACTTGCAGCTAAGTTCGACCTTGTGCAGACTGAAATCGACGGTGTGGATTATTCTGATGCTGAAGAAGCCTATAGGGCAGAAGTCGACGCCGTCATTTCCAGAGGCAACTCTCAGTTGTGTAAATTTCTTCAGGCCTTATCTGACAAGGAGGCCCTGGCCCAGGCCGAAGCTAAGAGAGCGGAGGCCCTGGCCCAGCAGGCACTTGCAGAAAGGCAGGCTCAGGCCCAGCTCGCCCTGGCCCGTGAGGAAGCCGAAGCTAAGAGAGCGGAGGCCCAGGCCCAGCTCGCCCTGGCCCGTGAGGAAGCTGAGGCTAAGAGAGCCGAAGCCCACGCCCAGGCCGAAGCTGCCCAAAAGGCTAAAATAAGACGCTTCGAGTACTTGCAATCGCAATTTCTGCGTCAAATGCAGATTATGCGAGAGTACGAAATCGAAGATCTCACTACGCTTCATGAGGCGCGCATTCGCCGCTCTGAATTCGTAGAGATCTTCAAGGCCTATAAGTCAGATTATGCTCAGGTGGCCATTGACGAGGCCTACCAGGATCATGAATTCGACTTTCACGCAGTGGAATCTGATTATTATAAAGTCATCAGTTTCTTTGACTCCATGATAGCTGAAAAGAAACAGCTATATGAACCCGAGCAGGCGCAGACTGCCAGTCAGCGCTCCTCGCTCGACCCTGTCACGCCGTTGTTACCGAAACTCCCCGAAATCCGTCTTCCTCAGTTCAATGGGAACCCCTCTGAGTGGATCGAGTTTCGTGACACTTTCTCGTCGTTGGTAATTCAACACAGGCACATTTCGGACATGGACAAGTATCAGTACTTGAAGTCCTGCCTGTCATCAGAGGTTAGTACGGTCATTCAGAATATTCCTGTCTCTGCTGCGACTTTCCAGGTGGCGTGGCAGACTTTGATTGATAGGTTTGATAACGACCGGCTAATCGCCAACACCCATCTGGACAATCTCTTCTCTCCCCCTCAGATTGAGAGGTATTCTGCAGAATCCCTGCAGAAATACCTGGATCATTTTATAAGCACAGTGCATGCACTGAATTCCCTTAATACAGAAGTGGAGTTGTCAGATCTGATTATTACCAGAATTATCATCGACAAGCTTCCGATGAACCTCATCAGAGAATGGGAGTCATCTGTCAAAATAGGGAAGCTCCCTACTCTCAAGGAGTTATTTGTCTTCTTGGAAAGCCGAGTTCGCATACTGCAGATGACTGATGCTGCCACGAAAAGTCAGGCTGCTAAGTCAGTTCCGAGCTCTCCGGCTCCTTCCAAGTCAAAGTCTTCTTCTTCGAGGCCTAAATGTCTCTGTTGTCGTACTGCTGTGCATGACCTGTTTTCATGCAGCGACTTCAGGAGCATGACTTTCGCTCAAAGAGACCAGTTTGTTAGAGACCGCAAACTGTGTCGCGTATGCCTGTATAGTCAAGGGCATGCCAACAATTGTAGGACTTTTCAGTGCAGGAGATGTGCTGGGAGACATAGCACATTCCTCCACGACCCGACTAGCGATAGTCACCAGGCTGCCAACACTGCAGGTGTTATGGCTTCTAGTCAGACCCAGCAGCGCTGCTTGCTTCCTACTGCTACTGTCCGCATCCTGGACTCAGACGGCTCGCCTGTTGAGGCCACAGCCCTCCTGGATAGCGGTTCAGACTGCAATCTTATTAGCAACAGGCTGTTTAGGCGTCTTGGACTAGCTCCTCATGCGCAGCGGACTACGCTAGCGGGAATCTTGTCCACTAATGTTAGCACACATAAGCTAACCAGCATCACGATTCAGTCGCGAGTGACTTCATGGCGCTACAATGCACAGGCCATTGTCGTTCCGGAGATTTCGGAGAAAAGGTTCCCGAGCTCTTTCATTGAGACGAAAGATTGGAACATTCCTCCGAATCTTCCCTTGGCTGATCCATTCTTTAGTCGTCCTAAGTGTGTCGATCTACTTCTTGGAGTGGAGATTTGCGCCCAAGTGGTGTGTCCAGGGCAAATTTCCACCTGTGAGTTACCTACGATTCAGAACTCGCACCTTGGTTGGTACTTCGCCGGGAAACTGCCCTCTGCGCCTTTCCCTTCACAGCGTTGCCATACTTCCAATGGTCATCGACGCCGATCCACGGCTAAGCGTTATCTTGACGCAAGCCCCAATGAGCCTGAATGCTCGGAGGCTATGTCTTCCAATTACTCAGCCTTCCTAACTGCAGACTTAAACCATTCACCTTCTAAACTTAAGACTTTCGTGGCTAACAGAGTCGCGGACGTCCAAGAATTCACTGCCATTGAATCTTGGTCGCATGTGTCATCTAAGGACAATCCCGCTGATCTCATCTCTAGGGGAGCCACCCCTTCTGACCTACTTAACAACTCTCTGTGGTGGTCAGGCCCTTCTTGGCTTACTGCCGACTCCACTCAGTGGCCCAGTTTGCCCACTGAGCTCGAGTCTTCGTCTCTCCCAGAGGTGAAGATAGCAGCGCTAGTCACCATCGAAACCTCTAGCTTAAGCCCATGGCTGACTAAGTTTTCACACTTGAAAACAATCAGGGTCATGGCTTATGTGCGACGTTTCATTAATAATTACTTGAAACTCAAGTCACCTATCAATGGCCCTTTGTTGCCGTCAGAGCTTACTGAAGCTTTGCATTCTTGCATTAGAATCATTCAAAGGAATGCTTTCAGAAAGGAAATTCAAGCATTGTCTTCCTCGCAAGATTTGCCTTCTTCTAGTAAGATCCGGCAACTATGCCCCTTTATTCAGGATAACATCCTGCGTGTAGGTGGACGTCTAAGTCGGTCCAACCTACCCTTTGACAACAAGCATCAGATATTACTTCCTGCAGAGCGTGCTTTCACCAGGCAGTTAGTTCTCCATGTGCACTTGCATCTAGGTCATGCAGGACCTCAGCTAGTCATCTCACACTTGCGAGAGTCGTATTGGATCCCTTGCATTCGCAAGCTGGTTCGCAGTGTACGGAGGCGCTGTAGTGTTTGCTTCCGCTTTGAGGCTCAGGCTTTTCAGCAAAAGATGGCTGATCTGCCTCCTGAGAGAGTAAATCCTCTCCCTCCTTTCACAAACTCTAGTGTGGACTACGCCGGTCCATTCTCTCTCAAGTTTGGTGGCCCGCGGTCCAAGGTGACTACTAAAGCCTACGTTGCTATTTTTGTCTGCATGTCCACGAAGGCCGTACACGTTGAGCTAGTGACTTCGCTCACCTCACGTGCCTTCCTGGCGGCATTGTCAAGGTTCACAAGTCGTCGTGGAATTCCAAGTTCAATCACTTGTGATAATGGTAGAAACTTTGTCGGAGCCCACGCCGACCTGCAGAACCTCTCTAGGCTTTTGATGTCATCAGAACATCACTCCGCAGTGCAAGACGCCACTGCGCATTTGAACATTCATTGGCGTTTCTTGCCTCCTCACTCTCCACACATGGGAGGGCTTCATGAGGCGGCAGTACGCTCTTTGAAGTTCCACCTGAAGAGGATGTCCTCGTCCTGTAAGGACACTTACGAGGAGATGTCTACTGTTCTCACACAAATTGAGTCATTCTTGAATTCACGTCCTTTGATGTCGTTATCTGAGGACGTGGATGACTTTGGATATTTGTCTCCCGGCCACTTTCTTATTGGCAAGCCCATTGTGTCGGTGCCCAGTCCTGACCTCTCTGGTGGGTACAGCCTGCGTTCCCGTTGGAACCATCTTCAGCAGATGGTCACTTGTATTTGGAAGAAGTGGTCCGTGGATTATCTCCACACGCTACAGCGTCGTGCAAGGTGGCATAAGGTACTGCCAGACGTTCCTTTGGGTACCCCTGTATTGGTTCTCGAGGACAATGTACCTCCTCATAGGTGGGTGCTTGGTCTGGTGCACCAAGTACACCCAGGCCCAGACGGCCTTGTCAGAGTTGTCACTGTGCGCACTGTCTCAGGCACTTATAAGAGGCCCCTCATCAAGTTGGCTCCTCTGCCTGTCAGTGAAGAGGGACAGTGACACCTGCTTTCATTCAGAGTGCTGATGCCGGACGCATCCCACTCCACCGACTTTGACTTTATTGCGACTTGATAGTTGTTTTGGCCTCGAATCCTTGCATTCACGAATTTGCTTGACGTCACATTCTGTTAGATAATTTCACGAGCGAAATTATCGCGGGCAATATGTTCCGTCTAGCATTCGTGTTGCTATGGCAACAGGCTTGTGTCTTCGTTTGTTTTATTTTCTTGTTGTGTCTTCAATATAATTTTAAATATGTTTACTTATCTGTTTGTTCTTTCTCCCATCAATTCGCATCAGAAATGACATTTGACTGTCGCATCTTTCATTTTTTGGATAGTCATGTTATAATCTCCAACCCAAAGTTTCAGTCTGATTATTTTTTAGTATATTTTATTCATAATTTTGTGTTTTTAAAGAAACAATTCAGTTTTGAAGTAATGCTATTAATTCTCTTATTTATGTTTTAGTATTTTAATGTAACTTAATTGATTTATTTCCAAGATTGATTATTTATTGTTTTTCTTGGCCAATGGGATTCTTGCTTTACGTCACATGTCGTGACGTCTGTCATTCTTGCTATTCATTCTTATTCACTCGTTCGAAGTTTTCGCCAGGCTAGTTTTCAGTTCAGAATTCTGAATCTAGTTATTATTGTCGAGCTGGGAATTTGAAGTTTCCCAGCCCTAGTTATTGCAGAGACGCAATTTAGTACATTCATCAAAGTAATTTATTTGTGATTTAATTACAAATGTGTGAAGCCAAGTTTTTTACTTCCCTGATCAAACCGTATGGACTTGAATGCGTAACTCATTAAGTAAAAGGATTTACTGTAAGTACTGCTGTGAAGTGAATATTTCAGAGTGCTTAATTTTAGTTGCAGTGTCGAAGCAACATCTAAAGGTTCTTCTTTTCGGTCGAAGCAGCAAGTCGACCTTAAAATAATTTGCTGATAGTGCGCATTCACTTCAAGAATAGTGAAATTCTTTCTCAGTCGTCCGAGCAAGCGCGACTATAAAAATTGCTCTGCTCTGGTCCTCCGAGCTATTCATCAGTCTTATAAGGCAAGCATGCCTTATTTTCCAGAAGGAGCTTACTAAGTCGTCTCCCCTTGACTTCATCAACATTTCATCTTCTTCGGCACCGCTAGGAAGAGGAATTTATTTGTAAAGCAAGATACAAAATTCCATCTTGTATTTTAAAGGGTCTATTTATCATTTTGTCCATTGTGCTCTTTGTATCTTTCAAGGGGCTCAATAAATGTATTTAAACTTGACTTAGTGTAGCATCCTTCAAACCGGAGAGGTTTCCCCGTGTCCCTATTTCGCCTGCGAGCTACCGTGGGAGCGGGAACAATAGGTATTACATGGGGATAGAGCAGATTCTGCTAGCCCGTGACCTTCCCCCATCCCCCTACTCAAAGTATTAGTTTGGCAACATCACCCTGGTCCAGTGGTGTGAGTTGATTCCTGCCCCATAAGACCTGTAGTAACTTGCTGGGCTGAATTTTAGTGTAGTATAAGGTGTACGAGTTCAATTAGATTGTTGCAGAAATGGGTCATGTAGTTTTTTTTCTGCCACCTTAAACCGCCAGTAAAGTCCCTTTGAACTAATACGATGTTAGAACGTTGCTGGAAGAAACATTGGACAGTGTTTTCGAGGATCGGAGAAAATGTGTGGCACACTCTGACTCCACGAAGAGGACTTCACAAAAGGAGATAGTCAGAAATGACATTATTGAAAAGGTAGTGACAGATTTTGATAGTTCTAGAACAGTTCTCATTTGGATAGTGACAATGATTAGGAGTTATGAAATTTTGTTTGTTGTGATGTACATAAATCTGTTACAATCTGACATAATGAATCAATTATTATTCTTTGTTTTATAACTTACAGTATTGTAATTTTATAGTGAATACGGTCTGTACTACATGATTGGCAGTTTGTTAGCAAATGTGTAGTGAGAGTATTATTAATACAAATTATCCGAATAAAATACTTTAAAATGTTTAGCCTGAAAGCAGTTGTATGTATAAACCTAACGTTTCCAGCATTCAGATTTTTTGATAGGTTTATACATACTAGTGCTTTCAGACTGAACATTTTTAACATTTTATTCAGATTAGCACTACCTGAATGAATTATGAATACAAACTATCCATCAAGTTTTATTTATTTTTGTTTAATTCAGATGTAACATGTGAAAATTAATTAATGAATTCTGATTTGTATTAAATATTGCGCTTGCCCGACAAATAGAGTAATCTGTGAAAATAATGCAACCAAAAAAGTTTATTAAATTAATTATAACACAATTAATTTGTTCATTTATTTCATCTTTTAAAATATTCTATTAATTTGAAAATGTTACTGAAGTAATAACATTACACTATTTAGTATTACACTTTCTTGTCCTACTATAAGCTAGGGTGTGGGAATGAAAGTTCATTGAGACGCAACCATAAGTTCTTGTAAGGGGAGAGGAAAGAAGGGTGGTCGACCTGTTGTAATCTATGGCGTTGTTTTAGGAAACTCGCGTAGCCTATTCTTACTGCCTCATCTATAACTAGATTCTTGTCCGAGGCCTAGTTACCACTAAAGTAGAATAACAACTCTATTTTAGAATCCAGTACGAATTGTAGTCTAGTTATTTGTGTATTTGTGTGTCTTTTAATGTACCCTTACAGTTTATGAAGGGCTAAAACTAAACTAAACTCCGTGGCGCAACATCCATGAAGGAGCATGGCCACCACCCGACCGCTGCGTCATCCACCATAGGCAGATGGCAGGATTGGGGGCATGTGGTCAGCATGCCGATACCCACGGCCGTTAATGGTGGTTTCCATGTCCTGAGCCGCTACTTCTTTATCAAGTAGCTCCTCAATTTGAATCACGAGGCTGAGTGCACCCCTACCAGACCTCCCTACCTCAGAAAAATCCGAGGAGGTACCGGGAATCGAACCCGGGCCGAGGGATTTGTAGTCAGCGACGCTGTTTACGAAGGCTAGGGAAAAAATTGTCTTCCACATCATAGAATTTTGTTCTACTCTTCATAATATAGAATATCTTCAGTATTTCGCCATAGACAGTGAATGGGTTACAGTCAAATCTAATAATTTCTTTGGATTAGGACCAATAACATATAAGAATGAGTCTGAAATCGGCCAAAGAAAAACCCGATTCTTACTATATTTATCACCTGCGAAGGTGATAAAGACACGTAATCTTTTCTTTATGTTCTAATCAGGTCAGAGACTTTTTAGGCATGCACACGTCACGAGTCTCTATACATTAAGATTTTGGTTATTCTGGCAATACAGTAAATATTACGCCTACATATGTTCAGTAATTAGTATTATAAAATGTTTACGGGAAATGCCCACCTCCTGTAGACATTGTAAATGCATAACCTCAACAACATGAAGGTATATTTTGGTCAGTCTATTGCGACAATGGAATGGGTACATAATGTGCGCTCTAGAATCGCCAAGTAAACAAGCCTCTTTCACATTTACGTAAATACGTGTAATGTGTTAAAGTGAGACAGACATGTTTATTTACTTTAGGGCCGGTTCTAGACCGTGCAATATCCACTGTCTCAGAAGACTCTGACCACACTGGTGACATGCAAGCGAACAGCGAAGGGATGGCCACTGAAAGGTGGGGGAGATTTCAGAGATGTAATTCGGCTCCTTTTCGATAATAGACACTCTCAACGTCCATACAGTTGACCGTCTTACATCTGCTCATTCATGTTCATATTTTTTTTAAAGAAACTATACTTAACAGTAGCCTATGCATAGCTGGTAACTATAAAAATAATATAATTACGTTTTACGCAAGATATCTTCATATTAAATTTCAGCAAAGAATACTTGTATAAATTTATGTTTATTAACCGATCATATTTGTCCACAGGAAACAGAATGCTTTGTCATGAATTCTTTTTAATATTACTGTGTTAATCTAAAATGCTATTAAAGTAATTCAAATTTAATACATTTTATTTTATTAATTATTTATTACATATTATTCGTTAAATAGTTATTTTAAATGCAACTCGTGTCTTGGAATTCTCCTAGACAAATTCCAGAGCGAGATTTCCAAGCCACTCGCGGCATAACCTATGATAATATCCCTACAATGATAAATATTTCTGTATTTAATTAATTAATTAATTAATTATCATGAAAGAAGTAATGCAACTTTTGTTACATTGAGCTAAAGACCGATTAGGCATGTTGTGCATGAACTTCATGCCGAGTATACACCCAAAGGATGCTAATGTGAAGAGGACTTTGCACGTGTTGGGAGCACGCCGCTTGTTCTCTTGTGTTACCTTATTCACTTTAGTATTATTAATTGTTAAATTCACTCAGAATTCTGCACATCATTACCAAGTCACATTGCAAGAGTGAAAATCAGATTGTTCAAACTGAATTTCTACTGCTGTGCTGATTTTATTTATTTATTTAGCCTGGCGGAGTTAAGACCATAAGGCCTTCTCTACCACTCAGCCAGGGTGAAAACATGAACCTCCATAGTAATAATAAAAATAAATGGAAAAAAAAGAAATGATATAGGCTACCTGGATACAAAAAACGTACATTAAATACAAAGACAAAAATTTAAACAAACTACTTGAATAATTTATAATACAAATTACTAAAATAAAGAAATGGTAAAAAAGGACTAAAGTTATTACAAGTAATGAAAATTATCAAAAAATATTTTACAAATTAGCATCAATTCCTAAATGTTATAGTATGCTAAATTTATTAAATGACGCCTGAACTGTGAAGTTGTTTGGCAGCTCCTGAGATAGCTAGGCAGTGAATTCCAGGGACGAATAGCTGTTGTTGTAGACGAATTCGAATAATGTGAAGTTCTGTAAAGAGGCATGGATAGTAAGTGGTCAAGCTGAAAGCGCGTGCCCAAGTTATGGAAGGAAGAAAGGTAATGAAAGATAGCTGGGTGCATGGCCGTCCGGAAGGGGGGGGCAGGGTAGGGCCGTTGCCCCACTCTGGAACTTTTGTTTACACATAAATCTATAAACTAAATGACTTTAAGCAACTAACACGAAGTGAAGCTTATGTTCCCATTCAATATAGTTGGAGATGTTTGACCAAAAAACGAATTTTAACAGCTGAGTACCTTAGATATGAGTATGTAGGAATAATTACTTCCACCAAACTATAATTTTTTCCCATCCAAATATTTCATTGCAATGAAGGTAAAGCACTGGAAGTATCGCATTTTATAGAATAGTACAACTGTGAAATTGTAAGGGTTAAAAAAAGTCATGTGAATGTACTTCATCACATTTATTTTTGTATTCATAGCCATAGTACCAGCTACAGTAAATCGAGGATGTGGATGATGAAGATGACGCTGATGGTGATGATGATGATGATGATAATAGTAGTAATAATAATAATAATAATAATAATACAAATAATAAAAGAATAATAATAATAAAGTGATTGTAGAAATAGTAGGATAGTGGTGGCAGTAATTTCATCATTTGCCCCCCTTGACAAAATTTCTGCGGACGCCCATGGCTGGGTGTTGAGGTATGCAGGATTCTATAGAGCAGAGATTTTATATAATAGATGCAATAATTAGAGGAAGTATTGCATTTAATCCTGAATCCCGATATCGGTACATACCCGCTGAGGCCATTGGGATTTTTGCATCAACCTCGACTCAGTCAAGTCAGTACCAGGAGCAGTCATGGGGTATAAAGGCGAAAGACATGTAAAGCAGAAATCCCTATCATCTAAACGCGCCTATTCCTAAAGATTTGGAAGTTTCATTCTCCAGGATAGCTAAGCGTCTTCAAGGCTTGCATACCTTAGGGCCTCGCTACACGGACGGAATAAACGCGACGGAATATTCGGGCCGAGACCGGCTGATTTTGACCATGTTGTACGAACCTAATTTCGGTCGCCGAACTTCAGCGACCAAAACGCCTGATGCATGTTACACGGGCAGAATGTTGACCGAAAAAACGCAAGCTGAAATTCTTTAGTGGGCAAAATGTACGGGGTTGGAAGTTTAAAAATGGCGACACATCTATAAATTCCTCCGCGCGCGTTCATTCCATCGACATTCCGCCCTAAGGGCCTTTCTACACGAACGGAATAAACGCGACCGACTGTCAGCGACCGAAACGCGTATCCACTGGGTCAATGGGTAGGTAATGTTATAAACTACACGGACGGAATAACCGCGACTTCAGACGCGAAAAAACTAGAGGACACGCCGAATCTCGGTCGCCGAATTTCAGCGACCGAAACGCTTTGATGCATGTTACACGGGCGGAATGTTGACCGAAAAAACGCAAGCTGGAATTATTTCGAGGGCAATAGTCCGTAACTTGCTTGGTAACTTCAATTACAATGACCACAGCCTGCACACACTACTACAACAACGTAAAAATGTAAACTTTGGATGGCATGGTTATGTTTTGGCAGATGACAGGTATTGCACATAACACATAGGCCTAGTGTTAAGTTCATAAACATGGACAGTTATTTCTTTTCGGATATATAGAATTAATTTAGGAGGCATATATGAGCACGTTTAAAAAATAATATTAATAATCATTGTACAAATTAATAAGAACTTGGAGCAACTTTACTTATTTCAACAAATAATGCTTGAGCTTTGGCAGGGCAATGCACACGGTTTAATTGTCCGGCATAGTAAATGGATTTGCTGGCACAAATTCCATCTGATAGCTGAATCATGGCAACTGCAGGCATAGTCTACATATGATTGTAAGAACTACAGTACATTCCTGACACAATCTGACAATCGCAGTGGGACAATAAATTGTCTAATTTCGTAAAATTCTTTAATTTTTGACGCCGAAACAGCTTGCCAGTATCCGCCTTGCTGCATAATTCTGTCAGTTTGGAAATCCATACTTTTCTTGTGGCGCTTCCTCAAGTCAGATATTTTTAAGTTCCGGTTAACTTTCTCTTGTGTATGACTGTTAATCTGTCAATGAGTTTGTCCCTCATGAAAGCCATAGTTGCGAAGGTAACAGAAATAATCAATTCTGCTAGTACAGAAAAACAAATGCTCTAGCCAAACATATAGCCCCTATGCCGGCTTTAATGAAGGCAGTTCAGCAAACCAAGGACTGCAACAAAATTAATACCGAGAGATACAGAAGAAACCTTCATGATCCCTGAGAAGCTGGAAGCATTGTTACTGAAAAAAGTAAAGTTGCTCCAAGTTCATATTAATTTGTATTTAGTTGTTAATATTTTTAAAAACGTGCTCATATATGCCTCCGAAATTAATTCCATATATCCGAAAAGAAGTAAATGTCCATGTTTATGAACTTAACTGCTAGGCCTATGTGTTATGTGCAGTACCTGTCATCTGTCAACATATAACCATGACAACCCAAGTTGACATTTTTACCGTGCATGCGTGGTCGGTAGAGTCTTACAGAACACAAGTCGGCTGCTTGACTACTCCCGCGTTAAATCTAAAAGCTTTCTATACAAAAGTTTCGAAGTTTATCAATTTCTATAGATACAAAGTGTAAAGTGGTGGCATCAAATAAAACTATGTCTATTTTCCCAGGAATTAAACGTGCAATAGCCATGCGTGGTTTGTAGTGTCGCAAGTCGATCGCCATGCACAAACACCACAACGTATTTCAAATTTTTCCCACTCTGTATGCTGCTGCTCCTCCGCGCGCGTGCATTCGGTCGACATTCTGCCCGTATAACTTCACAGGCGTTTTTTCTGCGTCTGAAGGCGCCATCCGTGTAATTCATAACATTACCTACCCTTTGACCCAATGGATACGCGTTTCGTTCGCCGACAATCGGCCGTGTAACATGGGCCAATTTATACGGGCGGAATGTCGACGGAATGAACGCGCGCGGAGGATTTTATAGATGTGTTGCCATTTTTAAACTTCAAACCCCGTTCATTTTGCCCACTAAAGAATTCCAGCTTGCGTTTTTTCGGTCAACATTCTGCCCGTGTAACGTTCATCACACGTTTTGGTCGCTGAAGTTCGGCGACCGAAATTCGGTTCGTAAAACATGGTCAAAATCAGTCGGTCTCGGCCCGAATATTCCGTCGCGTTTATTCCGTCCGTGTAGAGAGGCCCTTGCTCTTTTTATCTAATCTATCTAAGCTTATAACACTTTATTGAAAATCATAACGCAAACAGATTAGAGAAAATGCTGCCATGGTAGTTATAGTATAACAATGTTGATGTTGATGCCTAGTTGATATAGTACATAATGTAGCTATCTTGAAGATAATAAAATTTCAGCATTAACCTATTGTACCGGTATTAACCTGTTTTTCAAATTAGAACAGTACAAAATTTACTAAGTTGAAATTAATTGTTGCTTATATTGATATATTATTTCATATGTTCAAGTATGTCCAAGTATTTGTTATTAAATGTACCTTCTAGTTTTATGGCGCGGTTGGTTGAGCCACTGCGGTACAAACCGGAAGGTCGCTGGTTCGATTCCCAATTTTTAACGACGTTGAACTTCTCAGACAAAATGGCCAAAGAAACTAAGCTAACTCTCAGTAAATGCCTGTTTATAAAAAAAAAAGTCAAACTTGTACTTACGTATTGTACTAATTATTCCATATCCTATGAAGCTTCATATGTTTTTCGAAACATTTTGTGGTTCGAGCTTTCCCCTCCCCCTTGTCTCAGGAGACGGCTACATGAGATAGCACATTCTTTAGTTTTGAATAATGAATCATTATTCTGCATTAACAACTTTGTTTGTATATTAATTAATATTGTAATACCTATTAGAAGATGTTGAAAAAAATGGCTGAAGTGTACAGGTAGATCATAATTATGGTGAGATAATTATGTCTCTCCTGATATTTCTATTGATATAATAGCAGAATGGATAATTGTAAACTAGTTTAAGTTCAAGTTTTTGTACCAATAAGTTCTTCCCGCAGTTTATGATGACTCGAGAAATTTAATCTAACTTTATTTAAACGTAGGAAATTAAGTGAAGATTAAATACATATACCGGTATATCTGTACTTGGGAAATAAATTTCTCGGAAAATACTGTAGCCTAGGCCTATAGCTTATATTAAGTATTAATAAATTGTCAATCACGCCACGATTCCAGAACACTTGTAAACAAAGCATAAGCTTTAAAACAATGATGCTGTAAAACTTCTTATTTTAGACGTTCTTTTGCTCACGGCTTTATGAAAGGGAACCTACCGACAAAATTCATTGCTCGAGGTCATGCACAGATATTATTAACTTCGAAAATTTATTAATTTGTTCCTTTTTTCCTTTTCTAGGTAAGTGGAGTTTGCTGTTTCGTATACTTCTGGGCACTTAATTCTGCCCCCAGTTACCTTACTCTGTTTTCAGTAAGTACCAAAACTATCTGAATATTTATTAAGTGATTATTGATTTACTGAATTTATTTTTCCATTATTATTATTTTCATTATTATTAAGTATTAAATATTAATTATTAATATTAAGCTATTGTTACTATTAAGCTATTATTATGTTGTAATTATCGCTGCTGCTACTATGTCTGTGTGCTTACAGCGAGTGTGATAAACACCAGGCCCTAAATCTTAGGTTCATAGGTCTAAATCCAGCGCAAAACCTGCAGCATGTATTATTTTTTTAATAGAGAGAAAAGCCCTTGGTTTCGTGCCATTGAGCCCAGTGCTCTCAATTTTAAGGAAGACTGACAAAATTAAGATCATGTGTGTTTTTCTAAATGGCAAAGTTTGGCTATTTAAATATTTCAAAGAAATTCAATTGACATACTTAGTCATTGTAAACATAGGAGAAGGAGATAAAATAAAAAAAGTGAAATTGGCAAGATTTTCTACAGCTTTATTTCGAACGAGAAAAAATTGATTTACTGGTACATTCTGAATGTAAAAGAATGAACTTAATTAACTCTAAATGATAGACTTCTTGAGTTATTACGTAGCGGTAACAATATTGAGCTCTGAAGAATTGAGCATACTGAGTAATAAAGCTGTAGTTTAAGGTTATTTAATTAAAACACATGTAATTCTTACTCTTCTTTTTCTCTGAGATTTACTTCCCCAGTTGTAGGGACGTTGATGCTGATCCCGCCTCCCGGGTCTTACAGGAACGCGACCTGTTGGGGGGAGGAATTTCTTTTCTAATGATCATATACATACATTTTTGACCAGACAAGGACACAGAGGACCTTCCCGGATGGGTGATCGGCCCAATGCCAGGACCGCGTCTGAGACAACACGAACATGTAGAACGACAATCACTGATGTCACACACACACTTATTCCGAACAAGTTGCGGATGGGACTGCCAGATAATATGTGGGGAGGGACTTCGAGGGCTTTCAGTTTTCCAATATCGTCCTACATATGAGGAAACCCCCCAGAAAACCCCTGACTAGGAAACTTGTTTCAACCGGGAATAGAACCAATGCCCGCTGCGAGATGAGAGCGAACGATGAGAGCTACAGTGGTGGATGCAATTCTAACTCTCCATTATTAATTCTTCAGCAATATGAAGTTTTAGTTGTACTGATGTAGCACAAGTATTTATGCAGCTGCACGGCTCTTACATTCGTACCTTTCCCATAGGAATGATTTAATTGCAAAGTTTATGTGCGGGATTGAAATCTGAATCCGATCCGTTCCTCCATTTGCAGAGGATTGGATCGAGAATTCATTTCGGACTGAGTTCCAATTTACATGACGATCTCAATACGGGGAACGGATTCAGATCTCTTTGAATCCTGCATGTAAACTTGCTATATTTCTTGTGAAAAAATATTTTTAGAAATGGCAGGTCAAGTTTTTAATATGGATTTAAGCTCAGATGTAGAACTTTATTTTCTGGATGATAGAATAGGAGGAAGAGAAAAAAAGAGTTACATAAATTCAACATTTTGAAATGAAATGTAAAGAAATCTAAGAGATAGAGAAAGATTAAAAACTTTGTTGATAAGTGGCATATGAATTATGACAAGCAACAATGAAGCTTACCTTCTTGTGATAAAATAAGTTATAAAATATATTTTTAAGCCATTAGTGCCCGTCATTGAATGGGCTTTTATACGGAAATGCGGTCGGGTAAAATCTGACTGGTCTAAGCAGTATGCATCGATAAAGAGGGCGGTATTAAGCATTAGAATCAATCCTATATCCAGAATGTGTCCTATGGGCTACAGTAAATGGTGTCAGATTTGTAACAAAATTATCTAAAAGAATTTTCTTTTTAAATTGAGAAACTGAGTTGATTAACGATTATTTGTTGTTACTTTTCGAATAAGAGTAAATTTATAGCTTATTATGATATTCAGTTAGACATATTTTGCTGTTTAGGCAAAATGCACATGTTGCAACTAGTCTACACTAAAAGTTCCGTAAACAACTGTGTAAAACTTTCTCGGAAAGGATCAATTTCTTTTAACGTCATCGTTTTAGTTTCAAACATAACAACTGATGATAATCCTGAGTGGAATGTAGAAAGTCTCAGAGCATTGACGTATGGTTAGATATTGTATATAGGTATTGTTTTTAACTGGTATGCCAAAATGCACGTAGCCTACTGGAAGACAATCCGTTCAGTCTTTAATTCAGTTCCAAGATTCATTACAGAGACTGACATAAATCTCTAGAAACTTTTAATAAATGGTCGTAGCATAAATGGAGTGTTGTGGTGAATCATTACAGAATTATAGCTAAAAAATAACTGAAGTGGACAAATAGTAATAAAAATGCAACTATCAATGCATTCAGAATGCAACGGAAATACGGAAAGAAACATAATAGTTTAACCAGGCTTCCTAATATGTCACTTTATAAAAGTAAGATAAAAATACATGAGGAACACACACATAGGGAATTGCTCCTTTCTCATCGTGTCGGCTACACCATTGTATCGAAACAGAAATTAATCAGAAACTGACAGGGGCAGGAGAGAATGAATTGGAACTGTTTCATGTGATACCAGTCTATGTGTAATTTTGTATTGTCCTGTTCTTCATCCATAGAACTTGCTTCAAGATGGAATTCAGTCATTTGATATAATAAGTGGAAGCCGTGTGTTTGAGTGCTTCAGCGTATTGATCAGAAGAATGGTGTGTGGTTGTAGATTCTTTTTTCACTTGAAGAGAATGACGTGGTTGCTATAGTATTGTCATTAATGTACGTGTGTAGACTTCCTGATGCTCACATATGAGGAAATCAATGACCTCTCTTTATTGTATCTTAAGTCTTGCCTGATGTGGTTGTTCCTTGTAGCTATCTGTGATGTTTTCAATAATTAGGCCTGTCTATTTCATAGTCATGGTAGTCACATAGTCCAATCTTATAAAACCTAAAAATGTCTAAATAAGACGTTAGAAACTAAAAATGACTAAAACAGCTTTTCAAGTAAAATACGATAAAATAACAATAATAGCTATATTAATTAATCTAATTATTATTGTTCTACTAAAACGTACTTTTTCTAAATATCTGCCTACATTTTGCATTTGCTCATTGTTGCCAGTGTATTATTTTGTAAGATAATATAATTATAGTATTGGGTTTTATAATTTTGTCATTTTATACCCCATTGCTTCGGTAATGAAAATCTTAAGTGAACCGAAATCCCCGGTTTCTTTAGAAGTAAATTTAAGGCATTCTTAAGAAGCTTATTCACAGTGTTTGCTCCAGCAAGACGCCGAAAGTGAAGTACAGTATTCTAAAAGTTGATTGATTAATTTAAAAAGTTCTTGTTGAGTATGTGGTGGAGTTGGAATTCACGGGTAGTTCTAAAACTAAGCAAAAAAATGTATAAAGTTTTGTGGTTCAGAGCCATGAAAATTTAAGTAAAAATAAAATTAATTCTTATATTTTTGGAGTGTACTTATTGTACTTAATAAAGTGAAAATGGTAACAAACTAAAATAAAACTATTTTAATGTGTTTAAAAAATTAAAACAGGGTTTATAAAAACCTAAAAATTAGGGCCCTAGTCATACTTTCCACCACTTATGGCGTAATTACTACGGAGAATCAAACAAATGTAAAATATTTTCAGACAGCTTAAATTAAAAATACAACTCTAAATACAATGCAATGAAGTAAAAACGGCATATTATCGCACTAGTGTTAAAAATCTGTTTTAACCAACTTTAATTTCAATAGCATGAAAAATAGTATTTTAGTTCAGAATATTTGTATGGTTATACGAGGGGCAGTCAAAAAGTTCCCGGAATTTCGTTGTAACACATTTACTTAATCGCCTTCAAAATAGGCCCCTTCAGAACACACACACTTGTTCCACCGCTCCTGCCATTGCTGGAAAAACGATGAAAGTCCTTTTTTGGTAGCTTCCGAAGTTCAACCGTCGCGTTGGTTTTGTTGTCTTCTATTGTGGCAAAATGGTTACCTTTGAGACCCTTTTTGATCTTGGGGAAGAGCCAATCCGAAGAAAACGCCCCGCGAAATGGCAACTAGGATGGACACTGCATCACGACAATGCTCCCTCCCACACATCACTTGTTATGGGGACATGGCTCGCAGAAACGAACATTCCACTCCTCTACCAGCCTCCCTACTCACCAGATTTAGCACCTGGAGATTTCTGGCTTTTCCCCAAGATCAAAAAGGGCCTCAAAGAACCGTTTTGCCTCTGTAGAAGAGCTTAGCTCACATGCAGTGCGGGGTTTCATATGTAGCTGTCCAGACAAAACTACATATGAAATCCGGCACGACTATATATGAAATCCCTCACTGTATGTGAGCTAGGCTAAGCTAAGTTAGCTTAGTTTAGCTTAGCTCTTGGTCGACAACCGGCATCATCGTTGTTTGCAGCAATGGCAGGAGCGATGGAACAAGTGTGTGTGTTCTGAAGCAGCCTATTTTGAAGACGATGAAGTAAATGTGTACCTATATTGTGGTAATAAATAATTACAACGAAATTCCGGGAACTTCTTGACTGTCCCTCGTATTACATAGACCCATATCGATAAAAATGAAAATACTAACATGCATTACGTCTTTTTATATGTTAAATTTCTTACAAAGGTAGCAAAAATCGTCACACTTGGTGGTTGAAAAGCGTGTTGACTCCATTCCTTGTGTCTGTAGCCGTGCACCAGAAATCAGTAACCTCTATCTGCGTATTTGAGTGTGTATGCATGGCACTAGATTGCATGACAGCTTGAGGCTCCATAGTACCAAATATGTAATTCGTTAGAATAAATCACTTATTTATCGTTTCCAAAAAGAATTGTATATGGTACACATGCTAAAATGATTTTATTTTGCTCGTAGGCAACGTACCTGTACCTTATCACAAAATCAAAAATATTTTTACTACTTGTATCATAAATAACTACCGGTACAGTAAAAGCAAACTGGGATGGCCGTTAAGTACTGCGACAGAAGAGACAGGATTGCGTTTCGAAGGAAATTCAATAACTGTAGCAAATTTAATCTTCTATTGCGCAAAAATTGATTGCATTACTTATTTACGATTGATATAACTCGATCGGTAAGACCTGAGTCAAACAAACGGCTAGACCTCCATGATCTTCATAGCACGTGATGTTTTTTTCCAGTTCATACTGTACGGACCGTGTAAAAACATCTTAGTTAGCATCACAGCATTCAATAGTGAAGACCCAACAGCGATATTCTGTGAGTTACATACCATTACTTAAATAATATTTCATAACTAAAAAAAAAATACAAATACTTTATTCGCTTTATTTTTGTTTTCAATAGTTATGGGCTATTATGAACCGCATAGTTTGGAATGTACAGTACAGTATATGCATTTTCTTCTGCTCCTACTCCATTGCTACCGGCAGACAATAAGCTATCTGCGCGTGTTTGGTTCAGGTCCTAGCGTCCCAGTTGTACATGCTTAGTGAATACTTGGAACCAGAAGGCCCAAATAGCAGTGAACAGATTATAGTTAGCAACGTGAAGTTAAGTGCCGGAGTTGATCTCTTGTTTTTATAGGTTTAGGTACTACCTATATTGCGATTCAAAACTCACGATTGCAATTCAAGGTTCACTTTCGCCTGAGTCGTCAGTGACCACAGATATAATACAATCATAAAAGTAAAAACAAATTGGGACTCATTTGGGTTATATTGATAATATACACAGTTTCTTACGGGAATCATTACTGCAGCAAATATTGAAAACATGACGGGTTAGGGTATGCCAGGGTGAGAGTACGAATTTGCTTCATCTTGACTTGTCTTTCTTTCCCGGCCAGGTTGCCAGATATCAGGTCTACGCTTCCCTTATCGTTTACTTAGTTTACTTATTTTGTTTACTTAGTAAGCTCTTGAGCCTCTTTGAATCGGACGGCCTGGAGCGATTTGTGTGGTATGGAAATATACTTCAAAGAGATGTTTAAATTGCAAGTCGTATGCCTTGCCCGAAATGATGTACGACAAGGAGCAGCTAATAGGGTAACCGGTATTGGTTCAACTTTCAAAGGAATTCAAATCATCTGAACCCTCCAGGTTAATGGAAGTAATTCTTCATGAACAGGCAAGATATACGGGTGTATAAAAACAACCACAACACATGCACAATCTGGCCTCAACTATCCGCCGGTGGGTAACTACTGGCATAAATGATAGGATTCATTGATTTACACACATACTTTAAAGCGAATTACATTAAATGATGGAAACTTATGGCTATCTCAGAATTTGTAAGCAACAATATTATGCTTTAAAGCAGCGTTTGCTCCTTCCGCAGGGAGTTTTTATGCCATCGTATAGAAATAAATACAAAAAATATATGTATATAACAAATGCAATCTTGATAGACGTTCAATGAACTAGGGAAAATTGCTTCAGTTCCCTGTTATTTATTTCATTATTCTGTCTTGGCAGAACTATTTGTTTGCAAAATACACTGAATATTTTTGACTCGTTTGTTTCTGTACAAGAGCAAACAAATTGTAGTTTTTACATAAAATTTACAGTGTTGTATTGTTTTCTCTACAGTGTTTTGTCTACGTTGTTACAGGAAGGTTTTAGGCTAAGTACATCCCGAAGAGGCCTTACTGTACTACCTTGCGGTCGCGGTTTAGGTCACTACCTTACTGTCACCTCCATGTAAAACAATAGTATAGATACTGACGTGCCCGCACATTTCCAAGGATACCTTACTACCTTACTGAGCGGTTTAAAGTGACATTTACCATGAGGTCGATGTGGAAACAAAATTATTTGTAAAGAACTCTTGTGATTGGTTAGTTCAAGATCACTGGCTAGTTTTGCTTGCGAGACGTCCCCTTCGCCCGTCTATTAGGGTGTTTTAAACTATGTGACCCACTTGGGTTTTGAAGTCCAGACTCGTCACTTGTTTCTCCCCTCATTGTTTGTGTTTGTGTGCTAGAAATGGACACAGACGCTTTACTAGATTTGGTATTTAGTAGGGCAAAGAAATTAATGACCATAAAATAGTGCAAAATGCAAAATAAAAAATGCATTTATGACCTAAATATAGTGAAAAAAGATGCATAATTTTTTTTTAAATGACCAATAAATTTACCATTATTACTTATAATTAGTTTTAAGTAATGACTTGCTAAAATAAATTTAATTGATGACAGTGTCTTATATATTTAAATATACAATATAAAACATACTTATTTTGTTACAAAAAAAAGTAAATTTATACTACTACTTGGACGTCCTTAGCGAAAAAGAAATTCTTTCTACACTGGCATGACCAAATTGCCGCTAGCAGATATGTGCCATTTAAAAAGAAAAAAAATTATTTACTGCTGCTATGGTGTTTACAATAAACCTGAATTAAAATGAACTATGAAAACTTAGCGGAGATTCTCAAATAAAAACGATTGTCTCTTGTCTGAAAGTAACGATTTGTACATGGAAAAGCTCCTCTCTACCTCCACTGAAACATGACCTAAAAATGCCGAAAATGACCTAAAACTTGCCAAACATGACGTATCTCATGAAAATGACGAAAAATGCAAAATAGAGCACAAAATGCAAAAACAAATTGCCTTTATTTAATCAATTGTTTCACTACACACATTTATATATATTCGAGCTAACTTTTAACTTCCAAATAAAAAAATATGCAAAAACATCAAATGCCTAGCCCTAGTATTTAATATTCCTGCATTGTGGGATAAACGTGAACGAGATCACCAAAACAGACATGTGTTGGCAAGAGATTGACCACATGTTGATAACACGACTGAGGTATGGTGAGGACTGAGGTATCAGTAGTCAGCATGTCACCACTGCCATCGAGGATCGACTGTACCGGTATGTTTACCCCAAAACATCCATGTAGAAACAGCAAGCCTCGACAAGGTAGTACGGTAAGGCAATTTTGGCATGTACTGGTACTTAGCCTACCTAAGGCATAAGAGCTGAGCCTGAGGGTGGAGTTGCCTACCCCTTTCGGGTAATTAGACCTACATAATAAAATAAGACAACACATGAAAATTAGACAAGATACAATATTAATTTATATTTATTAGGCTATAATTCATCCAGTGTCATTCAGCTAAAAAGGGAAAGTTATTAACTTATTATTATTATTTCATACAATCCGAAATCATATTTTAGCCTAATTACTGGAAAATAGATTCAGAAGAGACAGTTGATATTATGAACGGAAATTTTGATTTAAAGTAAAGCGCTAATTAAAACTATCCAATCAGATTTGGTAAAGTCACGCGGGACAGACAACCAGAAGAGGCGAATACAAATTGATATGACCATTTCCAGTAAGATATTTTATTCTGCTCCTCGCCAGGAAACGGGCAGGAGCGTAAGTACGCAGTATTTCACGGTCTCTCTTTGGTCTTAAAATAAATAAAATAAATAGAACGCCGTGTGAAGTTTACTTATCTCAGTGTGAATTATAGAAACACGTCACTTAAATAAATCATATATGAATGGTGATAATTTCATTAATTATGTGCACTACAGAGTTACATATGAACAGCAGAAGTGCTATTAACAAATCTCCATAAGAGTATAGTGAAAGAAGTAAATATTAAACATTTTCCATCAGTGGCGTAGCGTGAGGGTAGACTTTGAGACTGAGTCTACCTAAATAAATTGCTAAGAAAAGTGGAATCATAAAGAAATAAATAAAAGCATCGTCAACCAAGTTATTAATCATTGTAAACCCATTAGTACTATCATTAAAATATTTTTCGCTGCTGCATACCCCACTTCGACTGTTATTATGCGTCAATTGTGTTTCCGCGTGCTTAGGTAGCCTCAAATCTTATGATGCGGCAGTGGAGGCGCGTTGAGACTGGATAGTGGTCTGCCAAGTCCTAGTCTCATTCAAGTGCGAGTTATATGACTTTTCCCACTGACATTGTCTTGCATGAATTTGATTTGATTTGATTTGATTTATTAAGTCCATCGGAACATATGCATGTTATGGGACACGTCAATATAATTACAAATACAAATATAAACTTACAGTTGAAGAAATATGTACAATATGAAAATTTCTTTACAGAGTATAAAATATAGATATTAGCAAATTATTGACTTATATTAATTTATAGCCTAAGTACCAGTTTTATAATTCAGATAAGTAAAATTATAAAAAATAAAAATACAAAAAATAAACATACAAATACAAATACAAATACAAAGGTGCTGAGTTATCCTGTTGTTTAATTATCTATATCAATAGGTTATAAATGCTGAATGATCTCTTCTAGTAATACAAATTAATAATTTGGAATAGGATAAATACCTGTTAATGTAGTATTCAAATAGTAACTCATAATTACATGACAATGTAACATAATGAAGGTAAATAAATAAGTATAAAATTTAGAACAGGAAAAGTAGATGAAGGTTCCTCCAGCCTTAGCGAGCTCACTCCACCTACAAAACCCTAGCAACAGGGAACCAGAGTCAACCAAGCCGCTCTCCGAAAGATTGAGCCAGTCCTAACTGTTGCATGACCCTATTACCAGAATAATTCAACACCTGTCCTAGTTCTACAGTACATGGAGATTTTAATGATTAAGTCATTTTTCCATAAGTCATCACTACATGAGGCCATTTGGTCCATATCATGTTTCACACTGTCACTATATGAACTCGTGGGTTTATCCGGCCGCAAATCCTCTAGCAGGCTATCTGAAATCAAGATAAATAAAAAATTTTGAAAAATAAAACTGCTTATGAATGATTGTGGTCAAAGAATTCATCTATTGAATAAAAACAGTGGCTGTGAAGAAATTCACCTTTCTTTTAAATTTACATAGTGCAGGTATTTCTTTAATGGATTGGGGTAAACCATTGTATAATTTGAGTCCTGTATATGTGAAGCTTTTCTCAAATAAGCTAGTTTTATGTGGTATACTCGCTAAATCATTTTTATTTCTTGTATTATAGGAATGTACCTTTGAGTTTGTTTGGAATGAAGAAAGATTAGTTTTTACAAATATAAGTGTCTCTAATATGTAGATACAGGGGAAGGGTAATATATGAAGATCTTTATATAATTGCCTGCAGCTGGCTGTGTTGTTTGCTTTCATCATTATTCTTATAGCTCTTTTTTGTAATTTAAATATAGCTTCATTGTTAGTTGAATTTCCCCAGAAGATTATTCCGTAAGTTAAGAGGGAATGAAAGTAGGCATAATAGAGTGAGCGTACTGTGTTTAGGCTGGATACTTTCCTCACTGACCATAGGGCATAACAAATTTTACTCAAATTTTTCGAGAGGACATCAACATGCTTGAACCATTTAAGATTTTGATCAATCCATACCCCCAAGAATTTTGTTGAATCTACATAACTAATAGTTTTATCCTCATATGAGATGTTAGGAAACTCTGTATTCTTATTTTGTACATGCTGAAAGTTTATTGCAACTGTTTTCTCTTTGTTAACTATAAGTCTATTCCTTTCGAACCAGTTATGAAGTTTACTTATTGTTTCTGTCATATTAAGTCTAGCAATTTCATTGTTTTCACCTGTTAAAAGGATGCTGGTATCGTCTGCAAAAAGAGTTGTCTTTGTGTGATTTGACTGAATATCTAGATCATTAATGTAAATTAAAAACAATACCGGTCCAAGGATGGAACCTTGTGGAACCCCATACTTGATATACCTCTCACTTGACAGTACATGATTTATTACGTGTGTCCTTTCATCTTTGTGCACGATTTCTACAACTTGTTTGCGGTTTTCTAGATATGATTGGAACCATTTTAATGCTAATCCTCTTATTCCAAAAGTTTGAAAATAACCAAACTTTTAGTACATTAATAGTAATGCTTTATATAGGTATAGGCCTATATGAAATCGAATACATGTGTAAACATTGTCGTTATCTAAAACGCTATTAATACTTGAGAATTCGTGTGTCATTTAAACAGTCATTATAAATTTAATTTTTAAAACATAGTTTACCCAGAACACAATGTCAAGTTACAAACATAGTTTACCCAGAACACAATGTCAAGCTACGCCACTGTTTTCCATACTTAAATTCTTGTGTCGTTATTGCTAAATATTAAGTTTACCAGTTAGGGAGATAATTCATGCGAAACCCTGAGCATGCAGTCGGTCGAGAGGGAATTCTACGCTCCGAGAAGAAGTGAACTTCACAAGAACTGAAGTAAGTGCTTTTACACAAAGAATCTTTTCCTTCCAAATTTGCTACTTTTTTAACTAGCCATTATCCTCTCAAGCCAATGCATGAATTAAATCGTTGAATTTCCAATAGTACTTAGAAGTTCTGTTATCCAGTTCGGACGCCCACGAGCAACAAAGTTTCCAGTTGGAGAATTTCATGTTGTACCGGCATGTTGCAATGGTAGCTCAATGGCGGCACGGAGAGCCGAAGATCCTGGTTCAAATCCCGGCTATGACATTGAGTTATTCAGTCTTCTCTACCTTTACCTTAGCCTACACCTTCAGAGTTTCCTATTTTTCATTCCCCCAAAAATACAATCCCCATATCAGGTGGTCGGGAAATAGAGTCCTCAGAACGGATCGTAGGGTCGTTGATCTCTGCTTTACCTTTTCCCCCCATTTATCACGTCAGTTCTGAGATTATGTCTACTGCCACCATTTGTTCTATATTGCACTTCTTCGTGCACTTCCATAATTTTCTGGCCGAGTGTCCTGCCTACAAGGTCTAGTAGTGGTCAGAGCTTCTAAGTACGCTAGTCGTAGGGTTCTAAGATCAATTCCCGGTTCGGCCAAGGGGATTTTCCAGTTACATATATGTTTTAAGTAAACACACTGTGGTTTGTAAGTAAGGGTTTTGTACAAGGACTTCCCTGGGTAATAAGTTCATAAATCACCCCTTGTCTCATCTGAACAGGATAAAGTAACCCCACTAGATTGTTGTACTGTACCATGCCGTATTCTGTTGCTTCATGCAGCAGGAAGACTTTGCGAGACTCCCGCATCTCAAGTTGCATTTCGGAGATACGCACTTTCACACTGATGATGAAGTGAAGTAATCAGAATTTAACAGTTGACCACGGAAATAAGGCATGTCGTGGCACAACAGATTTGAAACAACTGGTTTCACGCTACCAAATTTTTTGACAAAAAAAAATGATTATGTGGAAGAGTAAACAGAAGAATTTAATAGTACAATAAAAGTATTTCAACAAATAAGTTTAGAGTATATTTTTAACAATTTATCGAACAACCATCGGATCATTTTTCAACATAAAGTAAGAGAAAAACGTTGCCCTGTATTTTGTCCCATTCCGGAAGATATTTAAAACCAAAACTTGTTCGAGAAAAGTCTTGAACCTGAAAGTACTACTATAAAAGGCTACCAGTAGCCTATATCATTGATCTGATCATTATTAATTAAATGCCATAATGATACTTTCTAAGGTTGTCTAAGATCTATCCGTCCGTCTTATGCCTGTACAGCCGATGACTTGAGTAATGTGCACGGATTATTTTACGGGATCTGTATAGTTCCACCCCATATCACTAGAATCCAATCGTATGACTCGTCCTTCACTTCTCAGTAGAACCTTCACCTTCCGAAGCTTCGTTACATGATCAGAAACTGGCAGTATACGGAGAGGCAAGCACATTAGTAAAGGCCTTGGCTGAAGGCGCGATAACTCGAATAGCCTACGCTTTATCAGATTTTCATGAAACTTAATGTATGCACTTATAACGTCAACAGGACAAAGCCTATTGATTTTGGACCAAATTGGTTGCTCGGTACCGTAGAAACGCTCAATTAACGGTTTAAAAATAGCTATCATCACTACACTACAAAGCCGCGTGGCCAACTCATTCATTGACAGAATTGTTTCCTCACTTCCAGATGAGCCAAAGACTTGAAATTTGGCATGTTTATAACTTATAGCTTGTAACCGACGGAAATATTCCAAAACGATCCGATTTTTTATTTATTTATTTTTACTTTCGAAAATCTTCAAAATGACGGACACAACTTTAAAGTCTGTGTAGACCTTTTTGGAGGCTAAACGGTAAGTCGTATCAAAGAAACCGATTGCACCAGCAGTAACGCATTTTGAGAGATTTACAAGTTTGTTCCAATGATTTTTTGTCGTATCTCCGTCGGTTATACCTTAGATTGGGTTAATTTTGTATATTTTTTTCATATTATGTAATTTTTTACACACACAAAGGACAGATAGAATCGTAAAATTTGCTAGAAATATTGGCACATACAACAGCCATAAGCGTGCAAATTTTGATGTTTATAGCTGCCCCATAAGTATAGAAAAACTTGCTGGATAGCTGTGACGTCATTCACATCTACGACAGACTAATCATCCACCTATTAACATTAATGTTTACTCACTTTCAGATGAGCTAGAAACTTGAAATTTGGCAAACTTATACAGTTTATCCTATAACCTATGAAAAAATTCCAAAACTTCAAATTTTTTATTTTTCTCTCCAAAATAAATTTTGAAATTGTTTCACTTCATATTTGTACGGCTTGAGATGTTTTTACAAAAATAAAGGAATAGGCCTATTGTTGACGAGAAGAATTTGTTGTTAATAGGCTACTCTGGTTATACAACTTATTCCGTCACATATGTTTATCATTTTTTTCTCAACAAAGCGTGGTCTAAAACTTAATGGTTTCTGAAATATGGCCTATTAGCTCCATCTGGCACTTTGTTATATCAGTTTACCTGATTTTATTTTTTGTATGACATTTTGACCCAATTCCAGTTATATGCACATTTTCTTCTTGTAATCTATTCCTGTTCTTTCGTAAAGTAGCCTACATTATTTCGTTTTGCATTATTCTGATATCTTAAAAGCATTGTCTTTTTTTTTTTAAATCAATATTATATTTTCGACATACGCCGTCTTGTATCCATGAATTCCGTCACACAGAGTCAAGACTTAACACTGCAAGAAAATGGAATCATTAGCTTGTAGCAAAATGTTAAACCTGTTTAACCAACTGTGACTGTCAGGACATTAACTAGTGTTAGGTTATATTTTCAGGGATTAGTAATAATAAAATAGAGCTGCGATTCTAAGCAGATTTATTGATAGAATTTTAACATTCTCACAGGAAGAATTTGGTAGTCTCATGAGATATAAAAACGAAAGTAATTTAACGAACAGGTACCGTAACTCTGAGAAGGGGGAAATGGTTACAAATTACAAAAGCTTTGCAATATATCTAAAAAGCATTGAAACCAGTTGAGACAGAAATGAATGCATGGAAAACTTTTCTGAATTGGAATACCGGAACAAGTTTTGATACATATGGTAATTGAGAATGCATTATTCCTGAAAATAATGCTGGAAACTGCAAGAATGTTAAAACAAGTTTTAAACTTTGACTAGTTGCTTTATGATTTGTCTCGTCTAATCTTATTGGTAATCTTATAGTTTCCTAATTTGTTAATATTACAGTCTTGTACCACAAAGGCGTAGACTGCTCTTCACAGGAAGTAGGTATGTGCTAAATATTTCGGTTTTAAATATCTTCCGGTATGCGGCAAAATACAGGGTAACAATTTTCTCTTACTTTACAATCACTTCATATGAAAAAATATATATCCGGTAATTTTTTGTGATTTTCTTGAAACAGCTTTAATGATTTTGTTTAAATTTTCTACACAAAATGAATAATACTAAAATCTAAAACTTCTATTTAAAAATTTTTTAAAATAAATTCTCCAAAATAATAGGCATATCAATTACATCGGATTCGCTGCCATCAAAAGTTTTTTAAGTCTTAGATGAGCATTCATATTCCGTAAATTTTGGACGTTCAGTATATGAATTCTTTTTATGTAATAACTGTCTCTTGATACTGAATTCCTTTTTTATGAGCATGTCTATATTGCTCATTTTTATTTTAAAGTTGCTGCTATTATTAAGCTTTATCTTTATGGCAGTATCGTCTATCGGGAAAGTTGAAAGTCTTTCGAAGTATTAATAGCCTATAAACTGTTGGTTCAATATTTAATTTGTATTAACATTCTTTGATCATAATAAGTGATAAGTGGTAATTAATTAAGTTACTGTAACGAGTGTTTTTAATCCATGTATATAATAAGCGATAATAAGAGGAAATAATATTATAATTTTCACTTTACAAAGAGTACTGCACCTTATAGTTTTTCTGGAATGTTTAAAAACCTAGCAAAAACTCTGTGAATTCTCGCTGCATTTGTAGGTGTACCAGCAAATCATTCTTCTCATAGCACTGTACTGTAAGCGTAACCATTTCGTTTTATAACCGATATTTCTGTTATAGACCTGCATATTTAAATACAAAAAATTCGAAATTGGAATTAAGGGGGAATAAACAAGCTCTTCAGAAATATCTAATCGTAATATAACTTTAGCATAACAAATCTAACGTTATAGACCAGTATATTGAAATACAGGAACAACCTGTACTGCTAGGATCTCAATCCCAAGTTATGTACTGTATCTGATGTACTTTTTTCAGAGTGCTATAAACTACTAAGATAAACATGATAGACCTATTAAATAATTCCTCTCCTAACCTTTTACGATGCCTAGACACCTCAGGAATGTGCTTATAAAACCATAGTGATGCTACAATACCTATGTAATGTGTTTGCAGTGTTTACTTTCTGATACTGATAAAGGATAAAGAAATCGTGAGTTTAATGCTTTCACAGGCATGCAGTAGCAGCATCTGGTTGCTAGGGAGTTTTCGTACTGTGGATGAGTGAGTAGTGACCATTTCCGGGATCATAATAATATATTATTCACTTTCTGCTGAAGGCTTTTTTTAATTATTAAAAAGTCATGGTTTTACATTTTAAGCATGTAAAAATGTTTTATTTGCTTCTAAGAAGGGAACCTACCCTTCGCAACCCCCTAGATATTGTAACAGCAGCCGGCTCGTTTTCAAGCTCTTCTTTACCTGAATGAAAAGTGATGTGCAAAGTGTCAGAAATTTGTTAAAAAGTGCAAAAGTCACAAAAAAAGAAGCATAAAATGACTTATGATATAAGGTCACTGCAAATTTCAAAGTTTAGGCCTTCCAATCTGATTTTGCTTCATTGGCAGGATCTGATCCTTAGAGACGTAGCATTAACTAATTGTCGTGCCCCCTTACACTTGTAATTCAAAATATTAAAGCAATAATAATAATCCATTACACTTTTATTTATCGAAAATTCGAAATTAAACAAAACTTACAGTAAGAAGGAAATTATTATTTATGAATGCTTCCATTTTATTTATGTCTTAATAATTTTCTCCTACTTTTTTCCTTGCAAAATTTTGATCAAATCTTCATAAGCAATCTTACGTAACACATCTGCTTCTAAACATAAGATATATAAGGCATGGTTTTTCTGAGAGGGATTTTAATATATTTCAGCCGAGAAAAGATAAAGGGTTAGCTGAGCAGTTTGGACCATTAATCTTAAAAATATACAAAAGTCAATGTTTACATTTGGGATGGCACACTCAATATTGTCTTCTAAAGTTATTTTACATAGTTCATCATGACTGATAAACAGAACTTATTAATGTTTTGTTAAATTTTGAAAATGGCTTTACATTTATTAATGTGATAATTTAAGTCATATTTTCGGGTATGAAAAAGTTCTGTGGTGCCCCTCTTTGCTTGATGCCCTAAGCATATGCTTACTTTGCTTATACAGTGTTCATTGGTTAGCTTCTAAAAGCATAGTATGGTATAGGCTAGTAAGGGAAGTAAATTATTCCCTATATAGACCGTGGAGACTCGAAGGGTTCCAGGAGGTTGAGGCTCCCTGATTTTGGACATTCGGGTCGTGAATGTTGTTGCCCTGCGCGCCGCCTTTACCCCCAAGGATTGCTCCTGGTACTCATTTCTGTTAGAGACTGAGGTGACCTCCGGGCCAAAGTGCCATCAGAAGAATTAGGCCAATCGAATAATTGGTTACACTAGTGGACTAGTAAATTGAATCCGCGAAGTGCCCTGCTTTTGAAACATACATTTATTTTATTTTCGTTTCTCGTTCGTTTTTGGGGGAGGGAATTTGGTCTCTTGATTATTACCTGTAAAATTACAATACAGATTCTTTATTGTATTCTTACGATCTAGTTTCTTTTAGGATAATTTAACGTAAGTTTACATAAATTGAATATGAAAATGTAAATATACGCAACAGAAACAGGTCACGAATTGGTATGAGACCTGGCAGGAGAAACAAGTTCAAGATCTACAGGCATTCAGAAACAATTTATCGCACGCAGTTTCAGGTCTTTAAGAAATAACTTGCACCAGTTTTCTTACTTTGCAATTCAAAAGCTTTAAAATATGCCACAAATAATAATAGGAGAAGAGTATGGTATGATGGTAGTTTTCTTGTAAGAAAGACTGTCATTTGTACCAGTACCAAAGTTGTATGTGTTATTTGATTGTCTTTTGTTTATTTGTATACAAATTTGTTCATAATAAACTAAAAAAATCATTGTTCCAAACTTGATAATTATGTGATTCGATTGTGACTGCGGTCGGGGGAAATGTTATGATAATTGAGGTATGTTGTGTAATGTGCATATTTCGAGTTCATTTACCTATGCAATACTATCTCATACACAGTAGACCTGTGTTTTTATCTGTATAGATTTTTCCCGCCGAATATTTTATGTTATCTCTTCTAATCGCAGTGGCTACTAACACGGCGGAATTACGGGATTTCAACTGGGATCTCCCGAATGCGAGTCCAAGACGTTACCACTTCGGCCAACTCGCTCGGTAACAAAACTTTATTGTTCACCAGGCAAAACCGGGTTTCTACAAACAGTGGGTGGCTTACAATTACCCTTCAGAGAATATTTTCGAAAAAATGTTTCAAATAAAAGTTAGAGCTCTTGGTTTAAGCACCCCGTGTACAAAATTTAAACAAAATCGTTAGAGCCGTTTTCCATAAAATCGCGAAAAACGAAATTTTCTTCATGTAAAGAAGAGAAAGTTGTCGCCAATCTTCGTGTCACATCCACAGAAGGCATGTAACCCAAATGCAAAATAGTATATTTGGGTTCACTGGATCTCAAAAGTGTGCGGTATTTATGTTAAAACTCAACTTCGAATTTGGGGTCGAGCACAATAGGCCTAATTTTTCTACTTATGGTAAGGGCAGAGGAAGAAGAAAAAAATTATCCTCCTAGTTGTTCTGTTTGACTTAGATACCAGGGACACCATAGCCGATTCCTACGACGAAACTGGGAATTGATCACAATGTGACAACTTCCCTACTAAAAGATATCGTGAAATAGTGCCTGTTGCACCTATGACTAAGCCACGGACTATGAATATCTTAATATATCTTATATATAATTATTTACAGTATTTATACTTGTGTGATTTATTTTTATTAGTAAAACATCTATTATAGTATTCCTTCAAGCTGGTAAAGCACTCTTATAGGCCTGTGTTTTGTAAATAACATCAACTCTGACCAAGAATGACATTTACGAATTCTATAATAAAATGTCTTTTGTATGTTCACGTTCTAATAAGTCTATTTTATTACATTTTCTATGTTGTAGCTTACTTAAATACTTAGACTCTATGAGGGAAGGCATGGGCTAGATTGCACAGGAAAGAAGATTATTTATGAGTGAGACGAGTGGCAGAAAGCACACCTGGGCTAATGGACGGTAATCACCTCGCAAAGAGATCGAGCTTCGGGCACAAAGGTGGACAGCATCTTAACTAGATGAATGAAAGTACAGAACGCAATAAGCTGTAGGGCCTAATTCCCCACTTTGATGTTTCGACGTCATTGTGTGGCACACCTGAAATGAAATGATATATGGCATGAAGTTCCACCCTTAAGAGCAATTCGTGTACGTTTCATGTGGAAGTTGTATTATTATACAATGCTATGAGGACAGTAATTGAATTATAATCATTACTGTGATTATTATAGTGGTATCATGGAAGTAACACTGTAGGCTATTTATCTAGGCCTACTTCAATGATGAGATTTCATTGAAGGACCGCCGCACAGTCTCAATTTGTGCTCAGACCTGGAATGAAAAAAAGTATAGGCTATTATGTATTGCCAATAAAAACAATGGATTATCTTCTGCATTTAATTTCGTATAGAGCAGAAGAGCTACTAAGTATTACTGTTGGTATTCTAAACCTATTTCCTTCTCATAATAACTGTTGTACACTAGCAATGGAGCAATTGTTGTTTTCAAAGAGAGAGCGTAGTTAGATTTCGATAGCATAACATATGGAATAATTACCATACAATTACTCGTAGCTTTTAAGATAATAGGGTTGGAGATGGGACTTCAGCGATTACATTTCGGATATTGGACTAACACTTTCCAGCTTTGAAAATGATTGTCGTATAGTGAAATTTGCTTCGCCGTCGAAGAACCTTGTTGGAACATATTTTGCTTTACGTTTTAGCTATCCATCGACCTTTAATGGCTTTATACGAGAGCCGTCCATAAAGTAAGTTTTCCTGGGGCCTTTTACAAAAACAAAACACAATTTCATGGAAATATTTGTTGCAACAGATACAGCAAGGGTTCAGCTATTTTTCAACATATTCGCCACCAGAATTGAGACATTTTTCATTCCGTGGAACCAAATTTTGAATACCTCTGTCGGAGAAGTCTGCCGCCTGGGATTTGAACCATTCTGTGGCAACCATGTCCGCCTCTTTGTCATTCTGTCATTTTTTGAGGTATAGGAAAAGATGGAAATCAATGGAAGCGAGATCTGGGCTATAGGGTGGATTTTTAAACACCTCCCAGCAAGTCTCCTGCAGAAGTTCGATTCAGGAGACTGTGAGAATATGACGTTAACAAATGGCTGACTCTACTTTTCAGTATAATTAATTATACTGTATTTTTATTTCATTTCATATAATTTAGAGAGCTTTTACTAAAAATATTGTATTCACCATGTACGCAAAAACTTTGTGAAACTCATCCAATATTTTGGCTTCGGCTTACGCCCTACCGCTATTCTATATTAGTCCGCTAAAGCGTTATTTGCGTACTTGATACATAAATAGCTATTAAATTTTTATCAAATTGAATTTGTTTATTAATAATACAGGCTACAAATATTCTTCTAAAAGAGTAGCCTAATTTCTATGTGTGTGAACTCAAAGTTTGTTACAATTGAGATTTTAGCATTAGTGAGGTTATGTGCAACTTTTACTTCGTGTTTCTTATGTTAGAATTTTATGTTTAATTCAAGCTGTCTAAAAATAACATTAGGTAATTCTTAATTAAGCTATTGAAAATACTTGACATGCTCAGAAATAAACTGTGTTATTTGCAAAATATTTAATTTAAGATTAACAAAGCCCCCCCCCCCAAAAAAAAGATCAAAATTCTCCATTTGTATTATAATTTTATTCCAGGTTCTAACAATTTATTTTCGAAATTATTTTGTTCACAGTAACTTATATAATTTTAGTTGGGAGATGTTTTAAAATATTGCCTTTAATTCAGTACAGGAGCCTGTTTTATCTGACACCATGTCTACGCCTTCACTTTTGTTCTTTATTTTGATACGCCCAATCAGAAATTCGTGTACCTAAAGTGTTTTATCTTGTCCTCGCTGGGTGTTGCCAATTTTTGACAGCTCTAATGTCATTCCATCTATTCGGCAAACTACAGTCATAAATAAATCGTTTCCCCCCGTCTTTTATATCACCTAGCTCAGTGTTCGACGCATACGAAGATATATTTATGTTTTAGTAATTTATTTTATCAATATCACTAATTAGAATAAAACAGCAGTAACTCGTACCTTTTTAAAATACAATATTACAAATAAAACGATACATACAAGCTTGAAGAAAACCATGCCTTGATTTTGTTCTAATACCTCCTTTACATTAGACTGATGTTTTTTAAATCACTCTATCCCAATTTGTAGGCTTCAAGATCTCTTCCAAACTCGGGAACAGATCGATCTGTCTTACTCCAAAGCAAGTGTTTTCCCTGACAGATTTTCAGCCTTTCCTCGCTAAAGGGCTTTGTGTTTTTTTCTTTAGAAGAAAATTTTTCTTAGGCTGAAATCAGACCATTTTTAGCTTAATACAGCTGATGCTGAGTCCACTGTTCTTTCGATAACGTATAGGCCTATTACAGATTCCTGTCCCACAAATTCGTCTAGACCAATGGTGTTCAACCCTTGAATTTCTAGGGCACTACTTTCAAATGAGGCGCAAAATAATATTTTAAATTTTAGCACAGGCATAATCGACCTTCCTGAAGGTTCAATGGATACGTTTCACCCATTTTAGACAGGGTTGTGCACCACTGCTTGTATCCCTATCTTGCCGTTGCGGAAGTTATGTCCACAGTGAAGCAATTCTATTGAAGAATTACTTTTCCATTCATAAAACGCGTAGGCCTATTTGATAATGACCAATAACGTTTAGCAGTGCCCGAATATCGACCGGTGACTGTCGTTTGTCTTATAACATGTTTCCATGGAACGAATGATGCGATTTTATCTGATAAAACTCCAGTTCTTTCCTGGATATGTCAAAGATATGTCAAGGTTTCAATTTGCAGCGATAAATACGTCACATATCTGTGCTGCTGCCAGCGAACAGAATAAAACACGTTGTATTATACAATTATACTAGATTATTATTTGGAAATTGAAACACTTTTAAGTGTGCATTGACTAAAAACACATTTTTGATTCGATGCAAGCCAATTAGTGGATTTTTATTCTGTTCTGATTGTAGCTTAATTAGGTTAACTATTTCTCATCCTATTGTTGGTAGCATTAATGAATACCTGGTAGCTCATTACATTGCTCATTCATTTAATATGCAATAAAACTAAAGCTAAAGCTTTAGCTCAATAAATCCCACCTCAGATTACGAATTTCATCAGAGAAATTCGCTCACTCTTCGCTTTCGTGAGAGGTTACGATTATTTACAATAGCGTTAAATTCGTATCCTCTCGTGAACGCGGAACGTGAATGAATTTATCTGATGAAACTCTTAATCTCGGGTGAGATTACCTATGACTATTCCATTCATACGCCGCTTGTTTGATATTGACCAATAACGTTTACCAATTCCTCACATATAAACAAATCACGATCGTTTATATTGTAATATGCTTCCTAGGGTCGCAAGGAAGCAATTACACACTGCACACGTAAGGCATCAACATGCCGTGATTAATACATCACATGCTGCCAGTGAACAGAATAAAAACACAATATTTTATGCAAAATAACGTGTTTAGAAATTGAATTAGTGTAAATGTGTATTGATTAAAACACAATTTCGATTCGGTGCAAGCCAATCGATTCGAGTGCTTTTATAGTGTTCTGATGATGAGGCTCTTCATCTTGTGTAACGCACTATTGGTAGCATTGGGAACTCGAATCGATTCTTGGAATCTATGCAGGGACTATTCATTCATTTAGTATGCCGTGATCGCACAGCGGGCAGAATATTGATAACTAAGTAAGAAAAGTATTATTATTATTATTATTATTATTATTATTATTATTATTATTATTATTATTATTATTATTATTATTTAAAAAATCATGGAATAGTCTTAATAAATCCTACCCAAGAATACAAGTTTCATCACATAAATTTGCTCGAGTTTTTTCTCGCAAGTACGGTATATCGATTAACTTGTAATCTCTCGTGGGATTTCCTATGATAAAGATAGGCCTACATATTACAAATATTAAATTAAATCCATTCTTTTATCCTTTGGTCGACCTGGAACGTAGCGGAAATTGTTTATAGGGCAGTAGAAGATCCTGAACCACACTACAACCAGTATTTGCTTTAAATTATTCTAACACTCCTTCAAACAAGGCAATCGAGTTTGTGTGGGAGAGGAGAGTAGCTTATTAGTTTAGACTAATTTTCAGATAATTATTTTTGAAATGTTGATCACATTGTTGAAATAAAGTTTTTGGTCTTCGTATATGCAGCTAGTAGGCTATACGAACTTTAAATAAATCGTTGTGAGTTTATTTTCTTTTATGAAATTACGAAAAACAAAATTTTCTTCGTCAAGTAGTGGTAAGAATAAATTAAAGTCGAGTCATTTCCTTGGAACAAACTTAACGCTAGTATAAAATTTAATTTTTATATTCTTACCCGACTTTGTTTTCTCAGACAGGCACACATAGACAAAAAAAAATAATAAAAAGTAATAAAAAACAGAGACATGTTTCCAATTATAAGAAGCTCTGATTCAGGGCCTCTAAAGTGTACAGTGTACGTTACCCGCTAGGCAAGCGCAGTGGCTCATATCGGCAACTTAGATATTTTAGTAGGTCCGCTTTTTTTCCCCTACGTGTACACTGCCTTAAAATCGTTTTTTTAAGAACCAAATCTATAAAAAGAATACTAAAAAGTTTTTTGAAAAACGAAAAACCAATGATACAAGTAGACACAAAAATCATATCTGCTGTATACTGATAGCCGCACTGCTGATTTTTATTAACGTGCTGTTTTCTGCCTGTGCATGTTTTTCAGTGGCCTTACGCGATCGGGCTTGGTTTTGTGATTTACTCATTTACAAATGTCTCTAATAAACCAATCATTTCCTTTAGGCATCTCATAGTTGCAGCTCAATTTCTGGGCGCCCATTAATTTGAATACGAGTCCACCTGAAGCACTATTTGCTTACGAGTTTGCTCTAATATCAACCCACTCTAATATGAAGTGTTCTTTCTACATATAATTTTTCTCGTGAGCATGAACCATATTGGGAAGTATGCTTACAAATCGCATCATTATAATGTATACTTTATTCCTGTTATCCATTATTTATAGAGGAAGAAGTTGAATAATAATGTAGAGTTGTTGAAATCCTATGCAGCAAGTATCGCGTGTCATTACGCTATTTCACTCTGCACTAGTTTATGGGTGACGTTTGGCTGTATGTTACAGTAATATATCGAAAAGTGATGCAATACCCCTATTAATTCTCAAACATTCCTACAGTAAGCTTCTCTAGTACAGCTCTAGAAAGTCCAGTCCTTGCGGCTTTATCATAAAAGAATATATGGATATACTTTGGAATTCTAAGTGGAAAGTTAACCCTTTTAGAGCTGAATTGATATATTAGGCCTAATATAAGCGGTCAAGTGAAATTGTCAGTGAGCTCTAAGTTTGAATTCAATGAGGAAAGTTTTAATAAACAGCTGGTGTCTTATGCGTTACACCCGTAACACGTGGATAGAAATCCTTATATTTTATGCTATTAGTCTTATAGAATTTTCGAGGCCGCGCATTTCTACTTCAATATCAGTGAAAAGGTTGAAATCTACAACAGATTTCTTGTTTAATTGCAAGGGGAATATAAATCTCTATACACGAATTGTTATCTTGTTATCTTAGGCTAGAATTTTTTTTATTTAGAGATCCAGCTACAATTTCAACCCAGAATAATAAATAAATGATGAAGTTCTTAAGTGACAACAACTAAAGATTTGTATGTGTCTTCCCGTATAGCAAACACACACAGAAATACATTGGACAATGGACAAAGTCAGTAGATTACTAAACCTTCTTTAACAAGATTAATAACTCCCATTCAAAACAATTATTGAACACAGAAAAATTGTTTATTAACAAGTAAAATGTAAAGTTTACTTTTAAGTATATTTAAAGATAACTGAGTTATTTTTAAAGAGAATTTATTAAACATTTTAGTCCTATTACCTCATGACTCTTCAGTGCTTTTGATAATCTGTGGTAAGGTGTATTATTAAGCTTGTTGTTCCTTGTGTTGTGACCGAGAATATCCTCTCCAGAATAATGACCAGATAAATTATTCCTAACGTACAACAAAGGATGGGAAGTGCAGAGGTTTATGACTATCGCCAAAAATCCAATATAATTTTTCAGAAAAAGAGTCCTTCAGCTTCGGAGCCAATGGACAATACATAGCCTACTTTACAAGTAACAAATTATACTTTAAGAGTTGACAAACACTGAGAGATAAAATGCCTACTGAGGTATCATGAATGTATTATGTGTAGAACTTTATATCTCCCTATTGTTGGATATTTTGGGGTTCGTCGTAGAGTAGTGGTTGAGGCACTGCGCTACAAATCGGAAGGTCGTGGGTTTGATCCTGGATGAGGTCGTTGAAGTTTTTCAATTGGCCTAATCCTTCTGGTGGCACTATGGTCCTGGAGTCGACTCATCCTCTAACAGAAGTAAGTACCAGGAGCAATCCTGGGGTAAAAGTGGCCAGTAAGGGTGACAACCTTAGCACCTTCATGTGCCGAATGTCTAAAAAATGCTGGGAGCCTCAATATCCTGGAACCCTCTGGGCCTCCATGGCCTGTAATGGGAACATTTTACGTTTTATTCTTGGATATTTTGTTTAGACCACTATTACTCCGAGGTTCATAATTATTACTAGTATGTTTTGCTCGATCCCACATACAAACGACTCAAAGATAAACGCTGTTTTAAGCTGAATCTGAGGTCCTTTTGTAAACTTTTGGATTATATTTAGTGTTTAAACACCTTCACAAGATGTGATAACATTATTTGTTCAGCTTGTGTAGTTGTGCATACAGTTTTTGGCGATTGTTTCCTTGTTGTTTAAGAATATGCTTATATGCTAATATTTGTTCTACATCACCCTATATCTTACAAAATATATGTTTTGAACTTCTTGACGTTATCTTTGCATCACTATTTTACCTTCTCTTCGGCGGTATTAAGCCCTATATTCGTAGTTACTACATATTTATTCAAAGTTCATGCCATGGCATTTTAATAAAAATAATAAAGTTATGCAATGGCCTCCAAAAATTGAAAACCAGTAATGTAAGTATTCTTAAAAATTCAGCTCTTATCATCTGTAATATATAAGATTAACCAGGATTTATTTTCTTAGACAGAGCATAGTCGTACAATTTTCCGCGTGTATATTTGCACGGATGCTAATACAAGGTCGAAGTCTTTTTCTTCGTGGATTGGTTTAATAACGAGGGCCATTAGTATTTACGATATTTGGTGACGTACCGGTACTATTGTAAAAACGTGGAGCTGTCTGTAACTGTGGGTTTTATATCAGAGATCCCTGGTGCTAAACAGTTGATAAGAAAATAAGTCAGGACCTTAAAAACAATTACTGAAATTTTTGTTATACATCTGTTACATCCCGAAATTCGTGTATTTAATCTCATAAATTGATTTAATATACGATCGACAGCTTGTGATATCCTTCAGACCAACGATGCTTAAGAATCCGATAGTCAAGTGCATCTTATGACTGACCTGGCCATTTATTGCCATTATAGTAACTTGCCATTTGAACAAATGCAACGCAAATTTCGGCATAACTGTTTCTGAGATTTTTATAAATCGATTTTGCAGTAAAATTTTATATGTTTATTGTATTCATGTTTTGAATTCTTATTCTTCTGTTTCCTTGTGTTTACGTTTTCGTTTACACTTTATGAATAATGATAATTATGTGTTTCAGTGGCGAACATTTTGCAATTGCCCCCCCCCCCCAGCGAAAATATTTTGGTTTATAATGCACTTAGAAATACATTCTTATTCAGTACGTGTTTCTAAAAGAGGATTGTTTAAAAATCTAATAAATATGTACCGTTACTTATTTTATCCTGCCAACCACTGTATTTATAGGCCTATGTTTTTGTTTAACTCATAGCAGAGATTTACAACTCTAAATTTAATGACAGATATTTATTTTCATAAAAATTTGCGAACAGGAATTACTCATAACTTTTACTACTTTTTTATACTACCTATTTTCATATCAAGTCGTTCAGAACAATAGCTTTTGCCTTCTGGCATTTTTTACAGGCAAATAATTCAAACTGAATAACTTAAATTCTTTTGCCTTCTCAAATTCAAGACTGAACACACTGAGTGTACCTAAGCCTTTGTTGACTCATGGTACTACTTAAATAGTTCTTGCAATTACAACTTCAAGGAGGATCTTTCAGCTGTAGATACAGCAACAGAAAGTGTGAGGAATAAGAAAAATGCAATGTATAAGTCAATGATGCCAGATGCGAATACATAATTATCAGATTTAAGCGCGCGCAGCCTACTCGAAAATTTTCTTGACATTTGCGCCCCTTCTAGCCCTCGGGGTTTCCCCCTTCCCTGACATCCGAACCTGCTGTTGTAAGTTACACCACTGTGTGTTTCTTTAACTATTAACACTATATAGAATAGGCCTATGAGTTCTTTTTGTTCTGTTGCTTAATTAATAATAAAATCAGGTAAACTGATGTAACAAAGTGCCAGTATGTTTTTGTTTAGTCAGTTATCATTGCAATTATGATATGCACAATATGTATTTTTTAATTGATTTCCAAGTTAAGCTCCAGATTTATTCATTAAGCAGGGCTTACGGAAGAACAAAGGTCTAGTTGTTTTTTTAAAATCAGATTAAAATCGTCCAGCATCACCTGTACTGTACAGATTTGTGATATCTTGACAATCGCACACTCACATAAAAATAAAAAAATATAACAGTCAAATTTGTCGGCTCGGGATTTGAACCATTGAACTGCAGAATGTGAGTCCAAGACGTTACCATCTTGTCCTCCAGGGTCGGATTAACAGTCTAGTTAGATAAACGTATGTAAAGCAATATTGTTATTTGTCATAGCCAACAGCATTTTAATCTCCAAATATGTTGTCATGATGTTGTCATGATAACTGATTTGACTTTAATAAATTCTTTCGAATATGTATATTTACGTACATAAAATAGGCACTTAATTGGGAATTACTCCGAAACCGTTCAACCGATTTTATCCAATATCAATAGACATGTTCCCATGAACATTATAAATGTGTACACCGAGTTTCATGAAAATCCGGTAAAGCATGTTTGAGTTACCGCGTCTTTAAAATAGACACTAAATTGGGTTTTACTCGGGTACCGGTCTACCGATTTGGTCCAATATCAGTAGACATCTTTTCATGTACATTATAAATGGTTATACAAAGTTTCATGAAAATCCAATAAAGCATATTTGAGTTGTCGCGACTTCTTATATATTAACATAAAAGGCACTAAATTGGGCATAATTCCGCTACCGGTCTACCGATTTGGTCGAATATGAATAGAAGTCTTTCCATGGACATTATAAATGGGTATACCAAGTTTCATAAAAATCCGATAAAGCGTATTTGAGTTATTGCGCCTTTAAAATAGACACTAAGTTGGGTTTTACTCCGGTACCGGTCAACAGATTAGGTTCGTACTCAATAGGATACTTCTCTTGGACGTCATAAATGCGTATACGAAGTTTCATGAAAATCCGATACAGCGTATTTCAGTTATGGTGCCTTTCTAATATAATACTATTAAAATAGGCACTAAATTGGGCATTACTCCGGTACCGGTGAACCGATTTGGTTCAATGACAATAGGGTTCTTCCCATCGACATTATGAATGTTTATACCAAGTTTCATGAAAATCCGAAAAAGCGTACTTGAGTTATGGTGCGTACAGACAGACGGACGGACAGACAGACGGACAGACATTTTTTCGTCCCCCACACAATCTCATAAAGTACCATACTGGCACTTAATAAATAGATACTCGTGTTAGGCCTTTTTATTAATTTATTTGAAGAGAAAAATAATTACGCCTGTTCTAAAATCTTTTAAGCACTTCTATCCATGATACTAACTTTCTGTAGATTGCATTATTGTTATTTTCTGATGTGGGCGACGTTCTTGGAACCGTTTAATCACTTTGATTTCTCAGAAGTCATTTTACACTTACGATACGACTAGGAAAGGCGGAAGCTGTACTTTGTATGTAATAATAACAACGTTAAGTTAAACACACGTACAATGTACATTTCTGTTTGCCTGTTCTTGTCCTTTAAAGTTGTTTTAGTGATTAGTCGTTTAAAGTTGTTGATATCTTTTAGAGTAGCGTTTCTCAACCTTTTTGAACCCGAGGTCCTCTAAAATGTCTAAAAAAATTTACGGACCCCTAATTTTACATCCCATTTTTAAAAGAAGGCCTATACTCTTAATATTTGGGGTATTAAGTATAGGTCATTATAAAGAAATATGTGAAAAAAATTTACTTCTTTATTTTCCACTTGCTTTATGATATTTTTAAATTATTTCTGAAGACCATCTGCACCATCTTCGAGGACCACCAGTGGTCCGCGTACCATAGGTTGAGAAACGCTGTTTTAGAGAATCCAAGAGAAAGCATGAAATACTAATAGCAGCATGGCTTGGTTTTATGATTATTTAGCCACAGGGTGTACAATTATTTAGGCCTTAGACCGTCGCCGGTGTCCAGAATGATGTCCCACAGAGGTTCTTTCACATGTCTGAAAATTTACTGTCACAGTCATGCATATTGCACTCATAAATGGCATCGACCGGGCCGGGATCGAAACCGCGACCTTGGGCACAGATTCAGCATAGTGTAAATAAACATTCCCAGAAGTGATGTAAAGTTGATTCATGGAAAACACACATGTCCCAACATATTGCAGTTGCAATTTTTCGTGGAACTGCCTGGGCGTGTTAAGGATAAGTGTGAGTGCAGTACTTGGAAGAAGTAGTAAGTACTACTGTACTAGTGCTTCCCCCAAATAACTGGAAACTATCAGCTTCGCTCTGAGATGACAACAAAGTGCGTGTTGCCGCCTGCTAACTGCTTAGTTAAATATTAATAGCTTATGTTTGACGCACTTAAGCCTTCGTGTTATAAATAAAATTTGAGTAATTATGCAAATTGTTTAGTTTCACAAGGCCATGCCGATATGGATCGCGAATACATTGTCTCTCCTTAACATATGATTGCATTAGTTTTATTCCAATGATTTATATACTCCGTGACGCACTTGTAAGGAGTTTACTAATCTAATATTCGATTTTAAGCATCGCACGTAGTAAGCCGGTCTAATGTCTTCACTTATGCAGTTGACACAGCGGCGATAATTCTGCTTATTGCGTACAGGATGTTTCACGTTACCTTGAAAACCCAGTCGTGAATTTAGAGAATTTTTATAAGGCATTATAGTGTGGGCGATGAAATTATGTGGGATAGTCGAATGACGCAAACAGTTCGCAGTTTATTCCGAAACGGCTTCAAATTAAAGCAGTTGAATAATAGCATTTAACACTAAATAAATCGAGCACTAGATTTGTTCTCTCTTCTGTAGACGCTTTTAGGCTTACATAGCTCGAATCAGTCTTCAGAGTATGTGGAATCAGTATTAAATAATGAGCTGCAATACTCCAAAAAGCATTCAGAAAATGCTAATAATGGCGCTCAAGTTTTTATATCCTGGTATCATAGGCGTACCGAGGGGGGGGTTGGGGGTTTAAACCCCCCCCCATTGATTAAAATTTTCCGGGGGAGGACCCCCGGACCCCCCTCTACCTGGGGGGTATTCCATACCCCCCAGACCCCGCGGATGTTATAACCCCCCCCCCATATGGTCGGCCTGGTTACGCCTATGCCTGGTATTATATTATTCTATAATTTGCTGTCTTTTTTAGGTAGATTTTCGAAGAAAAATCTACCTATTGCAATGGATACCACTTTATGATTTTCGAAAAATTCTTTCATATCTTTACGTTTCATGCTCCCCTAAGTACGAAACCACCGCCCGTTCAAAAAATATTTTTGTGATATTTATATATATATATATTTATATATATATATATATTTATATATATATTTATATATATCTTTACACGATAGCGGCCGTAATTTTGAAGATATTTGAACCAAATTTTATTATGTTATTTCTAGGCCCAATAGTTCGGACAAGTTCGTTAATGGGCAAAATTGGCCCAAGGGGGTGGTCGGGGGAGGGGGTTGAAATTTTTAAAAATGTATATCTCGGCCCCTATGAAGTATAGAGGGAAACTTTGTTTGAATAAATTAGAGTACTCCCTATGGAGTTCACAGTGACACCAACGATTCGGGGGTTCGAGTGAGGGTGGGGGTGGAGGTGGGGGTGGGGGATGAAAATTCGAAACTTTTGAAACCACGTCTTCTGGGGTATCGTTGAAAAGCTCTTGATGAGTACTCTACAAATCAATAAATAGTTTTTTGATAGCTCTCATATTACGCGAGATTTTAATGTTTGAAAATAATAACACTTAAAAGAATTATTATAATATCATAATTTTGTCTTGTTTAGCGGCTTTGCTCATTTTATTCATTGCTGATCTTGCGCACGGCCTCCCAGAATATTATATCCTATTCTTGTTGTCAAAACAAATGATTGTAGGCTCTTCCTCTTTACCGAATTCAGTTCTTATTACTGCAGGTTTACCATGCCAAGGCTAAAGAAGAAGAGTGCTATGCAGCGACAATAAATTAAACCAAAAGCACTTCGAAATCTACCTCCGCCTGTAGGCCTGCCTAAAGGGATTTTTACATTTGAATCTGCAACATTTTTTTAATATTTCAGAAATTTCAGATTTTTCAAATCTTAAGTGTTGCCGCCTCTAACTTACCTGTTTCTAAAAATTTCCCGCCCTAGGCGGATGCTTAGTTCGCATATATCGACGAGCCTGCCCTGGACACTGTTAGGGCTTAAGGGAAAATATGTGACAGAAACATGCCTACATGTTATAGACCCCTTTTGAAGAAAATACATTCTACTTTGCATTTTAAAGGTAGAAAAAACTTCCTGAAGTGTTAATAGCCGAACAGAAATAATATGGAATTATTGTTGTTATTATTGTTATTATTATTATAACTGTTTTCCCCTATAAATGAAAATTAAGTCAGTATTGTGGAGACGAGACTTAATTTTCTTCTGCCTGGGGTTTTATATCCCTCTTGATTCTTTTGTTTCGAAACAAAATAATACATAATAATTTTTTTCTGCAATCGATGAATGAATTGACATATTTTCCTAAAGATTGTTATCGTATTAGCTATTAGGTAAATAAATAATCCTCTCCTTCATTTATTCGCACCAATATATATATAGACGAGCCTGCTACTTATTAAATAGACCTATCTTAAAATATTATGCATTCCAACAAGTGTCAGTCACTTCCCATGGAACCCTCCGTGTGAAGTGATATTTTATTATTTCTGTTTTATTAACTTCGATATTACACGATTTAATGCTATGAAATATGAATAAAAACATATTGTAATCTATCCATTATCATAAGTAATGGCATGAGTGGCTTTCAACTGATCCATAAGTCATTCTTATAAACCAGATGCCTATTTTTTCCCGAAAAGTTGAAAATCACGAGAAGAAGGCCTATTTGTTTTTACTAACTTATTTTATGATTAAAATGAAATGTACATAATAAAAGTCATAAATAAGACCCATAAAATTAAATATTATTTCAAATAGAAAAAGTATACATATTTTAACCGCATACACTGGTTACTGCAGGAATAATAGATTTGTATACATTTTTAATAAACAAGTAAATCGCTTACATTCGCTGCGCACATGTTTTATCATAAAAATGCGTGATCTGTGAGGAAGGCGAGAGAATAAACTGCTGATTGGTAATTGTTTATTGTCAAGAAGTAACCGAACTTACAAGTGGAATTGTCATTTTTATTATTATTATTATTATTATTATTATTATTTTTTTTATTTCTTTCTTTCTTTCTTCATACAGTTGTGAATATTTTTCTTATGTGTCAGATTTGATTACAGTAGTAATTTCTGAACAGAAGTCAAAGGTTGATGTTAATGTTATTGTGTCATATTGTTCTTAAAACATTCATGTGATAAATCTTGGTTAGTAATATTATTGCGGCATGCTTTGGGTCATAGAATTCTTTGACGTTTTATTACGGTGGGGATAAACATTGCAGAAAATTGACATGTGAACTAGGGCTTTGTTGAATAGGATCTGCCAGCTAGGTCTGGATATGCTGCCATACCTGGCAGCGATTTATAGATACGGCGGTTAGACATCCAAAATTGAACGTTATTTTACGATATATAGGTCTATCTGTTTAAATGAGATCGCTAGGTTCTTTTTGAACATTGTAAATATCCATTAAAGTTTAAAGGTTAATTACCTTTGATGTCTTTTTATCAATCGCATAGAAATGGCTACTTGCGAATTAAGGAGAGCTCGTTTAAGAAATGTATATGCTACCCACCTGACAAGACTTTAAGGGAACGACCTGGGAAATTTGCCAAAAATTTGCACAAAACTATTTTTTGTTGTTTTGCATATTAATTAACACCAGTTCTTTACTAATCAAAGAATGCCACATATTTTAGCTTAAGGACATTCGGATGCCAGGACCTTTAAGGACTCTGCGCACGTGCTGATAATCTCTCTGTGTCGCAACTTTATTATAAAACATATGAGGCCCTTAGATTAGCAGAGGCGTATGCGCCAAAATTAGTTTTTTTTGTCCTTTCTTTCTTTCAACGTATAGTATGATGTGTACTCTTTCATGTCTGCTTAATGTGAATTTTCGATACTTCTTGGTTATGAACGAGACTGCCTATTGACTATAACATGGTTTTCGACCTCTATTTAACTGTGTGCAACAAGGTGTATTTCATATCGATTTTGTTCCTAGTGGCCACGAATGATTTGGCATGTAATTTAAATCCAGATACCATCATGTATGCTAACGAAACAACGTTACTAAATGTAGGTAAATGTAGGAGGCAGTGTCCAATTTACCGGTTGCTAAAAATTAGTTTAAAGCTAATGACTTTCTTCTCAATGATTCTAAGACTGAATTCTTATTATTCACTCTTAAGAAAGCTCAGGAGACCAAAAGTTTAAGTTTTGTGATATTGTCATTGATCACAGATTGGTGTTCTCCGACAGGCAATCTAACATTAAACATTAAACAAACATTAAACTACCGGTAACATTAAACATTAAGTTATAAATCAATCGTAAACGGTCATATTTAAATGGCACTGAATTGTCACGCCTTATTTTAGCCGTTAACCAATAACTGCTTAAAGGCAAATCATTGAATGCTTTATATAATAAAACCGTTTGAAATGGTTTTTCACGGACATCGCCTTAGCATGGGCTTTCATATCTACTGATGCAAAAAAATTAATGTTACCTTTCACAAAAAGCAAAGATTTTCTACTTCAGATCATTTATTGTAAGTTTTCAGTCATATAAATTATTTTAAAAATGAAAGAAACTAAATCACAGCATGTAATTAAAAAAAAAAGTTTTTCTAAAAGACAAATAATAAGTTATTACACATTTAAATTGTTAAACATTTTTACATTATAATAAACTGTCAAAATTTCAATCATAAATCAATTAAAAATAAACTGTAAAATTTTGCTGTGTAGATCTGGAAGTTTTAACATAGGCCCTAGGCTAAGTTACTTGGTTCTTGTGAGTACGTGAAAGCCTACCTTTGAAAGTGGGATCTCCACGGGTTCATGATTTATTAATTTCTCAGTAGTTATTTAAAATTATAGTTCCTTTTTCGGAGTAATGCTGGAAAGCAATTCATACATTTTTCAGGCTATTATCATAAGTAATGCGTCTTAGGTCTATAGAAAGAGCAGGGCAGTTTTAAAGACAAAAATTGGTGTCTCAACTTTAAAGTAGATTTTCTCAACATTTTGTTTTCTGCATATTTCACTATTCAAATTGCTCCTTGCGAAGTAGTTTTTAATCAATTACTGTACTTCGAAATCGTTAATAAAGCCCCCAGGCATATCAGCAAATATATACCTCTCTCATTCGATTGCAAGTCTTGCTTCCAAGGATGCTATTTCCTAATTAATTGATGTAGTTTCTAAGATACCCTTTCAATTTAATTTCGAGAAAATAGGCAAGTTTCTAAATTCATCGGACTGATGAGTGATGGACATTTCCAACATCTCTTGTGATGAGGTACATGGTTATTTTCATTGTAATTCCAAATGTAAGTGTGAGAACCTGATCCATTACACCGTTCGCGGCTTTATTGCATAGCTATTTCCCCCGATCGCTCGGGAGTTGGAGCTATGGCCGCCGCGTCGCAGAAACCCGCATGATTGGCCAACTCTTGCGTGGAACTCACTGTAGATGCAATTTTGTCAACATCTTACTACCTGCATGGATAAAACGGGACGGATTAGATAGCCTACAGATTATTCTGTGAATGACAATATAGGCCTAATGAACATATTTGGTGTATTCATTCAAGTTAATGAATGCCTAACTAAGTGGTGGGTTCACAGTTCGCCTTACAGGTTATAATAAGACAGCACAGCGAAACCACCATCAAGCTGTAAAGAATCCGTCAGCGAAAACGTTAGTACTGGTTCATAAATAAGAAATGAGTATTGAAAATGAAACATAGGTACTCACATTAAAATTTAGTGTAGTTCTAACGTTAATTTAAATTTCAAATTTGACCATAATCGCTGGCATTATCATTAGTTGCATTGTTACGAATTTACCGAATTAAATTTTGGGGATTTTGAAACGGATCGTTCCGTTTGACTTTGAAATAAGTTATAACGTATTGATTTTTTAGCCAAAATCTTCTTCTTCAATACAAGGATTAGGCTTCCAGCCTGTTCCGGCTTCACATTGCATCTGTCCATCTTTTTCTAGGCCGTCCCAGGTCTCTCCTTCCTCTTGGCCAAAATACTTATTAAAACTTAACGGTATGCAAATTATTCAAACCGGTACAAAAAATATTTCGAATGATATCTCAAGCGCACGTCATGACCCAGCATTTGTTTCGAAAAGTGTAATTCATTTACCGGGTTTGTGGCAATTCGACCGCTGATTGACTGTCCTCGAGAGCCAATCATAATGCTTCGAACATCGCAAAGTATGGTATAGATTTTAGATACATATTTGCAGATCCATTTCAGTGTTGTAGTGCATTGTTAAGATTAATTAAAATAAAATGCAAGGAAATACCAATCCGGCATTTCCTCTGCAATTGAAAAAAAATCTCCAGTCAGATTAAACTGCCATGACTGATCTCCTAAACTAAAAGCACCGTATATTTTTTTGCTTCTAACCCAGAACTCGATCAACTTTCCTCTCCATAATTAGTGTAGTATTGATTGTGGACTTTCTGGTGGTTCGTTTGGGAGTTACTACAATTATTATATAAGGCTGCATATACCAACAATTGTACTGATAATTTCTCAAAATGGCATTAAGGACTGGCTACAGTAATATGGTGTAAGAATGAAGTTTAGAGCTTATGGCTGGTACTTCTCTGTAGACATAACATAGACATAGTTAAAATTTGAGGTCTTCTTGGAATTTTATCTGAACACACTCTCTTCCCCATTTTGAATTTCCCAAAACAATCACAAAAATTTATCCGTTTTAATATACAATAGAAAAAAAAACAAGGATAGGCCAACGTCGTATCATTTGGACAATACAGAAATTGCTAGAGACAGAAAGTTGTTCCCAGCAACGCAGAATGTTCAACTTGACACAAATTTGTATGTTCTTTTATAAGAAGAACAATGGGTTCAATAAGAAGATATCAATGTTATTTGACTCTGTCTAATTCCAAATAGTGAAAAATAATATCACTAATGAAAAATACTGTTGTTATTTCAACATTCTCGGACATCACTGTGTAGGCTATAGCATAAGAAATCCAGCAATGTCCAGGCTAATCCTGAACGTATGGTGAATTTAGAATTATGGTTATTTTTTATCGCGAGTCGTAAAGCATAATAATTTTAATAAAACCGAGTTTCAGAAACATATTAGCCACCAAGTATATTAACATTTTGTTTATGAACAGTTGTCGGTCGGACATCCTTGAAAATCACAGTTAATCCCAAATTTGTAAAAACGTACATAACTTCCAGAACAAGTGTCTGGTTCCTGTTTATTGATATGCCCTTGTAGAGGCCCGCGCAGTTTCTTGCCTCACTCCTGAGGAATTTGATCACGTGCAGAAAAATTCTGTGCCTTCCTGAGTAGGCTATACAAGAGCTAAAGTAAGGAAACTATTTCGCCGCAGTCGCACACAGCACTTAAATTGATACATTTTATGACTGGCGAAAGAGGCAATTTGAAGTTAGGCTAGCAGGAACTGATCTCGTTTTCAACATGCAGGTCTGGTAATGTCGGGGTCATGGACGCTCGTTCCCGCAAGCTACGCTGTCTACCTTATGTAATGAACTATAATGACGTCATCTTGCCACCCACCCGCTTGGATAATTAAACAAGTCGCATATGTACAAATATCATGCGGCCATAATATTATTTCATCCTGCCCGCTACTTTTATTACTCTGTAGCCTATATTTACCCGAAGGTTTGCTTTTAAATTGAATATGTCTTTTCTTTTCGTGTGCAATATCCACCAGAGGACGCAAAAGACGTACTACTGACTGGATTTTGTCAATGTTTCTCTGTGTACTCTTCACCCGAATTCTACTAAGCGAACCTACTAAGAAGTACAGTAGAACTCCAATCATCCGGATTAATTGGGATCATCCTGAAAATCAAATATCCGGATGATTGGATAAATCATGAATAAGGTCATTTCTTACAACAACAAAAAAACTAAATTGTCCAGTACTGTACTTACATGAAGTGTCACATCTTGAACATATCGGTCAGAGTTTGTTGTTTTGCTGACAAACTGTCGATTTTGTCGGCTAAAAGTTTTGCTCTTTTGCAAGTAAAAGATCCTGAAAGAAAGTTTCCCAATGCTTGCTGCTGCAAAAACCACTTGAATACGGCCTCAAAGCAATTCGGATAATTGACTATCCGGATAGTTGGAGTTCTACTGTATGTTAAAATTTACGGCTAGCGGGGTGGAAACCTGACAAAAGATAATGCCTTAAAGTAGGTGGCGGCAAAGAACGTGCTTAATAAATTTTATTCCAATGAGAGGCACATTTAATAGTGCTGGATTTTCTACCACCTTACACCTTAAGATACCTAGGAGGGTATGTTAACACACACGACACTAGTATATTATTGTATATTGTAATTGTGTAACACTTCAATAGTCCAGATTTCTGCCTACACAAACATCTGTATTCTGAAATAAGTCTGCTCGTATTGAGGGACTCTGTGCAGATCATGCGTAACCATCTATATGGTCACTCTCGTACGTAATGTAGGTTATACTGAAACTACATACAAGTACTTTATTTCATTTTCTAATAGAATGTGTTTCTAGGATTAATGTTTTCATGTTTCATAGTTTGCATACAGTTTTATTTTGTTTCAGTTCGTTGAGTTTGTTGTACTACATATCTTTCTACTGTGGTTTGTTTTTCCCTGTTTGTTTAATTGAATGGTATTCTTTGTGTTTTGCAATCTGTGGTGACAGAAAGAAATTAAAATAAAATAAAAGTTACACAGATGGTTCAAATAGAAATCAGTCTGTTCAGCTTGTCCTTGCTGATGTCAGTATATAAACATACCAATACACTTGTGACTTTAAAAAGTTAAAACACTCATAAAGATGGATCGTCACACATAAACAGAACAAAAGATAGGTCTATAGGTAAAATTGGTTTAAAATCAATAGGCCTATCTATTCAGAATCTGCACGATGCCAATAAGGACTGAAGATGGTTTAAATATGCGCCGACATGCATTTTGTAGGACATATTTTATGGTAACAAGGCACCGGCAAGAATAGATATTGATTTTAAGCCAATTTTACCTTTGTTTTGTGTCTGACTTTGATAGGTGCTGGGATTAGCTGTCTTGAAATATCGTAATGTTAAGTGATTTTATTTAGAAATGGCATTAGGTCTGTTCGCAAAGCTAAATCATGTACTGTCATGAACCGCGACGCATGCGCACATTTTGAATATGCTAATATATGACATTGTGCGCATACGTCGCGCAGCGAGAGTGACAATGTGCGCATGCGTCGTGGTCCGTGATAGTTAGGGATTTACTTTGCGAACAAACCTATTATAACCTTTCAACATAAGCACAAAATTCTTGATCATCGTCAAATGATAAATCTTCCTTTCTTTCTTTCTTTACCTTAGTTTCACCTCTCCCTTTTAGGGACATTTAAGCGACCCACGCCGTCTGGGCCTTACAGGGTCGCAACTTGTCTGGAGAGGGATTATCTAAGGATCACATACATACTTTTTTGACCAAACAAGGACATGGAGGGCCTCCCCGGATGAGTGATCAGCCCAATGCCACCGTGGCGATTTTCGAGTCAGCACGAACACATACGACGAGACATCCATACATACATACATTCACTCTTGAACAAGGCGAGGATGGGATGGAGATGGTAATGAAGGCCAAATGATAACCGGGGACCGCAAGGGCCTAAAATTACCCGAAATTTGTGACGAAAACCCCGAAAAAACCCCACCTAGGTAACTTATCCCGAACCCGGGCCCGCTACTTGAGAGAAGCGAACGTATCCCTTACGCCACAGCGGTGGACCAAATTATAAATCTAATAAATATAATATCCTCACATTTTAAAAATAAAACCTAAGCCTTGCGAAATGTCTAATGCACTTCTCATGAACAGGCTTTAAAACTTAGTGCCCGATCGAATTTGTTAACAGCAACTGTACTGTACAGACTTTGCTCGGCGTATGCGCTAGCTACTATATACTAGTTCACGTGATAGTAAACAAACCGGATTACATGTATAGGAAGACCACAAAATAACTTCTCATTCTCTAAACTCACATTACAAGCATGCAAAATGATACGTTCTCCTGTTTTTGTGTAATAGTCCCTCCCAAATGTTTCAATATATGTTTGCGTTTTAGAACACTTTACTTTGGGTATTCCGAACACGTATTATACATTTATAAACACGCATGATGACAAGGAACACTGTTGACCAATTTGAGAGGCACCGTACTACCAGCGCATTGACTTCTCAGTACTACTATCAATGACTGTCTTATCAGCATACGCAATCACCCCCACCCCCTATACTCAGGTTGTTGGTAACCGGAATCATCTCCCTCTGTGGGTTCGGGCACTAAGTTTTAAAGCCTGCTCATGAATCAGTGACCAGTCCAGCGTAAGAAAATGCGGGACTTCAACCAATCACAGGTGTCTATCGTCATATTTTTATCGTTTTATTTTGTAGTGCCTACATGCACTTGCTTCATAAAAACCAGCTGATTTCCATGACGAAAATTGTTGGTATAATAACCGCGCACAGCGCGACCTTCGCGCGTCCATGTCGCCATCCCTCGACCACGAGGGATGGGGACATCAGTGTTTTTCTTTTTCTCTCTTTTGAAAAATATGGGACTATTTTAAAATTTTGAAATATATTAATAATCCACCGCTGTGACGTTCGCTCCTCTCACGCAGCGGACACGGGTTCGAATCCTAATCGGGACAAGTTACCTAGGTGAGGTTTTTTCTGGGGTTTTCCCTCACCTATGAGACAAATGTCGGGTAACTTAAGGCCCTTGTGGTCCCCGGATATCATCTGGCCGTCATTATCATCTTCATCCCATCCTCGCCTTGTTCGGAGTGAGTGTGTGTGTGAATGGTGTGTGGCCCCGGCATTGGGCTGATCACTCATCCGGGGAGGCCCTCCATGTCCTTGTCTGGTCAAAAAAGTATGTATGTGATCCAAAGATAATCCCTCTCCCGACAGGTCGCGGCTCTATAAGGCCCGGGCGGCTTGGGTCGCTTAAATCCTAAAAGGGAGAGGTAAAACTACGATAAAGAAAGAAAGAAAGAAAGAAATATATTATTGAAAGGATAGAATATGGAATGTAAGTATAATGTAGGTTATGGTGTATTAAGGATAATGGAGAAAAAAGACTCCCATAAACATCCATACGTGACTGCATCATGCCTGGAAGTATGAAAGCAAAGCACACATACCCATTCCATGATCCCTTAAAGTTCGGTAAGGATGGGCATTATAGTGCAAATCTTCCATCAGCTCCTTTTTGGATTATCTTGCATTTCTCCCTCGAATAATGCCTATTTTGATGTAAGAATGCTTTTCACATCTTGTCATATCCATTTTACACAGAGGTTGACTCACGACTACTCATCGCCTCTAGGCTATTCCTATAACCTTACATCTCAATGCTACCAAATGATGCGTCTATATAGGCCTACTAAAGATGCCACACTATCCCGTGATATACATTTCATGGTACCATCGTCTTGCTTTGAGAACAAAATTGTTGCGTTACTTATGCTCCATCCCTCTTGTATCGATTATCTCTCCATCAGATTTCGCATCCTCGCTTATAGTGATCAAATAGCGATGTGTTTAATTTTGTCGTTTTAATTATTCATTGCCTGCTTAATTGTGTAAGTATTCGCTAAATATAGTGAAAAAAATATTTAAAAAATAAAGCTCGAATCTCTTGAGATAAATTTAAGATTTCTTGTTATATTACCTATTTTAAAATGTATATTAAATTTGTAGCCTATTGCAGTTAGACCTTTCGTGTTGATAAATTTACATGTTGATAAAACACTGACAGAAAGACGTTCTGAGTTTCCTAAAAGGATTGTATTGAGAGGAATGAGGTGTCGCTTGCATGCTGGCATAAAACATGCTAATAAAATGATGTTGACAAGGGATTTTTGATTGTGACATAGTTAACTATGAAACTATTTTACGGCTTCCACCGCCATCTTCATGAAAATTTGGATTACATGTGTTTGTGGAAAGCTAGACCCAGACATTCTGGGGTTATTGTAATACGTATAATTCGTAATATTGCAAATAGTTATTATCTCACTTCACTTCTGTTGACATTTTTTAGTACACATTAATTGTGTCTCGTTTTGAAATATTATCTGAAGCTGCTCAACGATTTTAAAAATAACTACACTAATTTCAATACAATTTTATTTAGTTAGCGTCCGTAAAAATTTGAATTAAGTTATATACCCGTTGTCTTGAATTATAAAATAATCCTAAACGCATTTATTTCTTAAGTAATACCGAGGTTTATATCATGTCATCTTTTAGTCCCAGCTTTAATGAGCAGCCACATATAGTCCAGTCAATGAATGCCGAAAAGGGGCGTGTAGAGGACATGGAAGGGGGGAGAATTTTTTTCTTCAGGAATGTGTTGGGGGTAGTTAGGAGGTAAACATACTAAAAGTCCCCACCCCTAGCCCTTCCGCTTCAGGGGTGGAAGGGGGTGGAAAAGGCACTTTTTTTGGTTTTTTGCTTATAACTTGAAAAAGGTGAGTCATAGTGAAAATCTATTTATATACTAAATTAAAGCTGATAAAATTCCCTACAAATTTATTTATATGCATTGTTGTCGTATCTAAAACTGTTTTCGAGAAACAAGCTCTTGAATAGCGCCGATTTTCCGAAAATTTAAATTTACCTCATTTTTTTTGTTAAATTTGTCCCTCTAACTCCTCAGCCTTTCGGTTTACAGCAAAGTTGTCAGGAAAAGAGTTGTAGAGCATTAAATTGTCTTTAAATACGTATATAGATATTTAATGTATCTTCAACAAGACAAAAGTTACGGTAATTTGAAATTCTGGGGTCAATTTTGTGTTCTCAAGAAAATTGCACAATTGTTATTTCCCAATTCAACAGATACAGATATATAATATATATATATATATATTATATATCTGTATCTGTTGAATTGGGAAATAACAATATATATATATATATATATATTATATATCTGTATCTGTTGAATTGGGAAATAACAATTGTGCAATTTTCTTGAGAACACAAAATTGACCCCAGAATTTCAAATTACCGTAACTTTTGTCTTGTTGAAGATACATTAAATATCTATATACGTATTTAAAGACAATTTAATGCTCTACAACTCTTTTTCTGACAACTTTGCTGTAAACCGAAAGGCTGAGGAGTTAGAGGGACAAATTTAACAAAAAAAATGAGGTAAATTTAAATTTTCGGAAAATCGGCGATATTCAAGAGCTTGTTTCTCGAAAACAGTTTTAGATACGACAACAATGCATATAAATAAATTTGTAGGGATATATATATATATATATATATATATATATATATATATATGAACATACATACATACATATACATATATATATATATACATATTATATATTTTAATAAAGTTCCGCCTTAACCCTTAACATAAAACTTAACTTATCTGGATCCACTCAAAATCAGCTTTTATAAGATAGACACAAATATAAAATATTGTTGTCAAATAAAGGTCACAATTATGTAGAAGAAATTTCTTAATTATATATATAATTATGAAGAGTATAAGTAATCAGTATACAGTACTAAGGTTAAGGCTAAAAATACTATTTATTTGAACAATTACGGTAACTTATTAATTTCAAATATTAAAAATATATATTTGAAATCAATAATTTAACTTAATTGCAACTTGTGGTAGGCAAGCAATGAATAAAATGGTAAAATTGCCATTTTCAGATATCAAGTTGTCACGCAAAGACAAGGCACTCCCTATTTCCTCTGTTACTTCATCCAGCCAATATCCATGACGAAAATGTTTCAGTAGACCCTTTCCTACTCTTCCAAAGGATTTCCATTAGCAAAAAAAAGTGATGAAGACTTGAAGGATTATTTACGATACGAATTGGCTCCATTTCCCTTAGCCCTCTTCAATGAAGGTGGTATGAGAAAAACCAACAAATCTGTCCTGTACAAACTGTTTGAATCAACTGACGAGACCGTACATTTACCAAACTTTGATGTAGTTATTGATGGGGGATTTCTCATACATAAAGTAATCTGGCAAAAAGGATCCTCAGTCTCCGCAATTTGTGATGGATACGTCAAATTCGTCAAGACCCACTAACCCGGGAGGAGATGCACTGTAGTGTTCACCACTCACCAACTCACCAAGCAGCACTAAGGCGGCCGAACAAGGAAGACGCTACCGAATGAGAAAGTCAGTAGAAATAAATTTCAATCTGGACACCGAAATAACAGTGAATGAAGAACTGTTCCTCTCCAATCCGCACAATAAAGACAGACTGATCAACCTACTGAGGTCTAAACTTGAGGAAAACGGCATCGCAACCCATCAAGCATCAGACGATGCTGATGTACTGATAGTAAGTACAGCTGTTGAACAATCAACTAGAGAAACAACTAATGTGGCTGTCATTGGGGAAGATGTTGATCTCGCATTGCTACTTACTGCAAATACCCCACCCGATCACAATATTTTACTTATGAAACCAGGGAGAGGACAAGTTGTAACCAATGTTTACTCCACCCGCCAAATGCAGCAGCTTAATCTGAAACAAATTCTATTCCTGCATGCTTTTACTGGCTGCGAATCGTCAGCAACATTCCGAATGAGTAAACGTTGATTTGTCAAACTCTACCAAAAGCACCGAGATATTCGCAGAGCAGCCGAAGTATTTTACAACCCTTCCTCCTCACAAGTTCAATTGGACGAACGTGCATGCTAAGATGGTATGGCGCCCCTGCAAAGGAGTGCTCCCTTAACACCTACCGTTACCATTCATTTCTAAAATCGATGACCAATGTAAAACCTGATCTCTCGTCACTTCCACCAAGCGAGGGGGCAACGGAAGAACACACCTTTCGGACATACCACCAAGTGCAACTCTGGTTAGGAAACCAATTACCCCCAGAGTTATGGGGTTGGGAACGCAAGGGAAATCATCTTGCTCCAGTGCCGACCAAAGACCCAGCAGCACCACAAGAAATTTTAAGCAAGATTTTTTGTAAATGCACCAAGGATTGTAGCAGTCTTAAATGTGGCTGCAAGAAAGTTTCATTAAACTGTTCCCCTTTATGCCAAAACTGCCAGGGGAACTGTTTGAACAAGGCACCTTTAATGGACGAAGACGACGATGAGGAAGAAATGGAGCCCATCCAAACATCCCCTGCAGACGCTGAATCCGATATCAAAAATGTGATGGAAGATAACGGAGATTCTCAGCTCCTGCTACATTCAGTTGTGGAGATGCAGCCAGTAGCCGGACTTTCTCGTCCCAAGAGAGCAAGGACAACATTAGTGTCTTGAATATACTGTATTTCTTTAATATTCGTAGCAAATGCACATTGATTTCTTTGTTTAATATATGCAATTTTTGTGTATTACTGTTCGTTACTATACAATCACCTTCTTCAACGATTTTCAAATTTTATACTTTTAAAATCTGGAATTTCTTTCTAATATTCTTTTTTCGAAATTAAACCATTTAAAAATTGTTAGGACTGTATAATTTGCCCATTCCTAATTATCATTGCGAACTTTTGGTAGAATTTAGACCTATCTCTACAGAGATGAAAGCGGTTTCTTGGATCCAGCGTGTTAAAACACACACATATGTTAATATATATAGTATGTATAGTTTGTATATATATATGTATATATATGTATATGTATATATATATGTATATAACTTATATGTATATACATATCTTGAATTAGGAAATAACAAATGTAAAATTTTCTTGAAAATCACAAAATTTACCCCAAAATTTCAAATTACCATAACTTTTGTATTGTTGAAGATAAATTAAATATCTATATACCCATTTAACGAAAATTTAATTCTCTACAACTATTTTCCTGACGATTTTTCTGTGAAACGAAAGGCTGAGGAGTTAGAAGGACAAATTTAACAAAAAACATGAGGTAAAATAAAGTTTTCGGAAAATTGGCGATTTTCAAGAGCTTATATCTCGAAAACAGTTTTAGATACGACAACAATGCATATAAAAGAACTTGTAGCAAATGTTATCAGCTTTAATTTAGTATATAAAACGATTTTCACTATGACTCACCTTTTTCAAGTTATAAGCAAAAAACAAAAAAAAGTGCCTTTTCCACCCCCTTCCACCCCTGAAACGGAAGGGCTAGGGGTGGGGACTTTTAGTATGTTTACGTCCTAACTACCCCCAACACATTCCTGAAGAAAAAAATTCTCCCCCCTTCCATGTCCTCTACAACCCCTTCGTTGACTGGACTAATAAGCAAGTTTCCACGGTGTGGCTAATGCAGATATTAGAATAACCTAATAATACTGGAATGATTTAGGAATTTGTTCAAATCGTAACTAATATAGGGCAAGGCATTTGATGATTTTGCATCTTTTTTATATGAAGGTTAAAAGACAGCTCGCTTGCATTTTCCGTCATTTTTAAGACATATGTCATTTTTTTGAAATTGATACGTCATTTTCAGCATATTTAGGTCATTTTCGGCATTTTTAGGTCATTTTCGGCATTTTAGGTCATGTTTCAGTGAAGGTAAAGAGGAGCTTTTTCACGTACAAATCGTTACTTTCAGACAACAGACAATCGTTTTTAATTGACAATCTCCGCCAAGTGTTCATAGTTCATTTTAATTCAGGTTTATTGTGAACACCACAGCAATGATGTAGCAGTAAAAATTGTTTTCTTTCTTTTTAAATTTGCTAGGGGCAATTTGATGGGCGTGCCAGTTCAGAAAGAATTTATTTTTTACTAAGGGTGTCCAAGTAGTATAAATTTACTTACTTCTTTAATAACAAAGTAAGTGTTTTTAATGTAAATTCATGTATGACACACTGTCACAAATTGTTAGGCTATTAGTAATTCATTACTTTAAAAAAACTAATTATAAGTGAACCGGGTTTAGTTAAATTTTTGCACCAGGATAAGCTCTGAACCAGGATTACTTTGAGTATATATTTATTTGATAGCTGGTATATATATTTCAGAAGGAAATTTACACTAGAATAATATACTAGGTTAGCTTCTAGAACAAATAAGAATAAGGAGCACAACCCGGTTCTAAAGGGGAGGGGAAAAATCTGAAAACAAGTGCAAATAATAAACTCTTTTAGGAAGCACAAGGATAAATTCTAGGGCCTATCCAGAAGTAGTAAGATCGAACTGAGTTCCTCAAGTACGGTGGAAACAATGGGGATGAAACGCCAGGACAAGATAAACAGAAGTAATTTTCATAACCAAAACAACAATGAATGTATTTCAAATTGAATGTAGAATACAATAAATAGTAATTTGAAATATGTTTTCTCAATTTACACCTTCCAATAAATAGTAGTTTGAAATATGTTTTCTCAATTTACACTTACCAATAAATAGTAATTTGAAATATGTTTTCTCAATTTACACTTTCCAATAAATAGTAGTTTGAAATATGTTTTCTCAATTTACACTTACCAATAAATAGTAATTTGAAATATGTTTTCTCAATTTACACTTTCCACAATTGAACGACACCTGTCTCTACCTGACTCCCATAACAAGAATATGAACTTTAAGTTAAATAATCCTTAGATGAGAACATTCACAGGTAGTGTTCTCGAATTCAATATTAAAAACACAATAAATAATTTCATACTTTAAAGCTAGTAAGAGCTATCATAATCATAATTAATTATAACAATACAATCCTTCTTTGAATTTGATAATCGAGGGACTGGTTTTCACATTGCGACGTCTAAGAAGCTATGTCTCTTTTCATAGACAGAAATCCAGATTGTCACAAACTGAAAGTATGGTAATCAACTGACCTATCAATACCAACTCATAACTCAAAAATCCCCAGGTTATGATTAATAACCAAGAATAGGAAGTCACCTTAAATACCTCAAAATTCTATAGGGAAAACAGAATCTAAATTTGAGAAGAGTTAAATACTCACTTTTAAATAGGAGAATAGAAATAATGGAGAAATAATCAAATTTTGAATAAACAAAGAGAAGAATGGGATGGCGTAGGCCTACAACTTCAATACTCCAATCTTTTAGAATAATAATTGATTACTGTTAACTCAGATTGGTACAAACAAGACTCCAATACGGAAGGTAAAGTTTAAATACTATAGGCCTACAATCTTTATAATGCAATAAGAATGCAATCTCTTTGGAATAATAGTTAATTACTGTTAACTCAGTTTGGTACAACAAGACTCCAATATGAAAGTTAAGTTTAAATACTATAGGCCTACAATCTTTATAATGCAGTAGGAATGCAATCTCTTTAGAATAATAGTTAATTACTGTTAACTTCGTTTTAAAGTAAACTAACGTTACAAATATGGAAGGTAAAGCATGAACAAATCTAGGCCTATAACTTCAATGGCACCGGCTTTCAGAATATAAAGATTAATTACGGTTAACTTCTTTTTAATGTAAGCTAACGTACACATATGCAGCATAAGATATGAAAGGACCAAGGCCTATAACTTCAGTGATACAGCCTTTCAAAATATAACGATTAATTACTGTTAATTTCTTTTTAATGTAAACTAACGTACACATATGCAGCATAAGATATGAAAGGACCAAGGCCTATAACTTCAGTGATACAGCCTTTCAAAATATAAGGATTAATTACTGTTAACTTCTTTTTAATGTAAACTAACGTTACAAAATATGGAAAGTAAAGCATGGACAAATCTAGGCCTATAACTTCAATGGCACAGGCTTTCAGAATATAAAGATTAATTACGGTTAACTTCTTTTTAATGTAAGCTAACGTACACATATGCAGCATAAGATATGAAAGGACCAAGGCCTATAATTTCAGTGATACCGCCTTTCAAAATATAAGGATTAATTACTGTTAACTTCTTTTTAATGTAAACTAACGTTACAAAATATGGAAAGTAAAGCATGAACAAATCTAGGCCTATAACTTCAATGGCACAGGCTTTCAGAATATAAAGATTAATTACGGTTAACTTCTTTTTAATGTAAGCTAACGTACACATATGCAGCATAAGATATGAAAGGACCAAGGCCTATAATTTCAGTGATACCGCCTTTCAAAATATAAGGATTAATTACTGTTAACTTCTTTTTAATGTAAACTAACGTTACAAAATATGGAAAGTAAAGCATGAACAAATCTAGGCCTATAACTTCAATGGCACAGGCTTTCAGAATATAAAGATTAATTACGGTTAACTTCTTTTTAATGTAAGCTAACGTACACATATGCAGCATAAGATATGAAAGGACCAAGGCCTATAATTTCAGTGATACAGCCTTTCAAAATATAAGGATTAATTACTGTTAATTTCTTTTTAATGTAAACTAACGTTACAAAATATGGAAAGTAAAGCATGAACAGGCCTAGCCTTATGACTTCAGTAATACAGCCTTTATAATGAAAAATTTATGCAACTCGATAGAATAATAATTAAATGCTGTAGAAACATCTACGGCTAGAATCAACATGAATTTAGCATAGACACAAGCGTAAAAAGATGCTTACCCCAACAACCCTTTCAATAGAGAGTATAATCAATGGCCGCACAACATACGATCCACGTACCACTTTTACATCAGGCAAATGCATACTCGCGGAGACTAGATTGCTTAAGCTGCATATTGTACCCACGAATGACAATTCTTTTAATAATCAAAAACTTCACAACCTTGCATGGAAATATTTCGAGTGAGAACCAGTCCTTCGTCTAATTTTCAAATACACTAAGTATAATAACAGCCTTCATAAGAATAGAATGATAGTTAACCAAACTACACTTTGGTGTCTTGCGAAGAAGTACAAGTTAAGGGAATCATACGGGAACCCGCCCGATAGCAATTCTAAGTTTTCCGAGACTTCAAACGACAGCAATTTCAACTGTAAGGTGGCCTCCGCTAACTGCATCACTAGAATCCGACATTATGACTGACGGAACATAGCAAAATACGAAGGAATTTACTACGCAGAAATGACTCTAATATATATAAATTTCCATGACCGAATTTTCACTTACTTTACAAGATCCTGGAGAACGGAGAAGCAGATCCAAGGTCCCAGTACACTACATGACACTGTATAAAGCTGAACCCAACAACGACTAACTCAGCAAGGTCGCCATTACCTACCAGGAAAGCTCTGAGACGCCGCTAGCGCCACTGTACGGGAAAATTTCAAACCCTAAAGCAATACGTCACAGGAAACAACTGAATCTGAATAGCGCTAGAATAAGGGCGAGATCGGAAAAGTAAATTTAACAAAGAGGAGGCCACAAAATATTTACAAATAAATGAATGCCCACAAGATTACAATCCTCCCTCTTCACCCCGGAATAATAGACACCCCAAGACACAAATGGGAGTTAATTTTAACACCAATATTCAACACTAAACAACTTTATCATAATTAATATTAGCTAAGTACTTATAAATTGCTTGTTAGCACCATCATATAAAATAGGCCTATTTCAAAATTCACACTTATAAATATCACCCATTCCACACACACACAATTAAATATGGATCTGCCCCAATGAATTCAATTCAATTCAAATAACCCTTATAAGCAATATTAACTATCTCAAGATTAATTTAAATTCACACAATTTGCAAGTGAGAAACATTTAACCTTTATATAAATGCTAAATCTGCATTTTAAATGCAGGAGAAAGTCTGCCATAATCGGCAAATATTTATAAGGGGCCAAAAGTCTCCCTCAATTTCTTTCTTGAAATATCTGTTTATGTTTCAGGGGTCAATATAACACTTCACACATAGGTGAGCCATCATTCTGACTACCACTGACTGCAAATAGGCACGTGTCCATACTACCTTTATACAGTACCAAAATAGATAATAGGAATAATTTATGTCCATCATTTTAGAAAATGATTCATTCGTCAAGTCGAAAGTATAAGGAATTGCCCTTTTTTTTTTTACAGGTCCTCAATATACTAAGCACTGCTGTCCAGAACAGTAGCATGAATACAATATTTATATTAATAAAGTAGTGAGATAGTCAAGTCGGGAAGCACTGCGCAAATAAGCTGAAGCAGAAGTCAGAGATGTCTTTATATAATCTCCAAACGCTACAGGACTAAAGATTCCTGAGATTAATCTTCAGCAGGCTGGTAGAGATGTCCTCATTAAATCTCCACACAACACAAGAGATATCTTGATTATCTCCAGGCAGACAGGCACAGAGAGAAGGGGGCGGAGCAGCCACAAGGAAGAACGGGCAAACACATGAAGAAAAGAGAGCCATCCGGCCACACACAATGGCAAACATCAAATCCGAGCAGCTTACTCGGTGATGGTCTCTGGAACATCCAAACGGACGTGTGTACATCACGCCCGAACGGAAGAAAACGGGCTCCACACTCCAACATAGCCTGAAACATGATGCACAGCGCACAGTATCTTCCAAAATAGAGAAGGGGGGGGCACACAGTGTGAGTTGCCGGTCCCAAGAAATTCCAGTAGGTCCTTTTTATTTTCACTTGTCGTTTCATATAAATTTTTAGTCCAAATTTCTTGCACTTTCCTTTATAGAATAAGTTAACATATTTTTCTTTCTTGATGAGGGGTAAGTCCCTTAACTGAATGTTTAAGTCTCTGTCCAAATTTTTTTATTTAAGCCTGGTGAATGCACTCAAACACCGAAAAAACATGTCCTTTATAATTTGCTTCACAACGTAATAACTGTATTACTTCCTCTAATTTACATTTAAGCCCAGTGGCAATCAGTCACTAAATTACATGGTTCATATAACCATACAACAATCTTTCTCTCAATATTTGCCTTGAGTTAATAATCTATCTAAGGGTTACATTATATATATATATCTTTTTTTTTTTACTTATTTTATACTCTAGTTTTTTTTATATAATTTCTCCCTTTTTTGTTGAAGAAAAGCCTTTCTCTTTATTATGATTATTATTTTTTTTTTTACATTTAACATTCAATTTGACATTACAATTTACATTTAAACATATATACAAAGGGCAGATCCATGGAGACGTCGTTGGGCGCAGACAAACATTTTATCATTATTTTACATTTATGGGACAAGGAAAGTGCTTGCAAACGTATATATATGTGTACTCCAGAAGGGAGTGAAAACTCGTCCCCCAGGACCCCAATAAGCGAAAATAAACGGTCATGGAAAAGAAAAAAACAACTCGCCTCATACAACTAGGCGATACAGGGCTTTACTTATCAAAAGTAAATGGGAGCAACTCACACATAATAAAAAGATAACACACAAGACACCAAAAACATATTAAACAAAAACTACCCAAATTCAAAGAAGGAAGTATGTAACAGTATTAAACTGCAACAATAAGTCACTACCTGTGTTAACCAATTCAGAAATCTTTTGTTTAAGGGAGGACATTTCCGTCACTAACTCCTGAGCAGACAATGGACGCCCATAATTAGGTTCAATCCTGGCAATATCTTTAAGCAAAGAAAGCAATGTCGGGACGTCCAAGTCCTCTGTGACCGACACACCTCTAGCACGGATCTCACATACCAATTCATCTTTGCGCAACAAATCAAAGGAGAGAGTATTGTACCCCATAATGGCTAGAAATACCAAAATTTTACTAAGAAGATAAGTAACACAGTCTAACAAATATACTGAATGACAGATGCGACTAAACGGCGCATCCCTCCACCGACCGCAGCGAAGAACAAGGGATACCTGCTACCATCTGAACCGGGTTTAGTTAAATTTTTGGTCCAGGATAAGCTCTGAACCAGGATTACTTTGAGTATATATTTATTTGATAGCTGGTATATATATTTCAGAAGGAAATTTACACTAGAATAATATACTAGGTTAGCTTCTAGAACAAATAAGAATAAGGAGCACAACCCGGTTCTAAAGGGGAGGGGAAAAATCTGAAAACAAGTGCAAATAATAAACTCTTTTAGGAAGCACAAGGATAAATTCTAGGGCCTATCCAGAAGTAGTAAGATCGAACTGAGTTCCTCAAGTACGGTGGAAACAATGGGGATGAAACGCCAGGACAAGATAAACAGAAGTAATTTTCATAACCAAAACAACAATGAATGTATTTCAAATTGAATGTAGAATACAATAAATAGTAATTTGAAATATGTTTTCTCAATTTACACCTTCCAATAAATAGTAGTTTGAAATATGTTTTCTCAATTTACACTTACCAATAAATAGTAATTTGAAATATGTTTTCTCAATTTACACTTTCCAATAAATAGTAGTTTGAAATATGTTTTCTCAATTTACACTTACCAATAAATAGTAATTTGAAATATGTTTTCTCAATTTACACTTTCCACAATTGAACGACACCTGTCTCTACCTGACTCCCATAACAAGAATATGAACTTTAAGTTAAATAATCCTTAGATGAGAACATTCACAGGTAGTGTTCTCGAATTCAATATTAAAAACACAATAAATAATTTCATACTTTAAAGCTAGTAAGAGCTATCATAATCATAATTAATTATAACAATACAATCCTTCTTTGAATTTGATAATCGAGGGACTGGTTTTCACATTGCGACGTCTAAGAAGCTATGTCTCTTTTCATAGACAGAAATCCAGATTGTCACAAACTGAAAGTATGGTAATCAACTGACCTATCAATACCAACTCATAACTCAAAAATCCCCAGGTTATGATTAATAACCAAGAATAGGAAGTCACCTTAAATACCTCAAAATTCTATAGGGAAAACAGAATCTAAATTTGAGAAGAGTTAAATACTCACTTTTAAATAGGAGAATAGAAATAATGGAGAAATAATCAAATTTTGAATAAACAAAGAGAAGAATGGGATGGCGTAGGCCTACAACTTCAATACTCCAATCTTTTAGAATAATAATTGATTACTGTTAACTCAGATTGGTACAAACAAGACTCCAATACGGAAGGTAAAGTTTAAATACTATAGGCCTACAATCTTTATAATGCAATAAGAATGCAATCTCTTTGGAATAATAGTTAATTACTGTTAACTCAGTTTGGTACAACAAGACTCCAATATGAAAGTTAAGTTTAAATACTATAGGCCTACAATCTTTATAATGCAGTAGGAATGCAATCTCTTTAGAATAATAGTTAATTACTGTTAACTTCGTTTTAAAGTAAACTAACGTTACAAATATGGAAGGTAAAGCATGAACAAATCTAGGCCTATAACTTCAATGGCACCGGCTTTCAGAATATAAAGATTAATTACGGTTAACTTCTTTTTAATGTAAGCTAACGTACACATATGCAGCATAAGATATGAAAGGACCAAGGCCTATAACTTCAGTGATACAGCCTTTCAAAATATAACGATTAATTACTGTTAATTTCTTTTTAATGTAAACTAACGTACACATATGCAGCATAAGATATGAAAGGACCAAGGCCTATAACTTCAGTGATACAGCCTTTCAAAATATAAGGATTAATTACTGTTAACTTCTTTTTAATGTAAACTAACGTTACAAAATATGGAAAGTAAAGCATGGACAAATCTAGGCCTATAACTTCAATGGCACAGGCTTTCAGAATATAAAGATTAATTACGGTTAACTTCTTTTTAATGTAAGCTAACGTACACATATGCAGCATAAGATATGAAAGGACCAAGGCCTATAATTTCAGTGATACCGCCTTTCAAAATATAAGGATTAATTACTGTTAACTTCTTTTTAATGTAAACTAACGTTACAAAATATGGAAAGTAAAGCATGAACAAATCTAGGCCTATAACTTCAATGGCACAGGCTTTCAGAATATAAAGATTAATTACGGTTAACTTCTTTTTAATGTAAGCTAACGTACACATATGCAGCATAAGATATGAAAGGACCAAGGCCTATAATTTCAGTGATACCGCCTTTCAAAATATAAGGATTAATTACTGTTAACTTCTTTTTAATGTAAACTAACGTTACAAAATATGGAAAGTAAAGCATGAACAAATCTAGGCCTATAACTTCAATGGCACAGGCTTTCAGAATATAAAGATTAATTACGGTTAACTTCTTTTTAATGTAAGCTAACGTACACATATGCAGCATAAGATATGAAAGGACCAAGGCCTATAATTTCAGTGATACAGCCTTTCAAAATATAAGGATTAATTACTGTTAATTTCTTTTTAATGTAAACTAACGTTACAAAATATGGAAAGTAAAGCATGAACAGGCCTAGCCTTATGACTTCAGTAATACAGCCTTTATAATGAAAAATTTATGCAACTCGATAGAATAATAATTAAATGCTGTAGAAACATCTACGGCTAGAATCAACATGAATTTAGCATAGACACAAGCGTAAAAAGATGCTTACCCCAACAACCCTTTCAATAGAGAGTATAATCAATGGCCGCACAACATACGATCCACGTACCACTTTTACATCAGGCAAATGCATACTCGCGGAGACTAGATTGCTTAAGCTGCATATTGTACCCACGAATGACAATTCTTTTAATAATCAAAAACTTCACAACCTTGCATGGAAATATTTCGAGTGAGAACCAGTCCTTCGTCTAATTTTCAAATACACTAAGTATAATAACAGCCTTCATAAGAATAGAATGATAGTTAACCAAACTACACTTTGGTGTCTTGCGAAGAAGTACAAGTTAAGGGAATCATACGGGAACCCGCCCGATAGCAATTCTAAGTTTTCCGAGACTTCAAACGACAGCAATTTCAACTGTAAGGTGGCCTCCGCTAACTGCATCACTAGAATCCGACATTATGACTGACGGAACATAGCAAAATACGAAGGAATTTACTACGCAGAAATGACTCTAATATATATAAATTTCCATGACCGAATTTTCACTTACTTTACAAGATCCTGGAGAACGGAGAAGCAGATCCAAGGTCCCAGTACACTACATGACACTGTATAAAGCTGAACCCAACAACGACTAACTCAGCAAGGTCGCCATTACCTACCAGGAAAGCTCTGAGACGCCGCTAGCGCCACTGTACGGGAAAATTTCAAACCCTAAAGCAATACGTCACAGGAAACAACTGAATCTGAATAGCGCTAGAATAAGGGCGAGATCGGAAAAGTAAATTTAACAAAGAGGAGGCCACAAAATATTTACAAATAAATGAATGCCCACAAGATTACATAAGTAATAATGGTAATTTTATTGGCCATCTTTTTAAAACTTCGGGTCATTTTATCACTATTTTTAGGTCATTAACGCAATTTTTTTTTGCATTGTTCACCATTAAATGCCTTGCCCTACTAATAATATTATAAGTACATTTCATTTATTCAAATGATCTTTATTTATTTAAATGATCTTTATTTATTTAAATGAAATATCGGTAATTCCTCTTGATATGATCATTGTACCATTCCCATTAAGTTCTCCATTCTACATATGACTGCGAATGAATTAATTACAAGGTGAATCAATAGACAGTCGAATTTAAATATTCATAGGCAATTCACAAAAATTAATGAGTTTCAAGAAGAAACTATTTTATTAGCATAGACTTTAACTGTCAGAGTAAGAATAGAGACATTAAGTTTGCAGATTACATCAGGAGCCACAGGTATGCCATTGTTGAATGACTGATTCATTCAAATGTCCAGGCATTTTCCACGTGCAGGAATGCGTCAGAAGTTGTTTCCTCAAGGCAGATCTCCAGAATTGGCAACACGCAATATGCACTTATTCTCATTATCAGCTTTGCAATTTGAAGCCTGATCAAAAAACAAAAATGCTTTCACTTCTGCTGTTTTATGTAATTCATCTAACAAGAGAACGTAAAATATTAAAATTACTAAATTATAGAACATATTACATTGGTTCCAGAGCATATTTCACAAATTTTAGAGGATATTTGCATGCATATTTTCGTCTTCTGATAAAGCATTCACTTCGGGCCGTAGCTATAACATAAACAATAATGCTGCGGCTCTTGATATCAAAATATCTGCATAATGGTCTAGTAGTCAGGGTTCCTTAATTATAACCATAAGGACTCGTGCTAATTCTTACATTCTGCATGGGATTTTTTTCTTCCATTAACAGTTAGTACTGAGTCTCATTATTCGCGATCAGTGTAAGTGGGAAAAGTAAGCATTCAATTGCACGCGGGGAATTTTAACTCGCACTTGAATTGCATGCTGCCGTGCCCTTGGACGTTTCTTAATAGTCGTTTAAGAACCGGGCTACGAAGCACGTTCTGAAGGTTTATGAATAACCAACTACATCTCTTCAATATTGCAAGAGAACAAAGTGTGTGATATAACCAACCTGTAAGTAAGTTAGTATTAAAAATAACCATGCAACCATGCAAAGTCATAACTCACTGATTTTTTTATGGGTAAAATGAAACTCAAAGTAATGCAATTTATTTCATGCAGTGTACACATACTTGATAAAAAAACTAAGCAAAATGTATATTTATACATAATTTTTCTGATCAATTAAACATTCAAGTATTGAATTATAATTATCATCAATTAGTCTTAGTTAAGTATTATGTTTTCAACAGTTCACGAAGTTGACTTATAGTACGGTACTTAAAGAAACGTGGGTTATATTTTGATGGATTCAATCGAGGGACAATTGGATCATGAAATCAACTGTAGCTACTGTGATGAGTGATAAAAATTGGTTCAAATTTTATTTTCAAAAGGCACTAAGTAATAATAAGGAAAATTGGGCTTGTTGCAAGATACTTCGTAAAGCTTATGTTAAAATTAATTAACAGTGCGTTCCAGTATAGAATAGTCTGAAGTATGAGAAAGAAATTTTGACATGTCTTTGCGAACTTTCTTGGCACGCAACTCTGATAGCTTCTAGGCAGCCTGGCACGAAATCCGAAATGTTCTCTCTCTTCGCACACAATTTTTAAATGCTGTGGGAATTTGAATTCCAACTGGAGTCCAGGATATGTGGTGAAATAAAATGAACAAAAGCGGTGGGATAAAATGCTCAATGCGGTGAAATAAAATACTCATAACGGTCAAGTAAACAATTAAGAAATGACAGTTCAAGTGGAATAAGTATTGCTTTTCTAGAAATAATCATAAATAGAGTTATCTTATGTACCAGAAAAAGATCAAATGACAGAGAAATGAACAAAATGAACAAAATTACAATTATCTTAAGTATCAGAAAAAACAGACATGAATGACAAGTATAAGAAAATGTAGCTGAAAGTGTCACCAAAGAACAAATGAACGTAACTTTTAGATTTTCTGGGCACAAATTTGCTCGCTTATCTGCATATTTTGGAAATACCCTCTTACTGTCCACATTTGCAGTTGGAAACCATGCTGCCTAAAAGCAATGGCTTGAAAAATCAGGATAAGCCAATCTGTTCCAACACCTAGCCTATTCCTCCATCAACCACTTCAGTAATTCAGGTACCATATCTAGCTTCACATCAATTATTGTCTTTGTATTCTTTCAGAAATGTATCTTTAGAGAAGCACTTCAGAAGTGGAATCTGACTCTCAAATAAATACACAAGTAAACAATTAAACAATAAAAACTTTACATCATCTATGACATTTCGCTCATATTTCAGTAGGTTTCGTAAAATAGAAACATTTCTCGGTATTTCGTGGATTCAGTTTGTAAAAATAAAGCCTATCTGTGGCTTACGTTAAATGGGCCAGTGGAAAATTTCGCGGTTATCGTTATTGCTAGAAATCCGGGTCTCTAGTTTTAATCAATAAATTAAAATATTTTTCCATCTTTTGCAGGTATGTATTGGAGTCTTATTCACCTTTCTTTGAAGCCATTCTCACTGTAAGAATTGGTAGTCTTCGAAGGTAAGAAACCAGTTTTCTTTTAATATAACTTAGTGTATAACTGGAGTTGGATAATTTTCAAATGTATGAAGTTTGCTTTGGACCACTAGCTTACTGCTGCGCGGTTTGTATTAGAGACAATTTTAGTAATAAAGATAAAAATAATATTTAATGGTTATAGTTAATCCAAGACTGTAGATAATGATTTAGCCGTTTGTCAAAAGTGCCACCTGTATAAGCATTAAAATGCGATAAAGACAGTGTTGGAGTTGGGCCGGAACGGCGCTCCGGCAAAGTAAACCCTTCATCGCTCCGGCATAAACGCAAGGAGTAAAAAAGTACAAATGAAACCGGCGATATTTTGTCAACACTTTTAAAATAAATAACCATTATTAGGATTATGATCTCCTGTTCTTGTCGCCACAGTTGCCATGCCTGCGCGATTGCCATAGATTCAATACTTAAGTGACGAAGTTGGTCGCATTGGTTGTTATTGTAATGTAATTTCTTTGTGATTCATTTAAAAAGGTAATTTGACTGTAATGTTTGGTATCATAAAATGAAAAATAAAATACTTCCTTATAAATTTATGAGTTCCCCCTAGAAAAAAAAATATTACAACTAGCATTGGAAAAAGATAAAAAAAATTATGGCTTGATTCCTGTAAACATTATCAATATTGGATTATCACACCTCGTATAAGCGATGGAGTATGTGTCTTTGAAATTACCAGACATTGTGGAGCGTCTCAAGCGCGAGATAATTCATCTAGGGTAGTAGGCTACAAACATAGGAGTTGCCTTATAATGACCAGAGCTGGGATATCTATTTGCTTATCTTTAAACTCTGAAAACCATAAATGTCCATGGTACACAATGGCAAGACTAGAAGAGATGCAATTTTAGTTTAATTATTAATACATCTACGCCGCATAACAAGATGCCCTGAAGATGATACGGGAGGTACGAAAGGCACGAAAGGCCTAGGCATAAAATAAAGATTGTTGAGCTAATAGTATCAACTATCCATTTTATTTTAATTCTGAAAAATTTAATGACTAATGTGTCAATATTAGATGAGCAAACTTAAAAAGAAACAGTTAACATTATCAAGACAAGGATAAGCAGTACAGAAGTGACTAACAGCTTTCTTCTATCCACACAAAATTCACTAAGTTTTGCAAATACGTTGCTACATAAATTCTTATATACAGGGTGCGGCATTTAAAGTTTCCCATGTTCAATACCATGTAACACATTATTTAACAAAGAAATAATCTTAACTGAACATTTTTAAATGTCTTACAGTCTTGGATTTGCAATTCTAGTCTTACTTTTTGAATGTGATGTTTTTGAGATGCCATCCATTAACTTCAACACATTGCTGCAATCTCCCTCGTACACTGGCCATTGTACACTCTTGCATAACATTTGCAATTTCCTGCAAATCCACGCATAATCCACAAGTGCTCACTTCACAGTTCTAAGGTCGTGGTGTGGTGTGCCATCGCAGCGCAGGGTATTATTGGCCCTTATTTCTTTAAGAGCGATAATGGTGCTTCGGTGACTGTCAACTCTGAACGTTACAATCACATGCTGCAAACTTTCTTCCTACCAGAATTTACACATCGTAACTGGGATATTGAGAGATTGTGGTTTCAACAGGATGGTGTTGTAGCACATACTGCACATCTTTCAATAAACACCCTTCATGCTGCTTTCACCGGCCGAATTCTTTCCAGTTTGGTGATATCCAATGGCCCTTCAAATCTGCCGACCTAACTGCACCAGATTTTTTTTTCTGTGGGAGGAGTCAGGCGCGTGAAAATAGGTTACTGCGCATGTCTCTGATAACAATTCATGGTAGAGCCCGCAAACTTTTCTTATAGTACATAAACTGTCCGTGAGAAAACACGGAACAGAAGATTGAAAATCAGAATTACGAATTCTCGCTTTGGGAACGCGTGTGGAGAAAGAGGACATGCGCGAACGATGTGTTCATAGTTCCTGAGTGCTTTGGGAACAAACCTTATATATTCTTCTAGCACACAAGGAACTGATAATGTGCGCACGTGTCGTGGTACTTGGCAGTACATGACAGTACATAGCAGTATACGACAGTACATGACATGTTTGTAGGAATATACCTATTAGCTGCCGGAAAATAATTCATTTCATATAATTCTGCTAAAATGGAAACCGTGTTCATATTGTTAGTGAAGAACGTATTTCTCAGGAATCATTAGTTCAAGTAATGCTAATGCTCAAATAAAATTAGAGCAGTATGGAAGTTGTCATTTTTAAAGGGAGCTCTGTCAAGTTCAGCTCTTTTTTGTCGTAGAAATCGTTAGTATTAATTAAATTAGGTCAAGTTAATTGAGGTTTGTCCTTCACTTAATTGCAGTGCTACGAATTTCCGGAATGGAAGCCACAGAGTTGCTATCGCCATGGAAAATGGGGCAGATTTAACAGTATATGAATGCAAGTGTAGGCTGTTGTGTTTCTCGGTGAGATAATTAAATTCTGTTACTGTTATTTTGTAACAATAGCCTGAATTAATAGTAACTTTTTATACGGTAAAGGAATGCCCTATTATAGATAAAATAAGGCATCAGTTGAAGGCTGCATTTCGATTTGAAGATAGAAATGCGTATAAAATTTGATGATCAATACTGCATGTTTAAATTCATTAGTTATATTTTATTCTAATAGTTCGTAATGAAAATAAAATAATTCGCGTAACTAAGCTCATGTCGCTATTTTTAAAACTACAGTACGTGACTCCGGAAATCGAAGGGATGATTAATTCGAAGACATTAGCTACTTTTCTCAAACATTTGAAAAACTAGAAATGGAATTAATCGTTTAAAAATTGGTGTCAGCCGAAGTTACCATCGCCTGGAACTCGAGTTAGAACCAAACCTTTTTTTAATAAGATTTTTTGCTCCTTTTTCGGAAATAAAAAATTGGGCTCCGTCACACCTTTTCTTGTAATATGAAGCTATGCATTAAAGAATCAGAGATTCTTTTCTCTGTTGGACATTACATGATAATATTGTAGAAGAAAAATTCCATTCCTACAATATTGTCTTAAAAATTGGCGTCTTTCGAACGTAGGCTACTATCGATTAGAACTCGCGTTAGAACCAACCCTTTTTTCATCAGTAAACGCTACGACCTGTAGGGTGATTTCTTTGCGTGCTTTTTTCGAAAAAGAAAAATCGGGTTCCGTCGCGACTTGGATTACTAAGCCATTTGCCATATCTATGAAATAACATGATATGACAATATAACATACTGGACACCATCATAAGAAGCTGTGGCGCCTGCTGAAGAATCCAATTTAATTGCTGCAAACCAAGCATTTTAAGACTCACTACTTATTAAATAATTGTTTTCTGTGTTTTTATAAATGTGAATCAGACTTTTATACACCATTAGCGATCAGGACATCTTTAACAGTGCTTCAACATACAAATCAAAGGAGTTCTAATTGGGTATTTTTAAACTTAAACAGTATTTATAGCGTAAATCTTTTAAGGATTTTACACATTGCATAGACGCTCCACCAAGATGGTAAGCCTACAGGCCCAATTGTTTTATTGTAAAAAGCTTTTATTGTAATTTTATCTTTTAACTTTCGACAATGTAGACCTACATAGGGGACATACATCATTTTAAAGCTTTGTAGTATGTGCATACAATGATTTTAATTAATTGGATGTGCAACTTTTTATTTATGTAGACCCAACGCTTCATTTTAATGTTAACAAGTGAAAAAGCCATCACAATAAATTGGTCCAGCTCCTTAAGGATACAGTGTGTTGTATTTGGTTAGAGGGTATAAAGAGAAAATTCTCTTTAGGTAAGCCTACAGGCTGAGGTAGATTTCAAAGTGCTAAATCTCGCCTTATATTAGAGCTATCGAAAAACCAGTTATTGATTTGTAGAGTAATCATCAAGAGCTTTTCAACGGTACCCCAGAAGACGTGGTTTAAAAAAATTCGAATTTCCATCCCCCACCAACTACCCCCACTCGTTCCCCCAAAACCCCAGAATCGTTGGTGTCACTGCGAACTCCACAGGGAGTAGGCCTACTCTAATTTATTCAAACAAAGTTTCCCTCTATACTTCATAGGAACCGAGATATACATTTTTTCAAAACTTCACCCCCTCCCCCGACCCTTCCCTTAGGCCAATTTTGCTCATTAACGAACTTGTCCGAACTATTGGGCCTAGAAATAACATAATAAAATTTGGTTCAAATATTTTCAAAATTACGGCCGCTAGCGTGTAAAGATAAAGATATATATATACATATATATAAGTTATATATATATAAATATCACAATTTTTTTTTTTTTTTTTTTTTTGAACGGGCGGTGGTTTCGTACTTAGGGAGGCATGAAACGTAAAGATATGAAAGAATTTTTCGAAAGTCATGACATGGTATCGATTGCAATAGGTAGATTTTTCTTCGAAATCTACCTAAAAACTACTTGGAATACATAGTTAAACAGTTGTTTCGGAACTGCATGTTTCGTTTTGCGTCGCTCGCAGGCCGCGAGCTTCGTAATATCGCGCAACACATAATGTTTCTTGCAACGCTGTGAAAAATGTTTCATATTATATACTTATGAAAATGTGTTTCGAAACAAAAGTTTACCGGTGAATACGTGGGTTGTCCGGAGAAGATTTAAAGCTACTGAAATCCATTAGAAAGAAAGTTAAGGATCTAAATGTTTTACTTAAATATTACACTGTATTCATCAAATGCAAATCAGTTCTCAAGACAACAATATTCTTTGTGTTTACATAGGACTTTGGCAGTTGCATTTTACTGGGCTTTCACAAACAATATAATTAGGCTATCGATATAATTCATTTTTGTAAATCTATAATGGAGTAAATAAATATCGGGTGTGATGCACCGAAATCTTCTCTACCCTGGAAATGGTCAATATCATTTTCTCACATCACCTTTTGATTTGCAATAAAAGGGCATCATGGGGAGAGCGTTTTCAGTTGTCTCAGTCTGAGTTATGCCAAAGATAGGTAGAGGCCTATATCAGAAGTCTATAAAAAATTTTCAGTGATAAGTTATTCATCGCTGTAGACGTGGTATTAGTTGAGAAATAGAGATGTTTATTGGGAGAATTTAAAAAGAGACAAAATAGTATGGAACCATTTTTATTACTGTGTGGGCAGTAAATTATTGTGTCTCAGATTTTTGGGGTAGAATGTGTGAAAGTGATATTGATTTTCTTTTCATTTTAGCCCCGAAACGGTTGTATGGCAACATGAAAGTGGGAAATAAAATACCCCGTAAACACAGCAAGAAGTTATGTTACCGGAATTTCTGTTTCTTCTTATTTCAACCCCTACTAGGAATGGTGTGTAAAAGCAATGGGTTGCAAAATTCTAATTCCTGTATGAGCGGCAAAAGCCTTATCTAGCCTTTTCTGATGGAATAATTTGAGTGTGATAGGTCGTTCTTTTTCGCTTCAAACTCTGATACCTATATAAGGACTTACAGCTTGTAAATTAAGTCCTTTATAATTTAATTTTCAATTACATGCAATATACAAAACCTGGGCGACGCAGGGCATTTTATCTAGGTGTTGATAAAAACCAATACTTCGTAGATCTATCAGAGACTTGAAATATGCGAGAGTTATAAAAATATTTGGTTACCGTGATTTGTTTAGAAATACATTTTCTTATGTTGTTTGATCATAATCATTGTATAATGTCAGAAAAATATTAGCACTTTTCAAACATTTGAACTATAAATTATTTGCATTACAATAAATCCTAAAACTCGTTGACGGGATTCCTCGAAATAAGGTTAAAGTACAGTAGAAAGAACGTAATTGCCAAAGGCAATATAACTCTGACATGCCTCCCATAATCCCTGAGCTGCATATGATACTTTTTGATACTGTTGAGATTGATAGTAACTCATTTACATATATAAATTAAATGTAGGCCTATGTCTTTCTGGCTCAGTTCGTGGTATTTTAAGTCAAAGATGTGCTATGAATTGTGTACTACAATTTTATTAATCTGTCTCACTTGATTGGAGTAGATATCACTTGTAACTAAACACCATCGATGTGACGATAATATCGACCTGAAAACATAGCTGTATTTGAACAACAAAAAATCTATGTGTACTTTAAAAAGATCAAGGTTTCCTGTAAATAAAATAAGTATATCTTAAAACCAAGGTAGGACTATTAATCTTTTTTTTTTTATTATAAAAACATAGAAGTTGGGGACAAAATTTCTCGGCCCTTTCACGTCCAAGTAATACCTTAGTTTCCGGAGGGGAGTTAAAAGGCGATGGGTTTACCACCTGTCCCTCTGCCCTCTCTAGGAAAATAAGCGTATCAAAATTCACATCGGTAAACAGAAACCTCCACCTGGAGGCCCTTCGCCCCAACATGGGGCATAGGATTAGAGAGAGAGAGAGAGAGAGAGAGAGAGAGAGAGAGAGAGAGAGAGAGAGATTAGCTATTTTTAAAAAGTGCTCTTATGCCTGCTAAATTAATTATATATATATCCGAAAAGAAGTAACTGTCCATGTTTAAGAACTTAAACAGCTGTGTTATATGCAACATGTGCAATACCGTAGACTGTCATCTGTCAAATATAACCATGGCATCCCAAGAGGACATTTTTTACATTATGTGTGATATTTTCAATATGGGCACGGGACCATAAGACTGAATGGGATGCTGTAAATACCTGTAACATCTTATAATCTTAAATCCGCATGAATATTATTGTTCATTTCTTCGCTTTTATTTCTTACGATTCAGCAAGCTCACTCTGGTGTACGCCTCGTCGGCAACAGGGCACCATGTCGACTGCTTGACTATTGCGACTGCGCGTGCACAGTGCGACTGTTGAATGTAGTAAGTTATTATCAAATGAGGATTGTAATTATTTCCGTTAATGATCTGTTCCTGAAAAGGATGTTATTAACTACAAATTACAATACTTCCAAATAGTGATCGTTATACTATTTTAACTGAAAGGAAATATCTGAATTCACTGAACGGTTATTTCAGATGGAAGTCATAGTTGAAAAATGAATCAATTTCGAGCACCATTAAGCAATTTCCTTTATTGCCTATTTCTTGAAGAGTAATAAATACCTTGGAAATAAAGTAATTAACAAACGCCAGGCAATGAAGATTGGCATAATTAAACAGATATATTCTAATTCAGGAAAAAATACTGATGTTTTTCCTGTTAATAAAATAATCATATGATAACCACTCCGTTTGTATGCCACTTCACATTTTCATCCTTGTAAAACAATTGTACTTTACAAGGAAAAAAGTAATTAACAACTGAACATTTCATTTATGTAAACTGCCATATAAACCAATGTGAAGCTGCTGTTTTCGAAGGATATTGTAACAGCAGCATTATAGCACACTACCTTGTTAGTAAGGAATTATTGCTTTAGTAGTACATTAGGTAACGAGCTTATAATGGATTTTATTAAGACACGAGTATGTTTCTATGAAACGAGCAAACTTCAAGTTTTGGGGTTTTAGAATAGCTCGGGATGAAGCAAACGACTCTCAACAACAGCTGTTAGCCCTTCTCGTCTTTTCCGATAGATGGCAGGCTACAAGGCATGCAGGTAGCAGGTCTTCTATTGAACTTTAACGTCAAACAACGCACGTTAAAATGCACCGAAATGAACTCAATTTAGTTAATATTAAAATTATCACGAAAAGAATTGATTTTATTTTAAATACAATTTATTACGCAGTTTCCTTTGCTGCTCTCAAGGTTTCCAGGTGTTCGATAATAATCGATGCCACACCTATGTTGTTATGAAAATCTGTATCGTAATAGATATCATTATGATGTCATTACATCACATGTAATGAGCGTATTATAGTATGGTCGAACAAAACAGATTTTTTTATATTGTACGCTAATGATAATTCCTTTTGAACTTCTTAAAAAAAATAGCTTAAAACTTTAAAATCGGCCAATGAGAATCGTACCACACTGATAATTAAGTCAGATGTGTTACGGTTTTCTCTCCTATTTTATGTTCTTATTAATTTTATTGCATCCCACGGGTCGCTGCTTTTATTCGATTCCTCGAATTTCGTTCCATATTACACCATAAAGATGATTAGAAGTGTTGGAAAAATAAAACATTGCAAACATCAATGAAACTATTGCTCAGGGGTTTCTTTCGGGAAGGGTTATGATAAGTCCAACACAGTTATCATACGCAATTATATTGAACCTTCACACGTTAGAATAAGATAACTATATACTCCAACAAAGTAAGCAGGTTTGTTTGTTGATCTGTACGTCACAGTCATACCTTAATCTATCTAAGGTAAAGGCTTTTTTTTAATCTACCCGCCATAGGCCCATTTTCCTGAATTTTATGTCTTGTTTTACCGTTTGTTTACCTTATCATACACAAACACCCATGCCCGAGGCGGGACTCGAACCCACAGTCTCCTTCACCGCTTCAAATCACCATGTCTTAGCTACCACGGCCAGAGGTGTACATATTCTGATTTTATCTTGCTTTCCCCTTTGTAACTCTGCAACCAGCCATAGCTTTTAACTTGTTTGTCAAGAGAGCAAGCCAGATTGCTACGATGGAATGAAATACTGTCGCTTTGAGTCACAACCTGGTGGGTTTCACGGGGCCTAAAGAAACTGCAAGGCCTGGCGGAAAGAATATGAAACTGGGTATATCAGTGCAGTGGTAAGTCGTGCAGTTACGTAGTTGAAGAGGAACTTCAGATATGTTTAGGGTGCAAGCAAAAGAAGAATGGAGAAGCTTACCCTGAAGAAAGCCGAGGAGAAACTAAAATGTGGAGAGTTTGAATTATCAATGAACAAAGGTACTACTCCGGCATGGGAAAAATTTTCAAACATTTGCGAGAAAACATTAAAAAATCAATAATAACAATAACAGTAATAAATTTAATAAATGTGTTAAGACCCTAAAACGATTTTTAATCGTTTATCCACCTTTTATTTATCTACGTGATGAATTTCTTCTATCAGCATGTAGAAAAGCAAGAAAGTATTACCTACATTTAGCAACTACGGTTTTTAGCTGATAGGAATGTCGCAGGCTTGCTGGCTGCGCAGCTGGCAACTTGCTTGCCTGGCGTCCAAGTGGGCATGGGCAAGCTAAAAGCGAGTTTTGTACACCTCTGACCACGGCTAAGGAGACTGGCAATTATATATTAGGCCTACCATGCAAGGTATCGAACCGTGGACCTCTAGCAAGCTGACAACGAGCTACGGTGAACACCATGGCATTAAAGCGGTTGGGTTATAGAACAAAATTAAATTTTCTTGTTTTCTCACTATTGGAAAATTTATCAAGCACAATTTCAAGCATTTCTTTCTTTGCCGCTATAACCTACGCGAATGGCAGTAGGCCTACTGCCAGCTTGATCAGCTGTAAGGATCAGCTATGCCTTCATGCCAGCTTGAGCTGCTTAGATAAAAATTCGATGTTAGGCTGAATATTGTAGGCTATATACTTAAAGCAATAACGGCATTTGTATTTCACGATTCACTTTTCGCATTTCATGAGTCAGGATGGGCAATTAAACTTTCTAAACCGGAGAATGAGAATGTCCTTTTGTGCAACAATATTAGCTTAACCTTACCGGGGGAGGGGCTGTAGCCTTCTCAGCTCCCTCTGAAATAGGCCCCTGCTATTACTAAGAGTGGTATATAATACAGTGAACTCATATTACAAGAAACTGGACGTCTACCAGTACCGGTAGACTGGTGTATGTACATTTAATAATAAAATGTTATCTGTGAAGGAATATCTCAAAATGATTTTTTTTTCTTTGCGTGAAATTATTTAACCTAATAACTTTTTCCAAGTTTTACTCTGGCAATTTAATTCTGGGGCTGGTTCAATTCCTAGTTACCTATAGTCTGACCATTCTTTGAAAATTAAAAAAAATTAAATTTAAATTTAAAAAAAAAAGCATCTCTGTCTCACTCTTTGGTCATACGATTAGTATGTTAAGAGGGAGACAAGTGCACTCGTTTTCTTTACTTCAGGTTTTTTTTTTTTTTAAAGAATGGTCAGACTTTAAGTGGGGTTTTCCGGTTTTTCCTCACCTATGATTCAAGTGTCTGGTAACTTTAGCTTTTGTGATTTCCCATCCAGGCCTTGTTCGGAAAGAGTATGTGTTGTTGTGTCTCTTCCTTTGTGTTCGTGCTGCCTCCTAGGTAGCCCCGGCATTGGACTGATCACTCATCCGAGAGGCCCTCTATGTCCTTGTCTGGTCAAAAAATATGTATGTGATTCACAGAAACTCCCTCCCCCCGACAGGTCACGGTTTTGTAGGCACGGGTGGCGAGGGCCGCATATACCTCCCTACGAGAGGGAGGTAAAACTCAGGTAAAGAAGAAGAAGAAGAAGAAGAAGAGTATCAACCAAACAACATAGTATTCATATTGTGTGTGCGGTTCACACACTGAAAAGGGATATAAAATAAGGTCCTAAAGCAGAGGCGGGTGTATTTTATTGTAACGAATTTGCAGTTCAAAAATTTATGTTTATCATTCGCCACTACCAAGGTTGCGGGTTCGATCCTGGCTCAGGTCGATGGCATTTATGTGTGCATAAATGTGACAGACCCATGTCTGTAGATTTACAGGCATCTAAAAGAACTCCTGCGGGACAAAATTCCGGCACACCGGCGACGGTCACAGGCCTAAGTTGCAGTACATCCTCGTTAAAAAAAGTATACCAACCAATCATTAGCCACTGCATATTTTATCCAATTGCACTCGTTATTCCAGCATGCAGCAAACTGCACATGGAATTGAACTCCTTCCTTTTAGGTACATTTACAGATATGTTCAGTGCCTTATTTTTCTTTACCAAATTGTGGAGCTTAATTACTAGAATTGTCATTTCAGGCAAGCAAGTATCAGTTTCTTATAGTTAGAACAAAACTGAAAAATTATAGCGAGATTTTGCCATTGTTGTTTACTTACCTTGATAGTAGTATTTTTCACAAGAACAAACCTCTCGTGTGCTTACTCAGTGCATTATCTTGCTCTAAGTAAACTCGTCTGTTTGAATCCGTGTATATTTTCCGATAAGAGAAGATTATAAGCGAGATATCTTCATTAATTTCTCAGAGTGCTGAAAATAATGTAAGAAACTATGATAATGAATTTGAATATTAGACTTGAACGGATATATTTCATTTGAGCTTCCTAATCACAAAATTAGACTTCAGAATAGTTCTTGGCATGGTCTATAGCCCTATTCGCTGCTGTTCCAACTGGTTACAACATCGCCATGACATGATTAGTTTTGGGACAGAATTGACTTACTTAAAGTACAATTATTTTTCTGGAAATAAAAAAAATACCGGTACTTCTAAGTCTCAAAATCTTATGTTATACCGAAGACATGTTCTACCAATAAATAGCTTAAGCCGTACTTTGTCGCTGCCTGTATGAACAACAATCAGTTCCTTTAACCTTCGACTTCTTATAGCCTAGTTCAGCGGTTCCCAACCGGTTGGTCGCGGAAGGGTTACTGGTGCGTCGCGACTCGATCCTAAAAATATCAGAAACCATCGAATAAACAATCAGAAAAGATAAGAAAAATCGAAACAAATCAAATTGTGTTTTGATTGTTTTCTTGGTTCTTGATTTTTGGCATCTGGGGCAGACAACAGAACCACTACATCCCTCCCAGATGACTCACACAGTCACACAGGTGGTGCACACTCTTAAATTTAAAAACATCTTCATTCAATCCTGACATTGACGTGCTAGTTCAATCGAAACAGTCACAAAAATCTCATTAATATAGTATTCTTACTTAAAAACAGCAATTTTGCCTGACAAATTAAAATGGTCTTTGTGTACTTTTATAATTGTAGTTTTTATCTTCACCTTGGAACACTAATTGTTAGTGAGTATGAAACCACTTGTTGCATATATTGCTAACATATATCTATTGTTAAATAAATAAAATCAGGTAAACTGATATAACAAAGTGCCAGTATGCTTTTGTTGAATCCAAGACGTTACCATTCGGCTAACTCAGTCAATTTGACGATGTAGTTTGATAAGCTTATGTGAAGGAATAGTGTTGCTTGTCAAATCTAAATGCATTGCAACTTGAAATTCTTAAAATATGTCAACATTTCACAAAATTCAGTGGCATATAACTCCGCTAATTATTTCACAGTAATGCACCTACTGTATATAACAGTGTTCATGTAACTACATCAGCGAAGTAAACAAACATCTGACTGCACTGCAGACAAAGCCCTCAAATGATTAAAAATGCGGCATTGTAGTGTAGACATGATTAAAAAAATGTGACTTTAATTAGTTGTTACTCTGGTACGGGTCAACCGATTTGGTCCAAAATAAGTAGGCTTCTTGCCACGGACATTATAAATGCATATACCAATTTTCATGAAATTCCGATGAAGCGTATTTGAGTTATTGCACATTTTGCTATATAATACCATAAAAAGGCACTAAATTGGGCATTATTCCGGTACCGGCCAACCGATTTGGTCCAATATCAACAGACGTCTTCCCATGGACATTATAAATAGGTAGGCCTATTCCAAGTTTCATGAAAATCCGATAAAGCGTGTGTGAGTTATGGCGCCTTTAAAATCGACACTAAATTGGGTTTCACTCCGGTACCGGTGAACCGATTTGGTCCAATATCAAAAGGGTTCTTCCCATGGACATTATAAACGCGTATACCAAGTTTCATTAAAATTCGATAAAGCGTATTTGAGTTATCGCGCGTACAGACACACGGACGGACGGACAGACATTTTTCTTCCCCCACACAATCTCATAAAGTACCATACTTGCACTTAATAACTGTTTTGCTACAAAGGGCTTATATTTTGTCAACCATTTTCAAATCAGAACACAAATTGTTTATCAATAAAATCAGGTAAACTGAATGTAACAAAGTGCCAGTATGTTTTTGTTTAATCAGTTATGACTGCAATTATGATATGCAGAATGTTTTTTTTAATTGATTTCCAAGTTAAGCTCCAGATTTATTCATTAAGCAGGGCTTACGGAAGAACAAAGGTCTAGTTTTTTTTTAATGAGATTAAAATCATCCAGCATTAGTTGAACTGTGCAGATTTTTTATATCATGACAATCGCACACTCACATGAAAATACCCAAAACAATTCAAATTGGCCGGTTTCGGGTTTTGAACCATGGACTCCAGAATGCGAGGCCAAGACGTTACCATCTTGGCCACCGGGGTCATTTTAACAGTCTAGTTGGATAAGCGCATGTAAATCAATAGTGTTTTTTTTCTCATAGCTACCTGTATTTTAATTTCCAAGGCCTTATAATATCACAGTAAAACAATAGGCAGTGTTGTCAAGATAACTGATTTTCATTTTTTTAAATAAATTCTTTCGAATACGTATATTACCATAAAATAGGCACTAAACTGAGCATTACTCCGAAACAGGTCAACCGATATTATCCATTATAAATAGACGTCTTCCCATGGACAATATAAATGCGTATACGAAGTTTCATAAATATACGATAAAGCGTATTTGAGTTATTGCGCCTTTAAGGTAGAAACTAAATTTGGGTTTACTCCGGTACCGGTCAACAGATTAGGTTCAAATTCAATAGGGCACTTCTCATGAATGTCATAAATGAGTATACCAAGTTTCATGGAAATCCGATACAGCATATTTGAGTTATGGTGCCTTTCTATTAGAAAGGAGCCATAATCTATTAAAATAGGCACTAAATTGGGCATTGCTCCGGTACCGGTGAACCGATTTGGTTCAATATCAATAGGGTTCTAACCATGGACATTATAAATGCGTATACCAAGTTTCATGAAAATCCGAAAAAGCGTATTTGAGTTATGGCGCGTACAGACACACGGACGGACGGACAGACAGACGGACAGACAGACATTTTTCGTCCCCACACACAATCTCATAAAGTACCATACTGGCACTTAATAATCAGTCTGTTGTGTATCTTCAAAAAGCTTCTATATATTTGCAATACTTCATGGCAAATTATATATAGCCTACATGAGGAAGGGATACGATACAAATAAGGTTTTTTACTCCACCATGGACCGATGGACCCTGAAGGTATTCCGATAAGGAAAGGTGGATCGCCAGCTGAAAAAGGTTGGGAACCACTGGCCTAGTTCATTTTGCTGACCATTTCTTCGAGATTTCTCTGTTCTTTAATTTATTAAGTGCCAGTATGGTACTTTATGAGATTGTGTGGGGGACGAAAAAATGTCTGTCTGTCTGTCTGTCCGTCCGTGCGGCTGTACGCACCATAACTCAAATAACTTACGCTTTTTCGAATTTTCATGAAACTTGGAAAACACATTTATAATGTCCATGGGAAGAACCCTATTGATATTGAACCAAATCGGTTCACCGGTACCGGAGTAATGCCCAATTTAGTGCCCATTTTACTAGATTATGGCGCCTTTCTAATAGAAAGGCGCCATAACTCAAATACACTGTATCGGATTTCCATGAAACTTGGTACACGCATTTATGACGTCCATGAGAAGAAGCCTACCCTATTGAATTTGAACCTAATATGTTGCCCGGTACCGGAGTAAAACCCAATTTAGTGTCTATTTTAAAGGCGCAATAACTCAAATACGCTTTATCGGATTTATATGAAACTTCGTACACACATTTATATTGTCCGTGGAAAGATGTCTATTGATATTCGACCAAATCGGTTGGCCAGTACCGGAATAATGCCCAATTTAGTGCCTTTTATGTTAATATATAAGAATTCGCGATAACTAAAATATGCTTTATTGGATTTTCCTGAAACTTCGTATACCCATTGATAATGTACATGGGAAAACGCCTACTGATTTTGGACCAAATCGGTAGACTGGTACTGGAGTAAACCCCAATTTAGTGTCTATTTTAAAGACGCGGTAACTCAAATACGCTTTACAGAATTTGTATGAAACTTGGTATACTCATTTATAATGTCTGTAAGAAGACGTCTATTGATAATGGATAAAATCAGTTGACCTGTTTCGGAGTAATGCTCAATTTAATGTCTATTTTATGGCAATATACGTATTCGAAAGAATTTATGAAATGCAAATCAGTTATCATGACAACATAGTCAATTGTTTTACTGTGAATTTATAAGGCTTTGGCAATTAAAATACAGTTAGCTATGGCAAATAACACTATTGCTTTACATGCGCTTATCAAACTAGACTGTTCAACTGACCCAGGTGGCTTAGATGGTAACGTCTTGGCCTCACATTCTGGAGTTCCATGGTTCAAATCCCAAAACCGGCCAATTTGACTGTTTTTTGTATTCTGTATATCATAATTGCAATCATAACTGATTAAACAAAAACATACTGGCACTTCGTTACATCAGTTTACCTGATTTTATTTGTAGTAACATTGTATATCCCACTTAAAAAAAAAAGATAGCTTTCGGCACTTTTTTTAAAATTAATTGTTTATTAACCTTTTCACTGCTACTGACATATAAATTCTTCACTTCAAAATCTGCGTTACAGCAGAAATGTAAAACTTATATAGAGTAATGCTAAATGTAAAATATGAGGATTTTTATCCTTATGTTACACTTCCCAGCCGAACTTCTGCAGGAGATTTGCTAGGAGGTGTTTAAACATCCACTCTACAGCCCGAACCTCGCTCCCAGTGATTTCCACCTTTTCCTACACTTCACGAAATGACAAATAATGACAGAGAGACGAAGATGGTTGTCACACAGTGGTTCAAATCCCAGGCGGCAGACTTCTACGACAAAAGTATTGAAACACTGGTCCCATGGTATGATAAATGTCTCAATTCCGGTGGTGAATATGTTGAAAAATAGCTGAACACCGGCTGTGTCTGTTTTAATAACTATTTACTTGAAATTGTGTTTTGTTTTCGTAAACGGATCCAGGGACAGTTACTTTGTGGACGCGCCTCGTACAAGGAAGTCTTGTGACATGAGGCATAAGAGTTTAAATCAATAGTACAGTATATTTAAATTAAGCGCATGTGTATAACAAATTACTGACCACTGGGTTTCTTCTGGTTAAACAGATATGACTATTGTATTGACCGCTTTGATATTCAGTTAAATTAATTCAGTTAAATAAGTATTTCACAATGATAGTTAAGTGTGAGTTGAAAAATTGGTGGCAGCAAAGAGATGTTGTTTACCTTGACGAAGAATCTGCATTTTTATTGTGAGGTTGCATCCGCCAGTGGTCTTTTCTTTTTTAAGTGGCAGCTTTGGTATTCCGAGTACAGTACAATGCAGTTATGACATAACTTCAGATACATTACGCGCAATAATATAGCATATGCTGTGAGCAGGGGTGCCCACCCCCCCAAACTTCATGACTCACCCCCCAAACTTCATGACTAACCCCCCTCAAACTTCATTGCTCACCCCAACCTAATTGGCTGTCGACAAGGGTGCCCATATATTTTCTAGGGGGGAATTTTTTTTAATTAATTGATTTTTTTTCGCTTTAACTTCTTGGGTCACTTTGTAACATTATATTAATAATATAATAAGTGCAACAATGACGTAGCCAGAAAATAATTGCGGGGAGGGTCGAAAGTGCCGCGGGGTTTGGAATACCACCCAAAAAGGGGGTCACTGGTCCATCCCCACAAAATTTTTAAATATTGAACAAATGAAAATCACATTTTACGCTATTTTAGCACACAAAAACTAGTTAGGAAATTTGTCTACCATACTCTAAGACATGCCAATGTAAACAAGAAAATGTTACCTAAGTCGGATGTCCACCCCCGGGGAATTTTTAAATACTGAACTAATGAAAATCACATTTTACACTATTTTAGCACTCAAAAACTAGTTAGGAATTTTTTTTACTATACTCTAAGACATGGTAACTTAAACAAGAAACTGTTACCTAAGTTATAATACTTATTACTATTTATACTTATTTACTTACTATTTATTACATTTTACGCTATTTTAGCACTGAAAAACTAGTTATGAAATTTGTTTACCATACTCTAAGAAATGCAATGCAAAATAAGAAATCATTACTTAAGTGGGGGGTCCATCCCCAGAAAATTTTTAAATATTGAACTAATGAAAATCACATTTTACACTATTTTAGCACTCAAAAACTAGTTAGGAAATTTGTTTACCATACTCTAAGGTATGTCAATGTAAACAAGAAAATGTTACCTAAGTCGGGTCCCCACCCCGGAAAATTTTTAAATGTTGAACTAATGAAAATCACATTTTACGCTATTTTAACACTGAAAAACTAGTTAGGAAATTTGTTTACCATACTCTAAGACATGCCAATGCAAAATAAGAAATCATTACCTAAGTGGGGGGATCCATCCCCAGAAAATTTTTAAATGTTGAACTAATGAAAATCACATTTTACACTATTTTAGCACTCAAAAACTAGTTAGGAATTTTTTTTACTATATTCTAAGACATGGTAACTTAAACAAGAAACTGTTACCTAAGTTATAATACTTATTACTATTTATAAGAAAAGTTGAATAACACATGGAACAGTGGACATAATAGGCCTACTCATTATGTTATGAAAAGAAAATAACTGCTATATCATATTTGACATACCAACAAATCTCGTTTAATTAAATAAATATTTTATTTTTTAAATACAAATATAGAATTTTAGGTTGACTTTTGGGGGTCCAAACCCCCTGGACCCCTTTTCCTAATCCACTGTGGCCATGTTGTCGATTTCGTAAAACTTCTGCAAACTTTTTATGTCTTAACTGACTTTCAAATAATTGTCTTAAAAGAAAAACACCTTGCTATAATAATTATTAATATAATTTTTTTCCTTGCGCCCCCCCCCCCCCGCCCCAGGGTATCGGCGGCCACGGCTGTCAAAATTCTTCATCTTTATCTTTATACAAAATTAGAAGAGACCTTTTGAAGTTATAGAACTTGGCCGTTTTTATTTTTAACATATAAAACTCTAATTTTGCAACAATTTTCAACCCCCCCCCCCCAGATAATTCATAAAACGATAATATTTTGCCCCCCCCCCCCCAGAAATTTCAATGACGCAGTCTGCGTCTTAACCCCCCCCCCCTGTGGGCACCCCTGGCTGTGAGAAGTATCTTCCTGTCATTACGATTAAGGGTCTGGTATCATAACCTGCCATATCCACTTTTCAGTTTTTGAGAAAAATGAGAAAACCTTATATTGTTTTTCCAATGTTTTGTGTAAACTATTCTACTTTGATATACTGTATATGGTTAAAACTGTTCACAGTCTACGCAAATCTGTGGATCATCCAGTCAAGCAATTTTTACAAATTTCGTTTGGATATAGCAGATTTTGATAACTCAGCTATAAGACAAGTTTAAAATACTCGGTTTCTGGTTTTATTAAGTTTATGGTATTGCAATGCAGTAAACATTCAAAACATTGCAACAAAGGTATGTCAAATTGAAACAAGTATGAATGTAACATGATTTTTTTAAGCTAAAAGAAGGAAAATTACATTGTTCTTACTTCTGTATCTTCTTTTTTGTAGAAATTCATTGTATGACTGTATATGATTCCATTAACAGAATAGATTCAGCATGGGCCTATAATGCTATGTCGAGAGGCATCCATATGTGACTAGCAAAGTACTAAAAGAAGCGTTCAAATGCTTGATGCAGTGAAACTTGAAAGCAATTGCAAAGACTGCAGGACAAGAGATTATGACTGTGAAGAGTGACCATTAAGACGAATGCCTCAGTTTCTGGATGTTCTGAGCTGCAGGATAAGAACATTATTGTGCAGTTAAGTGTTTTTAGGGCAATTGAGAACTTAGACGTAGTGAGTCACTTTTAAAATATGTAACTAATGTCAGAAAAGAAAGCATGTGCTTTGCAGCAAGTAATACAAAAACCGTTTAGAACTTGAAAGACAATCCGAACAAGTCCATTAGGTGAGAAACATATTGTAACTTTTGAAAAAATTGTCGCTTTGTAATTCGCTGATTCCAAGTCTGGACAATTCATATCAAATGGCTAGCAGAAACTTCAATCTGTGCCGCCTGTTATTACTATTGTAAACTTGTTTGATATGGCATAATTTTTTGTAGCAATAACAACGGTCGAAGACAGAAAAAATTAGTATTAATTCCTCGATTGCGGGTGTGAATTGTGACACGATTTTCATACATAAATTCATATGTATTTTTACTTCAAATGTCAGGATTGAGACTATCTTTAATTTAGTGAATATAAATAAAATGAAATATAGTAATTACAGTCGTTAATTTTAGATTGAGCCTGTTTAAAAAAATTAGTGAATAATAAGTGTTGCGGGTGTAACAAAGCTTCACACTTCCTTTGCATATAACAGTACTAGCAGGTGCCCGCGACTTCGCCTGCGATTATTTACTGAACTGCTAGATGTTTTGTTTAAAACATTTAACAGAAAAATAATTAAAACATATTTATTATCACTGACCTCGTTTTTATATAAATTGCAGGAATTACATAATTTTATTCTTAATTGTATTGTTTAACGTTAACATTTATATAAATTAAACGAACAAAACTAATCTTATGCTATCTTATGGGCATACAAGTTCGAAATGAAACGATTAAAATGAACCATAGATTTATTAACCTTACCCAATCATTCATAAACAGTTTTATTATAACTATTGATAATTAAAAAAACTAAAAACCCGACTTAGATGTGGATTTCACGAACAAAATGCGCCGTCCGGGGGAAAAAATACCTCAGATTCGAATTCCCTAGCCCAAAAAACCCGCATGGTGTGTTTCGTCCAAATCATTCAGTGGTTTCCCTTCTGTCCATCTATGTTTTAAAAAATCATCTCTGCAAATCTTAAGCAAATGAATCAAGATTGCAACCGAGCAATGCCATCTTGAATTAATTTCACAATTGAATACTGTTTCCCACAACAATCGAATTAGTCGTGTGTTTCTTGTGGAAGGTATTTCGTCTCCTCGGAAACATTCGAATTTTGGCATTAAAAATCAAAATTTTGCAAAATCTTTATTTGTTATATATATATATAGCTCCTCTTCTTTCTTTGAATCAGATGTTTCTTTGTTTGTTTGTTTGTTTTCTTTTTTTTTTATTACAATGAAGACTGTATAGTCCAGTTATTCATTGCATGGCCAGGCGGCTTCCTTTCGTTAGGAGGAAAAGTTTGCAGACAGCTCAACCTATGTTCTTTATTTTCACCGCACCAATCAGCTAGTTAACCCAGCCAATCAAAATCTAAAGTTGTCCTGCGACAGCTACTCGTCAACTCCACGTGGAGTGGAACGCGAGGTTGCAAGATCTAGTTACAGTAAACGATAACACGTGTGAATTGATTAAAGCTAGGAAAGAACTGAGGTCAGTGATAACAATGAGAGAATATTGCAACGTTGCTTTTGTTTTGGAAAGCGAAAACCAAGCCCGATATAGTCAGATCAATTAACATAAAGGAACACCGTCTAAATGGTTTATCTCTTTGAAGCTGCCTGTCCATGCAATGAATAACTGGACTATACTTTACAGTCGAGTGCGTTATAATATGCAGTGATTTATGTTTGTAAGGGAATGCATCACCGCCTCCGTCAGGCCCACTCCCCTCCCTGCGCATATCTTTTTTCACTAACACGCAGCAGAGGCTAACCCTCCACTTAATGTCTTATTTCCCTCCCTCCTTCACTTCTGGACCTTAAAATAATAAAATAAAAAATTAAACAAAAATAAAAATAAAATAACTCGAAACCTGCCTGTGTACATTCGTTAATGTTTGATTTTTGACATCAAACCAGTACGAGTCGGACTCATCCAGAAGCTGGTGTGGACATTCGATGTTAGGCACGTCTTCTAGCCAATTAAATAAAAGTTTTACACTCCATAACCATTTCACCGCTCACCTAGGCCTGAGCATTGTCCATAGCATTGTGTGTTCGGACTTTAGTTCAAACAAATAAGATATTGGCTCACTCAATGCTGGCGCGGAATACAGAATAAGATTCAATGCAAACTTAAAAGAAAGAAAATCACTAGGAGAAAGTTTCCGTGCACAAGACTACTTAAATGAGACTGTCCCAGGTCTGCAAAAAAAAAATCCCCATAGGACAAAGTACTAGCACACCTGCAACGGTTACAATGGAAATACAGTACAATGTTCATGCCATGTAACAAACAAACGAAATATGAATGGTGCTTCCCAACCCAGATAACAGCTCTACACAAGTATATTATAATAATGATAAAGTGTTCGGCTCGGAGGCCGGTCCTGCCCTGGGACAGAGCCATGGAGGGGAAGGCCCACGGTCCGACCGAGGGACACTAGGCAGGTTGATGCCGCGTACGTTGGCCAGGTCCTTTCACAGGATGGGATTGACAACACCGGGAAACAAACCCGCCTTGGCTAGCAGTCACGTTACCAACACACCCACGGCGGCGGTATATAATGTTATGCAACTGTGACTGAGTACTCTTAACATCTGCATTGCTATGTAAACAGCTTTTTCTTAAGTTCAAGGTTATGTTAAAAGAAATTGTTATTTAATGCTTAGAAATGTTAATAATACATCACAGTTTCACACTTTATAATATTTCATTTTTAACATGAATATCTAAAACAGGATCAAACAAATCACAAAACACATAGACTTGTAGGAATCCCCCGTTAATCTCTGTTAAAGGTTATTACGGTCATTTAGGCATCATCTTGAATGACCCTTCTCTGCATTCAAAAATATTTTTTGCACGACGTAACTAATTAGTGATAGTTACGAATATTGTTGCCGTGGATCGTAACTTGACATTCCCGCACGCAATCTGGTTGCTACGAAAACAAAAGAAATCTCCGTGCGGTAAAAATTACAAAAAGCACAAGTGCCGTAAGTAAATCCATCATAATACAAGCCTTATGGAAGACCAGAACCAAGGCCTCCCATTTTGTGGCGACTTGAACAGGACAAATATTCGGTCCCCATAACAACCAACATATGCGAATCACTTTCTGAAATACAACATCCATCTTCAATAGTGTATAAACATAATATTTTCAGATAATATCTCAATTAATATAAATAAATTGATGTAAATAATCATCGTGCAAAAAATAGCATGCAATACTCGTGCCGTAAGCGCACAACGGATCTCGGAAATTGAAAAAACTAGGTGCAAACGCCTCGTTTTTCAAACTCTTTCCTCGATCCGTATGCACCGCTTACGGCACTTGTATCGCAATATACTATTAATGCTGGATATTTTTCGCATGTTTTGATTTAACAGCTAGAAACGCATTTACAAAGTAGTCAGGAAACAAGACGCATGTTACTTGAATATTCTCAGCATAATTCTTTGCCAGCCATTTGATTGATGACGTCGTGTTACGCGCTCTTGCGTCAGTTGTTTAGATTACAGAGGAAGTCAAGGTGACGTACGTAAACATAGGCTTGCTGACTAGATGTACCGAATGCTCTCGGAGTAAGTTAATAATTAATATTGTATTTGAAATTTTTGATGTTGCTTCATATATTATGCTTCTGTAATATTTTTCTCCGATATTATTTTTTTCATGCTATTTCTTTTATGCTATCATGGTGTTAACTCGAGTTTCCTGTAAGTTTACTCAATGCTGGTATCCTAATTTACCGTACTACTTACTGCACTACGCACTACTTAGCGCACAGGGACAAGCATATAACTTTTGATAGGATATATAAATATACACACACACTGTAAATATTATTGGAATGGAATGTAATCATTAGGGCAAGGTATTAAATGGTCCTAAAATAGTGAAAAAATGCAAAATAGAAAATGCATTTATGGCTTAAAAATAGTGAAAAAAAAGACACGAAATTTTTAAAAACTTACCAATAAACTTACCAATAAATTTACCATTATAATTTGGGTTTTTAAGTAATGAATTGCTAAAAGCAATTTAATGTATGACAGTGCGTTCTATATGAATTTGCAATGTAAAACACACTTATTTTGTTGCTAAAGAAGTAAGTAAATTTATACTACTTGGGCATCCTTAGCGAAAAAAATTCTTTCTGAACTGGCACGCACATCAAATTGCTCCTAGCAAATATGTGCCATTTAAAAACAAAGAAAAATAATTATTTACTGCTACAAGACAAATTGCTATGGTGTTTACAATAAACCTGAATTAAAATCAACTGTGAACACTTGGCAGAGATTCTCAAATAAAAACGATTGTCTGTAAGTAACGATTTTTACATGGAAAAGCTTCTCTCTACCTCCACTAAAACATGACCTAAGACTGCCGAAAATGACTTAAAATTTACCAAAAATGACCTCTCTCTTGAAAATGACGAAAAATGCAACATACAGTAAGGCAAAAAATGCAAAAACACTTTGCCCTTATTTAGTCAAGTAATTTGATTTTCAATTTAAAAAAAGTATTGATTATGCAATGTATCTTTAACATGAAGCAAATTATCGCAAGTTTTATCGTTCGCCACCCAGATTTCGTTTTGTAAGATTGAATAGCATAACCAAGCCAACTATTTTTCCCTGTCCTAGAAGAATTGTATGCGATACGTGTTTGATAAGTGTATAACAGGATCTTGGAAATAACTTTCTCAATTCTGTTAAAGCTTAGGCCTACTTCCCACAAGAATATTTCAAATAAAATATCTTGACTCTTCATAAATAATTATTTTATTGCCAAGGGATTGACACACAGTATAATAAAATAGATGGATTCTCCTTCCCCAAGCATTGCCCCTGTTATCGGGTTTGCAAACAACTGAAGCAGATTCTGCAACAAATACCGTATAAACTGGAACCATGAGAACTGGCTTCGATCATCTCATCAAACATTTCGAAAACAAAGGAAGGTAGTTTCATTTGCATCTAGGCAATTCAATAAAAAGGAGAATTATTTTATCTTAAAATATTCTCGAGTACGTTTAAAAGAAATAACATTCTTTGGTTGTATGGATAGATATCTACATTTTTTTTAATTCAGCTCTATTTATACTCCGTTCCGCTTCGTGGTTATATCAGGGCAGAATTTGTGTCTATACAGTAGGTCATGAAACTATTGATTGTCAATTATTTTTTATTGATTTTGTATTTATGGAGTAAATTTCAAATATTAATTTAAATGGATAAGATATAGGATGTTACATATCAGAGGTATACTTATCATAATTTGATTAAATAATAAAGTTGAATTGCAGGACATACTTACGCGAAGTAACTTGATGCTAGATATATTATGAATTATAGATGTGATGGCATTGTGTTGCCCCGAATTTTTATATACATTTTATCACCATTTTTGTATTAGTGTATAGACTATGATATGGATAACAATTTATAACTATACATATATATATATATATTTATATATAACATGGTAATACGTACATATATATATGTAGACAGTAACAACGGGGTCTACATTGGAGAGGCTTGGTTCGAATCTTGTAGCTGAGCATTCTGTGTGTGGGATTTTCGCAGATTTCCTTACCTGCAAAAGTGAATGCTGTATGGAGTTACACCTACCCAGAAAATACCATGCTTTAGAAATCTAGAGGGAAGATTTGCATCGTGCCGGTCACATACCAGGGAGTCTTTTTATGATATATAATATAAGTGCGATGCAGATATTTGCCCTCTCCCCTATGGGCATTTAGTATAAGACCCTTGAAACGGGAGGTAAATGGATTAAATAAAATAAAATTTATGTAGTGTTTTATGTATTTTCATATATGACGTGAATTTCTTAAGCTTGCCAGCTCAACCATATTAAATGCTATTATGTGACATACTTTTTACCTGAAATAAAGTTCTTCCCGTTCATACAGAGTAAGAACATAAAGTCACTTTAAGAGCGACTGTTATCTGTATGAAATTAGCCATTATACCTGCTGTTTCATTTTCTCTTCATTAGCTTTGTAATATATTTAAGCACTTTCCACGAAAACAAAACTTAAAAATATCCACACCGAGAGAATGAATCGAACATTTGAAGCCGGTTATATGTTTATCAATTAAACAAATCAATTTTATTATTGCATAAAAAACTAAAGTTGAAAAACTTTCTTACTATCAATGATTGTATTCTATTACTTATTTTAATTCTGTTTCACTTGCATATTTAAATATCATAAAAAATCAATTCAAAGACAAAGTTGTAAAAAATAGCCAACCTTGAATATACTTTACACAGATCTTCATATATTCTAGCTTTAGGAATTTCACTGCGCAATGAACGTAATTCATATTATCCGTTGAAACTTACATTATTTACGAACAATAACATTAAAATGTTAATTTCCTGTAATATGTCATGTTTTAATTATTTTTCAAGTTTCAATAATGCCTTTTAAAATTAATTTAATTTTCGAATTTAAGAACTGTTTTAAATTTCAAGTAGCAGCAAATCTTAGGCTGTGTGCTAGTTTAGATTATAATTAGTTTTCTGACGTTTGAGTCATAAGATTGATCAGATAGGCCTAGATCATATACAGATTTATACGACACAAGTAGCTTATAAAAATATTAAGAATATACCGAATACAAGCAAACATTCATTGTCCTTTTTAATTTCAAGAGAAAATTACGTAATTATTCCAAATTTCCTTAGTATAAGTAAGTTTCAAATATCTATTTTCTTCACAACTCTTACAAGAAACATGTTTCTTATATGGTATAACAAGGTATCATTAGAGTAAATTATGGTGTGGGTGTCTGTAGATTTCTTGAAAGCAAGGGATCATTAATTCAAGTCTATTAGCATTTTATTACAGTAAAATTTATATTTGTTCTTTGGTATTGATCTTTCTTTTAATACTTCTAGTTTCCTAATAAAGAGAGCGCATGACGCTGATGTAAACAAACATTATTAGACCACCCAGTTAGTTTGTAACGAAGTAATTGCTTTAACAACCTTCTTATTTAAAGTGTTGTATTTTAAAAGAATATTAGAGGTTTTAATCAGCGCCCGAAGCTCTGATAATCCGGTCGCATTGCTAGTTATACAACATTATTTTAAGATGTGTACTTGCTTGCATGTGAGGGGCCCTATAGACTTTAGCCTTGTAATCTCCCGAACACAGTGACGTCGGGCCAGCTATGACGTCATTCTCGTTACGCCCATCTCGCTATCGTTGGACGGAAGTCTTCCAGCAGTGTGACGGTGGGACGCGCACGAGGATGACTTTGTGACATTGGCAGCATTTTCTGCAGCCTTGTGCGTGTGTTTTCTTTAGTAAAACGACATCTGTGCGGAAAATTGAGTGTTTACGTGTTTTCTTCCTAGTGTGTAAGTGGTTTGTTAATAACGTATGTGTACAGCTAAAATGTTAGTGTAAAAATAAAAGGTTTTTCCGAGCGTGAGTACAACAAATGTATAACTTATTGCCGGTAATCACGTGTAAAATTGGCATTAGTTTATTTTTTAGAACGGAATTTGGTGTGTCTGTCTATGCAATATTACAACAGTAAGTGCAGCAAAAGTTAGGTTAGGCGTGTCTGACAAACAGTGTTTTGTTGTTTGACAAGCAGTGCTACCAACCCCACAGTTTCATTTGTTATTGTGTGGTACGTCTAACAAATACATACGCATTTTACAGATATTAGGTATGGAAATTCGTTTATTTTGAAAGGGGATATATAACAACAGTTTAATAAATAGAACCACACATATTTTGATTTCTCATTTTCATCTTCGGGAATACAAGATTCATGGCTTCGTCAAAAACATTACATAATAAGCATATAATACTAAATAAATAAATAAATAATGGTACAACCATTTTAATTATTAAAAGTATTAAGTATTACAGGTACTGAAAATAATACATAGACTAAATGAGTCAACATTACTCAATTGTAAAATAATATAAAGTGAAAATACAAAATATTTAACAAAATTAAGTTATAACAGAATCATAGTTAACATTTAAGATAGTAGCCACTACTGTGGATAGTCACAAATAAAAACAGAGTTGACCCTTAAATATACTGGCCGATTCTATGGAAAGTGAGAGAGGGACAAGAACTCTTTAATATTGAGAAACTATAATATAGGCCTTAATTTAATGTTAGAGGGTCTCTAACTTACAGGAATATATTTATCTTTTTAAATCCTTTTTCATTCTTCAAAGTAAATCAAGTTCACACACTGTACCATATTATTTTGATTTAATAAAGCTTATATCTGGGTTTCTACACGAAGTGTTCATGCGGTTATGCGGGCCATAGCTTTCATACCAACACTCCCATTGGCTACCAACAAACATTTGTCTCGTTGGTCCTTTAGGTACAGAGTGGGAAACTGCTTTCTTCATGCGCCAATGCTACTGGACTGTTGCTGCCCATGTGGTATAAATGGCCCATTTTCCCCGCGCAAGCTATATTCACAGATTCTAGGTAATTGGCAGTTAGGTTAGGAATAGTGATATTGGTGTTAGTGACATGTTTGTGGCAGTAAGGTAGGTTATATTAGTGTTGATCGCCATTAAGTTTACAGCCATGTTTCTTCGTCACGTGACCCAATGACTCCCTCCCTCCCACAGCTGAGCAGACTATTCTCGTGAATACGCATCACTTCATAGTGCCAATTTAGGTTAATTTTGTGTGAATTTCTTACTTATATTTCGAATATTTCTACAAGAAAAGGGTGCTTATATGTGGATTCTACTGGGTTTGAAGAACAAGGGAACATGAAGTTTGGTTGTTTTTTCTTAAAGAAAAGGAGAAAAATACCCAGATATGAGCTACATAAACCTCTTTTTTACATTAAAACATTAAGAACCAACTTAATTAAATATCACCCAAATTGCTAATGAAAGCTTATGTGTATGTGTGTTGTGTTCTATATACTGTATGTATACGCCACTGTTATCACTGTTTGGGGTTTAGAGCCCGGCCCAGGTCAATAACATTTATTTGTGCTTAATTGTGACATTCCCATGTTGGCAAATTTACAACAAACGGGGAGTCTACGACAATTCACATAAAAATTCAGTTTATTCCTAAAAATGTGCGAAATTTAAAAAAAATCGTTAAAAAGTGGACGCTTATAAAACAACCTGAAATGGTGTAATTTATACTGATTTCTCATAAGATATGACTGTTGTACATTAGGTGCGGGGGGGGGGGAGCGGTGAACAGAATCGGCCTAATTGTGAAGCAGGGCAGGAAACTTGACGGTGGTAAACCTAGAGCTACGAGTCACTAACATAATCTAACTTAACCTGTCACTAAATTCGCGATACCTGTCGCAAAGCTCGCACTATCTATCACTAACCTAGTGCGTGTTCCTCCCGCGTGTAGAGCTTTTGTTGGCATTGTATGCGACAATCAATGAGAAGAACGATCATAGGCAGCCAATCAGTGTGTTGGGACACAATCTACGGGCCGCCTAACAACATCGAATGCACTGCATGCAGAGTAACAAATTAGACCCCAGCAAAATAATAATAATAATAATAACACTATAATAAAACAATAATAATATGGACAAAATCAGTTGTAAAAATACGTGCAATGTTTGTGATGTTATCACCGAACGACATGTGTCCTGAAGGAGTGCTTCAGTATTATCTGTTGCTATAACTTTGCTTCTGTACAGTATATAGACTACTATAGAACGTTGTGCAACCTTGAATATATCTCAGAATATTTGTGGCCGTATGTTCTGTATAATATATTGTCAGAATAGATGCACTATTGCTATTACCACAAGTGTACATTACTTGGAGAGAGATTTTTTTAAAAACAGATTTACAGATTAATCTTGCACAGGAAATTAAACTAGTGTATTCGATTATTATCATTAGGCTACACACATAGGCGTAGCGAGGGGGGGTTTTGGGGGTTTGAACCCCCCCCCCCCCCATTGATTAAAAAAAGGAAAATTGTATGATTTTTTACAGTCTGCCCATAAATTACTTAATACAAGTATAAAGCGTGGGAAGCTTAAAACTCGTTATTTTGCGTCTTAATTTTTAAAATTTTCCGGGGAGAACCCCCGGAAACTTAAAACTCGTTATTTTGCATCTTAACTTTTAAAATTTTCCGGGGGAGGACCCCCGGACCCCCCTCTCCCTGAATGTTATAACCCCCCCTTATGGTCGGCCTGGTTACGCCTATGGCTACACATACTTTCTTCGTGGTGCTGAATAATATAAAATAAAAAATCCTAATTATTACATGTGCATTTATTTTTAAAGGAACACTATTTGAGGCCTAGCTACTGTTAGGTTTCGACATTTTTGCTGACAGAAACCTTGTGTAACGGGAGCTATATTCCTATATTTAAATTCAGTAAGATATTAAAATTGTTCGTGGTAGAGAGGATGAAGTCACGCACGTGCGAATACCATGGTGTTCGACCAGAGACTTTATAATCCTCGAAACTGTTTCTAACTCGGAGTAAGTGTTCAAACTGAATCATAGGCATCCTGAGATATTTTTTAATTTTATTTTACTATTATATCGATATCGTCGTTTACTCTATAAACAAAATTTCATGACGTTACTGTCACTGGGAAAGATGAAGGCAATACAAATGAACATTATTTTTAGCAAACAGTACCTGGGTACCGTAAAACCGAATTTCTGGGACTCGTTCGCGCTACGAATGCATTTATTCAGCGGCATTTCAATCAGTTTAATATTATCGATAAAGGAGCATGCACGCAGTTTGCTCAATATTATGAATTGTTCCAAACTCTTCGGAGAAACAAACCTATTATTGTCTATTTATTAAATTTAATAAATGTGAGTTTTTTCGCTTGCTTGGCAATTCTGAGTTTGTGGTAAATTACATACAGGTAGCCGCTTTTGTCAGTCATGGCTATAAAACTGATGCGAGTTGTCCTACATATTTATATTTTTGGGATACTACAGAGTGCTTCAAAAAAATGTATACACACTTTGAACTGTCATAGAAAATTTATTTCCCGTTCTACAAGGTTAAATTTTAGGGAGAATTTAATGCTATTATTTCTTCAACAGGTGACAGCAGAATAGTTTTAACAATCGTTCAACAATCGTGCCAATAATTATCCAACAATGAAATGTACTTAACAATGCTTGCTGATTTCTTATTTCCTGCCATTCGTGCATTATACGGTTTTATTACCAACAAGATGGCGCCCCGCCGCAATATCATAGGGACGTACGAGCATACCTGGATCAAAATTTGCCAAGGCAGTGGATAGGACGCAGGGGGCCAATCGAGTTTCCTGCACGCTCTCCAGACTTTATGCCGCTGGATTTCTTCTTATGGGGCATAGTAAATGATGAGGTGTACAAACGTAAACCACTTAACCTAGACACACTTTGGAATGAGATTCAAGCGGTGTGTGCAGAAATCTCATTGGACACTTTGTGACGATGAACGGAATCAATGGTGACACGTAGCCTACTCAGAAATGTATTGATGCTGAAGACCACCATTTAGAACATTTGAACATTAATCATATTTTCATAAGAAAGTCATTTATTTTACAAATTGGACTTTAAGCTTTCCATTTCCAGAAATTTAACTTTGTAGAACGGAAAATAGATTTTCTATGACACTTCAAAGTGTGTATACATTTTTTTGAAGCACTCTGTATTTTAAGATAATAGAATACGTAACAACATATTGCCACTATAAGTGGGCGTTCTTACACCCCATTACATGCACACTCAAGTGCATCGAATTTTTCCGATATGCGGTGTGCTTTTTGTTGGTTAGGGATAAACCGGCTCCACCGTGCCCCACTCCCCCCTCACAGAGATTACGGCTACGGCTACGAATCTCTAGATTCCTTGAGAGAACTTAACTTTTTTCAGAATGAACCTTGGTCGATAAGGGAAATTACTTTCTATTTGTTGTCGACGTCCTTTATTTACTTCAAATGACTAGGCCTATATGTAAAATATAGAAGACGTTATGAACACGTTAATGTACCAATACCGAATTGGACTCATCCAGGGGCTGGTCCAGCTTTGGCAGCATTACACAAATGACTGGTTTAGTAAAAAATTAAGTAATCATTTTGTTCCCAAATCTGTTACTTAAATATTGAACCTGATTCTAATTTGTCTCAGTGAAATTGAGTAAATGTGCATTATGACATGTTATATTTCTGCAGATTGTGAAGGCACTACAGTAGTTATTTTTATGCAATATCTTTTTACTATATTTTGATAGTTTTACGATCTCAAATCCCAATACAAATTCCTGCAGCCTATAATATAATGCATTCTGCCGCCTCCTCTTCTTTCTCAACCTCCTCTTCTAACGCCAGTTCTCTTTTTTCTTATCCATACTCTTTTCTACCCTTTCCTTCTCCTCTACTTCTTATTGTCCTCCTATTGTTCACCTCTCATTTCATTCCTTCACCCTCCACTCTACCCTATTCCCTGATACGTTCTTCTCATTAATAATATTTTTCACCTTCGTTTCCACTTCCATTTTTCACTCTCCTCCTTTCCCCTCCTTCTCTTCCTTCTAGTTCCTTGGAATTATCTCGTTCATCCCTTTCTTTATCTTCTACTTATCTTTCTTCTTCTTTGCCTCCATCTTCACCACCTCTTCTCATTCTTCTTTCTTTCCCATACTTATCCTCCCTTCTCTTTCTTCTTCGTCTCCTTCTAAAGTTTTCTGGTTGTTAGCCTTTGTTTATATTGTAATTAATGTACAAAGATATCTCCTCCACTCTTCCCTTCCATAAAAAGAATCTGTAATCGTGTTGTGGTGCGATGTTCAAGCAACATAGTAATTAATCTTTCATGGTCTCGGTTTGAAAGCTCATTTCAGGGTTATCAGCAAGAAATGTCTAGTTCACGTGTTCCACATAAAATTCTTAGTGTATGAGTATTTAGTTTAATAAGCTTATAATGTCGCGTGCATCGTTTCGGCAAGCGAATAGAATCTCACTCTTTGAGAATTTAAAATAAATGTAATTACTAGGGCCCAGATTCTGTGATATTTTCATTGAAGTCATTGCCAATGTAACATCGTATTATTATTATTATTATTATTATTATTATTATTATTATTATTACTAAATTATTATCACCATTATTACTATCGTTATTTTTATTTTTATCAAATTATTATCATATTTGTTATTATAATTATTCGTAAAACCAAGAGAATATTTGAAATATTTTTTTTACCGATATAACTTACCATTTAAGGGGAATGGAAAGAAAATGTTCATTTTTGTTTGCTTGCTCGTTTGCCTTAGACCCTCTTGTTTATAGCATTATGTAGAAGTATAGTTAACGTGTGTGAAATTACAGAGTCTTTTGAAGTCAGATTTTTTGTGGCGTCAGTTTATTAATAAGTGACATCCTGGTTTTTATGTGGGTTTTTTGTAAGTAGCATGCAGCGTTCCGGCCGGAGCTATTTCTATACTTGAAAAGGGTGTAAATATCATTGACATCTGTTGTAGGTCATCGTATGACCTTGCTACTGACACAGGGACAATATAATTAGATATCCTCTCTTACAATTAGCATTCACAGCTGGGTGGTGCGATGCGCAGTTACTGCTTGGATCCTCTGTAGGCGTGAAATTTATCGGAAACGAGAGCCTACATCATATGAGCAGGCCTATAGAATAAAACTGGGATATGTTGTAAGCTACATTTTCCCTTGTTTAACAAGGAATATATATCCTATTTTTTCAGTAATTGCCATCAACAAGATATAAAAGATTGTAGGCTTATAAAAATTAATAGCCGACGTAACAATACAAATAATAAACTACTTTTATTTGATAAATCTTAAGTGTATAGGCGTAACTAATTAACTGGGGTGTAATAACTGCGTTATATCTGAATTGCACATGTCAAAAAAGAATGCTTACGGAAAAAATATGCAGGACTTGTACGTAAATTGATACTTTAACCAATTTTTAAGTTATACTTTAATCAATAATATTAAATGTACATTTGTTTAGAAGTATTTCTGAATTTCTGAATCATCCAAGTTCTTGCTATGGAATGGACCCTTGGATATATGACTGTATATTCACATTAATAAAAGTATTTAAGTAATAATAATTAAAATTAATGTTAAGCAGAAAATCATGTAAGTGGGGTTTGACTAAATTTTAAATAAATTATATAATTACATTGTACAACCATATATTTGGTATTTAGGTTCGCCCAATCCTGAATATGTGTCACATTTCATACTAATAGGCTATAGACTTGCTAAAAATCTCTTGCATAACACTTACCAACTTTTTGTTACGTCGTGTATATCTGCCCGAAAATACGTCGTTGTGTGAACTCAGAAGAAAAAGTTGTTATTGATCGAGTTCAAACTGCACAACCAACATGATTTTTAAAAGCTTAGCAGAGTTAGAATATCATCTTACCAGTTTCGGATTCTGTGTGGTCAGTGTGACTATTTTACCCCAGCTACTGCAATTTATATTTCACTAAATAAGTTATTATTCCTAAACATAAAAATAAGTTTCTTTCTACATTTATGTTCACGCCTACGATTATTTCTAATTGGCTTGTTGCTGTAAACAGCATATAATAAAACAGCTAACACTAAACGAAGCTAGAGTCGTAATATAAGGCTAAAAATACTTTAGCTACACTTATGTACGGTATATATATATATATATATCACGAAATTGACAGCATAGTTTGAGCTCTATTTTAATACGTAATAGCAGATTTATATTCCACATGATCGGACTGTTCTATTCTATTCGTAGAAACTACACCTAAATTACACGGGATCCTAAATATAAATATATTTGTAAAATAGATTTCTGTTTTTGTAATTTTGAATATCATACTTCAAATTTGTCTAAAAATTGTTCAACTGCTTTTAGTTTATGTATATTAGTCGGATTTGGCAAGAAACGAATAATTGCAGCACAACGAAAGATTTGTTTTTCCCAAGAGTGCAAGATAGAATAGCTTGTACACTTTTGATTCCAGACTATATTATGACTCAATTCTTAACAGGGCATGGGAAATTTCGTGAATACTTAACATAGATTTAAAATTTATACCTCTGCAAATTGTAAATGTAAAGAGGAAGATTTAAAATTTCTATCTCAACAAATTGTAAATGTAAAGAGGAAGGCCAGTCTGTTAGGCATCTCTTATTTCATTGTCCATTATTTACGCATGAACGTTATGAGTAGGGGGCGGATTTTTATGACATGTCATATTTTTCCCCTTTGCATTATTTCAGGTTTCCGACTAATTTAAACCCGATTCCATGCATCCTGGTGAAAATGGAACGACTTTTATTGTGCATGTAACTGCATATTTAGGAAATGTTCAACTATTGTAGCATATTTAGTATGAATATGCATATTTTTGGCATATTTGTGTGCATATTAAATAAATTTTGAAGTTTCATATCATATTGTGTAAATTGTGCATTATAATGATACTTTTTGAGAATTTACAGATATTTTAAATAATTGACATTATATTTTAATAAAATGAATTGTAATGAAACGTAAAAAAATATACACAATATGTAAGTGGAAAAGTCGTATTTTAAAATTTATTGGTCATATTTTAATGTTTTTAGGTCATAAATGCATGCATATACCCTATCTTTTAGGCTATAGAAATCCGCCCCCTAGTTATGAGTTATTATTATATATATATGTATTTTTTAATTTTACTTTACTACACCAAACTACCGTCTCTTCTTAAATAGGAAAAGTTATATAGTTGTTTCAATATTCATTAATTGTGTATTTGCATAATCGTAATATGTACATGTTGTTTACTGTATACTCTGTATATATGTTTAATCTATAACCCTAATATGCCAGCTGGTAAAATAGGTTTCTGTATTTTTTGGAAATTCAATAATAATAATAATAATAATAGTTTATAGAACACTACATTATCCGAAGATTAGTGTGCTATTCTGCATATTATGATATATAGTCTACTCTCTACTGATTTGTATTCCGTGTGGGGTTCTTCCCGGTATCCACACTAGCAAGATGCAAGAAGCAGCCACTTGCCGCCTCGGTCTCAAAACCGGTACGCAAAACAAGAAGTTTCCGCTGGAATCATTAATCAAGTGAGAAACTTTATATAAAAATAATATTTTAAGAAACACTTTCGGACATATCACGTCGAATTATAAATAGAGGTCGTATATGGTATGAAAGATCGACAACGGAAGTTTAGAAGTTGTCTTAGGAGGAGGTCCTTCGAAGTACAGGTCACAAACCTGGGAGTTCCTCTAGGTCCTCTTTGAATATATGTAATTAAGGGTTTTCCCCCCTTCCTTAGGGACATTGGAGTGAGAGAGAATATAAATCAGTTAAATAAATAATAAAAGAGTTAATAGGCATAATAATAAATCAACTTTCTAAATCTAAGCGAAAAATTTCACATAATGCCAACAATAAGTTTGACTAAAAAAAAAAAAATAGCCTATCTGAGGATTTTGTTACTTTTTTCGGGAATCGTTGAAGGCAGATTACATTCTTACACCTATTGCCCAGAAGTTGTTACGAAAGTAACAGTATTATAGTTCATTCCCACAATTCTTTGTAGCACTAGCCAGGATTTTTTTTAAATCCAATAATACCACTACTCTGGTAAGGTTTGTAATATTCCCTCCTCGCTTGGCGGAAGTTAGTCCCATTTTTCTAGTTCGGAAATCTTTAGGCAGAGCCAAATTATCCCGATCTGATTATACGAATGCCGAGGGGGGGGGGGCTCAATTATAAGCAGACAATGTCGCCAGGGGAATCTATCTAAGAGATAACGATATTTGTGGGCCCTAGCAGATTGTATTGTTGTATGAGGGTTATTATTATATTGAGGGGTTGTAATTTTACCACATATTAGAAAGACTGCATGCAGAAAACTCTGTAATTTAGGCCTACAGGATAATTCATGGAACAAACATGCGAAGATGTAGAACGCTAATTTTGATACTGAACTTACTGACTTCCGTTCAATTGTAACCATAGCTACTTTACACCCGCTTACCAAAAGAATTACTGTTCAGACTGGTTTAACATCATGGATCATGACACGCTATGAGCCTAGCAATGTGTCAGAAATTTCAAACTCTTAGTTGGTGGGAAGAGAAAGACAAGCAAATTCAATACATAGCTAAGGCAAAACTAAAACTGGGATTGAAATTGCACATTATGTGGCCTACATGTTGAAGTAACAACCTAACTCACAGTATGGTTTGCACACATAAGGGACGATTTCCACCTCAGTGATCCTATTTTGCACCCCTCATGAACCTTTTTTTTAATGTATAAGAAATGTAACAGATATCAGGCACCCAAAAAACCATATTGGTGGCTGGGTAAGGATACTGATCTGATAACAGCTACCATCCATAGCTAAGCTACTGGTTTTGCAGGAATAATTCAACCTCAAAATATCGTTATAAAAGAGTGTTTTAAAAATAACTTCATATTTATACCGAGTTAAATTTAACATTATTAAGATAGAAAATTTGCCGGACCAAACAAAAATATTATTATATGCGGGTTTATCGTTATATCGATCTTCGGTTATACAGAGGTTTATTGTATTCCTCTTAGCTGAACCGGGAATCAAACCCAGTACCTAATAATTAATATTCAGGAGATTGGACAACTAGACCATGAGTCCGGACAGCCAGTAAATGCAAGAAATAATTTTAATAATTATATCCTGAATGCAGCGTATTTTAGTCGGATTGCGAGCTCTAGTCCTACAAGAAACCGGAGAAAACCGAGCTGTAGAATCAAAACTTCAAAACAAGCACGTAGCCACAATTTCGTGATCAGTCCATAACTTTGATCTTGACTTGATAAGCGATCTTACAGTAGCCTATTTCATTTGTATTACAGGTACATAGGAAGCAATAACATTGATCTGTATATTTCTTTGAAGTCTGGAGGTCGATACCAGACATAGTAGTTAATGGAATTAACTACCATTAATTGAAAAAAAGTGAAAGAATGCTGTCATTAGTTTCTGAAATGTCCAGTAACGTTGACTCAGTGTTGTGCACACTGTTAGAGTACTAATTGTGAATTGTCTGATGCTTGGTATGGGAGTGTTGTAGGATTCTAAGATCTGCAAACCACCACCGACATTGTAATCTTTCTATTTTATTTTTATTCTTATAGTTTGCTCTATATACATGGCAATTCCAAGTTATGATCCCTTTTCCAATTAAAATTTCCATCAATGATAATCATAATTTCGCTACGTACAACATTCGCATGCAGTGTTCTATGTAGGCATACGTATATGTTTTTAAATTCGTAGCACATTTTATTCCCCGGAAATGTTTACTGGTTCATAGGCTAAGGAGAGGTAGCCCTATTTGTTTAATTTAGTTTATTCTTAATATTTTATTTATTTTTTATTTATTTAAATTACATTTACAAACTTATGTACAAATACAAATACAAATACAAAAATACACAAATAAACAAAAAAATTTTACAAATTTCAAAATTAAAGTACAATACTTTTTAAGAAAAGAAAAAGAAAGAAAAGAACCAAATATTTATTTACAAATTCACCCGAATGAGCAAATTGCTCGTGCTCAGGTGTAGATTCAGAACATCAGAGTGGAGAAAGAGTTTAATAATAATGTTTGTTTTTTAATTTATTTATTGTTTTATTATGATTATGCAGGCCTAAGTCCTAAACATCATTGAACTTCTGTGTAGTAGAACATGTAATAATGCTATTATACACAGTATTAGTTAATGCTTATTTAGTCCAGTTATATTTTTCTGACGAGATTTTTTAGTACTCTTTACAGGCAAAATCTGTTTTTTGCGATAATGAACAAGGATTTTTAGCTTATTACACTATCCTCAAGACACCCGTTATTCGGGAACTTGTTCCCTTTTCTTAATATTCCTTCTAGATCCCTACGTTCCCCGATCGGAAAATCTAACTCTGGCTTTCATCTCAGGAACTCTAGACCCAATCGACTATCCAGGAACTATTCCCATTTCAAATTTCCTTCCAGACTTCAATACATCGGATTCGATTACCACCCACCTTTAATTTTCCTATTCCTGTAAAATTATATTATTATCTTTGGTGGAATATAACTGACAGCTTCTCAACACCAAGTCTTGGTTTCGCACAAAATCCTTAAACAACTGTATTAGGTGTCTGCTTGTTAGCTCTTAAGTTAGAACCTTATTGAATTTGCGAATTGATACATGCCACCAGATTTAAATACGGCTTTTGTTAGATCGTTATTTATAGGTTGATAGTAACATTTTCTAGATGATTACATAAATACTTTTTATAGGATATTGTTGATAATAAAGGAATCAGGGAAGATAGTGCTAAACCACCAAACTCATTTTGAAATATTACATTTTAAAAGTTTGCTCAAATCTGCAAATTTTATTTTCATATTTTTCTGGTACATATTATATTACTAACATGAGTTATTGACAGAATTAGTCTCTGCTCAAAAACATTGAAATAAATAGTGACTAGGAAAAAGCATAGACAGTGCATTAATCTCAACTTTTACCAAATGAAGGTTATCTCTCTTTTCCCCCGACCCTCTCTATTCTTATGTTGATATGCTGAATTTATTTCCTTGTTTTAGTGTAATTCCTGATAGTTAAGTTCTGTCTATATTTGGAGAATTAGATGGAAGATTCACTTCATGTGTAAGTTTTGAAAAGTTCAAACGATGACACTCTTTCTCTGACTGCTTTAAATCTAACAATTTATTCTTTTGTTTCCTGTCGGGGAGTGCCCCAGCAACAGAAATATATTCACCATAGCATTGTGAAGTTCAACAGGTGCCTAGTTGTGACTTGACACATAGCCAGTTGTAGGCAGTGACTTCGCAGACACTTGGATAGTTTTATTGCTCCTGAATCGACCGTCAGAATACAAAAGTCCTGTAGAGAAAAGTTTAGTTTCTTTCTTTCACTCTTCCGATACGTTTTACTTGAGTTCGCATTACGTGGTGAAATTTACAGAGTAGGGTGTGTTTTATCAATTTACAGAACACCGACCAGAACCAAGACGCCAAGTATATCTGAAGGATGTAGTTGTCTTTGAAGCGCTATCCGTGTTGCATTCAAACATTCCAAGTCACTTCTTTTTACGGTAACAGTTTTCAGTTTTATTTTTTTTAATGCCATATATCTGCCGTAATTTACGAGTTTCATGAAATGAAGCCCTGAATTTCTTCTGTAACCAGACAAATCTAATTTATAACATGACTCAGCTTTTACCATAAGTGTAAAATTTATTGTCTTAAGAGAGCTCATTGCCTTCCTCTGGTAGTAAAACGAGAACGAAAAGTGACATAATAATAATAATAATAATAATAATAATAATAATAATAATAATAATAATAGAAACAACAATAAAAAAGAAGTAATAATAATAATAATAGAAACAATAATAACAACAATAATAATATTTATAATTATTAACAGGAACAAATCATTTGCTTTAATTTTTTGTTCTCCATCATAACCGAAACTCTTTGTAGACTATAATACCTTCGGGGCGCTTCTAAAATTTCGATTCTGCAAAATTGCAGTGTAACTTCATTTATCCGAACTGCAGTTATCCGGATCGCCAATTATACGGATCGCTTTGAGGCCGTTTTCAAGTGGTTTTTGCAGCAGCGAACATTGGGAAACGCTCTCATTATTTGCACATTATTTGCACACAAAAACTTTTAGCCGACAAAATCGACATTTTGTCAGCAAAACAATTGACCTCTAAGAAATATATTTTTCATGGTTTATCCAATTATACGGATATTTGATTTTCCGGGTCAGGTTCGGTGCCAATTAATCGAGATAAATGGAGTTCTACTGTACTAATAATTGTATCGTTAAGTTGCCAAGCCAAGAATCCATTTTGCATAAAGAAAATTAAGTTCACATTAAACAATTTAAGCCATGATTAAAAAAAAAAAAAAAAAAAAACTCGTATGTAGATATTGCATTGTATGGTAGTCAATCATGGACAATTGGAGAAGGAGAAAAGAAAATGCTTTTAGCTTCTGAAGCATAGTGTTAAAGAAGAAAGTTTAAGACAAGTTGGAGAGAGAAAGAGTAATATGAATTATTCAGGAAAGAAAAAGAGAGAAAATTCCTGATGCAATCTAACAAGAAGTCGAGCACAAATTCTTCGGACTAGTGATGAGAGTAATCGAAGGACAAGTGTTGAAGGGAGAAATTGTAGGGGAAGACCTCGTTTGGAGTTAAACAGAAAATAATGGGAGATATCAGTTTTGGTTCCTACTGCCAAGTAAAATGGAAAGCAGAGAAAATTGAGACTGCCTAACAATTTAGCAGCCACTAACCTAGAAAATAATTTTAAATTATTTAAGTCAATTAAAGATGATACCACTGATCTCCGATCGTCTTTGTTTTCCGGCATGGCAGAGGCTGTTATTGACTTCGTACCTGCATGTATTCTGACGCTCCCTGTAGTAGTAAGTGTATTGAGAGCCGTTCGTTTTGTCTTATATCAACTTTTTTGATCGGTCTTACTGGTCTAGGCTCATGTTTTTAATTTGTACAGTTATGTGTTAAAACGATTTCTGTTCAAGAATGCTTACTTTTACATCAAATAAGAATCTTGATTAGTTCAATTTTAAGTCTGAAACGAAATTAGGTTTTTACTGATCGACTAAACGGATCTATTGCTTTCATGCCACGAAAATCAAATAAAAAACAGACAAAAATCAAAAGAAAATACATAACAACTTTAAGAATGCATGATATTTTGATGTACAACCTTCTCTTATTATAATTTCAAGCGGTAAACCTAACATTTTTTTCGGATTACAATTTGATTGCAAACTGATTAGATATTGCAAAATAATTGCAGGTTACTTTGCGAATTCCGTGCTCCGGAACATTGGTTATCGAGTGAACTGAAATAACTTCACGTAAGTAAAAGTTCTAATTTCATACTTGTGAATGGACATAACGAAATTGCTTAGTGATTGAATTAGCATAGTCTCAAACAACAAGCTGAGCGTAATAAACCAAACCTCTTCACTGAGTGACTTAAGTGAGATAACACTTATCTAACATCGTGAGTTGGACTCTAGTGCTGGTTGTGTATTTCACTTCCCGTAACATATTATACAGTTCGTTAGTCCTAAAATGGGGAAGGTGAATTTGCTAATTTCTAGAAACATTAACTTAGATTCTTGGTTCTGAAGAATTCTTTTCTAAGGGGAACCCATAAATTTATATGTAGGTATTTATTTATTTTTCATTTTATGATACTAAACATTATGGCCACCTTTTTTAATGAATCACATAGAAATTATATTACAATATCAACAACCAATCCAACAAACTAAGTCACGTACGCATTGAATCTACGGCAACCGTGCAAACAAGGCAACTGTCATGACTAGGCCAGAGATCATGACCCTTAAAATGGCTCTTTATTTAAAAAGTGTTGCCAAATGTACGCCGATTTCATATGTACTTTTTTCCTCTCTGTGTTTATGATGGAGCAATGAAGAGTAGATTTTTAATTCGCCGGAAGGCCTTTCCGGTCCCTTTCAACACAACTTCAGCATTGCATAGGCCCTTGATAAATTCTTATTTAGTATCAAGTATCATTTTGATATGTCTTAGTTTTGAGATGTAAATTGTTTAAACTTCCTACAACATTATATCTTACATGCATTACATTTTTTCGACGTCCTACTCCTTCAGATTTATATTAGACATCATGGAAAAACTACTTTATACTCTCTTAAATACTTTATATACTCCTATGCATCTACCAATGCGTAAATGGAAGGTAGAACATTTTTTGTTATAGGCCTATATGCTATTTCGTCAATTTTTTCGCCATTTACACGATTTTTTCAATAATTATTTGATACTAGAAATAATGTTCATTATTTTTGGTAACAGTATACAGAATATTCACAGAATAGGCTATTCAAATTCCTAGCATTAGCACCATAATAAGCCTTATCAATTTGAAGAAATAAGTTAAAATGGCGTGGGTGAGTCGGTAGCACGCCTGCCTTCCACTCCGGCGGCCCGGGTTCGATTCCCGGCCGGGTGGGGGATTTTTCAGTAGTGAAAGATCCCCTCCCCGGGTTCAGGACTGGGTAGGTTAAGTCTTAGGTTAAGATAATGCACATTGTGCGCGATTCCTTAATTATATAAGAGTGTTATTTGCGAATTAAAAAAAAACCTGTTGTGTCAACTTAATAACTTTCTTTGCTTAATAATGGACAAAGGCTCCATTGCAGGGACTGCATATTCGGTTGTGCTAGCCTCGTGCAAAGGTGTATTGTTCAGCAAGCTTGTGTAAAAGATGAATGGGTTACAACTACTCTTCGGAGAATTCTTTCATTTTTTATTTTTAAATAATAGTTTTAGCTTTGTATAAGCAACTCGCGTACGAAATTAAAAGGAAATTGTTGCAGTCGTCTTCCCGAAAATAAAATGGTAGGCTATAAGAAATAAGAGTGTGCTCGCCAGTCTTTGTGTCACATTCCTGGACTATGTCTAAACCAAAAATAACATTTGTTTGGATACAATTTTTCATCCTCTAGCTCTGCTGTTCACAGGCGCGCTTGCACGCACTGACAGAGAGAAAAAAGACGGAAAGACACACTAACAGACACATTTCTGAAATTTGCATTTTTAGATTCAGGGGATCTCCAAATTATATTAATGCCGAAAATTCGACATCGAATTGGGTCGAACACAGTATTTCCTCTACCTATAGTATCTTTGATAGAGAAAATAAAAATAGGGCTTATATTGAACATACAAGGTCGTAGCATCTTGAACCTGCGCTGACATAATGTTTACATTCTGGGGTACATTTTAAATATAAAGTATATATATATATATATATATGCTTAAATATCCAAATATTCAGCTGCCATCCCCCATAATTAGTAGATTCGCAATGCAAATTCGCAAAAAAAAAATAATCACAGTAAAGAGTACAGTTTCATTCATGGCAAGAGTATTGTTATATGATAGCATTTCAAGTTGATCAAATTTTTCATGATTAGGCTTACTAACATTTATACAGAATCCCAAACTTTAGTCTTAACGGCCTGAACATTTTTTTAAACAAATTCGCGAACTGTCCATGAAGCCCTTGATAAATGTCAACCTTCCTACTAACATCATGTGTTTGTGCACTATATATCCAGATTTGGTAAATATCCTTGTGGCAACTCAGAACTAAGTTATACATATTTTTATGCAAGTACCGGTATTTCATTGTTAATATCATTACTAATAGTCAGATGTGTTTTACACATTATTATATATTAATATTGTATAATAGTAATAGTATTAGGACATTACTGATAGTCTTGTGGTTAGGGCCATATTTCACATAGTCAGATCTTTTTATAGCAGGCTTATAGGCCAGTCGGAATAGCTTATGTCTGAAAATTCCTCGTCGACACGAACTACCGTACTTTAAAATAGCCATGTCGAAATATGTCCTTGGATTAAATTTATGGGAAAGTGCGAACATCTAGCAGATAAGCCTATTACGTCGAAGCAAAAGAACTAACGGCTTAAGTAACCTCACTATTGCATAATACAAATATGCACAAAATAATACATATTTACCGAAGTACACAAAATTAGAATGGACCTAGCTTATAAACTACAATCAATGTTTTTGGTTTTCCAAACTGACAAAAGGGTTACTACGGCTTTACCGGGGACATACATAATTTTGCAGATCTAGTACTTCTCTTTTGCGTACGGTTACAACTGTTTTAAAAATGAATTCATTGATGAACTCTAGTGCAATGATTTGATTATGGGGACCGACCAGTGAAATTTGCAAAAGAAGGCACATAAATAATTTAGTTATTTTTTTTTATATTAATTAACACCAGTTCTTTGCTAATCAAAGAATGAAACACATTTTAGGTCAGCTGCATTTGGATACCCGTAATGTGATTTCTAAGGGCTCTCTGCTCGTGCTGATTATAATCACTATGTCGCAACTCTATTACAACACATATTACTTTTTCAGTAGATATTTAAAATAGTTCCATTAGTTTTCAAAGTAATGCTGGGAAATAATTCGTGTATTTTCCAAGCTATTACTCTAAGGAAATCATTGTTTAGGCCAATGTAAAGAGCAGGACAGTTTTAAAGGCAAAAATTATGTCTCAACTTCAGGGTAAAAGTTGATTTTTCTCAACATTTTGTTTCCCGCATATTTCACTGTTCACTTGCGTAGTCATTTTTATCAGTTTGAAATTTTCAACAAAACCCTTAGACATATCACAAAAGAAAACTTACTAAATTAATTTTTAATTAAAATCATTTGTGCTCTTACAACATATTGTTTGTGGTTTAAACTTAACAAAATTAATTAACATAATGTTTAATTTTTTTCTCCGTTAGTCGCTTCTGCTAGTCGAGGAAACTCCGAAAAGTCCCACAATCAGATTGGCCAACCAAGGGATATAGATAGAAGGAAAACTATTTCTTTTTTGAGTTCACTGATAAGTTTATTGAAGTCCGGAAATGTCATAAATTTCTCAACTTAATATTAACCACTAATACTAATACTAACCACTGATTCCAGCACATAACACAATAACACAATACGCCCTTAGTTGAACCGGCTATCGCATACCGAATTCTTTCTGGCACTTTATCATTACATGGGACAGGTTCCGCTGAGGTGTTACGTGGTCCCTAACGGACATTTTGGAGAATTCAGTGCAATCAATGACGTCAATGAGTGTACAGGAAATCTATTGTCACGAATTACAATACAACGTAAAGTGAGAAACAAGTGTCATTGTGAACCACTTACCGGAATTACGTATGAGTAAAATTATATAGAAAAACTTATACTAGTGAGGAAATGCTCAAACTGATAAGTTCAGTATTAATACATGTTTAACCTGATTAATTGATATTATTAACGTTCTAAAGATTTTGTTATTTGCATTATTTCTTTACCATGTAGGTTATATCGATGAAAAATTAATTTTAGTAGAATAATGAAATATCCTTATTTCAGGCAAAAACAGCCTACTTTAGACATATTTCTGGCTAGTTTATTTAATCTATATGAAGGTATAATGACCGTTAACTTGCTTAAAATTGATTAAAATACAAGTTCAACACCGTTGAGCTCGATCAATGTAATCAAGTAAAAGATAGGCCTACTAGTTGCTTAACAAATATATATTTTTTGTTATCAGTCGCCTAGGCCTTTCGGTGTCTCTGGTATCTTATTTATTTTATTACATTGCTTCAAATTGGTTTTGTTAGGCTCTAAATTGTAACTTGAGGAGCCTAGTCATAATTAATAACTATATGTCTTTATCAATTTTTCAAGGTTTCTTAATGATTGAACAGAAATTCGAGAAAAAAAATTAAAGTAGACAGACACACCATTTTCTATATAGCCTACCAAGGCCTCCGCATGAGACAGTTAATGAAGGTGTAGACTTGGTTGGCTTTCAGTGATTAAAATTTGTTATTTATATCCGTTTTAAAAACAGGTAGGCCTATATGACAAATTAAAGTAGGGTATAAAGAAATCCTCTCCACAAAATTTCGCTCATGAGTAAAGATCTAATTTCTGAGCTTTGGCAATAGTAAGAGATTGATTCAATATTTCCTTGCTTGTTTTGTGCCCAACCACGGATTCCTTACACATCAATTAGGCTCATTGAAAAATTTATGTTGGAAAGCTATTTTGAATATACAAGCAAGGAAAAATAATAATACAAAATATGTATTATGTTCCTGTTATCGTATTAGATTGCTTTAAGCGAATTCGATTTTAAATCCCAATTAAGAAATTATGAGTCCAGTTGGAAACATATTATATTAGAAATAGAGTATTCGAAATATCTTCAGACAGTATACTTTAGTTGTGTAAAGTTTCCAGATCACAGTGTTTTAGATGTTCAAGGATCTTCAAAACATTTATCAAAATAGACTTCGTGATTTCCTAAGCAAGCTCTATGGATGTAGTCATTTGTGCCTATTAAATCAATAATTTGTGTTCAGTCAGATTTTTAGATTTCTACAAAACCCTTATGTAAAAAATGATATAAAATTGCAGTGTTGCCAATATAGCCTATAATGGTCAGAGAATATTAGTTTTCACTTTCCAGCCATTTTTGCAGAATTTACCGGCCACTCTACACTCATATGCTTGCACTCAGTTAAAACAAAAATTAAATATAGCAAAAATAGTAACTTAGTCATCGCCTGGTTCATGTAATTGCATGACCGTTTACAGTTTGTTAATATGTCAACCTGTTTACAACTTTTTATACTGAATGCCTAGTCCATGTTATTCGAGTGTAAAGCCTCCCTGTTCACAATCTCGGTAAAATACAGTTTTTGTAAAATTTTATTGTCATAATTATGAATAACACTGCATGTAAAAGTTGGAAGGTATTTAAACATACACCGAAAGTTAAAAAAGTTAAAAACGCTGTGCCTACTTTAGTCCTGGTAATTTGTGATATTCAGTAATATACGTAGCCTATACAGAAGGGCAGTTTTAAAATTGAAAAACTAAGATTTCATCAAAATTCCGATAATGGCTAGACTGTTACAAAGAAGAAAAAAAAAGAACATTCGCACGAGCTTGACAAATGGTAATGTTTAATTAATATACCGGTACTTGTAACAAGTTCGTAATAACGGTTTCGGTTGTTGAAAATTAGGCATTTTCCTAGAGTCGCCCCGCAAACAGGAATATCACTGTTTAACAACTAATAGTAACGTAGGGTTTGGGTTTACAGCGATTTTACAACAAATATTCCTCTAGTGATAACTCTAGGTTACCTATAATGACGTTAGTTTAGCAACTGGCATTCCTCGGTTTACGTGGTGATTCTAGGAAATTCCCGAAAATAACCCGAAAAATTTATTCTTGCGTAGCATTTACGTTTTTTTTTTTTTTTTTTTTTTTTTTTTGCGCGCTGTGAAATACGAGTATTATAACTAGGGCCCGGAAGTTTATGAAAATCACATTTTTAATAATACAGTCTGTTTACATGCTAGTGTTAAAATGTTTATAAGACATGAAATAAATGACAGAAAATTCTGGTTTAATTTTGCACATTGTTGCATATTATATTTGTTTTGCTATAATGCGTCATATTTATTTGGTAACTAATTAAAATATTTTGCACAATTTATTAATTTGTCACATTTTTAACTGCACATTTGACAGATTTTAAATATTGTGCATATCTCTGTTAATTGAAACATTTACAGTACATTTGGCTAAGTGATTATTTTGAGAACCAACTGTGCATTGATTGACATTGATGTTTTCGGAATTAATTGTATAATATTAAAGCGACATTTCACTTCATTAGTTTTTAATTTACTAAAATGAGTTTTCAAATCGTTCTATAATGTAATTTTTACATAATTTTTTTGTAATTTATTATGTAATTCAGGTAACAAGACAACGTAAAGCATAAAAATTACTAACTTGATGGAGTGCACTTCATTCGTTCCGGAGCATATTTTATCAATTATTTTAGACCATTTTTGCATGCATATTTCATCTTCTGATGCAGCGTTTCTCAACCGTTTTGAGCTCGAGGACCTCTAAAATGTCTAATTAATTTATGGACCCCTAATTTTACATCCCATTTTTAAAAGAAGGCCTATATTCTTAATATTTGGGGTATTAATTATAAGTCATTATAACGAAATATGTGAAAAAATTTTACTTCTTTACTTTCCACTTGCTTAATGATATTTTTAATTATGTCTGCGCCATCTTCGCGGACCATAGGTTGAGAAACGCTGTGATAGAGCATTAACTTCCGGGTCTTGGTAATAACTAGGGACCGGATTCTTAGGTTTTTACCTTTTTTTTTCCTTACTTCCAAAACAAAAAGCGATCACACACTTTTTCGAATCATGCCCATAGGATTCACCCACATTAATTCTGTGGCACCTAAAAATACCTAAATGGGGTATATAAACCTAAATGTACCTAAACGGGATAAAAAACCTAAAATATATAATTTAGGCTACTTTTTTGCCTTTTTTGTTTGTTAGTTGAGAAATTTTGCGGAGAGACAATTTTTGTCGGGTTGAAATTAATACCAACAGCGTTTCGTTCAACTTAATGTCGTCTAGGATGACAGTATCAAGAGAGGAAGTGTAAGAGTACCTGCGTATTCCTTTTAAAATATTCGTACGAACAACCATTGTTGATGTCATGTGAGGTTGAAAGGACATTTTCTGCCTTCAAATGTATTCTAAGAGATAACAGGAAGAACTTCACAGTTGAAAATCTTGAAAGATATTTAGTGATATGCTGTAACCAGGATATGTGAGGCAATCTTATTTTCACTGCTTCTTTTGATTGTTTATGCTTTCTTTCTTCAATTCTTTAATATTGCCCTAAAGCAAGTTTACACAAATTTAATTCAATTTTGTTAAGTTAAACTTTACAAGTATTATGTATTGAATCCTATATAGCACATTCAAATTCATTAAACCAATTATCCTACCCAAAAACGATATTTTGGACAAAAAACCTAAAAAAAACTATTTCACCTAATGGAAAACCTAAAACAGTGTTTTTAAAAACCTAAAAATCCGGTCCTAGTAATAACACTAGGTTATTGGCAGTTAGTTTAACAACGTGGCGATTCTAGGGAATTGTCGAAAAAATTCAAACAATTTATTCTTGCGAAGATTTTACTTTTTTATGCTGTGAAGTACTTACAATGTGTATAATTTGAATTCTTATGTGAAATTTATAACTTAAAAATAAAATCGGCGTGTTTAATTATTATTAATGCTGTAAATTGAAAAATAAATATTTAAAGGAATGAGGTAGGAAATATACCGAAACGGAAATATGTAAGTTGAGGTGATAATTGCTTGGTTTTTATAGGAGTGTGTTGATAAAAAAAGACCACACGTGATAAAGAATGAGCTGTGGCGGCAGCAGGAGTGTGTGCTTGGGTGGGAAGGACTGGTGCGTTCAGTACTGTGGGCCACCGCTGCCGACCATTCGGTCTCTGCCAGAGTGTTCCAAGACCTTGAAGTGGAAACATACCCAGAGCCGATTGCTGCACCTCGTCTTATATAACAACGCCATGCTAATTTCTTAATCGCTCGATTCTACTCAACCGGCACCGACCAAATTGCCATAAACACTGACTGCTATTTCATGTGTATCTCAGTATAGTCCTGAAAGACTATTATCGTAAACACAGCTTATAGTTTATGAATTATCTAATTTTAAAAAGCAGTGTACACTAAACGATTGATATATTGTTGTGAAGTTAAGTGCACAGTGAAGATACATCAATATTAACTCATAAAAGTGATTAATATATATTCTGTTGTCTCATAATTTACTCAGATAATTCTCACTTCTTTTAAACATGACCATTAATACTAGCAATTAGCATTAGATTGTTTTAGCTTATTATTACATTCCGGACAAGTTTCATTATCTATGGGGCTGTTGAACTCCGTTCTGATATGTCCTTATGCCCTAAATTCTCCTTGCGTTACTGTACTAAAATAATAGTCTGAACTGAAGAGAGGGTTAAAAGATGTTTAGCGAGTCGTGCACATATATATTACATGTAAATGATAGCGGTTTACTCAGATATATAAGCGCCTTTCTTATCAGAAGAAAGTTTGTTTACAGTTGACTTTAAGTTGGAGGTTGATTCCCGAATTCATCTCAATGAAACTTCATTACATCATAAAGGAGGATACTAATATTTTAAATATAATTTCGTCTATGACTTCGAGTTTTAATTTCATAATATGTGCATAGAAGTGTAAAAATTCGCAGACAGAAGACTGATGTAATCAAAACATGTGTACAAGGAAACCAGAACAATTATGGAAACCGTATTACCGTATCTCCTAAATCTCGACAAATACTAGACTTGTGTGTTTATAGTATGACAGGCTGTGTATGTTTTAAGAACGTCTCACTAGAACGTGACTTTTCCGTGACGTCAAATGCTATATAAGGGAAAATAATAAAAAACCGAGGAAGTTTCTCTAGCGAGTGTTTGTGTACGTCAAGAATAATATACTTTGTGATATTAAAAACGCAAGAGTGAATCTCATGTGATTGTTTTTGCACAAGATGGATCAATGTGGCCGTGAGTGAATGACGTACCATGCCCGAGAACGGTAATTCCCATCCCCGCCCGTATACGTTACGCCCAAACGGCGTGCCTAGGGGTGAAGGGATGTCACGACGACAAAGGTCCCCCAGCACTAGTCCCAGACCTCGCCGTGGTTCGTCTTCCAATTGGTCTCCTCCACATTCTTGTCAGCTTCTTTCACCTGGATATGAACAGTATCAGAAGTCTCTTTTGGAAGTGCCATGGCCTGCAGATTATGGGGAAGCCTCCAGCGATGACCTCAGTTCAGAGTGGGACTCAGACGTCCCCGATGTCCCGCCGCCTGCTCCTACAAAGGTAATAGCACTTCTTTAGTCATTTTATTAAGCCCAGTTTTCAAAACATTTAAATGGATATACTTTTGAACCTCCTTATTACCGAAAAAAGATTTGCTTTTTAATAATATGTATATTCTATGTATAGCTTACTTTATAAAATATATTTAACGTGGTTGGCAATATCTGTTTATTTGAAAGTTCTTAGTTCTTACCATTTGCGTTAATTTTTGGTCCCAAAAATATTTTAGATAATAATTAAGAAATTTCCATAACTTACAATGCTAATATTGTTTAATATAAGAAATTATAAGGCTTATTTTTCAGACCCTTCCAGTAGATACAAGAAATAACTCTTCTTTTATTATCTTTCTCCAAGAATCTTTGTCACTAAATTATATAGTGTTTACATTATTTTGGAACATTATTATTTAAATATTTTTGTTAGTAAGTTTGTTTGCTTTTTAAATATATTAACAATGTAATGATTTCATGTTTAGTGTTAATAATTATGTGTTAGAAATTAAATAAATTAAATAACTAGGCCCATAATCTGAAGGGTAGGTGTACGTGGAGTACAGAAACGAAAAGTAGAGCCTAGTCACTACTAATTTTTATTCGCTAATAAAAGTGCAAATTCGACCAAAAATTTACTTTAGAAAGATACGTTAGATTTTAGAATATGCATTAGTTGAGAGCACAACCTTGAAGATAGTATGAATGTTCAGACTTGCTGACAGCTCTGATTTTTTGAGGCTGTTAAAACATGTTTTTGTACAAGTTCTACTATTTTATAAAGTGTATAATTATGATCCTTGCAATAGGCTAATTACTTTGCGAGAGTTAAGGAAAATGTACAAAGTTTTACGAACATTAGGGGCAGTTATTCTCCTTATTTTTATTAGGACAGTCCACTCTTAATAGAATTACCATAAAAAGCGGAGTGAAAAATTTCATTTCTCTAGCTTCATTGGTTTATTGGTAGAATAGTTCATTTCTAGCAGAATTACAATTGAAGCAGAATGGAAATTTTCAGTTCTGTAGCTTTATTGGATTATGAAGAAAGTGTACTTAAGTCAATTTAGGGATATCACGTTTAAATTACAGCAGGACATAACCCCTATGCAATCATCACATAATTTTTTTAAGAATACCTTAATTGGTTTATCAATGTAATTTAGAAAAAAAATTAAAAATAAGCATGTACTGTGCTACCTATCCTTAGTGTAACAACTGAAAAGGATGCAGGCATCAGCATATTCATGTTAACGCTATAAATCTTCAAAACAAGTAAACCGAAAATAAGAAAACGGTTGAAAACCTATAAAATGTGTTTATTTTCTCTAAGTGAGGGACGTGTTGAGATAATGTTCTTTAAATACAGCCTGTTGGGTCTATTATATATAACTTGTTTATTACATTTTTTATTATTACACCGTTTATACAACATAGACTATTTATTATAACAGTGAGAGGAATAGACATAAAATAGCTTTGAAAAATATAACTTATTTCTCTACATGATATAACGAAGGTTGTTCATGCGTGCTCTTCTTAAACGTCGTATATCTGTAAACTAATTATAAGATGACTGTTGGACTGAAATAACTTTATTTTATTATCGTCCTGAACTTCCTTTTGAGGGGAACTTAGCCTCATGCAGTTAAGAGTAGATGGTGGAATTATCAGATTTTAACTTATAAAAATCCCTTTTTGGATAGTGATACTTTATATGTTGCTTGCAATGTCATAACTCAAAAGAGACTGCCGTAATAAGTTAAAACAGTCAAGTTAATTTGAATTTGGGTCCACATTTGTAATCGTGGAAGTTATAACAACATTCGGGTTTTGTTTTGTATGTTACCGCGATGAGTGAATAATGAAATATTTGTTTTGTATGTTTTTCATACACTAGTGATTTACTTTATCCAAGTATTACATTCGGTTGTGGAACCACTGCTGAAAAATCCATTGTAACCAACGTTAATTTCAATTACACTTACTCTTTTAGTTAAGAATATTTGTTTATGATTATTATATAGACTGTGTAATAAAAATTTAAAATGATAAAGTTCATTACGCCGTGTTAAATTCTCAAGGTGTTATTCACTAACCCATTTAATAACGATCCTGTTCAAAACAAAGAGGCGTGGCTGTCATAGCCCGCACGTAAGAACGCATGTGTTCACCGTGTTAATGTTAGTTTGTTTATTCCCAGTACAACTCACCCGCAGGGTCGTCGTGAACAATGAATCCTTTGTTTTGTTTGCTAATTGATATACTATAATGATGACGATGCCAGTTAGAGTTTGTTATTTTACTTGTAAATGTTGATATTATTGTTGCATGAACTTACGAACACTCGTTAGCCACTCCCTGGTAATGGCGCATGCTAATGACATTAACCAATCATGTATTGTCACATGATGCGAATTTTCCGCGAACTCTCTGTGAGTTCTCCTCCACTTTGTTTTGACTAGGATCAAACTAGAATGGGATCAATTATAGCTAAAAGCTTTATACAGAGTGGTTGAAAAGCGTTGTTGTTGTTTGCAGCTGTACACCAGTCCCGACGGGCTCGTTCGCAAACATACCTACTCTCAGAATAAAATTTTTTTATCATTTGTATCATAAAATACATTTATGAAATGTGATAGGGAAACATAAACTTATAAATTTTCTACCTTTATATTGTGACTTAGAATAAGTGTGGCATTCGCCTGTCGAAAAATCATTCAAAGCCATATTGTATTATTTGCTAGGCAGACCTTAAAATGTTGAGTGCATGAAGGGGAACAACTCCTCTGAGTATTTATACGAAATAATGTGTCAAATAAAAGTTCTCGCTCTTAAAGAATTCAATAAATAAAAACAATTTTTAGTTTATGTAAGCATTGAAAACAAAGTTGTTAGAGGTTACCCCCCTAGTTAATTACAAAAAATATATTTTCTTCATGTTGTAGTCAGCAAGAGCGGATCTACGGGGGGGGGGGATGGGGGAAATTCCCCTCCCAAATTTGTAACATTAAGTACAAATTATTCAAAATTTATTATTCTAATAAATGTTGTAAAAACAACATAACCCAAATACTTAAATTAAAGCAACGACATTCATTATTTTGAAATACATTTGTAATAAAATGCTGAAATGTTCATTTTGATTTCAATTGTGTATAGGGAATAATTAATTTTTATGAGTAAAAACTTCCCTCTTTACTTTGGTCCCCCCCCCCCTCCCAAAAGAAATGTCTCTCTGGATCCGCCCCTGGTAGTCAGAGTAGGAGAAAGTCGTTTCAATGTAGTGTGTCTTATCCCCTGAAGATACTTTAACTCAAGTGTAAAATTCCGTTTTTGTAATATTTCTTGTTCTTTTAGCAATGCTGTAAACAGACGCACACATAAAGAGACGTTTCCGAAAATATTTTTTGTTCGATCACAATACTTCCTACCTAGAACTTTAGTACATATAAAGTAAAAATAAAGATAAAGGACCATAGGGATAAACAATTGTTATTCCAGTGTTGATGATTGTTCAGAAATATTTAATTAAACTGAAAGAAGAAGGAACAATAATTACTAAATCATTACGGTTGCTACTTAATCTTCATTTACGTCACCAAGCGAGCTACGAAGGAGAAGTTTCGCCATGTTTGCACAGATGTGTCTCAAGTACACAAATTACAGTGTTATTGATAAGGCCTGCCAACATTTGAAATGCGCACTACATGTCAGGAAACATGAAAAGAATACATTATGTGATTTTTCTGACGTCATTTTATAATTTGAAAGGGAAAATATTCAAGCGAGAGGGGGCTGAAGTAGCTATCTTGCTTGTAAAAACACTTTTTCAAGGTAGTCTATGTTTATTCTATAGAACGTGTCATAGCGGAGTTATTTATTGAAATTGACATTTAAACATGTTGTAAGATTGCCGGCTTTGTAGAAACAAATACCTTGCTTCAAATCTCGATCATATTAGGTATAATTTGTGATATTTAATTGAGGAAGGAGCAAGTTTTCTCAGACTTCATTCCATTTTTCTTGCAGCGGCGTTGTCGTGATGCTCGAAACTGAAAGTTATGCGCGTTGACATTAATACCTTACTCACTTCATGCATACTAAACAGATGAGCGTAGAGAATTTCTGTTTCTGTGGTAACATTTCTGATGTGGGATTAAAAGTGACCTAAGTCGTGAATTTGCAAATTAGAATTCAGCAGTTTCAATGGTATTCATGCAAAACTCACATGTAAAGATAATGAATTTCTGGTATTACTGGTATTAATTTTGACGTATTACTTATACACGATTATAAATAAAAATTATATAAACTGATAAAACAAAGTTCCAGATATTTTAACTTTTTTCCACCAAAAATCTTTATTTGCTTCCATCTATAAATTTCGAACAAATGCGCACATGAAGAAAACTATACCACCCTTTCTCGTTAAAAACCGTTGGGGTACAGGAAGAGTACGGAATGTTAACGACGGCTACAAGTAGGCCTACTACTGCCGAAAAAACTGGTTCGCAATGAACGTAAAAAGTAAACTTTTCCATTTTCGCTTAAACTTCCATTTGAAAATGTTCACTGATAACAAGAAAATTTAGAAAGCTTGTGACGGATTCTTGAAAAATGTTGATCAGCATAATATTCAGTTCTGATGCATTAAAAAAAATTGATATTTAAAAAGACGATCATTAATTAGTCGTTACTGCGGTAACAGTCAACCGTTTTGGTCCCAAATCATTATTCGATATATCGCGCACGGTGATGGCATTTAGCGCCATTTCTACCTTTTTCCCCAGCCCACTCCGTGTAGGCCTACAGGTAGGGGGAAAAAAGCGGACCGACTAAAATATCTTAAGTTGCCGATATGAGCCACTACGCATGCCTAGCGGCATTCACAGGATAGTAGGGAATGTATCTAAATTTGTTCTAGTATCGATAAATTGCTTGAATTGATAAATAATTTCACGTAATTTGCAATGCTTGTGAAAACAAACGTTTCCGTTACATCTCTTGCATTTATTTACGTATCACAAGGCTCTGAAATCTGCTACAAGAGTCGGTTCGCCTTTTTTCCTCCTACCTGTACAGTGTGCCAGCGACATACGTAAAGTGCGTCATTTACATGGTGTAAATAACGTCACCGATATATATATATATAATGCGGCACCATAAGATTTTCCTTCCCACTTCCGCTGGCTACGAAATTTCGTAGGTGTAGTTAAAAATGTTAGACTTAGTAGCTTTGTAGGAAATTTGTATGGTGTGAGGACCATCTATATCACAAAATAACACAATTATTCCGGAAGTTCAGTTGGTACAATGTTTACTGTGTTGTTGCAGATATATCACTTATATTATTTCATCACCTACATAAATTATAAAATTGTAAAATTATCATGTATAATTTTCCGTCAATATATACTAGTTTCTCTAATCATAGCAATAATCATATTTTGTGTTATTCATTCACATTAACCATATTTTGTGGTATAGGTGGTCCCCACATCATACAAATTTCCTATATTAACCACAAGCGGACAATGAAATTGATCAATGATTAGCTTTATGAATGTGGTTAAAACTGTTACCCTCATTTCTTTCTCATGAGCAATTTGTTTTCTTATGATGCCTTCTTAATAAAATCGAGACGGGATATTTCATTGTCGATTGTTTGGCTCCACTTGCATAGGCGGGAATAGACTACTTGTCATTTATCTTAGCTCCTCTTCTTACAGGTATTCCTTGTTGAATACTTCTTACTTTCATGTAGGCACTTGTTTGGAATTGGATAAGTACATCCAAGAAGATGTTGGGAGAAGTGTGGTAAAACATGGAGTGTATTTTGCATGATATGGCTACTGTATTAGTAGTTTCTTTGTATTCAGTGGAATGTTCATTCGCCCATAGGCTATTGAAGGTAAATAGATATAGTTCTCAAATACACAGTCACAGAATTTGGTGACCTTATAATTTTCAGGTTTTTCAGCCATGAAGTCATCAGACATCAATTTTGTTTATCTTACCCATTACTCCTGACGTAACCTACAGATTCCGTGGCGTTGTTCACAAATCTTCGTGCCGCACTTTACATATATATGTTACTTTTATTCGATTTAAAACTCGGGGTTAATCATGGCGCACAACGACGCTAGAAAGATGCCCAAAAGGGCTTCATAACAAAGGTCTATTTCCCTAGCGTCCGCAGACGCCTTAGTAAAAAATGGTCGTTCCTGATTACTCAACATCCCAGTTCTATTCGGGACACGGCTACTTCGCAGCAAAACTATTTATGTTTAACCTAGCGGAGGATTACCTCTGCTACTGTGAAGATTGTGAGCATAATACAATGTACAACGCCCTTTATACATGCGCGAGATATAAGGAAGCATGTATTAGCCTAAGAGAGGTAGCCAAACAAGCAGGCGAAGTATGGCGACCAGAACGTAGTTTTTGGACGACAAAGGGAGTTAACACTGCTTTCAGAACATTCACACGCCAGGTGATAGAAAGCAGGAAAGAACAAGAACAAGACACACCGAATTTGAGACGAATCCTCCTTGGGAATGCTCAGATCCCCTGGGGCCCTACCGAGCAAGACGGATATGGCAGATTGCCCAAGACTTGCTTCAGAGGCTGCGGGATAGCCTCGCAGCAACTGATCTAAGTGAGGTTTTCGCGGGGTTTCCCTCACACTATAAGGTGAATACCAGATCGGGAACACGTCCCCCGCGACAACAGACGGATGAACAAGAGTAAAGTTAACTGAATAAAATCCCAAAGTCAATTCATCAAACATTTTCCCTGTGTTCTATGATCAAGAGAAGGCGACGCAACGATCTTAGAACAAATGCGAAATCGGTTGTTGGACCGGAGATATAGCCTATAACTCAGGTAATACGGGGGTAGAAGGCGGGGTAAAAAAAAAAAAAAGTAATACACCCAGACACATGGACGAACTTCTTTCCCGTTCACTAGGTATTTAATATTGGCTTTAGAAAACAAATGCATTCTTCCTAGTTGTCTAAATGCATTAAACGTCAGGTACTTCTGTAAAATATGTTTTATTACAAGTTCAAAATACCAAATACCGTGTTTTATTCTTATGAAGTAAATTTCGTTTAACAAGGCAGAAGCAAAGCATAACAACTCAACGCTTGTTAATAATGGAATTAAAAGTTTCATTCAATTCTCTAAATTATAAATATTGTAAGTTGTCATAGTATTCTTAAGAATGCGGCCAGTTTTGAATTAAATAGGTAATGATAGGTGATTAAAATTAAAGATATTTGTAGAAAACATTCTCAGTTTAAACAAAATATTTAGTGCCATTTTCAAGAAAATATGAGTTTTTCTCCAGATCATGAGGATGAGAGAATATAAAACGTTTCGCTAAGATTTGATAAAAAGTGACATGTAACACAGCCAAATGCAGTTTTCGTGAGCCTTCTCATTCTCCTATGTATGTGCACGCATAGAACACATGCTCACGTATTAAACACGCAAACATACGCATTTCTTACAACTTCATCCTTCACATAATTTTATAAGTGGGTCTATCTTATTACAGAAAAGACTATACAAAGTGGAACTCGTTGGTAAAGAGTAGTGAATGAATTCAAATTGCAGGCTTGAGTAGGCCTACTACAGATTTCAGAACCGATATAGTAATAGAATGTACAGTATAATTAATCAGAAGCGAGAGCCAGATGCGAGTGAGGGGAAGTGATGGATGTGGGAGGAGGCATGGGAAGGGTTAAGAATGTTCAACTTTACTAGCGAGAGGAGAAGGGATTTTAACAAGGTCTCTTGTTTCTGAACTACATTATATTGTTTTACCGTGCTGAAAGCATCGACACAACTGACTCATACACCATTCCTCGCTGTTCGAATCTTTAATGGACTCGTCTGCATCTACTGCGCACCCATGCTTGGACTGTCACTACTGATTAATAACATTGTATTTACTCGTATATCTCTTTTTCTTTTTCTCCGTCAAATTCCTTCTCCCGCTTTCTTTCTCTGTTTGTTGGCGTGTATTGTATTGTATTGGTAAATTTCATATTTTTTTCCTGCGAAGGATATAACTGTGTTTTATAGCGTTTTAAATAATTCCACCCATTCCCTCGAATTTGGTTTTATAAATGTTCTTGTTATCATCTGAATAGCTTTGTCATATTTTAAATCTATAGTTGTCAAAATTGTAAAACATTAACATTTTTTATTCTGTGGGATGGACGATATATTTCGATATGTGTATTGTATCTTTAGCTTACTTTATCTGGCTTTGAATATAGCAAGAAAATCGTTCCAGGTATTCAAAATAAGGCTTATTCAGTTCCATCTAACTTAACTCGAAGTACCGGGAGAATCAAATGAAACCCGCAATTAATTTTTTCCCCACTATTTTACTGCAGGAAGAATGCTTGCTTGTACGTTATTTTTCCACATAGTCCCCTCCCAGTTCAATGCACTTGCGCCATCGGATAGGAAGTGCTTTGATACCGCACGAGAAAAATTATTTTGGTTGACGCTGTATGCACTCGTGCACCGCCTATTGGGCGTCTTCATCAGACTTGAACTTCTGCCCTCCAAGGTGCTCCTTTAATGTACCAAAGATGTGGAAATCTGGTGGTGACAAATCTGGCGAGTATGGTGGATGTGGGAGGCACTTGAAGTGAATGTCGTCGATGGTTTTCATGGTTGCACGAGCAGCATGAGGACGGGCATTATCATGTTGAATCAAAGCACCTGCACTCAGCAATCCCCTTCGCTTTTCACCATCAGACTTCTACATCTTTGGTCCATTATAGGAGCACCTTGGAGGGCAGAAGTTCAAGTCTGATTAAGACGTCCAATCGGAGATGCACTAGTGGCTACAGCGTCAACCAAAGTAATTTTTCTCACGCGGTATCGAAGTACTTCGTATCCGATGGCATAAATGCATTGAACTGGGAGGGGACTATGTGGAAAAATAATCTACAAGCAAGCATTCTTCCTGCAGTAAAATAGTGAAAAAAATTAATTGCAGGTTTCATTTTATTCGCATTATACGTCAGTCGCATTCATTGGAAAAGGACTGTCAGTCTCAGCCAGTAGAATTCAGTTCAAGTTCCTCCGGTTGGGTATATTATTGGATTTGAACAAGGTAAACAAAATTCTTAAGAGAGTGGTCTCAGCCTAGTCAATCGAAGTCGTAAAAACCTGCTCTTGCTTTGAAATTTAGGGTTCTTGTTTTTTGTTTTTGTTTGCTTGGATAACATCGGCGTTAGATCTTTCTTATTGTCCTCATTGGCTTTAACTCAATCTGTTTTCTCCCAGACTGGATTCCTTCAACATAGCTGATGGGCAGTAGCTTGACAAATATGATCAACCGTAAGAGTATGGGGTTGAAAATTGCTTCGACTCCTATAATATATTACATTTTGAGACGGTTAATATAATAATCTCTCTTTTGTTTACTTTTTTACTTCTGCAGGGGGAGAAGACTGTATTTTTTGGTGAAAATTAGAAGAGTAAAATGGCTTAAATATTGTGTAATATGTGTAAAATACATTGCATAACAATTGGAGCGTAATTGTGCTCTATGGTATGTTAAGACCTTTTTCTTTTTAATAGGAATCCTGCATTGCTGCTTATGAAAGTCCTTGCAAATTACTAATTCAATTACAATTTAACATGATACATGGGGACACAGAAATAAAGAATATTCGGATTTATCTTTAAAAATGGGTTAAATTGCTAGTAGGGTGAAACCATGTTATTTATTTTATTACAGAAGGAAGAAATCCTAATGTACGGGTGCGGCATTTATCGTTTCCCATTTTCAAAACTATGTAACACATTTATTTAACAAAGAAATAAGCTACATTGAACATTTTAAAATGTCTTACAGTCTTGGATTTGCAATTCTGGTCTTACTTTTTTAATATAATGTCCTTGAGATGCCCTCCGTTAACTTCAACACATTGCTGCAATCTCCCTCGTACACTGGCCATTACACATTGGGTGGTGTCTTGCGTAACATTTGCAATTGCCTGCAAATCCACGCATAATCCACAAGCGGAACTTCATAGTCCTAAGGTCGTGTTGTGGTGTGCCTTTGCAGCACAGGGTATTATTGGCCCTTATTTCTTTGAGAGCGATAATGGTGTTTCGGTGACTGTCAACTCTGAACATTACAATCACATGCTGCAAACTTTCTTCCTACCAGAATTGACACATCGTAACTAGGATATTGAGAGATTGTGGTTTCAACAGGATGGTGGTGTAGCACGTACTGCACATCTTTCAATAGACACCCTTCATGCTGCTTTCCCCGACCGAATTCATTCCAGTTTGGTGATATCCAATGGCCCTCCAAATCTCCCGACCTTACTGCACCAGTTTTTTTTTTTTTTTTTTCTGTGGGACGGTCTGAAGTCTAAATTTTTCCCTCATGCCCTCTCTGACATTAACAGTCTTAAAAATGCAATTCAGCAGGAAATTGCAAATGTTACGCAAGACACCACACACCGCGTAATGGCCAGTGTACGAGGGAGAATGCAGCAATGTGTTAAAGTTAATAGAGGGCATCTCAAGGAAATCATACTCAAAAAGGAAGACCAGAATTGTAAATCCAAGACTGTAATAGATTTAAAAATGTTAAATGTAGCTTATTTCTTTGTTAAATAAATGTGTTACATGGTATTGAAAATGGGAAACTTTAAATGCCGCACCCTGTATAAGTAAAGTAGGAGTGAGCACAGAATATTTAGAAATCCGGTTCGCAAAATTGTTTTTCTTTGATTCTTTAAGACCCAGACTGATGCAAACCACAGCAGGGGTGACAGTTGAAGTTAGGTGTTTTAGCACATAAATTCTAGATTTCTAAATACTCTGTGCTCTCTCCTACTTTACTTATGCATTAGGATTTCTTGCTTCCGTAACAAAATAAATACCATGGCTTGATTTTATAACGATTTTAGTAAAAACCTGTTTGGGCCATTTGTTTTGAAAATCTGGAGAACCAAATTATTATTTTCAGATTTATTTTTTAAATTGGTATAGCTAAGAGCTGTATGTACAATATATATAAAAATGTATATATATAAAGTTTTTTACAGTATACAGGTATATATATATATATATATATATATATATATATATATATATATACCGTATATATCTATATACCATTCTCCTCTCTTAAAGATAACAAATATTCATTTTTGTGTTCTATTTTCCATTTATAGAAACTCATTTCGAGAGAGTTTGGTTTTTATGAGTGTATGATTTAAATGTCATGGAATAGTCCGTGGCTGCGGCCTAAAAATACTCCACTCAGTATGCATTAGAGGCAGCGGATGAAGTGACCATATACCACATTTCTCCATTTAGTCATATCGGGTCTCAACTCTTCATTCTGTGTTTCGTTTTCAATGCAAATAAAGCCTAGCGTGAGCTCCAGAACAAAGCTTCTTGTAGAGAATGTGTAACTGTTATATCCGCTCGCTCCAGGCAAGCTTAGCGAATGTGGACATTCAAACGAACTCTGTCATGTATTTACTAGCTTTGCTAAACTTTCCAGTAAATTGGTTTTCGGTATAGGCTTATGGATTTTTGTTTTCAAATTTCACGTTTATTTCAAAATTACGTAAATACATAAAAAAAAACACATATGTCACTCTCTTGGAACCCCGAAAGAGCAGGAGCTCGTGGTCGGGGGTAGTTCAGTCGATACATTTATATCGAATAAACTGGGCCTGTAATCCCTTAGAAGGATTACTATTGATCAACATTTGAAATGGGATAAACAGATTTCATAAATATGTAGTATAAATAAAACAAAAACAAAAAAACTTGCACATCTCCGTAAATTTGTAAATGTGTATGTATGGCTTTTCGAATTATATTACATATTTATGGAAAGTGTTTATCCCATATCAAACGCTCATCAATAGTAATCCCAAAATATTTTACTTCTGCAGATTCTTCAAGAGAAGGGCATTTACAAACCGTAAAGTCTCCGCAATCCGAGTACGGATTACTAATTTCAATTGTTCGAGTGAGTCACTTTAGATGGTTCGTATCTAACAAGATTATTCTATGAATAGAATGCTAGTTAATATATTATTTGTCGTAAAAACTTAGTTACATTTCGTCTTTTGGTTACCGTAATTGAAGGCATTAGATCGATAAGTAGATAAAGAGGGGTTTTAACGAAATTAAGTTATTAGCACAAAATATTAGTGGACGCATCCTCCATCTGTTAATGTGCGAATGGTACTAAAGTAATTCAGACAGAATACGCCCTTGCCAATAAATAAGACAAAATTGGATGATATTACGAGTTTGGAAAAGCTAATTCCTCCAGTCTGTAATCAGTGGTATGATCGTATTGGAGAACTTGGAGTGGATGCTGGAAACAATGGAAGGGGTCGGGGGAAGATAGTGCTAACCATACAAACCTCATTTTAAATACTGTATTTTTAAAGTAAGTTTAAATCTGCAAATCTTATTTTTATCTTTATTTTGGTACCTATTATGTTACTAATAATATTTATTAACTGAACTAGTCTATGCTCAGAAACATTGAAATAAATAGTGACTAAGAAAACATATAAATAGACCTAATGCAACAATCTCAACTTTTACAAAAAAAAGAGGGTTAGATGAATGTTTCATCTGTATTAGTCTACAAGATATGCCCGAAAAAAATAGTACCAGGCCTATGGTCAGTCCAATCGGCTTTCTTAAAATATGTAAAATATGTTGAAGGACAGTTGGTCCCAAAGTGCAAATATCATTTCAATTCAACATTTCCGGGAACTACATGAAAGTTTATATGACGAAAGTTTAAATGTTTTGGATTTAGGAACCAGAGTTCACAGTCCTCTCTGTGCTACCAGCATCTACCGGTATCAATTTTCAACTTTTAAAGCTTCAGTAATCACTGCAAAACCTGTTTCTGTCGAGCTGAGTAAAAGAAGGAACATAAAAACCTTTCTTCCTAATGCAATGTCAAATACGCTGCATCGCATAAAAGTAAGTATAAAAATTTGCTGCTTTTATGGTAAGCAAAACGCAGTCCTAAAAATAAGAAGTTAATATTGTCAAGAATATGGGTGCGTCAAGTTCCTTCATCTTGAAGGAGCTTTGCATGTTGCATTATGAATGCGTGGATTGCGTTCTTCCCTCCACCCCCACCAACCAAAAGTAGAATTTTTTATGCGTGGTGTGACGAAGGTTGAAGTCGTTCTTTTAGTTGGTCTAAACATCAGTATTCTTCTGAAAACTAAAATTTTTATAATCATTTTAAGGATATTAACATTATTATTGAAAAGCATTATTGAAATTGCAGACATTTCAGCCGGACTACAGACACCGGACAAGGACACCATTCGGAACATATTTTCCCTCTTTCTAGGCATGGTAAAACTTTTCCAGTCTAATCTCTGTTCCGATAGTTGTCATAATGACTATAGTATACTTTCTACTTTTACGAGAAGACAATGTAGGAAGTGTTAGAGGAAAATAGAGGGATTTTTGCTAGATAACTTCGCAAATAAGCAACCTTAAGCTAAAGTGAAAGCATCAGAATTAATTAAAATGGATTATAGTCATTATGAGTCTAATTAGAAGTCTTTTCCTTAATTGTAGTGACTCCATCTGAGGCGGAACATGATAACAGGAAAACATATTAGCGAGAGATATCTTTATCCGATTTAACCGCCATTAATTAATGCTTCTTTTAATATGAACATCTCAGGTTCTAGTGACAATAAATAAAATAACGATGTGGCAATGGAATGAAAATTCATTGCACAACTTTCGGAATTCCTCTAAGTTTTCTTATGCCTGTATTTGGCTACTCAGCTCAAGAACAGGTTAAATGTCTAAGATAATTATATTACAGACTTCACTCGTCTTCATTAGTTTCATTGAAATCTATTAGAATTGGTGTTGTTTGTAACGTTCTAACATAATTTTCAACAAGCTCCTTACTTTGTGTCAAAAGTTTAAGAAGTAGATTGTTTAATTCGCATCATGGCTGTTCTGCTGGAGTATCACCACAAGGAGGTAAGATATCCCCTAAATCAGTGTACACAACCTATAATCTCTGGAAGATTAAATGAAAAATTAGTGGTTCTCTGCAGAGATGAAACTTGAAACAAAATTAGTTTCATGTTGAGGATTAAGAAATATGAATTCTCTCATAATTTATTAACCACTAACCATTTATAGTCTGTTCATTTTGAAGAGAGCTCGCAAATAAACCAAGTGCTCTCGGAATGCACAGGATAGGCTTTAGTCCCTTCATGATTATCAGACCTCGCAGGGTAAACTCCGACGTGAAGATTGGGATGGTTAGAAGCAAGCGATCTATGCAGATACAAAGATTTATTTCCCAAGAAACTAAAACAAATTTTGATACAGGCCCTTACATTGCGAATTGTGTAGTCACTTCGACGCTGAATTCTCAGATAATTATAACGTATGTATAATATTATGTTTGTCTGCGCATCGTGTCTATACAGTTTGTTCGCTCATGCTTCAACCAAGTTTTCACACAGTTTTGAATTAAACATTTTAAAGAGTGCAGTGTAGTCTGACCTACCAAAAATTCAGCTACCTTCGATGAAATTGGAACGCTACAGGCAGAGGGGAATATAATATAAAATATAATATAATACAGGATCAAAATGAATTACGATCCAGCTGAACGGTGTTTTTTCTGTTCGCGATGGCGGCACGTGTTGCCGTTTGTGGATATCATGGTGTGGCACTGATGAACCATACAACAATTTCTTTAACTATGTTTAAAAGCTTAACTTACAAACTTTATGAAAGGAGCTGCTGAAACTAGCCACCGTTGTTGTCCATACAGTTTTGGTACTTCTTTAAGAAATTATCACTTGCCGCAGTTCACGTTGCAAAATGGTGGCAATTTCCTAGTGGATATTTTTTTTTAATTCTTCAGGGTTTGTAGTTTTGTCTTGTATGCTTTGTTTTTATTTTCCCCAGAGATACCTTTGGCCTGAAATTTATTATACAGATTATGGATTGTTGTACGACTTGGAACCTTTAGACCCGGGAATCGTTCTGCAAATAGTAGTTGCACTTGATGAGCTGACTGTGTTAATACTTACGAATCATAATAATTACACGCTGCGCAGTATTAAACAAATACTGATCAATATATTTTACTAAATATTGGACACGATAAATTACTCGTAGCAGCAGAGCAAATCCAGCGTGAACGGTCAACGCAATACTACAAAGTAGAACAAAGCAAGCGTGACCTTGATTGCAGCAGCGGCGGGAAACGCATGTCCACACGCCCGGTGCGGCTAGTTTGGACGCCATTGGGCCACTCTGTATTATGCTATTATAGATACAATTATTGTCCGCCGGCGTGGTCTTGTGGTTAGCGTCGCTGACTACAGATCCGTCGGCCCGGGTTCGATTCCCGGTACCTCCTTGGATTTTTCTGAGGTAGGGAGGTCTGGTAGGGGTTCACTCAGCCTCGTGATTCAAGAGGAGCTGCTTGATAGAGAAGTAGCGGCTCCGGTCAAGAAAACCACCATTAACGGCCGTGGGTGTCGGCTTGCTGACCACATGCCCCCCAATCCTGCCATCTGCCTACGGGAGATGACGCAGCGGTCGGGTGGTAGGCCAAGTCCCTCCAGGGATGTAGCGCCACGGAGTTTAGTTTAGTTTAGTTTAGTTTAGATACAATTATTATTTCTCATTTTTACATTAATAATAATTAATAACATATTAAACTACATTACTTATTAAACCTGTTTATAAATTCTAAGGTAATTGGTTGTCAGACGTTGACTACATTCAAGAGAAGACTATAAAGATTAGCAACTGATGAACTTTTGATCCTATTCTTTTCATGTGCCTAGTGTTTAATTGTAAGTTATATTTAGTTGTACTGTGTATTTTATTTTTTTATGTCTTGACTCTTATCTTCACATCAGGAATTTATACTAACCTAACCTAACCTAACCATAAAACGTTTGACTCAAACTAATATGATAGTAATCAGTGTTAAAAATAGTAATATTCAGGCCTAGTGTAAAATTTAACAGCTTTATTACACTCTGTATTTATAAATTCGTATTTATTGTAATTTTAGGCTCTTTGGGTTGAATAGATGGCCTTTTGTAACTGTCAGTTAAAATAAATATTTAAATAAATAAGTAAATACATAAATAATACATAGCGTATAATGTAAAAATCATTTCAAACGTATTTTCATGTCAAGTGAAAACAGCATGTGCATGGCGTCGATACGAAATATCTTGTGTATTGTATGTGCAAACAGAGTAAATATAGTCCAGTCAAATTGTCACAAAAAAAGCCACATGGATGCAAAATTTAGGGTAGAGCTAATTTTTTTATATGATGTCTGGGATGGTTTTGAGAGTAATTTCTGACATTTTGCCAACAAAATTATTTGCCACCGGAGCCGCCATCTTGAAAAAACTTCAAAATTTTCTATTTTATTTCTGTTTCTGCCCATTATCCGCCAAAATACGCACCTGACAAATATGTTTTACTATCCACCCTAAAAGTAGACTAAATTTTCTAAAGTTTGAGATCAAATTGAGTTTTCTACCATGAATAGTTTCGGAAATACAGCTCTCCGAATTTCAGCAACATTTTGCAAAAATTGAAAAAAATATGAACTATGAATATGAATATGAAACTATTCATGGTAGAAAACTCAATTTGATCTCAAACTGTAGCGAATTTAGTCTACTTTTAGGAGGGATAATTAAACATATTTGTCAGGTGCGTATTTTGGCAGATAATGGGCAAAAAAAGAAATGAAATAGAAAATTTTGAAGTTTTTTCAAGATGGCGGCTCCGGCGGCAAAAAATTTTGTTGGCAAAATATCATAAATTACTCTCAAAACCATCCCAGACATCATATAAAAAAATTAGCTCTACCCTAAATTTTGCATCCATTCTTGACAATTTGATTGGACTAAATATATTTGTTGTCCCATAATTTCCAGCCACTATTTTGACGTTACTAATGTAATAGTTTCTGTGTCGGTATCATCGGCACAAATTTGCCAATTATGTATTATTTGTGTTTTAATAACCACAGCACATTAGTCGTGAGTGGCATCACATGATAGGCCTATAGGTTTGATGTAACATTTCGGACTACATCCACTGAATTATTCATGTTTATTGTACGAGCGAAGACCATGCTGTCTGGCAGTAATAAATTTGTTAGTTTAGTTATATGCACTTAGAAAGTACTATAAATAACATTCCGTATAAGTGGATACGTGCTATATGAAGGATTTTTTCAAAACACTGTAGAAAGCGGGTTTACAAAACTTTTTTTCACTGAATTACATGGTAATTTGAAGGGGTCGGGAGATCATAATGCTAACCCTCATTTTCTAGAAACTGACATTATTGCACTTTATTTTCTTAGTCACTATTTATTTCAATGCTTCTGACTAATTATATCAATAAATCTTGTTAGTAACATAATATGTTTCAAAAATATATATAAAAATAAAATTTGGATATTTAAGTAAACTTTAAAAATTTAGTATCTCAAAATGAGGTTTGTGGGTTAGCAATACTTCCCCGACCCCTTCATTCAATTTATCAAATATGTAGTGTTAGCGGCAACTAACCCATGACATGAAGGCACAAAACATTCAAATTAAAGGAACAGTTCTCTTAATAGGACTTATAAGAAATGTGCTTTTAAGATTCTTTAAAATTGTATATATATATATTTTTTTTATTCTATGTGTAGTTTATACTGTACAGTAACTGTATAAAAGTAGAAATATTAAAAGATATGCGATGGAGGTAATAAAAATATGAATTTAAGATGTGAAATCACGTGTAAAATTTTCGTATGCATTCAAAATTATGCATGCATTATCTTCAGAGGATCTGAAGTACTTCCAAATCAGCATGTCTGTCCACACTTTTCAGGGCCACCTAGTAGGTAAGGTTTAAAAGCGGAATGTCTTTAGGGTATATGTTATTAACTCTGTTCCAACATGTTGTGTAAGAGGTACGCTGAAAGCTTCGAAGAAACATGGAAGACAAGAAGTGATTCATAAATAATCTTGCGAGGATAGCTCGTAAAAGGAAGAATCATGTAAGTGATTTTCTTTTATGTAATTTATAATTCCATAACGAACTTCTATGATACTTCAGAGGAAAAACTACGTATTTAACTAAATTCATGTTAATGACGCGAAATGCATAATTCTTAATGAAACTGAAGCTGGCGGCGCGGCAATTCAACATCCTATCATTTTCTATGTGTGAGGCAATAATACTTACTTTAAAATGCCTGCAGCATAGAAATTAGACTACACGCAGATCCCACAAGACAGAGCAGTTATCGCATGATCACGGCGAACTAAACAGTCTCTGTTCCCACAAGGGTAACTTCCCATCGCAGATTGTAACTAAACCTGTTTCTTTTAAAGCCTTTCAAATGTGAAATATTTGCTAACCAATTATTGAACTGTGCAAATAATCAGCTGAACATACGCGGCATATGACAGGAGCACTAAATGATTCGCGTTGTTTCTGTTTACAATCACAGTGTTCGACCGCGAAGCCTTATCAGTCGAAGCAGTGAGTTCATGGTGTTCGATATATCAATCGATATATTGTCTGCAGGCACGTGGGCATATGTCTAATCTTTATTACCATCGATATATTATATCATAATTATACACACACTTAGGCCTATATAATTTGATGTGTAAAATTACGATTGTATTCCTTAAACTTTAAAAGGTGGTCAGGAACTTGTCAAATAAACCTGGAAAGTTACACCTTTAAAAGCAGAAACATAATAGTGTCCATTCCTTTATTTAGAACGCGTTGTTCAAATTGACGTTTCATATTTTTTCGTTACAGTTCAATACTAAATAAGTATTTTTCGTATCAGTTTCGAATCGTAGGGTGATACTGTTCGAATCGTTCAAGTTTCTCTACAGTTCGCAAATAAATTTCCTCTTATTAGGCAACGAACTTTTAGAAAAAACATGTCATTCTCGTATTAAATTAGGTTTTTGAAACGTTACGCCATATCGTAGTACCAAAAAAATTATCCCTAATTATGCCTATATTCCTTTTTAGACTGAAACCCCTCCTTTCAGTAAGAGCTGAATTCGAAGTACTTCATGGTAACCAGAATAGTTAATTATCAATGACAAGCGCTTTCTGCTGTCATATAATGCATTAATCTAATAGAGTTCATACGCAATTAAGCCCTATTCAGTTTCAGGGCCCTCAAAAGTGTATTCAGCACATGTGAAATTGCATTATATGTGCTTTCTAGTTCAGTAACATTTTCCCTTTTGCATTATATTCTAAAGGGAAACGAAGAGTTGCCCTTCTCAGTTTCTTCACTTGTATTGAATCTCTCTCTTCTGCCTTCTTTCACTTCTTAAGGCATTGGTTGGATCTTATCGCAGGCTGCAACGAAGATAGTAATATAGTGTGGTAGGAATACAAATAAGATATTATATGTGTGGTTAGGTTTAAAGCCATCTTGAAGAATCTATTAAAAATTTATCATCCTAGAAAGGCTTGCTGTAACTCATAAAACAGGTTTTAAAATATACTAAATAAATATGTATATATACACTGTAATAACTGTAAGTTAAGCATAACTTAGACAGCGTCTTGAAATTACATTTATTTATCGTTCATTGTTTGTTATCTACGCAATTACCATGGATTGTTTTTAACGATGTTTTAGTGGAAGCAGTAAATCTTTAACAATAAATAATTTCTTCCCGCCTCTTTGTAAATATTTCACGTTTATACATAGCTACGTGGGATATTAATAGATTTGAGCTGGCATTACGTTTGAAGAATTGCCAGACTTGACAACTTATTTCAATGTCTTCATGGTTCAGATACTGTCCTTCTGTTACTTGTGCGTCAACTTGGAAATGTGACTCTTGCATTACATTCTCGAGTTTCTTTTGTAAACAAAACCCTTCTTATCTTTATCATTTTACTACGTGAGATAAAAAAAGTACAAATGACAGTGTGACAACATTCCTTAATTGCATATGGTATAATTGATCCCATTCTAGTTTGATCCTAGACAAAACAAAGGGGAGGATAACTCACAGAGAGTTCGCGGAAAATTCGCATCATGTGACAAAACGTGATTGGTTAATGTCATTAGCATGCGCCATTAGTAGGGTGTGGCTAACGAGTGTTCGTAAGTTCATGCAACAATAATATCAACATTTACACGTGAAATAACAAACTCTCACTGGCATCGTCATCATTATATTATATCAATTAGCAAACAGAACAAGGGATTCAATGTTCACGACGACCCTGCGGGTCAGTCGTACTGAGAATAAACAAACTAACATAAACACGGTGAACACGTGCGTCCTCACGTGCGGGCTATGACAGCCACGCTCTTTGTTTTGAACAGGATCGTTCTTAAATGGGATAGAGAATAGCTAAGTTGTAAGCGATATATTTTAGTCCCCTTGATGGCTCAGGTTCATGTTTAGAACTAGAATCAAGTGTTTGGATTAATCAGCTTATTAATATGCTTATTAATATTAATATTTTTGTTCGTTAATATTTATACTAATATTACTGTGCTGTTTTTATATTTCTTTGAGCTCAGTTCCTACGTTAAATTCTGTTACTTCTATATAATTAATCAACTCCTCATCAATAGTTTTCATATTAATGACATAACAACGATCTGTTAAAATGTACGGGCACAGATAGAGTTTCGTTTATTAGTGGAAAATAACTGTCTTTATTGTAAGGGAATGTTTACAAAACCTCTTGTGTTTGATTTCGTTTATCATACCAATTATTTAAAATTTATCTAAGGAGCGACGTCTAACGAAGCACTTCGAAATTAATCCTTCAAATAATCGGAAGCCCGAACTTTTAATTTTTCTCTATTTATCGTAAATACTGTACTTTGAATAAGCGTCTGAAAGAAAATGATAATCAATAAGACAGTATGCTTATAAAATACAGATTCAGCTTCTAAATACTTTCAGTAAAGTAATGAAAAATTACTTCTTGTGGTACTGAAAAGCCTTGGTAATTTAAAGGACCAACATTTTTGTTACCATGTATTTTTATTTTTTGATTGCTTTCTTGTATTTTGACAACAGCTATTCTAAGTGATAAATTATTTTCACGTAAAAAGATATTTATTATTTGGTAAATCGTTATCATACAAAAAATAGTATTCCATACACATGCGTTATGTGCTTTCGAGATACGAGCCGAAGGCTTTCTTTTATGTTAAACCTCTATTTTTTTTATAAAAAAATATAACCGCTAATAATTAAGTTTCTATCTTAAATCTAGTTACTTTAATTTCCTCCTTTATGAAAATTGCTTTCTTGCAGACAAATCACTTTGAAAATGTGTCGGTTTTATTTTTGTTTATACATTAATCATCATATGCTTGTGGTAGATTCTAGTCACACTACGAGACGGAAAAGTCATGCACATTCTCGCCTTCCTCATAGATTTGAGGAACTGCTTGAGAATTCAATATGCAGTTCCAATAACATGTGATGGATTGCATTTTTCCCATTGTTCAGTCAAGAAGACCTGCAGGGAAAATCTATAAGCTTTATCCAAGAGTCAGTGCTCTAGATTCGTTTGGAAGAAATGAGTCAGATCGGCATTAACGTGGATATTATTCCTTTTTTTTTAAAGTTCTGACGTCAGTGCGTTTTACTGACGAAATGCTCTGTGGATATACTTGCGTTTCTCAGACGTGTTAACTGCTACATTTCTCCAGAACGGTTTGTTCTCCAGACGAGTGACGGCAGAGTGATTAGTACAATTTGAATTTTGAAGGTTACATTGAAGAAAATTATTGCGTACCCTATTTCTTGGCCAAGAAAACGTAATTTCTAAGTGGCGTTGCAATAGAATTCGGTTTCTGAATAGGTAATATTGAGTTGAATCTAGCAAAATGGAAATAAGTGTTTTTTTAATATAAGGTAGGTGGTCCAGTTAAGGCCACGTTAATTTTCAAAATAAAAAACAAAGTATTTGTAATTTCCAAATTTATAATTTTCACACTCAGCTATCAGCAGATGACTATAATAAGTTGTTTCGGGCAAGAAACAATGATATTACTTAATTACATTGATAGGAAAAAATATATAATGAAATCAAGTGACAGTGGCCTTATGAGGAGCATGTAGTCATGATAAGGCCACTTGGGTACACTGTAATCTTCTGACCAGCTCTGTACTCTTTGCCTCACTTTTTTATGCATCTGAAATAAATTGAACGTATAGGCACATCAATATGTGTTAAGTAGTGTAAAAATAATAAAAAAACTCAATTAATTAATTGATTAATTAATTAATTATAAACAATTAAGCAAATTATGTATGTTTTCGCGGTCAAACCCAGGTCAGTATGAAAAGTGTGAACATTATTGCTTAAATGTTATAAATTAAGTAGATATTCACAAACAGAACTTGAACATTATGACCGAGAAATAGCGTTCCTCATCGCATCGCATCGTATGTGGCCTTAACAGGTGCACTATATTTTTTTATTTGCAATCTCGGTTAATAAACTTGGTATGTTAATGCAGATACAACAAAGAGATGCTTTAAAAGATCACAATGTAAGCTATATATCTACGTATAATTTTATGCTGATATGAATCTACTTAAATAGTTAGATGTATTTTATTACTTATCTTGTTTTTATTTCTGAAGCGCGTATTTCACAAAAGTTTCTGCCTTTCCTCGAGGAATGGAGAAGGAACCCTGAAATTCTGGTCAGTTGACCTTCGAAGGACGAGCTTCAAGTAGGTGTTGAAATCTGGGGCCAAAGTATGATACTTTTACGTTAAAGTATTAGTGGCCTTATCAGGAGCATGGCCTTAACTAGCGCACCTACCTTATATATATATATTATCATACATGACGTGTCAAAACTTCCAAACCTCCAGCTCAGAGGCCACCAAGCAACCAAATAAACACCCAGACTAGCTTTCATTATATTTTAATACTGAGTTTATAAGGAATTTGAAAGGGTATTTCCTAAGTGATATATCTTAGTGTTTTGAAGATTTTGATTTCAGTTAACAAAATAATGTATCAGGAATATATTTCTTCGACGTATACTGAGCTTTTTATTAAAAAAAACTATGTCAATCCGATTTGAAGGGCTGTCGAATTTTGATGTTATTTTAAAACAAAATTTAGAAAATGTAGTTAGATAATTCTTAAAACAACTACAAAACCATGGGACTAGATAAAAGTTATTTGATGGTAAATAGTCCTCTCGTCTTTAAGTTTTCGTTATTTTAAAGAAGTACTCAGTATGCAAGACTTGTACTATGTCACATAATTATAATGTATTTTATTTTCATAAAAATGTAGGCTATATTGAATTAATTTAATACAGTGAATATGTGAACAAGAGCTTTGTGTAATATCGAATTATTTCAGTCCTAGTCATAAGATTCAGTTTCTACTATCCCTTTTTCAATTACATCTCCAGATTTTTAATCGATAAGAAAAAAACATCTATATAAAATTAGGTATTTAACTTAAATTTACAATGCGTTACATTGTATTCTTTTTATTTTTGCAATACTTAGTTCATGGAGAGAAATCCTGCGGAAATAAGCCTTTCAATTAATAATGCAATAAAATTTCCTCTGTACCAACTCATCATTAGTACTGAATTAGTGCATTGCGTGCCTATAATCGATCTGTCACTCATTTTAAGAAGCTGAGAAAATATCTTTTATGTATTTAAAATGCTTATAACATTCCTTTTATGGAGTTAAAAATTAACTTATTGGTATATGCTTATTTGGATTGTATTTCAAACTATTTGTTTTATAACATTGTTTTGGATACGGTATTTCCTTGTTTAGTTCGACCAACCGAGGCGTGAAAATGGGTCGTTATATTCTGTAAAAACTAGTCATATGTTTTGCGACTATGTCAGACGTAGAGCATAATTTATTAGATGATTTTTCATATTCAAAGCAATAGCACTATATCATTATTGTACATTGTATTATTGTTGACATTGCCCCACTCGATGGTCCTTCCAAGAAATAAACTAAACTAATCTAAACTAAACTAACTGAACTATTGTTGATTTCTATGGAATATTTTGCACTGATATCACCATTTGATAAGTCCTATTCTAAAACCTCGACCAACTAGATTAGAAAATTACATGTATTTTACTTGGCTATTTGACATTGGAATAGCATTGTTTCAGCATTATAATTTCTTACTTTTGGCAAATTTAACTATACATAATTGCATATTATTTTATATTACTTAAACTATGTTTTATTGTTTATTTATTGCTGATTTTTATTCATTGTTTATTTTCGACAGTGTTATAGAACTGAAAACTCCAATCGATCCTACAAATTTTGCTCCAAACCTTTTCAGTTTACATTTGCTAATTTGCCTAAGTTGCTGTTTTATAGATCTATAATCACTTTACCTGATCCTTGCTTAAATATCTATACTCCTATTTCTCTCTTGCTCTTATTGAAAATCCCTTATGACTTCAGCATATTATCAGAGAAATGCGTGTTCTGTACATCTGTGTTTAAACAAAGTTAAATCTTTCTTCTTTCCGATAAAGGTCACTGTTTGATCAATAATAATGGATGTCACCTAATTCATACAGTTTAGGAATGGAAACAAAGTATATTACGAAATAATTAGTTTTAAAATAATTGTTTTTATTCAAAATAATTTTCCGTTCTCCTATAAGTCAGAGATTTGAAATTAAAGTTTTCGTCCAGTTTTATATGAATTCTACAAGTGTAGAATACCGTGTATACACATGTAACGAACGGAACACAGGCCTAAAGAAAATCGCCAATCCAAGTGCTCAAATTGTATCTTTTTAATGAAAAAAAGCTGAAATGGAGGTTCTATCGCAGAACAGATAATATATTGCAGCGGCAAATAAGTTATACAAAGATAATATTGCAGTTCTTAATAATAATAATAATATTTATTGGCCATTAAACACTTACATGCATCAGACTTCGTCCAACATAGAGAGTTAAGTCCAATTAAGAGCAAGATGTTCCTTAACAGTATAATAGTTGTTCTTTAGCAATACAAATTTAATTTTCTTCTTAAAGATATTTACATTATTTAGTGATTTCACACTTTCTGGCAACTTGTTGTATAGTTTTATACCGACAGCAACATGACTATCAAGCGTCATTTGGAGTCGACATCTAGGTACCACTAGGTTATGACTACCTCGTGTGTTATAGTTATGAACATCATGTTGTTGGATATTAGCAGATAAATTCACATAGATATAAACCAAGTTGAAATATACATAAAGTGATGATAAAGTTAAAATATGAAATTCAGCAAACAACGGACTACAAGATTGGAAAGGTCCACAGCCTTTAATTATGCGCATTGCCTTTTTTTGTAACAAGAAAACATCCTTGGCACCAAGACTGTTACCCCAGAGCATCGCACCATAGGTCAAATGCACATTGAAAAAACAATGATAGGCACAAATTAGAGCATGAGGAGGTAGTACATTTTTAAGTTTCCTTAACAAGAAGATGACTCTGGATAACCTTTTACAAAGCTCTTGAGTGTGAACTCTCCAATTAAGTTTACTATCCAAATGGAAGCCAAGTACTTTGACAGATTCAATGTCTTCATTTGTCATGTGATTAAGGATAATCGACTGAGTTTTACCAGGATTCATACAAAGTCCATGAGTAGAAAACCAATCATTTAGCAAATCTAGAGTAACATCAGTATCACAGACATCATTGAATGAGTTCAATACAGTAGTGTCATCAGCATACATAACCAAACGTGCAGGTATTGAAAGATACAAGTCATTAACAGCTACAATAAACAAGAAAGGTCCAAGAATAGAGCCCTGGGGCACTCCAGTTGAAATTCTCTTAAAAGACGATTGTTCATTATTGGTAAACACTGCCTGAAATCTATCACTTAGATAGGATTCAATGATGGCTAACTCAGGCCCAGCGACACCATAGTGTTCCAGTTTCATACAGATAATATCATGAGGGAGGCAATCAAATGCTTTGGTGAGATCACATAGATGCATTGACACTTTACTTTTCTGTTCAAAGGACTCCAGGATGAATCTTACAATTTCTTCAACTGCTAAAGTTGTAGACTTATCACTGCGAAAACCATACTGACTTTTGTAGAAATAACCATTGCTTTCAAAGTAGAATTCTAATTGCTTTAACATGATTGATTCAAATATCTTAGATATTATTGGTACCAAGGATATAGGTCTATAATTAGTAGCTTGATTTTTAGCACCTTTCTTGAAGACAGGAATCACTTTAGAGTATTTAAGGCAGGAAGGGAATGCACCCTGCTGAAGACACTGATTTATAACAAACGTCAACGGATATAATATTACAGGAATTATTTGCTTCATGAGAAAATTGGAGAAACCATATATGTCTTGACTCTTCGAGTTAGAAAGACCAATTACAGCCTCATATACATCATCTTGGGTAACATACTTCCAGTTGAATACTGTATCTTTTTTAGGGTCAGTGACTTTACATGGACATTTAACTCAGATTTGGTTAAAATTCCGAGATCTAAGAGATCAGATAAGAAATATCATTGGCACTTTAAGGACTTGGTGTGCTGCGGTTCTCTCGCATTCTTTGCTATTAAAATAGTTGAGCTGAGAAATATTTATGTCTCCCGAAAGCAGCTTTAAGGACCCATCATTTTGACATCCTCTTAGTGCATTACTCGCAGAAATATGCTACAAAAGCGACAGTAGAAACATGGTCCTGGTTAGCTTTCTGTTGTGTTACTGAACACGTTTAGCTAATCGTGTCCTCACGATTAATTTGTACCACAAGAACTTTCGTTTCAGTGAATCCTTGATTCTTCTTGCAATACTTACTTTTACAATCGAAGTTAACTGCGTAATGACACACGTGAAGTGAATTTAAATAAATGATTATTAAAAAATTATGTGGCTATCAATATCTGTAAAATTTTTAGCCTATATAAACCGGTCTTTTTAAACTTACGGAAAATAGCCTAAAGATAGGCCTATATTGGGCAATCTAATTTCCTCATCTTTCCACTTCAGAGGCTTTAAACGAACAAAAAAAATAGCTGTTAGTACAAGCACCTCCTAAATACAGAATTGAAACAAAATCGTTAGTGCTCTTTCGGGGAAGTCTAAAAAGTGAAATTTTCAGCTTGAAAAGTAGCATTAAAAATAACGAGAAAACTTCCGCCAATATTCGTGTCACATTTCCTAGAGAATATAAGCTCATAACCCAAATATAAAATTACATTTTTATTAGGGATGGGTCGATACCAGATTTCCTCGATACTCGATACTCTATACTTCGATACTCTATACCTTCAACATTTCCAGTTTCAATAAATAGGTACATTAAAAATTAAAATTTGAGAGAACTGCTTAATACCAACTAAATTAATTAAGTCAGCATATTTAATAAGACAAAATTTAATATCATCAGTAGCCTATAATTATTTTTAAACTCTATATTAAAACTATAATTAGTTTTTTAAACAGTCCACTTACAAGTTTTTGTTAAAAAAAATACTAGCATTCTCACTTAATTGCAGAATTGCAGAATTACAAAAGTATCGAAAAAGTATCGAGCTAGTTTTCTGAAGTATCGTTCGATGCCGATACCATGCAAGTATCGAGAGTATCGAGGACCCATCCCTAATTTTTATACAATTTTTTTGTTCTCGAGCTATGCTGCTCATAGACACACACATATATACAGGCGTAAAAACATGTTCCTGATTTTTTTTTAATTTAATTCTTATTTTTTATAATTTTTTACTCAGGGCACTCAAAAGTGAAAGTATACTGACTTTAATTCCTGTACCCTTACCAGAGGTACTAAGGTATTCCAAATAAAAACGAATACTCACAAACCCATGCGCTACGTAGATTTTGTTAATACGAAAGTTATATAAATTTCAATTTAATGTATTTTATGTAATGGTGAACATTATTGTTAATAAGTATATTTCTTCTTTGCAGGTAAATGGAATTCAGCTTTACTTCTCACGACGAGAAACTCCACATTTTTAAGTGAGTAAAAATTATCAATCGTTAATTTTATTATAAGTGAATAAAAATGTGTAACACGTAGCCTACCGGCTAACATTATTTGGTGGCAAGTAGACTGTTTTCCATTTTTCTTTTGCTTATTTTAGAACAAATGAGCTGCAATATTTTAAAGAAAATATTCTCAATAGTATAAAAATGGAAATTTCTCCATGTAGGCCTATACCAGAAATCCAAAACTCAAGTTCAGGGTTGTCGTCGTTGATTATTGTTCTAATAACAGAAATAGGCTGCTGTCCAAGAGAATTGGTGTGAAGTACGACCTAAAGCATTTTAGTTGTTTAGAATTTCATACATGCATTATGCACTCATACTTTATTTTTTGCGTTAACATTGGTCATTTCTACAGTAAGAAGTTATTTATCTTGAGTATTGATAAATTTCATATTTGCCACAGAGGGAGGTTTATCTTGAGTAGTATTTACCTCCTTATTCCCTCTGATATTAAAATAAACATAAAAGTTATTTAGCCTAACGGGTTCCAAGCTTATAGTCCTTGCTATCAAGCACAAAACGATATTAATGGAAGGAAATGAGATTTTTAAATGAGCATTGTTTTATTATTGGAATGTTTTTCTTAATGTAAAATAACTTATTTAGTACATAACATCTTAAGGTATTTAAATTTAAAGCACGAGTGTCTGTTTTAAGTAGTTTCGTACAGCAGAGTGGGGAAACCAGTGTCAGCAGGAACTTGCATGCACGGGTCTTCACATCGAAGTGTGCTCTTGACACCTGATTCTCGTAGAATCTCTCAGGAAGCTCTACTTGTCTTCTTTTAATTAGGGTGCGGTTACACATTATTGAATGCAACAGGGGAACAAGAGCAATAACTCTGATAACACTATTTTTTTTAATGATTGTCCCTTAATAGCTATTTTTTTATACAAGTGGTAAAAGAGAGATTTTAGTTTGCTAGTATGTTTGCCATACGAGCCTGTAAGGGAGAGTGTAGCAATCGTACCAGAAAAATAAAAAATTTTACCATGTGTATGGTACATTATTTTTTAGACAGCCGTTAAGAGTTGTGAATTAACGATAACAAATGTTAGATTTATTCTAATGAATTACGTACTGGGTAGCCATGTTGGAGCTTCAAGCTGCACTGCCATCTACGGAATGTATACACATGCCCATGCGCAAACAGAGGTTATTGATTTTCTGGTGCACCGCTGTGAATGTACTGATTGGAGTCGATAACGCTTTTCAAATACCAAGTATGACAATTTTTGCGAACAGCGTGAGAAAGTTAACATTTAAAACGTAATAAATGTTAACATTTTCAATTTGTATCAAACTGAGCCTGTCTAATAATAATCATACACGAATGTTCTTAACTAAAAGTGTATTTTCTATTCATTGAAACCAAAGTTGGTTACGAGTGGACTTTTAACACTAGTGCGAAAATGTGGTACTTCATGTTGTCATATGTTAGAAGTTCTATTTCTAATTCAAGCTCCTAAAAAATGTGTGAAGGCTACACAGAGTAGACGCAGTAACTTAACCGTGCATCTTGTTTCTTCGGTAGAAAGAAGCAGTTGAAATCTACAAGCACATGTCTTTTTATTCATTTAAAATAGTTTATAAATGTAAGTAGAAATACAGAATCACGGGACTAATAGAACTAGAATAATATGACTTCCTCCATTCTTTCTTTATTTCCTTCGTTCTTATTTCTTACAACTTTAGCCTGCAGATTGTTTCCCCATTACCGCACCTAACTTTAACTTCCGTTCTATTTTTTTTACCCCTATTTCAATTAATTCCAATTTATTTCTTCCTGTGCACTAGATCTCATTGTAAATCTGCTCGTGTCTATAAAATGACTGGTTAGCTTTGTTTGTTGCCCTTTATGAGTGTCTGATTTCTGTAAATTGTATAATATTATATAAGCTTTACAAACAAATGCCCAAGAAAAAGAAGTAAGGTTTTTCATACACGTCCTATTCTAATTATATTCTATATTGTGTAAGTTATTTAGCAGTATTATCTAAGAAGCTGACGAATTCTTCAAATTTCCCTGTTCAGGGAAAAGTTAGTCGTGCATTCTAGTAAGTTATTTTGGAATAAGCAATTAATAACATGAAATATGTCAACAAATCAATGAGTTCAGTAGACTAATCAGAATGGCATAATAATTTTATTTTTCATTATAAGAAAGTTAATACATATATACATAATTTGTATGTACCTAGTTGATCTAAAAGCTTGTTTTCTATGAAGTGGCGGAGATTTGGAACAGTGCACCCAAACTCGCGAGAGAAAGTTAAGACACGAACGCAAAATTGTAAAATGCTAAATACTATTTCTGAATCTTTAAAAGACTAGCGTTTAAACGATATCAGACAATTCGCGTGGCTTAAGGCTTTCCCGGTGTTGAGAAAGCATAATACACACAGGAGTGTATCTAGAACTTATTGAAGGGGGCGCCGCCATAAAGGAAAATTTGCAATTACTAGGGGTCCGGGGGACCTCCCCCAGGAATTTAAAAAGAAAATGAAATCCAAAATGAGTTTTTTGGTCCTCTGGGTAATCTCTCAGCAGACGTAAGCTCTTCTTGCCCATAGATATAGGCCTAGTTCTGTGTGATAAATTTGTCAGTTTTACATATTACATAAAAATTAAAATCTTTAATCAAATATCAAACCTTTAATTTTAATTTTTAGTAAGTGCTGGTCAGAAATAGTTCACGAGAAATCGATACAAATTAAATATAAATGATTAATCATTAATCATGTATAATAATAATTCAAGATAAAGAACTCTAAATACTGTCTTCTGGGTTGTCATGGCTTGTGTATGCATTTGACACAAGGCATCTGGAATTAAAATACTATTCAACTTGCATTTTGCAATCCTCAGGTTGAAATAGGGCTAGTAGCCTATATAAATGTTTTTTTTTATTCAATTAAATTTAAATGCTATTTAATTAAGTAATCATTTTCAATTAATTAAAAAAGTCAAATCAACTTCAAAGAAAAACCAAAGGGAAGGGCCACGGCCCCTACGTCCCCCCGATCCGCCACTACACGCATATCCCACAAGCTTGGTGCGGGAAAAAAATCCTATTTTTAAAATATTGTGCATATACACAATACACATATATATGTATGTGCAAACACAGACACATACATATATATATACACACATACATATAGATACACACTCTTACACAAGGAAAGAAGAGCCACTTGAAAATCCATTGTCCCAGGTGCTGTGGACTCAGCATGATGTGGTGGTTTTATCATGAGCAATCCATAGTATTTGTGATTTTAATTTTCGAGTGACTAATTAGTCATTCCTTATATGAGTTACATACATATTAGCCTGAAACTGAACTCTCAAACATTTAAAAGATATTTCTGTGAGGAATTGACTAGGTGCGGGCAAAAATTCGATTCCAGCCTTACCATTTCTAAGAGAAAAATGTGATGAGACCTAAGCGGAAATCAAATTATAATGTAGTGCTCCTTTCTATCACTCTAATACAGAGACTTCTAGGTACAGAAATAGCAGCTTATTTTCTGTTTTACATTATAACTTTTCATATTATTTTGTGCTTGAAATAATGGAAACAAATTTTGACGTCCTTACTTTGAAAAGTATATTAAAACGTCACAATTTTTTAACAAAATTCTCTATTATGTTGTTTACCATTTCATTGAATATAACATATTATTTCCTTGGATAGTTTTCTTAACAATTTTCAATCTTTTTATTTGCTTGTAATGTTTTACAGATCCTTCAGATTATTCATTCGTTCTCTTATACATTCAGACTTCCGTTTTAAGCTCATTGACTGTCGTGAAACGTAGTTTTAAGGTGTTTCTACTCTTAACACGTGCAGTTGTACGTCCTTGAGGGAACTCGCAGTAGAATATTGCAAGATTCGGGTCATCAGATAAGATGGACAACCGTGTCCAAAATGCCACATCTTCAAGGAGTAGCATACAGAATGGCAATGACTCCATAAGAAGTTCTGTATTCGTTGTATCAAGGTTGTTTGTCTTTTGTTTACAAATTTATTCTCTACATTAAGGGACAGACATTTTGACCGCATTTACAATTCGTAACCGTGATTGTAGATCTTAAAATTTAATGCAATCATTCATTGCAAGGTGACTGTCAATGCATGCTCCAAAAAGTATACTGATTACTGAATAAGAATATAATTTGCATGATAGTGAAACTATAAGGAATGTTAACATCAGAAGGAGAATTATTCATAAATTCATGAAAATTTCATAAAACTTGACCCTTTAAGCAAATTATTTAATTAATTTGAGTGTTCGATAACAGGGTGTTAGGAAAATATTTGAGCCTATGAGAGATGAAAATGGGGAATGGAGAAAACTGCGTAACGACGAGCTACATAACCTGTACTCTTCACCGGATATATTAAGAGTAATTAAATCACGGAGGATGAAATGGGCTGGACATATCGCACGCATGGGGGAAGAATGACATATCTCAAAAATATTGATTGGGAGACCTGAGGGGACAAGACCTCTAGGAAAACCTAGACTTTTTGTCATTGTAGTTTTGAAGATTGTATATCCTCCTTTGTCATTTTGGCGGTTCCTAAAGTTTTGTTTCGTGTGTCAGATGTTTTACCGGATTTTGGCTATACTTAGTGTGCTTATTCCAAATATGTAAACAGTTTTTCTCTACCAGCTCTACTTTTATATAGATTTTATTCGTGAACTCTTAGTCTAGCGAAACAAAGTCTTGCTTGATAATGTAGCTAGTGTAAGTTCTTGACCATACTTTGGACACGTAGGATGAAAACTGTACGAAGTACAGAAAAACTAAAAGCTGGATTATTTTTGGCCCTCAAATTGACAGCTCATAAGTCACAAACGCCGTACAATATGTGATAATATCAATTTTTTTAAAGCCCCCATATTATATCGTTATTGTAATGTTAATGTAATGTTAGTGTGTTGCTTTTTTCTTCACATGATTTAGAAGCTAAAAATAGGCACTTTTTAAATTTATATCAAACGTAAAATGGGATAATATGCATAATGGTAATACCATATCTCACAAAACTAAAGCTGATAGAGCAAAACCAATGGCACATTTGGCATCAGCTACCTAAATATACCCAAGAATGAGTATAAATTCTAAGGCACCAAAATGGCTGTTGGTCTGTGTAATAAGAGGGGAACAAATTATGTACATGACATTTTCATCACATCCCAATTAATAATTGTCTACTTTCTCCAACGAAAGTACAAAAAATCTTCCGTACATTATATCTACCATAAACCATACGTAACTGTGCTTCTTACTGAAATAACTGCCTCATCCTCAGAGGGTTAATTTTTGTCAATACTGTTCCATTCTGTAATTATAAAAACATTTGTACTTCGCCCGTGAGCACTCCACCCTACTGGCTGCATTGTTCAGATAACTAATCCAGCAAACATTGTTCGAAGTAATTTTCTATATAGTATGTAGGAAGTAACACCCACTTCCTGAGTTCAAGTTCTATGCGCCATAGACTGAACCTTTAACTGTCTTCTATTTATCGAAAATGGAGATATTTCATACCTGAACTTCTAGAACAGGCTAAACAGCAGATCAATAATACGATAATGTCTTATAATCTGAGAGAATCCTTAACAATTAAACCTATTTAGTTGGCTCAGGGCGTTCGGAATTTGTAGGTGTTAAAAAAAACATAACTACGTAATCTTCTAATATTACAGAATACCAGACTAGCCTACATTGTATAAATGGAGTGAAAGGATGCACCATTCACAAATCACCCTGTCATGTGTATTTTTGCAGTATTTGCGAGTATTTTATTTATTTATTTTTGCGGCTGGAACTCACTGAAAGTTCTGAATACCTTTCTGAGGAAAGTGTCTATTCCCTATATCCTCAGAATGATTATCATTACGATTCTACTGATTTTATTTAAGATGACACGTTCCTTTAAACGGACAACGGTTAATTGTATGAAGTAAGTTATTTTAACCCACGACCTGGTTCGGGTTCATGAGGACGGCTTAACCAACCTGAACTCTAAGTGTTCGAGGGGTCATAATCATCATTACACAACAGTAGAAGAGAGCAAGCTTTATAATAAAAAAGGAAGACAAAGTAATCCGTCGAGAACTGACCGCATACCATACCATCGGATTCTTCCTTATTTCTCATGCAGTGCGACCAACTTTAACTTTATTCTGCATGTTTAATAGTTAAATAGACATTTAGGACATTTTCTCGACTTACTTATAAGGTAGCGTGGAATCTCTTGTTTTATTGGATTACAGGCGGCCTGTTTAATCTGTGGTGTAGAGACAATGACAAGTACCTGGAAATGAAAATAAAAAATAATAGGATATGATTTCATTGTTATACCATTTTTGCATTCATTCAGCCGTTTGATGGCATGGTCACTTTGCGTTTCGTGTCTAAATGCGATCTACAGTCTCCAACACTATCACGATCTAGAACTGTTACTTTTCAAGAAGTTTTTTGTCACGTTTGTTTGGCATCACTATTTCTGCTAAGAAGGATGTCTAGTGAATATTATGAAGTTCAGACTCAAGACAGGTTTTCTGAACATGACGTAACTGCTCATTTTGGCTTTGGATCTGATCGTTTTTAAAAACAAGTAGGCCTACACCAGTTTCAATTGCTATGGTTAACTACTGTACTCTAACAGAGTATAACTTGCGACTAATTACAGGAAAAGAATTTACAGATATCGCCATTAACCATATTATTGAGCTTTTCTCCGCTTTTGTGGGTACCTTATTTTATAACCCATGTCTGGTAGTCTCATTTAACGAAAACATGTATCATAATTGACCATAAACTCTCTGAACACATGTTAGAAACTTCTCAGATAAAATTATTGCTCTCTTCCACCGATTACCTACACGCCAACTTCAGGACACAGGATGATATCTTGGATAGATAATCTAGTACCATACGATACCAGATGAAGAACCTGTTTATACGAGTATGTTATAGTGATATGAACAATGCCTGCGTGAATGATTCTTCAGCAGATTGAAAACTCTAAATAGTAGTTTTGCCTAATATGGTGCTCAGTCTCTTAACTGGGCAGCTTGTATAATTGAGAGAGTGCGTCGACCGAAATATTATCATTAGAGTTTCTATTTAAAAAAATTTAAAGATCCGTCTGCTTACTCCCTCCTCGCAAGGAGTTTTATCTAAGGAGAATCCAGGGAGAAACCTGCTAAATCACATTGTTACTATTTTTACAGGAGAGTAATTTGAAAGTCTCAAAACTCATGATCACATAAAATGAGTCAAACTGTATTAGGATGCCACATAAAAGGCGATTATCAAAATGATGTAACTCTCAACAATGGCTAATTTGCAATAAATTTACCTCACTGTATAGAAACTATAAAGAAATCAATTTTCCTTGCTAACCACTGGACTTATGGGGTTCTTCCGCTGTTTCACAAGGACATGGCAGATTTCCCCCCTAAATACTAACTTAAATCATTTACGTACAGTTCTCTGTACTTATCAGGTTATTATTCTGTTCTGTTGTCCATATAAAACTACATTCGCTGAACTATCCGATGAGGTCGAAAAAAGAAATTTAACAATTTCTCCCCTTAAACTCCTCATTGAAAACACGAAGAATAAAAAAGCTTTTCAAGTGTTCTTGAAAAATGAATACAGTACGTCTATAAAGCATCACTAAGCTAGTGATGAAAAGCCGGTGGGATATAAGTTTCCATACGTTCAAGAATCGTTTATTCTAAAACCCCTATACCTGACATTCTTCAGCATATAGTTTTTACTAAATTATTACTCTTTGTGTAAAAACACATAGTTCAAGGTGAAAGTCTCTCATCTGCAACAACAGGTGATATCTAACCAAAATGTAAAATTTTAGTTTTCTACGTTTGTTTCGTCCTCAAACTATGCTATTCGCAGACATACAGATAGACTGACACAGACATACACATACTGGAAACGCGACAATAGATTTCAAGGTCTAACACAGTACTTCCACCTGTAGTACCTGTGGGATATGGGTAAAAGGTAACTCCATGCTATCACAATTCTTTAGTATTACCATTACCCCACGAACATCCGACCATTGCGTTAGCTACCATAAGCAGATGGCTGGATTGGGGGCTCGTGGTGAGCATGCCGACTCTCATAGCCGTTATTGATGGCTTACTAGACCGGAGCCGCTACATCTTTATCAAGTTTCTCCTGAAGAGGTGATAGGAGGCTGAATACACCCAATTACAGATAAATGAGAGAAGGTATCGAGATTCGAACCCAAACCTGCAGATGAGTAATCAGGAACGCCAACGCAGGCGGTGACAATAGAATAATAAATAAATTTCATTCGGAGCACCGTGGAGAATCTCTAGGATATGAATATGAACACCCGGAAAAAAAAAATTGGTAAGACGTTTTTCAGCGTTGTGGAATTCTTTGCTTGTATAACACCCAATAGTAAAAATTCCTTGAGTTTAATAGCAAGAATTATAAATATAGTTAGCCCACTACATCAGTTAATTATAAGAATAAACAAGGCACTCGTATCCGGGGTCAAGGTCATTTTATTCCGACATACACAAATATGTTACACAAAAATATAACTCAATCTTAAAATATACTACAGTGTTTTTTCGCATCACCCCTGCATTTTGAGAACTGAATGCAAAGTGTGCGACCTGTAGATATTTTATCGTTTAATTTAGTACTTGCTAAAACTTGAGGTCCTGATTCTATCAATATCTATTTACTTCCCTTCTCGAAAATGTATATATAAAGTTCTTTGTGTATTGCCTGCGATAATATTATACTGGGAAACACGAGAATGATTTAGTGATATAAATATATTAATCACATTTCAAACTCAATAATTCTTTTTTTCCTAATAATCTTCCTAATAACCATCTTACAAATAAGAAACATTACTTTCTTCACGATATCCATCTAAAGTCTGACCGTTCTATGAAGGAAACATGAAGAAAACAAAAACCAGTACATCTGTCTCACTCCAGCACATTACTCGTATGACTTAAGAGTGAGACGGACATACTGGTTTTTGTTTACTTCAGGTTTCTTTCTTAGCTCGTCTCGAGTATATAAAAGGACAGCAATTCCGGAGTTATGAGTAGGCCTACCCTGTGTTTATTATGCCTAAGAATGCTTCATTTAGTTCTACCACTTTAATCAACATCAAATTCCGATCTTTAAGATAAGCAAAGTCTATTAATTATAATATTCAAGTTCTTAATATTTTTAAGGTAATAGATGGTTATAACCAGTATATGAGCTTTGAAAACCGGTAATTATGAAAAGTTGCAGGGCAGATTACATAGTTAGCCAAGTATAGTGGGGAACACTCTAATAATTAAACGTAAGGTTAATAAATGTCAAGGTTGGGAGTTGCATCCCAAGTTAATAGGGAACAGACGTCATTTGTAGCGGTAACTAATAGCTCCATGATCTCTGGGGGGCCCCTTACTGGTGACAAGGGATAAATGCACTGGTCCTTCGTTCAGCATGCTAAATAAAATTAAAATGACGTATAGAGGAGGATATCATAGTGAAAAATAATAATTTTAGCATTGCTTATTGTAAACAGGATGATAAATATTTCAACAATCAGTAACTTCAGAATAGCCTACTGATGTTTAGGGTGTGTTTAATGTGTTTTTTTTTAGTCAAAACGAATAAATTTATCATTAGTAATGTAACAGGCAATTATGAATTTATCGATAATTGTAATGTACAAGCGACGTAGTAGCGAGGATACTTATGATATAATAATCACAGCTCTGAAGTTAATGTTCTGTCATGAGAAGAAATACACTTAATAGCCTATGCTGTAAAATTTTAAAATATGCTCCAGAACCAATGAAATAGTCTATGTTTTATCATCGAAAATAATGTTAATGCTTGACCTCATCTAGTTAGCTGAATATCATTGTAAATTGCAGAAAACTTACAGAACTGGTATGAATTTACATTATAAAACTTTTAAAAAAATCAGCTTAATGCAACAAAGTTTTAGTAAATTGTAAACCATTTCTCACGACAACTAAACTATAAAAATTGTATAAAGCTAGGATATTTAAGGAGCTCTAATTGATTAAGATAATCTAATTAATTGAATGAAAAAAAAACGCACTACGTCGAAAGAGATATTGATTACCGGTTACCGAGATATCCATAATGTTTTTGTCTGATAAGTAGCTTTTCAAAAACATGGCAAATTATTATTTACTAATTAACAAATATTTTAATATCAAATAAATATTCTCATAATTTAAAAAATATGCAAAAATATGCATAATAAAACATAAATTTCATTTCTTCGTTTTATGCCTTGTCTACTTAAAAATATTCTTTTTTTATAAATTCCGGGCAGTGATAATATTTTATTCACGTTACAATTGGGCATGTACCCAGTGACACGTTTAAGGCTCTACAGAGAGTTATTTCAAGTCACTAACAATACACAAGAACTTGCCAACTTAAAACTAAATTACGTTCATAAAAAATAAAGGATTATTAGACCTACCATCTGACCACTACCATGTGCATGTGCAGATGGCAGGATTTTATGCCCAAAGCCGTTAGAGGTGGTTTTCCGGATCAGAGCTTCTACTTCTCAAGTAGCTTCTCAGTTTGTATTACGAAACTGAGTGCATCCCGTTCCAAATCTCCGCACCTCAGAAAAATCCGAGGGATCAAACACGGGCCTGCGGATTCGTAGCTAGCGACTCTAACCACGAGACCATACAGGTAGTCGAATTTTAGAGAATACCACTAAGCCTAAAACAAATAGGAAAACAGATCCAATATCTTAGTTTGCTGGTACCCGATTTTTAATAGGCCTGTAATTAATGCATATATGTCTAAAAAATTATGTTAAAAAACACACAGTTTTCTATAAGCTAAATATAGACCTTGCTTTATGCTCCGGGATAACATAAGCGAACGACTGGCATAATTGCGCACTCCGTTGTCTACCTCATGGAAGACAGAGTTGCTCAAGATGTACCAGGTTATATCTAGTTTAGAAACTTTACGAAAAATAAACGAATTTTATCAGTTTTAATTCAAACAGCTTTTTTGAATTTTTTTAATTTTGTCTGTTGTTTTCAAGTGAAGTAGCATGGTTAAGAGAGAAGCGTCAATATGATTCATGTCATATCCTCATAAATTATTTGGTTTTGGTACGATTTTATTTTTTTCGAGGATGGTGCTCATACGCACTCGTGTTTTTGTCTTTTGTTTGTTTGTTTGTTTGTTTATTTGTTTGTTGTTGTTGTTTTTTATGCTATGGTATTTTTGGATCCTGGGGTGCTTACCATACATTTCTAGTGTTAACTCGAAATAGAATTTCGGAATGAAAATAGTAAAACTTATCTAATCCTTTTACGAAAACTGAAAACTGTTAATTTAAAGCTTTGTAAGAACAGTCAAGTTAAAAAGCTTATGAAACAAGACATTCAACCAAGTTGCTTATGTTCTTCTTGACCTTTAAGCTATAATGATGAGCAAAATTTTAATGATGTAATTGTGTTTAAACAGTGCATAATTTGATGCAATTAAGCAGTTAGGGCAAATTTTGCTTGTTTTGATAGTGTTTTAATCCATTATATAATTAAGTGTAATTTTGTGCAACAAGTATATTTATAGCTCATGACGCACGAGGGAAAATCTTGAATACTACAATGAGATCAATAAATATCTTCAGAGTAGAATTAAAGGTGTAACTATGGACTTTCTCTTTCCTTATAAGTTATTTTACCTCCATATTCATGGGTCTTAGTAATTGGATGCCAGAAGGGGAAGAGATAAATTTATGGTTCACATTGTATCGAGATAAGACATAGAGGGACAACCCTGGCGTGGGATTAGCACGAAGTAAGGCCTCCTTCGAAGACAATATAAACAAAAACGAATAGCGAAAGAAAAAATAGCTGAGCTTTTCTTAACCGCTGAACGAAACCTACATTTTACTAATGATTCACTAAAAAATACTAAGTTAAGGTCTGATTTTAGAAAATAGTGTTAAGATTATGTCCAAAGAAGTAGAATTTAAAACTGTATTTCTTCAGTGTGAAGAAAACAGTTTTATTTAAGAATTAGTAAATACAAATGTGATTTGTCCTAATGAACTCCTTATTAACAATATTGTATAGTATTGATTATTCTTATAAATCAATAATAGTGACGAAAATAAAAATCTGTTGTCATGCACTCCCATAACTTTCTCTACCCTGGGCATGGGCAATATCATTTTCACACTTAACAATTTGATATAGAATAAGTGGCCCCGTTTCGTGGAATGCGTATTCAGTTTTTAGCCTCATGCAAAGACAGCCAGCTAAAGCCTGAGTCTGTGCAAACGATGGATAGCGAATTAGATAGTTAAGGAAGAAGGGAAGGTGGAATGTGCAAAATTTTTGCATTTGTTTACTAATAAAATACTACCTATAATAATAATAATAATCGATGATAATAATAATAATAATAATAATAATATTCGATAATAATAATCGATAATAACAATACTTAATAATGGTTAATAATTACGGACAAGAATCATTGTCGATTGAATTGATGCACTTTGCCAAACGTGAACTTCAGAGCCCCCTAAAACCAGTGGAGCCAGTTATTTCATTTAATTCCTTGAGACAAGGGACTGAATTGTAGCCAGCTAATTACCAGTTGTCATTACATAGTAATTGCATACAATATATTGTGGATCACCATATTAGGAGCCACTGCTTATTATCGACATTTCAATCCTATCGATTTTCTCACTACCACACAAGCTCATCTTCACAGTATCAGGGTGCTTGTGGGTGGTCTATGTGATTTCATATCACTATTGTAAAGCGTAATGAAATGTACACGAAATTGTTCCGGGCAATAGTCAGCGAAGAACACAAAGCCAACAAGGCAATTAATTCGCAGAGATAATAGATACTTTAAACCATGATATGATTACAAGCAAGAAAGTAATATACTTGCCACCCAACTTGGTGGTCATCATTTCAAATTCCGGTCGAACTTTTGTTTCATCTCTGAACTGTATACGTTAAACTCCATAGCTTTCTTGGTGTCCTCAGTTTCCTTCCTGAAATTTCCAGGATGGTATCCCTAATTGTCTACCGCTGTGGCGTAAGGGTTGCCTTCGCTCCTCTCATGCAGCGGGACCGGGTTCGAATCCTGGTCGGGACAAGTTACCTAGGTGGGCTTTTTCCGGGGTTTTTCATGACCTATAAGACAAATGTCTTTTCGTCTGGGCGTCATTATCATCTTTATCCCATCCTCGCCTTGTTCAGAGTGAATGTTGAGTGAATTGTTTGTGTTGACTCGGAGGGGCCCCGGCATTGGGCTGATCACTCATCCGGGGAGGTCCTCCATGTCCTTGTCTGATCAAAAAAGTATGTTTATGATCCATAGATAATCTCTCTCACGACAGGTCGCGGCTCTGTAAGGTCCGGGCGGCGTGAGTTTCTTAAAAAATGTCTCTAAAAGGGAGAGGTAAAACTAACGTGAAAGAAAGAAAGAAAGAAAGAAAGAAAGATCTCTCAGTTTCCATCCCCATCCTTTCCCTAGTTCATTAAGAGCGATATTGATGGATAATGAAGCTGGTAAGGATACCTTGTTATGTAAAATCCTTGGGAGAAACGCACGAAGTCATATTTTCATGTTATCTTTTACAGTAGAACGTTTTAAAACTTACAGACTTGTAACTTCATTTCATTTAGTTATTTTCTTTTTGTGACATCATTTAATACACTCATGACTAGTCCGAAAATAAATAAAAGTTTATAACAACATAATGTTGCAGAATCCTGCATAAGCCATGTGTGTAACAAAATAGGCGCTATAATCAGCTTTAACATTGTCTTTACATCTATGCCTGGAACTTCCTACAAGTTTCCCATTAAGCACTATGAAGTTTAAGATAATCCGCGAGATTAAACCTTGATGGGTGGGAAAATCTTCTTTATTTAATCATTTTAATTTGTTTAATAGCTTAATTAACATTACTGTTCTACTCCCAATTACAGTGTTCATTTCTATTAATATACGATTATTAATAAATATTAAATACTATTAATAAATACTATCATGAAGTTACAATAACAGAAATAACATATTAAAACAAAGGTATATATAGAAGAAAAAGCTAATATATGCGGAAGTAAGAAGTAGGATGGAATCAACAAGGAAACAGTTTTTTCTTATTACTAGGGAGACCCTGAGGGTTCAGCGTGCCAATGAATCCAGAAGGTACTTTTTTTAAAATAAATATTTTTCTTTTTATGTTTTAATGAAATAATATGCTTTAGTAATAAATAGTATTCGATCAGTATTGGTACAGCTCCAAAGATGAGTCTGTTAACAGATAGTAAAAAAAAAAAAATTAGGAAATCTTGTAAAGCCTTTAACCTTTCCACTGCTACTGACCTGCATTATAAATGCGTCACTTCAAAAGTTGTTTAAAAGCAGATATATAAGATTATAGAGTAATAATGCTGTATGTAAAATATGAAGATTTTTAAGAACATATTAGTCTACTATTATGCATTATGGAAACTAGCTATGCCATTGAAATTTTCCTTGTAAATTTCAAACTTTCTGATGTTTTCACTCGATAATTGCTTATAATTATTATTATTATTATTATTATTATTATATAAATTTAACTCTTTTCTTAACACGATATTTGTATCTAAAGTCAGTAAAGCACTGTTCGTAATTCCTCTTCTGTTCGGTATCAACATCTACAGACTGCTGGTTGTCACACTAAATCATATATGGGCCACATCCGGCCCGCGGAACATGCACAGATGGTCTTATATAATCGGTTCACGAAAACGTTTCATCGGAATTTTGAAAGAAAATGCAATTGACTTGGACGTGTAAAATGATGATTTAATAATCCTACAATGCATTATCCACCAACAAAACTTCTGTTCTAAGTCCATTCGATTGCAGAACGCCATGGATGTGGTAATAAAGACCATTAATATTATTTGATCCCGCGCGCTTAACCATCGCCAGTTCAAAGCATTTTTGGATGATCTCTCTTCGGTACATGGTAACATGTTGCGAAGTAAGATGGTTGAGCAAAGGCAAAATGCTGAAAAGATTTTACGATCTTTAGACAGGAAATAGCTGATTTTATGGAAATCAAAGAAAAACCTTTGCCTGAAGTCAGTGATCAGAAATGGTTGTGTGATTTAGCATTTCTAATTGACATCACTGGTCACTTGATTGAGTTGAATTTGAAGCTTCAAAAACAAGTTGGTAAACGAATTGTACAGCCATTTGAAAGGGTTCCACTACAAAATTCGCTTGTGGGAAACACAAATGCGGTCTGGAAGCTGTTATCATGTTTCAACACTATCCAGTCAGGAAAATATTGATTAGGCTACACTCAATATGCTGAAGAACTGAATTCACTGTCGGGGCAATTTTTTAATAGATTTTCAGACTTCAAAAAATTGGATAGCTGCTTTAACTTTTTTGCTACTCCGATGAAAAGTGACGTCGAGAAGGCTCCGACACACCTGCAAATGGAGTTGATCGAGCTTCAGGAAGACACACATTTAAAGTCAAAATTTGAAGACGAGGAGCTAAATGATTTCTACAGAACATACCTTTCCGAAAAAAAGTACCCACAGCTGAGTGCATTTGGAAGTACTTATAAATGTGAACAGTTTTTTTTTTCCATGATGAAAACTAATAAATCAAAGTATCGAACTAGACTTACAGATGAAAATTTGGAAAACACTCTGCATTTGTGTATTAGTGGGATTGATGCCAACATTTATTATCTTGTTTGTCAATTTCAAGCTCAAGCTTCTCATTAATTTCTGCTGATTGTAAGTAAATACCTAATCAGTTCGATATTGTTCTCATTCATGTAACTTTAGCATTATACTTTATAAATATAAAAAACTGCATCATTTTTTCACAACTACTTATTATCTACGGCCCGCGACTTCATAACTATCGTCAAGTTTAGCCCGCATCTTTCCAAAGGTTGCCCATACCTACACTAAACTCTGACAGTTGAATCCAAAACAGTGATAAAAACGACCCAATGTTGTCAGTACAAAACTTGTATGTGGTGACCAAGTAACTAGAATGGATCTTTAGAGTTGATAATTTTCGTTTTAGATTTCAGTCATTGTAATTGAATGTTTGTGCTTGAAATATTTAAAACATTTTACAAAAGTGACTTCTATGTAACTACAGACAATCTTATTCATGTTTTTATGATAATTTTCTGTTCAGACCAAGTATCTCTTTCACAATAAAATTAAAACACAAGGGAACTTCAAATACTAAATGTTTTGAAACTACTTTTTATTATAAGCAACCCTCCCCAAGCTAAACTGCTTTGTTTAAGGTTATATTTATATTAGGTCTAATGCATTACCATGTTGCATACATAAAGAATCAACATAACAGCACTGGAAGTTACTTTTTATGCTCAAGTTATTTCATTGTATAATAGTTGTAATAAGTCAGTTGTATTACGACTTAAGTCAATGTTTGTTACAAATACAAATTGTAAAAAAAATCGTAAATAAAATTGTAAATAGAAATATATATGGAATTGTAGCACAGGGGTCAAATTACTAAATTATTTGCATAAACTTGAAAATGCTTTGCTTTATTATTTATTATTTTTTAAATAATTTTACTTTACTTTAAAATAGTGATGACCATTTTTATATCATTATATCCTTGTTAATACATTGTAAGAATTATTACTAAGGAGTCTATTTCTGAAATAATTAATAATGTATCTTAAAACTTTTATTTCTTATAAGTTCACCTGTTGTGTTACCAATTATGATTGTATTTCTTCTCCATTTTCTCCTGGTTGAGTAAGATAAAGTTTTACGGCCTTAATTCTGCCAGGTAAAATAAACATTTATTATTATTATTATTATTATTATTATTATTATTATTATTATTATTATTATTACAAACAACATATTTGTCACTCAACCTCAAGTTATAAGAGGGAATACGATGAAAACATAGAATTGAGTTTTACGATTCACAGTTCTTCAGAATACTTTTAAGATGCTATTTATAAATAATTTGAATCTGCAGCATGGACAAGCTGAGTTGGTACGTTTAAATTAAGAACCACCTGTGGATTCCTTCTGACATTGATCATGAGCAACAGGTCCTGTTTCTAGTGACAGTGAAGTTTGTGAGCTTGATTCGCTACCACAACTTGACGGCAGAAAAACAAAACAAGCGAACTCTAATTTATTATACACGTATGAATCAGAGGCATTTTTTTACATATGAGTTCGGCTTGGAATTTGCTGTGATGCTGGTCATTAAGAATGAAAACCTGTTCCAGGACTATTATCATATGCGTTACTCTCGTTTTTTTCTTCCTTTTTGCGGTCGTAGTATTCGACCTGTGCATGAACGCACCCGTTAAGCATTTTAAACAACACGCCATGTTCACAAGTTTGGTGATCCTCTATTTTTTATGCGTAGGCCAGACAACTTTACAACTTTTCTCTGGCGTGCATTATATTGCCTTTAGTGCAGTTTGGTTCTTGTCTGAATCCAAGGAGAAATGGGAGAGAGCGCAGGATGGGAAGCGTGTTTTAATAGAATAGACTTTTCGACTTTGTCTCGTTCTTTCTATTTCCAAGATTCATTGATACTCTTCACACACAAGTATTGCTTTCTATTTTTGGACCATGACAATTTAACTAAACAAAATAGTTTTTAATGTTATATTGATTTTAGTTAAAGACTGATTTAGTCTCTTTTCGATTTATATTCAATATTCCTATTGGTTTTTGTTGCTACGAAAGTTATATACCAGTACATACAATTTCATTATTGTGTTTTGTATTTCTGATTAAGTTTTAAATTCCTACCAATTTTTGTTATTAATCTTAAAATGTATGGGAAAAAAATGATTGTATATAACGATTTTATAAACCTAGGTACATGAAAGAATGTATTTCTATAACGTCCCCAACTTAGGGGTAGCCAATGCAACTAATTATATCAAACAATGAAGACGTAAAATAACAAATATATTAACGTTGAACTATCTAATACAATCACTTTTTAACATAATCTAAGTACAAACAGATAAATACATAGGCCTACTAATGATAATTTTTTGTAATCTAAGAAAGATGTATGGCATATAAATTATTTCTCATGATATTAATAGTATTTTACAGTGTTTCTAACCCTATGTAGATCTTTTACAAAAATTGACGAAATGATTAGTGATAGTACCCCCATAGCACTTATCATGAGCCCTATCACTTCAGTGTTCGTCAGTTTGCATTTATCCTTATAATGTCTGACATTTGGTTCGTAAGTGGGCAATTGGCTTTCTTTTCACTGTTGACTTCCTCAGGCTGGTTGACATTTGTCTCTGTGCGAACCATAGGGTCGATTATAAAGCCTTTTCTTGAACCTGATTTGAAGGATATTATATCAATCCGGTTGCAGCTACCAGAATCTCCGAAAGCATGAACTTCTTCAAGGTATGCCCTTATACGACAGAATGTAGTGATGTAGAAGGTCAAGAATTCTGAAGAGTTTTGGAAGTCTTTGGGCATTAATAGTTGGTGGTTATCAAAAGCAGCGACTCTTCAAAGAAAATGGATAATAGTATCTATTGTATTTTTTGGGCGATGAGCATTATTATCAATATTAATAGTAATATTAATTTCTTTATAGCACCCATGTTAAGTACGGGATTGTGAACTTAAAAACAATGACAGCAAAAATAAAATCAGGTAAACTGATATAACAAAGTGCCAGTATGTTTTTGTTGAATCAATTATAATTGCAATTATGATATGTAGAAAATAAGTTTTTCTAATCAAATTAAAATCGACCAGCGTCAGCAGAACTACATATTTGTGATACCTTGACATTCGCGCACTCACATAAAAATAAAAAATAAAATAAAAATAATCCATGTCAAATCGGCCGGCTCCGAGATTTGATCCGGGGACTTCCAGAATACGAGTCCAAGACGTTACCATTTGGCCAAGTCAGTCAGTTTGACGGTGTTGTTTGATAAGCATATGTGAAGGAATAGTGTTAACTGTCAAATTATACCAGTAGACAAAAATTAAAAAACATGTGACCTTTAATTAGTCTTTACACTGGTACCGGTCAACCGATTAGGTCCAAAAGTAATAGGCTTCTTGCCATGGACGTTATAAATGCTTATACCAAGTTTCATGAAAATCCGATAAAGCATATTTGAGTCATGGGGCCTTTTGTTATATAATGCCATAAAAATGCACTAAATTGGACATTATTCCGGTACCGGCCAACCTATTTGGTCCAAAATCAACAGACATATTTCCATGGACATTATAAATGTGTATAACAAGTTTCATGAAAATCCGATAGCGTATTTGAGTTATGGCGCTTTTAAATAAAACACTAAATTGGGTTTGACGCCGGTACCGGTGAACCGATTTGGTTCAATAACAATAGGGTTCTTCCCATGGACATTATAAATGCGTAGCCTATACCAAGTTTCATGAAAATCCGATAAAGCGTATTTGAGTTATGGCACGTATAGACACACGGACAGACAGACAGACAGACATTTTTCGTCCCCCACACACAATCTCATAAAGTACCATACTGGCACTTAATAACACAGTAGAGTCTCGTTAATCCGGACTAGATGGGACCGAACCCTGTCCGGACTGCCTTAAAATGCACGTACTGTAGGCCTACTGTAATACATATTTTATGTGACGAAAACTATAGAAATCGATTTTTTTTTTTATAAATATAACTTTTCCTATAACTTAATTTTAGTTTTAATATTACTGTATACGTAGATCCAAGTTGTTAACCTATGAACTGGTGTAGGATTAACAAAACAAAACATTTTTGTGATTCAAATTCAAAATTTATTGATTAACCGGATGCCCTGACGAGCGGGGTCCGGATTAGCGGAACTCTACTGTAGTAGTAATAGTAATAATAATAATAATAATAATAATAATACGAAATAAAGCAAAGTAAAGTGCCCTTAGTTGGCATCCTCTCTACCTGATGCATTATTCTAAGTTTGGCCTGCAGAAATACATTTTAATATCTGACCAGCTGGGACTATGTTTTGGAAGTTAAGAATTTGAATTTTCTTCTATTCTAAATGATGGAATGCAGGTCTTCTCAGCTTTTCGATAAAATTAAAAATTGTAGTCTGATATAAAATATTGTTCATACCTACTACGAAAGTATCTCTATCGTACTAGTGTCGAATTTACCTCTCATTTGTAAGGTTAGTTATCACATTAGCTACTTATGTAAATAATTGTGCACTTTAATGGTTTTATAATGTATTGTGTGTCAGATTTGATTTGGTCTTCGTATAGACTAGAACTGTAAATTGAAAGCAATAATAAATACTCAGTCGCAAGGGCATTCTTTGAAAATTCAGCACTACAAGAATACTTATTTCTTTATTACCTAGGTATAATGTAATATAGCCTATCCCCCCATCCTAATTTTAAGCTATATTTATACTGTAATAAAAATTGGACTATAAATATTTTATAAATACTGCAATTCTACACTGCCTAAGGATAGAGGAAGTTTAACGGGCACTCCTAATAGGCGTCCGCTTAACCTGTTGACTAAATGTAAAGCGAGAATGTAGCAATACTGTCATCAGGGTAGAGGAAGCCAGGCGAGTTTCTCACGTTAATTTCTGAATTAACATGTTTAATTTCGACACCCAAATATGCATTTAAAGTAGCCAAAATTTCAAGTGTTTATATTGCACGCCTGTATAAAAGTGCTTATCTAAATGTTGTTGCGTGAATGAAAACATTACTTAACTACATCCTTAGTCGTTGACCTCTAAATGTTATAACTTCAATGGCCTCATAAACGCTATAAGTAGGAACTACAGAAAAGTACAGTATGTTTCTCTTCCGAGTTATTAATGTATTAATCAGCTATTCAATAGGGTACTAAAATAACTACAATAGAATACACAGCTGATGAAGAAAGCTATGATTGCCATATTTAGAAGAGCAAATAGTGAGATTGCGAGATGGTATCGCCATGTACTCAAATTCGGGAGGTCTAACTTGTTTTTAACGTAGCAGACCTATCCTTAACATTTTCTTATTGTATTGTTACTGGCATGATACTAACAGTGAAGTCAGTGATGGCTTGTATCCACACATTTCCAATCATCTCAACAGCTTGTTTACAGACCCATGTTGTTTATTGAAACTTTTTACTTTCTCTAAACGTAGTGTAGGTACTGTGGGTAACAGGTATTGTGTTCGACAATGAAATTCGATGTCGGTTTTTCAGCATTAATACTGGTTTTAAAGTTACCTTAAAATACAATTTTCAGAAAAATGCCTATGTGTATGTGAACACTACATACTGAAAACGAACATTCCTATATTCTTTTTTAAATTTGTGCTAGATATTTTCTGGGGATGTGGCACGAAGATTGGCGATGACTTTTTCTTACCTTTACTAATATTTGTCATTAAGAAACTTTTAATTCTGTACACTATACTTTTATTCGAAGAGCTAAAACTTTAATTTGAAACTTTTTTGTAAAAAATTATCTGAAGGGTATTATAAACCCATCGTTTGCACGAACTCAGGTTTTTTATGCGTGGGGATCGAAATACCCTTAATTGAGGTTGAAACAACTGAAAACACGGTCCTTGCAATACGACCTCTTATTCTATTTTAGAGTCTGAAATGAAAAACAAAATGCATTGCCCATGCTTAGGATATAATTCATATAATTAATTAATAATTAATAACAGTCCCGGCGGGGCATCCCGAATAAAACCCCAATGTTCTGAGTAATTAGATTATTGTGAGAAAACAGAAATCATCAAACAGAAAATAAAAAATGGTTTAAAAAAGCGTAGAGGGAAGCAAATATTTGAGCGTCACAACTTGTATGAGAACAACAAGAAAAACAAGAACCTTTCAAAAGCTCTGGGTTCATCAGAGAAATATCATTGTAAAGAACCCAAACCACCTTTTTCTATGAACATTGAAAAATAGTAAAGGCGGTGAACATGACAACTTATTAAGTATTATTTTTGTATTTTTAACTCTGACCACCAGTTATTCAATGTAAGTCTTGTTGAATAATTTAAAATAAGAAAACGTCCTTGTTTTTACTTACAAAAACCCACTCTACCTATATATGTTGCTATACTATTGCTATCATATGAAAAGGTTTGGGTTCCAGCTTAATAACAATGTTTCACAGCTGAAGAGGGTTGAGAATTTTGGAGATAAAAGGGTATTCACTGTAAAATAATTGTCCCGATTTTCACTACCGGTAACAGAAATATAGTAACCGTAAATATAGTATACTTTCAATCGTATTGGTTTGCGCTATTACCGGTAATATTGTGAGCTACTTCGTAGCCTATGGGTGGCGTGCACCATCCAGGAGTAAATCTTACTAAAGTAGTAAATTTAAGACGGAGACCTGGAGTATACAAGAACCAGTACATCTGTCTCACTCTTTAAGTCATACTAGTAATGTGCTAGAGTGAGACAGACAAACCGGTTTTTGTTGCGTCATGTTCCCGTCTTAGATTTACTACTTTAGTGCTTCTCTTTTAGTAACTTACTCTTTTAGTTGGTGTTGGAGAGCTCAATTGATAGTTACTTCTTTAGTTGTAACTAAAGTAGTAAACGATTTTTACTAAAGAAGTAGTCGAATTCTGCGCAGAACAGAGCAGAAACATTAGTGCAGCGCAGCAGAACACGTGCATTTCAATTGCCGGTATTATTCAAGTGCCAGATAATGAAAAGGAAAGGTTCGCTGAAAAAATGAATATGAATTTGGGTTGTTCCAAATATTACCAATGACAATCTTCATGTTTTAAAATAGGTCTAATAGTAATGTTTTATTCATTACTAATTTTAATTCCTTCAATTGAATATTTTCAGTTTAGTAGCCTACGTTAGGGTACTGTGATTACAATTTTTGTGCAAACTATTTCTGTATTATAATGCAAACAATTGGAATTTCCAGTTGATTTTCATAATTGATTCACTGTCAATATTATAATTATTTCTCTCATAATAATAATAAATTTCTAAAATATATTAAAATATTCTTCCCCAAAAACGATAAATCAATTATTCTACAGTTGTTTATCATAAATCTCACTATAATGAATTATTAATACTTATTGACTGTTTAACAATATTAATAAGAAGTATTACACAAAATCATGAAAAAGGGGGGATAAAAAGGATAACAAAACTAATAAGGGGCATTATGTTTCTGTCCTTTTTCAAATGCACAGAACATTTACTTAAAAAATATTACCTTATAAAAATAATAATATTACAACTGAGAAATGTAATATTTAAACAAAAAATGGCGGTACAATATTTCGGAAGCTATGAACTCCAATAATAATTATGTAGATGGTTGTGTGTTTAAAAATAATTTCAGTGACTACTTCTCTAGATCCTGTGCAGCTTCAACCTCCAGTGCCCCTCCTTAAAATTTTCTTTCGGCACTCATGTTGGCATTTTTTTTCTATATAGTTTATAATGCTTCTCACTTTCCTGTCCACAGGGTTAATTCAAATAGTTAGCAGCTTACTATAGACCTGCAGCATCTGTTATAGTTTATTCCCAAACATGAAAGTCTCGTCTCACTCCACCATTCGAGACTTGGGGAGTCTTTAAGGAATGGTTTTACAATGTGTCCCCTTCTCAATGTACGCTAATCCCAGAGTCAGTCAAATTTTCTTCCGATGTGGCCTGTTTGGACATTTTTACACCTGGGTTAGAAAAAAGGACATATTATTCATTAACACTGCGGGTGCAACTATTGAACTTTTAGCTCTTATAATTATTATTATAATCTGGCATTCGCAATGTTGTGCTTTAGGTTAGGCTATAGAAGTGTAATGTAATAAAATTAATTTACAATAATTACATTAAATCGTTTAACAATGCGAATCACCTATTGTTCAGTAATTCTATGGTTAAGTAGCAGGGGGAAGTGTTTTCTGGGTAGCTCCAAGAACGGAGGCTTTCATTTATTGGAATGTACTATACCTCGCCGATATCTGTATCCATATGATTAGCTTGAAATACATCGTCGTTTTCTGACCCAAAGTTAGGGAGAACTGCAACATCTAAAGGCCGATCCAGCTAGGAAGATATTTAAGAGCACATGAGCTCCTTGTACCGTGCAATACAAACGTCCCTTCCACTCACTCTTCCCCTCACCTTTGGTGGACGTCTTCCTAGCTGGATCGCTCTCCGCAATGATATTTCCACATTTGACTGGCTGAAATCACATGGATGTAGTGAGAATCTGACATCGTTTCTTCCAAACGCCAAAATTTCATGTAAGGATTTATGAGCTTAATTATTTACGTTATTAAATGCCCTACTAGGTATGGTTCGCTTAATATTTATTAAATCACCTGCCACAACTCTCATTTTTTGGTATACAACCTTCTTCATCTCAATAACTTATCCTCAGTTTAACTATGTAATCCATTTAATGTGATATGTAACTCATAACTCACGCAAATGCCACAGAACACACTTACTCCACAACTTTACTCCACCCCCTGAGTAGGAGTAAATATTGGCCTTATTTACTCCACAACTTACTACGTTAGTAACGTACTCCGTGTTGGTGCCCTCCACCACTTGTGGAGTAAGTTCATTTACTCTGGGAGTAAATACAATTTTTACTTCTTTAGTACATTCCTCTATGTTGAAAGCCGCCGAGTTTAGTTTACTCCTGGTTGGTGCACGCCGTCCTTACTAAAAGAGTACGGTTACTAAAAGAGTAGCTTACTAAAGTAGTTAGAACTAAAGAAGTAAGGCTTACTAAAAGAGTAAATGGCATGAGTTTGGTGCACGCCACCCTATATGTAGCATATTACAAGAGTAATTGTAGATATCCATATGGTGGTACAATTTTAGAGTAACTCTTGAAAATCGACCCTTCCTGAGTAAAATAATAGATAGCATACAAAATATTTTTTTTTTACATCTATAGTGGAAAAAAGAAGCATTTGGAAATCTAGGGATAATCTTTGCCATATATGCAATTGGGTTACTCGGATTCGTTATAGCCTATTCCCGTTCAGTAATGGCACAAGAATGAGCTGTGACCCCTGAACAAGTTTACTGCATCTAACAAGTTTGTTTGATTGTTTGTTTGTTTGTTTGTTTGTTTGTTGTGTTTTTTCTCAATTTTTTCCACTTTAGTGATTTTTAGTATTTTGACTTGCGAAGTTTCGACTCTACAATCTACCAACACGAAATCCAATGAGCCATATATTTTGTAACTAAATGTATTTGTATCATACATAGCAAACTCTCTTATATAACACCTCGTTTACTAGGCTACTGAAAGAACCAGACTGAAGAAATGAAGTCCACTATATCATTGCATACATGTTAGGTCAAGGGGCAAGCAGCTCTGAGGTAGATGTTAAACTGTATTTACTGCTCGCTGATTGAATATACCACGAAGGCTTAGGTCAAAGATCAATACCTAGTTATAAAACAAATGGTTACGAACGATCCATGAAAACAAGGAGCACTTAGTGGAAATATACAACTCTTCCATCTCTTCGATCACTGAAAGGAACTCTTGAGCAAAAAATATATTTCGTTGTAAGCAAACACGTGACAAATTAATGTCAAGTAGACTTTAATTTCGGGATTTAATTGTTGCATTATAGTTATTTATATTCATACCACTTATGCAACAACAAGCATATTCAGATTTAGGTATCTTATAAAAACTATGTATAAAATAATCTTGTTTGTAAATAATGTAAACATATTCTAATGAAATTGAATATAGGTCTAATCAATTTATTTATTTTGTTCCAGGTATGTAGTGACCTCTACGTCTTAAAATTGCACGTGTGAACAAAGCCAAGTCCGAAAGTGAGTAATAAACTGTAGTCATTTCTTTGTATTAGGAGGAATAATAAAATTTATCGATGATATTGAAAAATTAACAGGTAGACATAAGTTCACGTCACTCAAAAACATAATTTCCATTAAGTTAGGAAAAAAATAGCCGAATTTCCATTTTCTTCAATCTATATCTCCTAATTTGAGAGTGGGTCTTTATTATCAGAACTCAACTTAGTTTTAAAATAAGGTTGTATAAAATCACAAACAAAAATGTCTTCCTAAAATATACAATTCTATTCTCAGCATAGGCGTAACCAGGCCGACCATATGGGGAGGTTATAACATCCGGGAGGTCTGGGGGGTATGGAATACCCCGGAAAATTTTAAAAATTAAGATGCACAATAACGTATTTTAAGCTTCCCACGCTTTATACTCGTATTAAGTAATTTATAAGCCGACGTAGAATAATTGTACAATTTTCCTTTTTTTAATCAATGGGGGGGGTTTCAAACCCCCAAACCCCCCTTCTCGTTACGCCTCTGATTCTCAGGCTCCTCAGTCCTGAACTCAAAGGCCGGGTGTACTTTTGAATAAAACTAGATAAGCCGTTCTTGGTATGTAGACAAATTATAGGCCTATGTTGTATGATGAAAACGCAAATCCTCATAAAAATTCAGATATTAATTACAAATCATTATATAAAATTGTTGTCAAGAACTTGTAGACTTAAAGACCTAGTTTACTTTACTTTAAGTGCCTAAATCAAAAGATGTACTTTCAAAAACCAAAAGCACAATGCTTTGTGAAATTCCATCCCACGTTGACATAAGGGAGTAGGTATCCTGAAGTTCAATATTTTAATTTCAGTTATTATCATTATATATATATATATTTTTTTTTTTTTGGGGCTCGAAGCTCATGTGTGGAATGTGGAATCATTTATTGCTTGTCAACATCGTATATCTTAAAAGTCCTATAGCATTGAGTTCAATGGAAATTAATTCATCATATTTTCTTACATATTTAATACGCGCTTAGAGCGAAACTATATGAAGAAAGCCCTCGTCCCAACGAATATAAGTGATTCCTGAGTATAGAGAGGGAACCTTTCGGAGCTGTCAGAGACACTTCTTTTATTACAATGTTGTTCAGGTGGAAGAATCTGAAGAAATCCACAAAGAGTGAAGGAATTGTCCCTCTTGCACCCACCATCAGCCCAAAGATGGTATTAGAAGAAAGGGAGTATTTTCCTTTGTAGATGCTGCTGACCTCTCACCAGGGAGACCCTCTTTGCCGTCTGGTGTTGACCCAGAGTCTCCTCTCCAGCAGCCCTATTCTGTAACTTCTCGATTTCGGAATCGGAATCTGCGAAGAAACCGATTTTTCAATGTTTTGGTATTCTGTAACTCCATTCCGAATCCGAGCGATCGGAATCATTCCGATAGCAATGGCGGCTGATCGGAATCCTTGCCGAGAGGTCTCTCGCATTCGGTTGGGGATTTCGAAGTCAAATACATAACGAAAGAAAGTAGTATGGCGTGTCATATACTAGCAGTAATTTACGTTTAAAAACTAGACTAATCTCAAAGAAAACATATATAATATTTTTAATCATTTCTGTAATCACTGTTTTTGTTAAATTAAATGCATAACTATAAAAATACTGTAATAAATAGAACAGACGTAGTATAAAAAAAGACAAAAGACTACTTTAGCAAATATTACCCAATAAGAGTCATTTAGTAAATGCTTTTAATTAGACATAATATAGTGTACTATGTAGTCAGCTTGTGCAAAAATAGTTAGGAAAATGCATGCGTAATTACCTGGCAATGAGAAGTGTATATTGAAGACTACAAACCACTGATAACTGGATTCTCTCTTGTGGAGACGATATCGCTTGAAATAACACACATCACTATTTTAATGCTTTCACAGAATAATTACAGAACTGTATTCATTGCACTTTCACTGTTCATCCATTATCAAATTTGCACATACTCGATAAAAATTGAATTAGTGACAATATTACACGGAATTGTACAGCTTCTGTAGATTACAAATGCCTGACTGCCTCTGCAAAGCGTAAATGTGAAACACAATTTGGAAGAATGGGAACATAACGGTCTATGAGGGAGGAATGACCGCTGCCCTTCTTGCCTTGGCGTATTTCTGTGAAGTGCAACCCCCAAGTAAGCTCACCACATTCCTACATTAGAAATGAGATCCAATTTAGTGTAGCTGTTCATTGCAAAATGTCAAAACCACAGCAGTAGTCATTTAAGATACGTAGGTTTTATTATAACTTATTTGTAAGGCCCGTCAAAAAAATAAGCGGCCTATTCATATTAAGTTCTTTTAGTACGACTCCATTTTATAAATTGTGTGAGATATTATGAAGTCTCATGAATTTTAGGGTTAGTCAAGCCATTTTCATTATGGCGGGAGTGCGATTTCAGACGACAAATCTTCCTAGTTGAGATGACGTCACTTAAAACCCTTGTCTCTCATTGGTGAACGTCACCTGTACGTCACTAATTCTTCGGCTACCTTCGGAACAGCTTACCGATTTCGTTTTGAGATCTCGATTGATGTTACAGAATACCAAACAAGCCAACATTTCGATCGACTCGGAATGGGGAGATCCCGATCGGGAACATCTCGAGTCGAGCGGCTGGCAAAACGAAAAGTTACAGAATAGGGCTGCTGTAGAGGCAATGGTATAAGTCCTCTGGAGCAGTAGTTTATATACAAGTAATTTGATTAGGATTGGTCGGAACATCCTATGACAGCCTTACTAATAAAAGCTGCTTATATCTGCGTTGAACGGTTGTTTGGTTGTTCACCGTGTAAGTTCTGCATAACCCGCATTACCAATAACGAGTGTGTAACTGCCGAGTTTACATCGGGTTTGTACGTCCAACGTCATCAAATACGTCACTCTATTTGTGACGTTACTAGCTCCTGGCTATGAAGGGACTGCTGAACGCCATCTATCGGTGCAGCGGCAAACAACGATGGATCGTCTGCAGACAGTAATTCTAGTCCCAGTATTTCATTATATTGCTTTCCGAAAGCTGTAATCATGGGTACAAGTATGGAAATATGTCCCGCAAACAAGGAACAATGTTTATAATTCCGCAAAAGCAGCTCAGAATATGCGTAGCCTCAAAATTCAATCTCAGACATCTACGAAACGACCAACTGTTACGGATATCGGCCATCTTGATTATTTACGCCAAGTTTATACAAGGGTGCCAGGCTGTGTAAAGGTTGCACACATTCAGCCTTATGCAACGATTATTAGTACAGTTCTTCTCCTCAGCTGTGTATATTCCTGGTATAAATGTTACAACTGGATTATTAGTAAGACTGTTAATATTTTACTCTAGTTTTCACCGATTATCCATTTTTAATGGGCTGTTTTCATTGTTCCCATTAATTCATGATTGCAGTCACGTTTAGGTATCACGTGACACGTGCCCAGGTGTTCTTTCCTTATGGGCAAAACGTTTTTCTGCCCATCACGTGTTGAACCCACTCAAATGGTTTGACGTAATTTGGAAGGAATTTTACAATACAGATACAATATGTGAAACTGTTAAAGTAACTAAATTACCCTATAGTTATGAAGTTCATAACGATAACATTGTTGTAAAATGTCCTTGAACAGACTGTCATTATGTGGTAGCACTTCATTACATTTTGCACATCCAAATAGATTGTTCTTAAGTCGTCTTTGCAACAGTCCTCATTTAGTAATAGTTTTTTATTTTATTTGTTTAAAAACTTAATGCAAGCCGCTAGGAGGAGGAGCCGAATAAACTATAAACAGGGTAATAAATTGTAGATTTCATTAGCGAGACGTCAGTGTGGACTCATCGTTATCCAAGATTATACCTTACTAATATGATTGTCAGTTGTTTAAGTCAGAATCAGGTACATAAATAGTACAATTATCCAACGTGCCTATGATGGCATTTATTAACTTAATATACGAGTAAGATATTCGTATGAAAATTATAGGCACAACTGTTTTTGTTCGACCATACTTAAATGTTTAATTTTTGAAATTTTAGAATCATAAAAAAATTAATTGGCTCTCCGCGGCAATAAGCTGTAAGCAAGTTTACATAGTTCTTATCTTCTGCGATAGATGGCAGCTGATGGCGCACGGCCAAATAGAAGCTTGTTCTTGGTCATTTTCTTTAAATGAACAGGGTATTACACATGAGGAAATGAACTCATTTAAGTATTGTATTAAAATTAACACAAACAGAATTGATTTTATTTTAAATACAGGTTGTTTATTATGCAGTTTCATTTGGCGCTCTCAAGGTTTCAAGACCGTTCCATGCTCTATAATAAACCATGCCACACCAGTCTTTTAATGAAAATCTGTATCGTAATGGATATCATTATGGTACCTTTATATATATATATATATATATTTATTTATTTATTTATATACATATATATGCAAAGAGCCGTGGGTGAGCCTGCAATGATTAGAATTCAACAGAGAAACTATAGCTTTTAATAGAACGCTATTAACAGATCATTAACTGCTGCTTTATCAGTCCTAAAAGTGCGAAAACTAAAATGTGAAATGAAGCGTCTCATTACATGCCGTGTCGTAATTCCGATGTTCGGCAACCAGACATGTGTCTGAGGGTGATTGGAAAGTACGTGGAAAATTAAGTTAAGAGCGTGTGGTTTCAAGGTATTGTAAACAAATTCTGTAACTTCATTCTCATTTTAAAAAATAAACTGAAGTTATTTTATGAATAACCCTCGTACGTTAATAACTCATAAACCGGGCATTTCACGGCATGTTGTTTGAATTTGTTTCTGTCTTAATTTGGCCCTCGCAATTTGTCCCAATGTTTTGATCACTCTGTGTTAGTGTGTAGCCTAAAAGCTTATCGAGTAAAACATTACAAAATTAAATAAACTAGTGGGACTATTGGTTTGTAGTCCGTATTAATTATTTAATTCATAGGTGTCGTATTTCATATATAGACATTGTCGTAAGATAAACCTATAAAATTGTCAATTACATTAGGCCTACAGTTAAAAAAAATCATTTAAGCTGTAAAATGCCATCCAGAGATTGGCCTTTTAAAATGAAATATCTCAATCTAAATATATCCGATGTAATATAATATAATATAATATAATAAATATAATTCGGCTATGTTTATACTTCTTTCAGCTACGAGGCCATATCAGGAGTTCGAGATCTGTGTCTATACAGCAGTGTAGGTCATGGAACTCTATTATTGGTGAATTTTATGGTTTAAATTTCAACTTATATTTATTTAAATTGATATGATACAGGATGAAATGGTTAGGATGATTCATGGTATGTAAATAATCCTATTCGGCATTTGCCTTTACGACTAGGGAAACCATGAAAAAAACACCCGGCCGGTCACGGGATTTGAACTTGGGACCTCCAGATGTAATCTTTTTAACAACTTTAGTAAACATAATCTCAAAATTAGACGTTGTTAAAATCAGTCTTCAAGTCGGAATGTTATCATCCATAATTATGTCTAATTGCTTAAGAATATGGGTTATTTCTAAGTTTTTACAAATATGTTGTCTTTAACATAATAACTGTTCCAGAATATACAATGAAGTGACAATCATAATATTTGCACCAAAAATAAAGGTTTGAAATATTCTGTAAGAATTAGTTAAAATTCTGATGGCTCTGATTGGATGATAAAACCTTTATTAACATGAGTACATTCCCCAGAGCATAAAAGCATATGTAAGTATGCTTTGAAAATAACCAAAATATATAATTTGGATATCATGCGGAGGGATTTCAGTGAACCATCGTATTTTCCTGGCAAACAGTTTTAACGCTTGGCGAGAAAGCCGGGTTGCAAATATCTCGCCGTTGCAATCTGTGGAAATGTGTCACATTCTTGGCATGATGGATAAGTGCCGAGTGGGACGAACTTGAAAGTGAAGTGCGTTTTGGCAGAGAGGAACAAATTGCATTACTGTCAAGTCAAGTGGGTGTAGTCTTGTGTAAACGTACTAGGCTACTACTAGCACTCGTACACGAAACAACAGTGTGAACTTGTTTGCTAGCAGTTGTAACTAATTCCTTGTTAACAGATAATCTCTGTATCAGCATATTTTTTGTCTCTCTGCCTTCACGAAATCAGTCGAAACTACGTTCTCAGCATATAAGAAGCAAATGCTTCAATCATAATTATTAAGACGTCAAATAAAGTTCAAGATGTACTCGATCATGATCGTATCTTGTGAGAGAGAACGCCAGACTATCTCTGCAACATCTTTGGCACGTCTGTGTTGTAAGAAACATACTCTATGTTCTGTAGGCGCTAGACATATCTTCATGCTCTTAATTTTAATTAATATACCTTTTTCGCTCGAATCTTTATTTTTTATAATTGTGTGCATTTTCTTAATTAGTTAATTTTAGTTTGCTTATTTGTATTTGTGTGTGTCATATGCCAAACATGCATTCTCATTTTTAATTTAATTAATATTATACTTAATTGTATCGAATCTTCATCGTGTAAGCTGTTAGTTAGCTTATTTATACGTTTGTGAGGCACGTTAGATGTTTATAAAATATTTACTAGTTGGTTTATATTTTTTCGTCCCATATTTTGTCAATATTTTTTTTAAATTATTTTAAACCGATCATTACATTTCCAATAGGTGCAACTGAGTTATTTTGAATAAAAGGGATTTCATAAGTCACCAGACTGTTAGTATTTTTACTTATAAAATAAGCTAAGCTAATCCCGGTAAAATCCTTCACAGGAACATACCGCTTCGGTACGGTTTTGTAACAATCTATACTTCGCGTATTATTTTACTATGATTTTCCTTCCCTTTTTATAAGGTTTCTAGGGGAGATGGTAGTCAACGCTAGCAAAATGATAGATAAAGCACTCTGTAGTTTAAAATAAGCAGAGAATGATTGTTCTAGAACTCACTGTTTGGTAGGAAAGAATTTTTTAACGCATAGGTGATAATTTAGTTTTAGTTACTTCCCTTGACATAGGTACGCTTTATTAAATTTCTGTAGCTTAGATTATTGTGAAACTTTAGTAACTTACTAACAATAGGTACTACTATTTACCCTAGCACAATCAGTCTAATGTATACAATATTACTGCATGAAAACTTCACGACTAAAAAAAAATCATTTTTTTAAATAAAAATAGTTGACAATTCTGTATAGTCGAGACTTTTCCCATAATTCTGCTAAGGGAGATTTGTCATTTATCTATAATGAATTCCTGAAAGTTCATTATTTTATCAGGAATAGCTTTTCAGAAAATGGTACCTGAAGTACAAAAAATGCAATTTTACAGGAGAGCGAAAAGAAAATGACATGCATGTTCTAACCTTAAGTTATTTGATCCATTTTAGAAAGCTCCAAGACTATAACTGTCGCTCTGCTTGGTTTGATAATAATGCAACATATAAGACCTATATATCAAAATGCTCAGAAAACTATGCTCTATTACATGAGCCAAACAAAAACATCGATCTTTTGACACTGATAACTACCAACTCCCCTTGCACTCACTGCAGGGTCCATCGTGCTATACTACTCCAGGGTTTTTGTAGGCGTTTATCACGTGAACGAATCTTTCGATAAGGTCACTAATGTTTGTCGCTTTACTTTTTTGAGAATATTATAGGAGAAAAATTCCTCCGACACTGGGACTTGAACCCAGGACCTTTGGCTATTCGCGCCAATGCTCTACCAACTGAGCTAAGCCGGAGTTCAATTTACAGCGCCAGTTGGAACTGACCATCAGTGAGGTAGACCATAAAGGGCATTCAATCATAGGAGGAAGGTTCCATCTGGCGCTGTGAATTGAACTCCGGCTTAGCGCAGTTGGTAGAGCATTGGCGCGAATAGTCAAAGGTCCTGGGTTCAAGTCCCAGTGTCGGAGGAATTTTTCTCCTATAATATTCTCATGTAATGTCCAACAGAGACAATAATCTGTGGTTCATGAATGTTGCTTTACTTTTTGCCGGTTGTCGACCAAGAGCTAAGCTAAGTTAGTTTAGCTTAGCTCACATACAGTGCGGGATTTCATAAGTAGTTGTGCCGACAAAACTACATGTGAAATCCGGCACAACTATATATGAAATCCCTCACTGTATGTGAGCTAAACTAAGCTAAGTTATCTTAGCTCTTTGTCGACAACCGGCATTAGACTCCCTGCACAGCCTATATGTAAGCACAGAGGAGCAGGCCTCTTGAGAGTAACTTGATCTGGGAAGAGTACTTCAAGCAATTAAGTATGGAGGTTGGTGGGGCTGGTAAATCACTGAAAAACTGGGAGGAGTACTGCATGTTATTGTGATGGTATGTGCAGTAATTAGCCATGTGTACAAGATGCCCAGCCTCTTCTGTGGGCGGCTTGCAACCACACATGTACTCTGCAAAGGCATTTGTCATGGCAGCTGTTATTTAGTGGCCCATTCATACGTTCACATGACAAATTTTAATATTTTACTGCTATAGATAGCATCTATAACATACTCTTCTACAGTCCTATTACTCGGCTTAGAAATTTCTAAATTATAACATTGATTAGAAATAAACTTGAATGTATAATTGAATGTATTAAATATATAATGTATAACTCGTTTTCTAAATTCCAAACTCACTCTACTGAAATTGGTAAACAGTTTTATATTTATACAACAATTGATACAATTGCAGTTTAAGTATACCTACACAATTAAACAAATTTGAATCTTGAAATATGTTCCAAAACTTGCTCAAATCGTGCACTAACTCTAACAGACTGTTTAGAAACTTCATGTGTAATTTATTTGAATCTAATATTTAAAAAAAACTAACTTTAAACAACGATTTTGCCAAGTAAAACCAAATAATTCTTTACCAGGGCTATTTCATGCTTAAACCCGTCTGACATGGAAGAACTACCAACGTGATGACCAGTAACACGCTGGAGTTATATTTGATCATATGATTTTATCATGAAGAAAGATCATTTTTATGTAGTACGCAGCTACAAAAGAGTCGAAATTACAATCACAACTACATCGGCACTATATTCAACCGCAGGATACAGCTTTCAGCATTGTATTTGCTTTGTAAGCCTATATGGTTACTTAACGACGGGGATGTATTTCATCTTTGGCCTGTGGCCATCGCCGGTGTGCCGGAATTTTGTCCCGCAGGAGTTCTTTTACATGCCAGTAAATCTACTGACTTGTGCCTGTCACATTTATGCACACATAAATACCATCGACCTGGGCACCGGAACCTTGGGAACAGAAAGCCAGCGCGTTACTAACTGCGCCACCCAGGCCAACATTTTATTTGTTGACTACTGGTATCAAACAATGTCTGAAGGAATCATGGTCGGCAGAAGTAACATATGCCCAAAGTTTTTTTGTCTTCGTTCACGAAGAAATTATTTTGTGATAATTTTAATAATCTGTGAAAGTTCCTGAACGATTCTAGTAATTTTACTATATTTAAGGTTTAACACACATTTGATTTCATAAGCTTAAATGGCACCTATATCTAGGCTATTTTATCTGTTCGATACTTATCTAAACTATTAAGAACAGTATTTATTGTACATCACTCAAACATTGATAAAAATGCTTTCAGGCAAAGAACATTGCCCTGAATTACTTTGTTCATCTTCGTGTTCCGTGTTGGGGATCACGACTACCGCAGCTGTTCTACGTTTCTATCATCGGTATTTAATACGTTCATTTCTTTAAAAGGCAGGTTATGAACTATATTCACTTACTTCATTTGTTTTGGCGACTTTGTATTCCGTATTTTCTATTTTTATGATTTATTTTTACGTTCCATTATATTTTAGTTTACTTTCATTGTATTTCTTTGGTTAATAGTTCAGTTTTTCATTTGATTTGTGTGTAAGCTATTGCATGTCATGAATTAGTTGCATTAAGAAGGCAGATAATTTTCAGATGGATGGATTCATGAACCCCATGAGAATATGTGGTTCATAAATGCATATATCCATCTTTAATGTTATTGTACGATCGTTATCGTACAATAACAGTGGAAGCCCGGGTCACAGAAATCACTTAGCCTACTAGTGTCCCTCACAGTACTTCATATGACATAACTTGTCTTTCAATGAACTAGACCACTAAGTTAAAGGTAATCAGGCGGGAGCGAAATCTTTAAAATGTTAATTTTCTTATGTATTAAAAATTGGGGAAATTATGTATAAACATTTTAAAATATTTTGTTTAAGTATTAAGTAATAAATTTATTATATATATATATATATATATATAAAGTTTAATTATTACTCACCAGTCATGATGGGACAATGCTGGAGGGGGGTGGGATATATCGCTGTTGCAGTGGGCAATGAAGACTTTCTCCAAGTTTTCCAACACTAACCGAAGTCTGTTGTCAGGGAAAAATGCGCAAAACCGGAAGAAGGAACGGTCAACGTCACAAGAAGTTAGTATTGCATATTTTAGCAAAGGAATGTCACTGAAACACAAGTTCTCAATATCTTCATAACATGCAGGGACATACAATTTTCTTATGATTCATTCTTCTGGTGTTTCAAATTTTGTGTATTTTGTAAGGAACTTTTTGAGCTCTAGATTTTTTCAATTTATATAAAGGAATATCACATGTAAGAAATGTGTTGCACAGATCTGGCTTAGTATTCAGAACTTTCCGGAAACCGGGTATGTGAAGAAGAAGCTGCTTCACTTAAAATAACTTGTCTGGAGGCTAGACGTGAAGCGGCCATTATGTGTTTACTACCATCTAAATGCTGCATGACTTGAGATCGCTGATCCGTATTTACAAATTTCCCACATTTTTGACAGAATAGAATCTTCCCCTCACGTGTAATAATCCCACTAAATTCAACAACATATTGCTGTAAACAAGATCGAGCACGCACTTTCAGCATTTTTCAGCACAATTGGAATCACTTTACTGTCAGCGCACAAATGTTTTAGCCAGTGGAATGGGTAGATACTGTCCGCTTTAGAACCGGCCCTGAAGTAAAGAACGATATCTGTCTCACTCTAGCGCATTACTTCTATGTACGTAAGAGTGAGACGGACATCTTGCTTACTTAGAGTCGTTTTAGCCCGGTCAACACCTACCCATCCCACTGTCTAAAACATTTGCTACCGACTCTATGCAGTCTAAACAGTCTCAACTACTAGTCATGAAAGCAACGCTAGAGACTGAAGGAAATTCGACTCGCTTACATGTGACAGCAGGCCAACACAGAGAATCACACACATCTTTGTTCCGTTCCCCCAGCAGTCTAGAAGGCCCATATGCAGTCAAGGTCACAGTAGTTCTAACAAAGAGAATTTAACATAAATACACACTAAGAAATATATTCACATTGTGCTTTCGTTCAATAATGTCTTTGAAAATAGTTTTTGAACATTGTTAAAAAATCAGAATAAGAAAAATATAACAATTCATGTATTTGTAGCTAAATTATTAAAAATATGTATTTACATAAAAATAATGCAGAAATATGTGTTTCTATGAGAAATGGAATTTCATATGTAAACTTTCGCGTTCTCATTCGGAATTCTAGTTTTAGTTGTAGTCTTCTGTCTATGAGCAGAAAAAGTATTTATTTACATAAAAATCCTCTAATCATTCATAGGAGAAAGGTTCCATCTTTAGCTCTGTGAAGCGAACTCTGGCTAGCTCAGTTGGTAGAGAAGCGGCACGGATAGCCGAGGGTCCTGGGTTCGAATCCCAGTATCGGAGAAATTTTTCTCCTGTAATATTCTCAGCTAGTTTTTAATATGTAAACCTTCTTCTTTGAAATAACTACCGTATAAATGAATAGGTAAATAATTAAAATCAAAATAAAAGCTCTCAGATGTAAATATAATCCACTGCGTAGATTTTATTTGTTCATAATGTAGTATATCTCTCCCCTAAGGGAAATTTATTTGAAGCAAGACAATCTACAATTAATAACTAACCGCGAGATCGCTAAAAAGTAAATTATTATTTAATTATGTCTTGGCAGTTTTGTAATAAAGTTCATGGTTTTCGTATAAATTAAGGACGAAAAGAATCGCAGCCTTCTTACCTTAAATGGCATAAAATTTGTGATCTTTTTTATTAAACTTACTCAAAATCCGCCAAAATAATTGAAGAAATTCTAAGGATATTTAATCATTTATTGGATTATTTAATTATATCTACCAGAATTGTATGAATTGTTCTTACTAAATACAATGGTGTTTAAAAATTTCTTGAAACGTTTTCTTCAATAACCGTTACACGTAATGTTGCATTAAGCTTCTTTGTTATACACAACTGTAATGATCAATGAATATTTATTTCAGTTCCAGATAGGCCATATAAGCTGATAACATAACAAATTGCCCTCAAGTTCTGTCTCTACTAGCGAAGTCAAAAAACAAAGTTAAATGACGCAACGGCAGAATTATCGGCCTTATTTGCCATGATGTTGCTTAAGGGTTTATGTTCACTCATTTACACACGCCCAAATTGAAAAGAAGTTATGCTAATCTACCTAGATTACAATGCTGAAAACCTATGGCACAGTGTGAAATTAGTTTCAGGTATGAACAGTATTACAAATCTTATTTTTCGGTATTGATTTTCTTTAAACTGGAACCAATAAAATTATATCCATAGCTTACCAGACAGAACTACGAAATTACATCTTCAAATGTAGTGCTGATTCCTTCACAGTGTTGTTCTTGGAACAATAATACGATTGCTTCATGTATTAGCTGAGACCTACAGGAAGAGGAAAACGTACGGAAAGGGACCATTAAGCAATAACCAAGCTAGTTAACATTTCCGTTTTTATTGGTCAAATCAAGTGTCTGTCAATCATTGTCTGTTTTCCTTAATAATAAATTGCTGACCTTTAAGTATGTAGGTCAATCCATCCTGTCGCACCCCTGGGAGCATAGGGCTTCCGAGTGAAGGTTTCAGTATCTTGGACTAATTTATTATTTTCAAAGAGAGAGCAGAGGGACAGGTAGTAAGCTCATCGCCACAGCGTCGCTCGACAGGAATGAAAGGTATTACTTGGACGTAGGAAATTTGTACAGAGGCTCTAATTTAGGCTTGGATTTTTTTTATTTGCCGTAAATTTACTGTATGGGCTCTCTTGTTCTCGGAAGACTCCATACCCAAAATGTTTACGTCCTGCTAGCTCCATTGCCACCTTCTGGGAACAGTGAGGAAATATAGGGATAAAAGTTTGTGATGTTAATGCTTTGTACAGCTCACATCTTCCAGAAGATGGCTGCGGAGCTAGCTGCCGAAAGCTCGGAATCAGTCCTCCTACTCGCCATATCGCAAGTCCGAGAGACCATTATCCAAATATAAATGAGGTATATAGCAATATTTTGGCGATTGGCTACAGTTGTGTGGAAAATCCTGGCAACCGTGTTTGCTGTATCAGTCATTAGTACAGTGCAGGCGGGGAGAACATTTTTTAATAATTATTTTAAAATTTATAGCCTCGGTTTCAACATTCTGGAGCCCTAGTGATGATCAGGGCCCGGATTTTTCTGACATGCCATTTTTTAACTGGTACATCATGGACGTTGCCCGCTAGTGCAGGTATTCAGATCGTGACTCCTAGATTACGAAAATGGTAATTTTTAGGGTCATTTTTTCATTTTTTATTTAGGTCATTTTTAGAATTCAGAGTCATTATTTGGTCATTTTTGACCATTTTATGGTCTTTTATTTCCACATTTCATATTTTTAGGTTATTTTTTTAAATTTTCAAGTCATTTTTTTCCATTTTGTGTTGTTTCTTGCATTATGTGGAGTTTTTGTGCATTTACTTACATTTAATATTATGAGAACTCTAAATAATCATAATTAAATAGATCTTGTTATAATTTTAATTTGGATACTGAAAGACGGTGTTTGCTGTTTGCATTTAACAGCATGTGCCAATTAACTATTTACAAGCCTATATAATGGGGTCAAAAACATTTGGCCTAGTGTAGAATAGACACAAATCTGATAAATAGACTAGCATTTTCACATAAATTTTTGGGTCATTTTTCTGTATTTTTCCAGTCATTTTTAGTTGATTTTTAAAAGTATTTTTAGGTCATCAAAATCCGGGTCCTAGTGATGATATAAAGCGATCGAAAAGCCTGTAGTTGACCAACATAACATTTACTTTAAATTTAATGTTACTGCTCGAAAAATCCTATCATCCAATATCGAACCTGAGAACTTTATCTAATGGCAAGCCTACTACTGGAAATGGTTGTTATATTTTTCTGTCCTTATCACTTGGACAATAAAAAATAAATCGATGCGTTTTACGACCTATTAATGTTATTGTGTTTTGCATGCAGTATATCACTTGGGTTCATGACATGAGGTCGAATGTCCAGTAACGGAATTATTGACCATAATTAACCCAATTTAGCGGCGGTGGAAGTCTTTGCTGAATATAAAATAACAATGAGCATAGCTCTGGTATTATAATAGTGTTTAAGTATATGACGTCTTTTGTGACCTTGTGCTTGTCCTGATCGCGTTTAACTTGTTTGCAGCAGCGCGCCTGCTTGTCTGCGAGTGTCAGCTGTTTGTATATCAGCAGCCTGTGTCGAGGCCTGAAGCCAGAGGTGGGCCAGGAGTTCGTATCCCGACCACTCTCAGACTTTCGTTTTGGTAATGTTCAGTTCATTTATTCTCCCATTAGCATTACAACTTCCAAGTGTGAAAGTTGTGAAACTTGCAAAGAACTTTTTACATAAGATAAGCATTGAAAAATCTTTAATTTCGAGATGTGACAAAAATAGGAACGCTTTTGAGGAATCTGTTAACAGCAGAAAAGAATTTTTGCAAGTAGTACAGCAGCTTGTGATTCTAGTTTCTCTATTCTAAAAAGAACTAACAGGACTCCAAGACTCAATATGACTCACTCAAGAATGGATAATTTAGTGATTTAAATATTCAGAAGAGCTGAAAAACTGAAAATTGAAAAGGTTCTGAGAAAATTCAACCTTTTGAAGGAGCGAAAATTCATCTGTACTAGAAGAACTTTTCGAATTTAGGCCTGTTGTGCTTAAGGACACTTTTTGTGCTTCTATACATTTCTTGTGCTTTTAATTGAAGTACTCTCCATTACCTACATATTGCCATAGTTCAAACATTAATTGTGCATTACTGTTATTATTATTATTATTATTATTATTATTATTATTATGTAGTTAATGATTTGTATTCCACACCATGCCCAAATTAAATATTATTCTATAACATAGGCCTATCCTAGGAGCCCACCCTGATTTTGAATTCTGGCTACGGGCCTGCCTGTGATCCAACATTAGCCAACTTTAGTTAATTTATTTCATGTAGTGTTATATCCTACCACTGTTTCATTGCTGACCGCATTACATTACGTACTCTTTCATTTCCTTCTGGTTATGACAAATGGCTGATAGGAAGACCTTAATGTATTTTTAAATTAATGACAAAGTAATGACGTCATTGCTACGTGCTGAAGTGAAGCACACCTTTCTATTAAGAAAAGTTACTCACGTAGTGTATTTTTCATGGTACCGGTAGTAATTACTGGGTTAGCATAACAAGTGTAGTCCATACTTAGAAAGTGGTGTGTAGTAATTAAAAGGGAGTTGTGTTGACACTTTAGTATTTTTTTTCTGTAGGCTATATTAAAATATGAAAACTTTCATTCGTCAACAGTTAATATTTTAAACATTTTGTCAGAGGTATTTCGAGACACTTGTGTTCATTATCTAAGATTTACAATTTCAGTACCGGTGCTATAAAACTATATGTAAATATCTAGAAAATAAATTTGATTTGTTACACCCATATACCTTTCTCTAAGTATAAGCAATAGAATTTTCTCTCTTCATATCCTGATATAGAATAAGATGCCGCATTTCAGGGAGTGCGTATTCAGTTACCTCATCCTCATGCGAAAGTGTATTATTCACCACGCAATTCTTAAATCCTGAATTTGTGTAAATGATGACTGGCTTATAACTACCCTCCAAAGAAATTTGGCTAACCAAATTTAAAATAAAAGTTTCAAAAGTTAGTATAAGCACCTGGTTTATAAAATAAAATCAGCACAACCATTTTGTTAAAATTAAGAAAGAAATTACAAAGTGGTGGTAAAAGTAGGAGGAAGTAGTCACTAGTCTTCTTGTAACATCCGTAAGTGATAGCTTACCCAAAGATAAAATTTCATTGGTTACGATTTTTCATTCGAACTATGCTGTTCACAGTACACACAGACATGTCTCTGAAACATACAAACATATCATTTTTAGATTTATTTATGATTATGCCGTAATCTCGACAAGGAATTTCAGGATCGAACACAATAGACTTATTAGTGCCTACGGTACGAGCAGATAAAGTAATAAATAAATAAAATTGTCTATTCGTTGAAGGGTTAAACTGTAATTGTGACTTTAGTATCTCATCCGTGGTCTAATGATCATACTCATTGGAAGTAGGGTTAATGCTGGCTAACTATCAATCTAGGAGGCTCGGTTTCTATTCTCGGCTCCTCGTCGGCCTTCTTCGCTGAGGTTCGGAAGGTCTGGAACGAAGCGCACTCAAAACTTGAAGCTGTGTCCAAACAGATGATGAGCTACTGAATAATGGAATAGTAGTAGCCCCGTTAGGAACTATGCCATTAAATGCCTTGAGAACCGCCATGCTGAACCACATTTCCTTCAATTCTGTCTTTTGGCAATGAAGTTGATAGACAGGTAGATAACGCAGCAATTGGTCCTTATCCCTACACGGGATGTTGTGCGATGGAGTATAGATTAGTTGGGATAAACGACTCTACCACGTGCCTTCCAACAGTTATTGCCATCTGCCGGGAGGTCGGAAAGCTGATGTACTGTCGAATGCACGGAAACTCAGTGCTTTTCTTTATTTAAAGTTGGCATTGAATCTTCTTAGCATTTGTGTTCTACACCAGCCCTGGGTCAGCCATTCTCATATTTGTTTGAATTCAAGTCTGAACACACGCATTAACCTATGAACAACTCTCAAGCCTAGGGGAGCGGTGAAATGGGGACGGAGTATGGGAACAATTTATTTGAGGGGCTAGAAGGCGTGTCCCACAACGAACGTCCATACCAGCCCCTGAATGAATTCGACTCATTTTGTTTTGATGTCAAAAATCTCACACTTAAACATTAACCTCAGAACACAGGTCGGTTTCATTTTCAGGAGCGAAGGAGGGAGTGAAATAAGACAAACATTAACTAGAGGGTTAGCCTCTGCTGCACATCCTCCAACGCGAAAAAAGGATAAGAGCAGGGGTGGGGAATGAGCCTGGGGAAGCTGAATGTGTATTCCCTCACAACACAAATCACTGCGTACAATATCGGAAAGATTCCTTGCACTCGACTGTACATGAGCCTGTCTCTTCAAGGGATGTGCTCCATGGATTTTTGTTTTGTTTAGTTTGGTCCAAGGTGGCTGTATATTGTGTCCAACTTTTTCCCTGGTGGTAGTTTTCTGAAACTCTTCTTCAAATTTCTCCATTACATCATCCATCATGACGGTCCAGCATTCCATCCATCAGTATAGCTGCAGCATACCGCAGCATAGATGACTCAGTTATGTGTCGCTATAACAAAAGAAAATATTCAAATGAGATTCAAATAACAAAATAAGTCGCATACATTTTTGGATCATCCTGTTTGATTACGATACGGATAGAAATGTTTCCAAACTGAACGTCTTGTTATTAATACCAGGTAGTTATAACTCTGGTCACATAATGCTAGGGATGTTCCCTCTCCTGCCTGTTTCAATAATAAGAAAATAAAACTTGAATTAAAGAAATTGCGTGCCAGTAATTCGTCTTGAGTAATCTCATAATTAATTGTAATTGTTTGCATATTATGATAATGTTCTGAATACGGAATTAATTTACATGATGTGTTGCACAGTGGCGGACGCAGAATTTTTTTCGGGGGGGGGGATTTGAGATGGTAGAAAGAATACAAATTTATAATTAGATTATAAAACTGGCCACTTAGAGTCCATATATAGACTTTTTTCAAATTTCAGGGGGGATATAACCCCCCTATCCCCCCTCTGCGTCCGCCACTGGTGTTGCATTAAAAGTCACGATTGGTAGTGTTATTTATTCAAAAATGTCCATCTCCATAGCTGTATGTATGAGTGCTCTGCTATGTTGGTGTTATAAATCCCTCGTGATGTGCTATTAAAGCTGGCGCCATATTTGGCAACATGGCGGCGATGGCCATATGCAGACGGCAATAATTTAATGATTGCTTTAGAGTACTGTGGGAAGACTTCATGGCATGTTATGAAGCCCACAGAGCAGTAATTCATTCAGGGAAGCCATTTTAGAAGCAGGAAATGACAGTGTGCAAGCTTCGATAATTCTTTTCCATGGAATGTAAGGAGTTATCGTAATGTCGCATTGTAGTAATCACAATCGCCGTTACAAGAACATGCCATCTCCTCCGTTCATTTGAATCAAACGTTGTAGTAGTTTGAGTTATATTTTCATGGGAGAAATCGTTATTAGGGATTATGGGTGAAGTATTGATCACACGTTCAAAATGGATAGGTTTGTTGCTAGTGTGTGATGCTTTTTATGAATTACCCAAGAAAGTAGATAGGCCTAACTAACTAAAAATAAAAAATGAAAGTTTTAAAGTAGTAAATTAATGATTTCCTTGCAATTTAAACAATTTCAGAAATACTTTTCACTACCTCATCAGATATTTAAACATACACTTTGAGAATACCCAGATTTCAAAACCGAATTACCCTAAAAACTATTACATAAAATGTAATTAATGTCCCTTAATACATTACTTATACCAAAAGAAATGTACTTGGGTGAAATTGTAATTTTACCCATTTGCCTATTCAACTCGCACATTACGCTTTTGCTCTATACTAATAATATTATTAGTGCCCATTATTATGTTTAACATTTTGTTCAAAATAGCCAGTCACAGTGCTTTATTTTTGCTAAGAGAACCTTCCATGTTTTCCCCGTTATCGGTGAACTGATATCATGCATTCCTTTTCTTATCATTTCCGGATATAAGTTTAGCAAACTAATCACAGCATAACACCTTGAGCTGTTGTACTGACTTAACCACAAACTATTGCATGTTGATAATTTATCACATAAAACGTAAAATATGTTCATACGTGCATTCACGTGAAATTGATAAACTATTTTTCTTCAGAGAGAATCGCATTATTTATTTAAAAATATTTCAAGAGACTATTACTTACTTTCAGTAATCTGATTCAATCTATTTATAAAAGCCTTCATGCCCAAATGTGCGTAGAAATTGTTACGCACCAGCAAGAGATTATATTATTTGTCTTAATAGAACCCCATTGTCTGCCCATTTCCACAATAAGGCCTTGAAATTAAGTGGAAATCGTAAAAGACGTTACATTAATAGCGCACATCAAAACACAATAGGGTCCAGCTGTGGGCGTATGCGTTATACTATGGCACAATCCTTTCCAACCAGTAACTACTTGCGCCATTTACCCAATATTTACGGACAAACACATGTATATATATGTGTGTCTGTGTATGTGTCTTGCACGTATTTAAATTCAAGAAACAAAAAATTCTCCATACCAATGTTTATGATCTACATCATCAAAAATATTATAGGGAAATGTGTTTGAGAATATATTTTCTGTAGGCTACAACTCTCTTCGCGTATCTACGGTAATATTTTTTAAATTCATTGAATGGAATCTTCAGCTACAAACGAAGCTTCCAATTTATTATTAAATATGAACTACTGTCTCAGAAAAGTCATATAAAAAATAGATCAAAAATCCTATTCTGAGCCTTTATTTGTTTTGATTGGAGGATATTTTAAAGGCAGAAATGCAAAGAGAAGGTGATCATAGTACTGGGCTTTTATATGTTTAAATAGAGTCCAAATAAACTATTTGGAAATCGGATGAGTGTTCCAAGATAACGAAGAAAAATCTTCAACTAATATGAATGCTAATATATAAAATTATTCATATTGACGTGATGTCTGAATGTAAGCAATAGCCAATCAAGTGTATTATGTCTAATCTAGTTAACAACTTGATCAGGTTTTATGGGATATAGAACAAGTTTTGTTCGCTGAATGTCCTTATCGCTTCTTAGTAATCGAACTAAGGTATTTAGTAGGCGTCATTATACTCTGACAAGGCGTTAATAATACTGGAATAACCACTCTGCAAGCTTTCCAGTATTTATAATAATTTTGTGAGATTTTAAATTATTTGCATGACTTACTGGTAAAAATGGTGCGCTGTTTAGAACTCTTCATCTTATTTTTTTATAGACAAGCTTGAGGGTCGACAAATATGATTGTTTTTTACGAATGTTTAAAAATATTTATAATCACTGGAAATTCTATGAGGATAATAACTTGGGCAATGTGAACGCCAAGACGTCGTGCTATTTTTGTAACATGAATGAGGATTGGAGACATCGGAATTGTTAAGTTTTCAACATAAATATCGGAAAGTTTTTACTGGTAGTCTATTCTTGATCAGAAAAAGCGTGTACGGTCCGAGATAAAATAATTTCGAGTAACATAAATTGTAAGGAATCAAACTTTCACCAAAAAATAATAGATACAATCAGCTCACAACCATTATTTTGTGCCTAGTTCTTTCAATACTTATCGTCTTCAGAGGGTTCTGTTATGTAGGGGGAAATGTATAAATAATTAAAAATTATTCACAAGAAGAAAAAGAAGCATAAATCTGGGAGATATGCCAGCGTTAGTGTTTTAATAAAACTTTGTAAAGCTTTTGTTTTATTAGAATAAGGGTAAAACGCTTTATTTTTTAATTATTAATAGTCTACGTGTGCATAACAAGAAGCCCTGAAGATAATGCAGGAGTATGGAAAGGCATTAAATAAAGGTTGTGAGCTGATTGTATTGAGAATTAGCAGTTTTATTTCATTTTATTGATTCTGCTCAACGGTAAAGGAATATGTATTTTAATACAATCATTTCACAGAAGATAATTTCAGATTCGAGAAAAGTACCGTAACATTAGTTTACGTAAATATTTTGGTAAAGACCTAGTTAACATTTCTTCTTTGTTCGACCATTATGTAATACGCTTATTACGTGTGAAGTAACGGTATCATAATGATACTCATTTCGAAACTGATCTTCATTATAACTTCGGTGTGGTCTTCAGACCTTGAGAGTAACAGCTGAGAACTGCGTAATAATCAACTTGTATTTAAAATAAAATCAATTATGTTCGCGTTCATTTTAATATCATACTAAAATGAATTAATTTCGTATTGTAAAAATTCGTTGGTTTCAAGAAAACACCAAAAGAAAGCTTCGACATATCTGTAAGAATTCTTTTATTCAGTTTCAAGGTGAAGAACAGACCTTAGATGTTTTGGGGAGACACGAAACACAGAACTACTTTTATAAATAGTGTCAGAAGTAGGATTTCAAGTTGTGTATATTGTTATTAATGATCTGACATGATTTATTATCACGGATACCTTATCGCATGCCCATACACGTGACTGGGCACATGATGTTACATGCACATTCATTTCTCAGGTAACATTTTGTCTCCAAAGTGTGAGACCTGGGTTAGGCACAGATACGAGAAATACTCGTTGCTCTGAGAAATAAAATAGTTTATAAATCACGACCATAACCTTATATCTGTACCCTATCTTATATCAGTAGAAATCACGATTTTCCAGCTTAACATTTTTTGAAGAATTATTCACAAAACGTAACAACCGGATCTGAACATTTTGAATAAGACGGATAGCTGATAACTACATTAATAGGTCGTGGATGTCACGAAAAATAATTTAAGTAATGTACTAAAGTAATTTGTCTTTTTAAACTGTCGTAATTCAAGTCACATTGTGGAAGATGCCTTACTATGTGAACGGTAGGGTAGCGCTAAAATTATAATAAACCGCATTTCTTGCTGTTGTGTTGATAGAAATGGAACACACTTCACTAGAACATCAACTGCGGAATTAATTTAAAATTACCTTTGCTGAAGATATCAAATTCTGTTATAATTTTAATTTTAATAAATTTATTGATTAGGCCTCATAGAGATAAGATCATCGGGTTTTTCTTACCTCTACAAGGATTCCAAAGACTACAATTAAATTACAAACATTACAAGTAAAATACAATCAGGAAAAGAAAACAGCGTTGGCACTAACGTTAAGATCTGAAATGATAATAATAATAATAATAATAACAACAACAACAACAAAACACTATACAGTAATGAAAATGAAATCGTCGGCCTGGGTGGCGCAGTTAGTATCGCGCTGGCTTCCTGTGCTCAAGGTTGCGGGTTAGATCCTGGCCCAGGTCGATGGCATTTATGTGTGCATAAATGTGAAGGCCCATGTAAGTAAATTTACTGGCATGTAAAATAATTCCTGCGGGACAAAATTCCGGCACACGGGCGACGGTCACAGGCCTAAGTTGCAATACTTCTCCGTCGTTAAAATAACTATATGCCTTCTTATGACTTTTCATTAGATTATTTGCATCCCGTTGTATGTACAAAGAGATAAGCCCGAGTGAGTTAAGGTATCCAAACAGCTTTTGTCTGAATTGTCTGAAATTCTGACAGTCCCTGACATTCAGAGTTCCACAATCAAATTGTGAAAATTGTGAACATTGAGATGTGTGGTAGAATGGCACTGATAGTATGAATCCATGTCGTTATCGGGTGTAGAAGTTATGCTGATTATCATTTATTTTAACGAACAATTGTCAATTGTCGGCATAATATTTTCTTGCAATGCATAACAATGCTGGTCTGCCTAAACATACGTATAACCAGTATTTGAACCACTGCATTATTTTATTTACGTTTGGGCATTGTGACCTAGGAGTGTAGTGTACCGGTAGAGTACACTATACACAGGGTCGGACTGGCCATACGGACATTCGGGCAAATGTCCAGTGCTCCGCCCTGATTTTCGTTGGAAAGTCCTGGTTGACCAACGATTTTTTTTAAACTGAAAAATATTCAAGAGGGGCAAAAGCTGTGCTCATGGATTGAGATGTGATTTGAGTAAAAAAAAATATTGCAAAAATTTTATACCGATGTTCATTGAAAATAGCATTTTAGAAAACTACTATGATATTATTATTGAATGACGCGAGGAAAGACTGTAGGCTAGTTCTGAAAACTTGAATCTCTTATGGCTGTTTAATGTAAATATTCATTTTAATATTCAGTGCATGTGTACGCGTACCTAGGCTATATATTTTTATTTTATTTCTAAAACAAATCTGGCCTTTTGATCCTTACAGTACACGGTTTAACTACAGATGTGTTGATATAAAGAAAGCTCTTAGCTCGAATGGTAATTTGGCTCAGCATAGATTAAGAAAATTTGAAGTATTAGTACTATGAAAAATACACAAATAAGAACAAAAATGTCGCGCTTTTTTCTTGCACTTACTACAAAAATTGTTGAAAACTTAATGGACAATATTTTAAAAGACTTATTTTATCATTTTGTGACGAAGTCAAAATAAATATGTTTGCGGTTATGTTAAAATGGAACGGGTGAGGGATTTCTGGGGGGGGGGGGGGGAGGTCAAGTCGCCGGTGTTCTTTGGATGCCGAACCTCGTTTTATTCCCAGCCCGACCCTGGTTGAGAGTGTGTGTTTGTGCATAAGACACCACCAATAGGAGAACGCAATACAACGTATACCGTTGCTCTATATTTTACACATTGAACTGCTGACATTAGTGGTTATTGTTATAAAATTCAATTTGACTTAGAGCATAAACATAGGAGCTTGCCTAAATATCTATAGTATGTTCACTGAGTAGTACTTTCTAAGTATTATCTTCTAGGTACACATTTTAGCTTACTATAATAATACGTTATTTGTATGCCTACATTAGGAAGGATTTGAACTGCATCGTCAACACTTGCTGAGATTCTATTAACGTAGCCTATTGTCACTTCTTGTAACCTCCAATTTACATTCAACTGAACATTATATTTTGTAAGCAAGTTTTGCTGCCTTTGCAACAAGTGTAATTACCTCGCGGTCCTGCGCGAGCGTTAAATTTAACTCATTTCAAGCGCTAGGCACAAAAACAAGAGGTTGAGCGAGAAGTAAGGTTGTAAGAGCTAGTTTGTAACACATTGGGTAATTGTTATAGTCTGGAAAGATGAGAATATTCTGGTTTGCTGAATGCTTTCAGTTTCTCAGATGAAGGCAGTTAACAAAAACACTTCTCAATTACGCCTATCTTCGCATCCTTTATTTGTCCACTATGTTAGTATTGGCCATGCCTTTTCTGCAGACGGGAAACGTACAAAATGTTAAGCAATCTACCTATTGCAATCGATACCATGTCATGACTTTCGAAAAACACTTTCATATCTTTACGTTTCATGCTTCCCCAAGTACGAAACCAGAGCCCGTTAAAAAATAAAAAAAAATAAAAAAAAAATAAAAAAATTGTGATATTTATATATATATCTTTACACGCTAGCGGCCGTAATTTTGAAGATATTTGAGCCAAATTTTATTATGTTACTTCTAGGCCCAATAGTTCGGACAAGTTCGTTAATGAGCAAAATTGGCCCAAAGGGGGGTCGGGGGTGGGGGTTGAAATCTTGAAACATTAATATCTCGGCCCCTATGAAGTACAGAGGGAAACTTTGTTTGAATAAATTAGATTACTCCCTATGGAGTTCACAGTATCACCACGATACGGGGGTTTTGGGGGCACGAGTGGGGGTGGGGGATGGAAATTCGAAATTTTTGAAACCACGTCTTGTGTGGTATCGTTGAAAAGCTCTTGATGAGTACTCTATAAATCAATAACTAGTTTCTCGATAGCTCTCATATAAGGCGAGATTTGAATGTTTGAAAAAGTGCTCTTTCCACTTTTTTGCAGTTATTATTGCGGGTTTGTCATGCCAAGGCTGAAGAAGAAGAGTTCTGCGCCGCGACAATAAATTAAACCAAAAGCACTTCGAAATCTACCTCAGCCTGTAGGCTTGCCCAGATGTAAGAATGTGTATTCCGATTCGGGAGTTTGAGGGTTTATATCAGGGGAAGACAGAAGCTTGCTCTGTGACGTCACTGCTTGCTGCTCTGACTGCACGCGTTATATCTCTGCGAGGAGCATGTGAAATGTAGGCATCAGTGAACAGGGGGGAAGAGAGGGGCATTGGTATTGCGGGCAGCGGGAATTTAGGGGGTTAGAACTTACGTAATACGTGTTTCCGAGTTAATGAAACATCAACCGATTTTTTTGATAGTTTATCGGTTAATTACAGCGCAGCAGTTTAACATATTATAAATAATTCTATTTTTCTATTCTGTGAGAACAATTGCCTTTCCACAAAATCTATGCTCTTTGACAAAAATAGACAATAGGCTACTATCATTTGAATTAACATAATTCACTACAGTAAAAATGATAAAAAAAAAATGAACTGAATTAATTACCATACAAGCTCGTCTGCACCTTAGATGATACAAGATTACAGTAACAATTTTCTGACTTTCCTGTCTCTTTTTATTTAACAAGTTTATCAATGTTGGGACGTAATGTTTGAGCAATATTTAATCGAAGACTACATTTAGGTTGTGATTTAACAATGTACTTCTTGATTTGAGCTTTGCACATTTCATTAGTGAAAAAAATTGTTCGGTCACATATGTCGATCCAAAATTACATAATATTCGTGCGGCAAGTCTCGGGAATCTGGTTTCAGAGAAATTTCTGTAAAAGTTACCCAAGACCACTTTACGTTCGTATTTGTCCTTTAACAGATCGTCGTATTGTAAGTTTAGCAGTTCCAACTGATACCGGCAAGGAACGTCTTTGACATTAACTGAATATGGGGTAGCAAAAAGTTTAAACATTGGAGAAAGGTTTTCCACATCCTGAAACCTCGATTCGAACTGAAGAAGAATGTTTTGCAGAACTAACACATGTTCTGCAGAGAGAACACTATCAGGATCGCGTACTTGCAATAACTTTGAAAAATGTTCCGTATTTCCAACCAGAAGTTGTTCTACCCACAGAGCTAAAGTGAATAGGTCCTCTAGTACCTAGCCCCAGCGTACTCTAAACACCCCTACTACCGTGCGCTCTTGCTGACGTCACACACAAGGGATCCGCATGCTCTTGCTCCACAAGCGTCATCACAAGACGTAGTTGACTTCCCCTGGTTTATATCCTGGGTCTGGTCAGTCTGAGCATAATGAATAGAGGAGAAAGTGTGATGACTGAGGTAGTTCACTGGTTCCGCCGCTAGGTAGCAGTTACTCTGCTTGTGAGTCGCGGGAGCAAGATTACTACGGGCGGTATAGGAAAAATTGCAAACATTATTAAACAAAATAATACATTAATCTATTTCAAAATGACTCGCCTTATCTAAATTGAATTGTTAGATACTTCTGACAATTTTCGGGCTGCTTTACACGTCTTGGAAGATCTCATCTCCAAAAATAAACATGGCCGTGTGTAACAGTAATTTCTCAGATTCCAAGAAGCTTGACCGTAACATTTCGTTCCACATCTTTCAAAAAATCGAAGATGTTCACAAGCAATGAACAATTATATAATATAGGTATGAAACAGCTAAGGGATGATTTGATCTAATATTTTATTGCCTAGAAAATAGGGTAGATGGTATGTTAGTATAATTTGATGAGAATTTGTTAAAGAATGTACATTTGTATGGAAATAACAACGTATAATTAGGGTAGAAAACAGCTAAGGGATATTTTATAAATTAATATTAATATTACATTGTATAGAATATTACTGAGTATTAATTTGTATTAATATTGTATTAATAGAAATATTATTTATAATAATATTAATTTTCTCCTGGCTGTATGGGGTAAGTTATGTAGGTGAAACACGGTCAAAAGTGTAGATATGTGTACAAATTATGTGAACAGAGATAATATAAACTAAGGGGTGGTTTGTGAATTGCAGGGCACGGAAAATTTCATAAGCAGCACTACAAAAATAGGGCGCGTGATCTTTAAAATTGGCGTTTCAACATCCGATAAAGACGCACATACGCAAAAATTGTTTTGCAACGCATTCTACATATATCACACAATATTTCAAAGCATTTTCCCTGATTTTTTCATAAACAAATTAAATCCTCTTGCCTTAACTACAGCCCGCTATTTGCTCAAACCCTCGACCATTCGCCGTTCGCTGTAAATTATGTGCATCTTATGTTGTTAAATTATATTATTAAAAAAAGGAACAAGATATTAAACTAATAAGACATTTGTTATGATAATTATACATAAAAATTACTAACATAAGTGAACAGAAAATATGATAAATAAATAATCCAATAAATGCATAAATAAAAGTAGTGCAGACTTACTAAGTTAGAAAAAAGCTTCATTCACTCCCTTCCTCAGCGGGTCAATCTTGCAGTATGGGTACAAGTAGTTAGTTAATATGGTATTATTATTGAGACCACGAATAAATTATGTAAATTTTTTTACGTTATTGCTGGTATTTTATGGAAAAGTTGCCTGCTAATACCTCAATGCCATTCTGATAGCTTTAGCTTTAGAGTATTTACTATTACTCGTTAACCATTATAGATATATAGGTGGTACTCAATTTATAATAAGATCCAAATATTTCACTAAACCTTACACCCTTAATCTCTTTCTGGACACAAAAATAAAATAATAAATGTCGCATAGTCAAATTCGCTTCACCCTCAACATTTCACGATCGTCCCACATCATTCAGAGAGCTGAGCGCCCGGAATAATTACCACTCAATTACTCGTAAACCATTCAAGATATAAAGGTGGTACTGAATTTAAAATAAAGTTGAAATATTTCCCTAAAACTTTCTCGCTTGAAGTTTTTACGGGACACAAAAATGAAAAAAATTGTCGCATAGTCAAATTCAGTTTCACCCTCCATGAATGTTGTGTAATTGGTGATGTTTATATAATGAAATAAAAACATTTATGTCCGCATTTTTTAAGTTTCTGTTTTAACCATCAGAAGGACTGTGTTGTGCAGATTATTTCTGCACAAATTTCACAGAAATAGGACCAAGGGTTAATTAAAGATTGCGAGTTTAATCATAAGATGCCAAACTATCATGACGCAGCATTGAGAAGTTGAAACGCAAACGAAGGTGCTGCCAGTGTTTCGGTGGACCGCCGCTCTCCCTATACCTACCATTGTATTAGCGGCGAAGTCATCACACTTTCTCATTCTATTCATTATGGTCTGAGTATAATTTTTTTCAGAGTTTTCCCCGCCCACGCATAAGCGAATCCTGGATGTGAACCTAATTACCATCTACCCCAGAGTTTTCTACAAGTTGTCTGAGTGTTCGTGACCGTACCTTAGGTAGTAGGCCTACTTATCTCACTCCATATGCGTATTTTTATTTGTATTTATTTTCTTATTTATTCTAGCAGAGCTAAGGCCGTAATGGCCTTCTCTTCGCTCCACCAGTCAAAAATAATATTACAAATGCTTAGTAACATCATTATAAAAATTGAAATTGATATTAATTCTATGTAAAGATAAAATCACTCTAAAAGTTTATATCGCATTATTAATTACGTTTAAGATTAATTATAACATTATTCCAAAAATTGGAAAATTTCAATTTAAGAATTGAACCTTAGTCACTGAAATAAAACATTAAAAATTACACTTTGTGGTGTCTCTATAATACTAAAAGAAAAACTGAGTTATAATATATTTAAGATAAAGGTTCCAAATTACTGTGTAATTCTGTATCTGTATCTGGTACCCTATGCTCCCAGCTGGGGCGAAGGGGCCTCCAATGGAGGTTTCATTATCTATACCAATTTTGATATGCTTATTTCCCGAGAGAGGGTAGAGGGACAGGTGGTAAGCCCATCGCCTCGCAAACCATCGTATTTCTTGGACGTGAAAGGGCCAAGAAATTTTGTCCAGAGGCTCTAGTTTAGGCTTGGAGTTCTTTTACGTGCCGTAAATCTACGACACGGGACCCCCAGCTTAAAGTCCCTCCCGGAGGACTCCGTGCCCAGGATTTTTACGTCCTGAAAAATCCATCGACCGCGGCCGGGTTTGATCCCGCGCCCTGGGGATCTAGAGGCGGGCACGCTACCTCTAGACCACTGCGGCCGACTCCGTGGAATTGCTATTGGTTAATTAATGAGATGCAGGGTTCCCAGATCATAAACGTAGAACAGTCGTACCAAAATTCGAAAATAGTCATACGCTAGTTAAAACTGTCGTATACTTTGTGATTTTTCAATGTAATGAACTTATTGTGTTAATAATAATAATATTAATAACAATAATAAATAATAATAGGTATTATACACCTTACATATATCATGCAATTGTTATAAATCATCTTATTTGTAATTGATTAGACGTGTTTCATTATCTTCCGATGTGCTAAATTTGATAAAATAGGCTACTTTAAAATTAAATAAACAATAATTGCCAGTGTTGTAATTATTAGCAACATGCTTACAACAAAAACCATGAGAAAACATAATTTAATATTAGTCAGTAGATTGATTAAAAAAATATAAAATGCTATGTTAAAAATAGTCGTACAACTAGGCGTACGACTCCTGGTTGCGTCGTACGTCGTACAAATCTATGATATAGTCGTACGTATGGCAACCCTGATAAGATGAGAAAAAGAGAACAACTAAATTAAATGATCTCGACTTGAATGATTGCATCTTACTTATTCGGCAACAGGGTTGCCAGATCAGAAACGTAGTACAGTCGTACCAATATTCGAAAATAGTCGTATTCTTGTTAAAACTGTCGTATACTTTGTGATTTTTCAGTGGAATGAACTTATTGCGTTAATAATAATAATAATAATAATAATAATAATAATAATAATAATAATAATAATAACAATAATAATGATGATGATGATGATAATGATAATAATAATAATTAATAGTCGGTACTATACACCTTACATATTTCATGTAATTGTTAATAAATCATCTTATTTGTAAATGATTAGGCGTGTTTCATTATCTTCCGATGAGCTAAATTTTGTAAAATACAATAAAATTAAATAAACAGTAATTACAACAGTGTTGTTATTATTAGCATCACGCTTACAACAAAAACCATGAGAAAACAAAGAGCTGAAAAATTATCAAAATTCAAAGTTCCTCCGAGGATTGGTTAAATAAATATAAAACGCTATGTTAAAAATAGTCGTACAAACAGGCATACGACTCATGGTTGCGTCGTACGTCGTACAAATCTATGAAATAGTCGTATGTGTACGACTATAGTCGTACGTATGGCAACCCTGTTCGGCAAGCAAGGAAGAAATACTGTACTACTTATTCGGTATCACTTTCAAGGGTGAATTTATATTAATATAAGCATTCATCAAGTAATATCAGCGGGTTTGTAAGTTTGAAATAAACTTAATAATTCTTTTTGGAATAACTGGTTTTTATTTTGACAATCCTAATGCGAGGATAAAATTCTTCATATTGTAAAGTAAAGCATTACTCTATTAACTATACACATCTCTATTTGTACACAATTTCTTCGGTGACGCATAAGCCTATATACGTCAGCAACCGTGAAAAGGATAAATATTTGATCTTAGAGTTTTAGATTTGGTATGTTTAATTATTGCTCCTATCATTTCATTGTTTCAGTGTGTGTTGACAGAGTCCTTATCCAAAACACGCAATGAATGTTATTACTTATTACCAGGGCCCGGATTCTAATGACATGTCATCTTTTTATTGATGCTGCCTAGACATTGCCAACTTGTAGATAAATCCTAATCATATCCTCTAGATTACAGAAATGCATTTTTATTAGGTCATTTTTTTGTCATTTTATGCAATTTTATATTTTTAGGGCATTATTTCAATTTTACGTCATTATTTTGTCATTTTATTGTCATTTTCTTCCTTATTTTGTCATTTTTTCTGCTTTTACTTTAAATAAATGACTGGGTTACTATAATGCAACATTTTTGTGGAATCTACTTTAAAAACAATTTTCTTACTTTTCTTCTCAAATGTTTCAATGAAGAACAAAGTATTTAGACCTACAACATCCTTTCTACATTTACAGTTTTTAGAATTATGTACAAATTAGTTTATATCTTTGTGTGCACAATAATAATTTTAATAAATAAAGTATCAGTTTTTAGGTCATTCTTTGTAATTATTAAGTCATTTTCTTTAAAATTCAGGGTCATTTTATAGGTCATTTTTCAAACAATTTTAGGTCATCAGAATCCGGGCCCTGCTTATTACAATTCCTCATATTTGTGTGGCGGGTAATTACCTCGATAATATTTTATACTTCTATTTCAACAAAATGACTCTTAAGTCTCAGTTCAAACTAAATAATTAGCAGGGATCTACGTGTAATATCAGAACCTAAATATAAGTAAAATATTTCATTGAGTTTAATAATCAAACCAAACAATTAAAATAATTTACATTGTAAATTAAAGGTTTGTAAAACTCTTTAAAATTACTAAATTGTTAGAGTCGATCATTTGAATTTTTAGTATTTTAGAAATTTTCCGTTGATATTTTTATATACAAACAATGCCATGAATTATATTCATGATATTTTTAAGAACTTTTGTGACATTAAATTTTACACATAATAAAGAAAAATAAATGCATGCAGCGGTACTGTAATTTGTAAATAAGCAAACAGTAACTTTCAATGTGCTGTACTCTCACTTCCTTGTAATATTCTTTAAAAGCCATTATGAAGGCGTGTTTTTATATTTCATTGTAAAGCTATTCTAATTAAACATAGACTGAATAAAATTTGATGCAGTAACTTAAAATAATATAATATATATAATAATATTTATTGTCAACCATGATTTTATATGCGTTTCCCTGATATAGTGTAGTCTATTTACAGGGATATTTGTACTCTGAAATCAACAACAACAAAATAATACAAAACAAAACAGAATCAAGTTTCACTAATTAACTAGTAACTGGTGCCCAATTTAGGCATTCTTGACGGACCCCTTCCCATGTTATTTTAACTCTGAAGAGGTGTGTTCCTATTAAGTCTGAGGATTTCAGCATTATGTGTTTTAATTAATTTAATATAAGTGATGTCTTCATTAATAGTACTAAATTATGATTCAAGCAATGTTTTTTCTCAACTTGCTAGTCGTGAACTTAAAATATATTATTACGTTTACGTACAATATTTATTCAGGGGCTATAAATAGAACATTTAACACTTCTTCTTTAATCCCCAAATTTAATATGTTAATAGAATAACCCAAAATTATCTGGATCTTTTAGAATTTAGGGTTCTTTTAGCGTAAGAATTACTAGAATTATGGTTAGAATAATAAAACCTATTGGATTTATTGTGAAATACATAATTAGCACAATTTATCAGTAGCCTATAAATCAATAAAAACAAACTGAAGATGTGCATAAACTTCCTAATTCTGATTATGACAGTAAAAATTGTGTTACCAAAGGGTATGTTGTAATTTTTTGTGGACATTTGTCAATGTCGAGGGTGGTATCCTATGTGGAAATCTCTGACGTAAGTTGGGTCCGTTTATAAGGCTCACATTCTCTGGCCTGAGCGATGATATCGGTAGATTGACGTCACACACGTTTTAAGTTACCATATACATCTGATATCCTCCCGAATTTTTTTCAACAGAGCCCTCCCCTTATGTTCTGACACTGGTTGACGTCAAATGGACATGTGTTTGATTTCCGTTCGTAGAACACGTGCATTAGTGGCTATTAGGAAGACGCTAATTTTCAATTGCGTTAGAAGTTTAATGAATTCTTAATGAATACTACGTGACCACTCTTAGGAAATGTCATAAGGTGTCATGTTTAGAAAAAAATATGTATGGTGTTGAATAACGATCTAATTAATGAACTTCCAAGGCAATAAAGTAGCCAGATTTATTATTACATCTATAATTTTCCCCTTTTCTCATGATTTTTCATGTTTTTCGACCGAAAAATTAAATTTGCACTTCCGTTACTTAAAAAGGTGTATTTCTTCATCTATTAAAATTCGTCCAATATTTACACTACACGATTTGTTAATGTTTCAGGCTATTAAACATGAGTGTGCAGCAATTTTAAATCCCCGTGGTCAGTGGCCCACGTTCCCTTTTTTTTATAGTTGTAATTCCCTTCACATAAAATATATCTTCCGACAGTTTTTTTTCACATTGTTATAAAATGTTGTAGGATAAGCTCTTATGTGTTACGTGTCCTTAGCAATTTTCTATAATTTTGTTATATGTTATAAAGTATTTATGCTTTGATAAATAATACAAATTATTATTATTATTATTATTATGACTTATTATTAGTCTATGATTTTAATATCAAATAATTTTTAAAAATGCTAGGCATAATATCCTTTATAAGGGAATAGACCTAGACCAAACTTTATTGTGTTATATGTGAGTAAAGTACCTCTCTATGCAATATGAATCTTCAAAATGAAAATTGCAGCTCAAGGAACGTTTGCATAATAAAATATAACTATGCTTAATTTCCAATCAAACAGAAACTATACCTAGTACGAAGCTAAAATGCTGTGCAGTCATAGTCGTTAGAAAATGAATTGCGCCCTAAACGTTGAAGTTTTCAACTTTAAAAAGTGAAATTTAGCAATTTCAGAATATTGTCTCGTTAAGGGGGAGTGGGAGTACTTTTCCAAATATGTGTAATGTGTATGTGTGTGTGTGTTTTTTTTTCTTTTTTTTACAGATACTGAAAAAAACTCTAGCCCACTTTATTATTCAAAATAAAATAAACTATAACCTTAACACATATGATGTACTAGCGTTCAGGTATTGGAGAACAACGACAATAATAGTAATAATAATAATAATAATAATAATAATAATAATAATAATAATAATAATAATAATAAACTCCATACAACCATCCCTCGCAAATCCTACTTCTCTTAAATCGTTCCTAATATTGTCCTCCCACCTACGTTTAGGTCTTCCAAGTGGTCTTTTCCCTTCTGGTCTCCAAGTCATTATTTATTAGATATGTCTTTACTCTCCCATGCGCGCAACATGTCCAATCCATTTTATCCGTGATTTAATTACACTAACTATATCCAGTGACGAGTACAGGTCATGAAGCTCGTCGTCGTTATGCAGTTTTCTCCAGTCCCCATTTTCATCTCTCTTAGGCCCAAATATTTTCCTAAGCATCCTGTTTTCTAATACTCTCAGATTATGTTCATCTCGAAGAGTAAGCGACCAAGTTACAAAATGCAGTGCTATATTTTGTATTACAAATGTCATGGCAAGAATGAGCAAGATCCAAAATGTGGCAGATATTTTTAAAGAGTAATTTTTAATACATCAAAAGTAATTAGATTAATGATATATTATTAATTTAAGTATGTTATCTTATTTTAGTTTTTAAAATGTTTAGCCATTTTTAGTTTTTAACATCTGATTTAGCCATTTTTAGGTTTTATAACCGGTTTATGTGACTATTATGACAATGAAATGGATAATTATGTTAAAATATCACCGTTAGCTAGCAAGAAACAAAATCGTTTAAAACCTAAAAATCCTGGCCCGACATTATGTGATTATTAATGATTGCCTTATACTAACGTGACAAGCATAATGACAAACATGATTTATTATGGTATTACTTTATTAGTTATAGGATGTTTCAAACAACAATAACGTATACTGGGTAGGTACACTATTTTGAGGTAATTTTACATTCATACTTCATCTAATAAACGACGAAACTATTTGCCAAACCTTTGAAGTATACAGTAGAGTCCCACTAGATGAGAACGAAGCATCTAACATTGGCTTAATACTATATTTTATTTAATCATTACTTGACCAACTCACTGATGATCATTTTTAGAAGAGGCTTTCTTTTAAGCTTTACACTGCTATTGACGTATATCTATGGGTACATATGCGTCGCCTCCCAAAATGCATATAAGCATAAATATAACGTAAGTTAATGCTTTATTTTGAAAATAATTATCATGATATTATTCCTATTATATTTACAAATAGATAGAACAAATCACTAATAAATACCTATTTGTTGAATTATCACGGAAACGGCATATCAGTGCACGAAACGTGGCTGCCATTCCGTAATTTTTACAATTTAATTAATTCTGAAAATTGTATGTAATTGTAGAAGTAGTCGTCATAAAGAGCATGTCAGATCGCGAGGTTTCAGAACAATTCATTGCTGAGGAAAAGAATTATGAATTTCACCTATTTCTTAGTATCCAAATCTGCTGTGTCCACATAGGCCTGATTAGTGCGAAACGTATTTTTGAAACTAATTCGCCTCTTAATTTGAAGCAGGTTAGTTTAATTCTGGTCCATATTTCATGCTCTCCACACATATGTAGGGGTGGGGAAATCTCGGAGGTGTTTAACATGGTGTTGATGCCAGTGTTATTTGTAATGAGCCAATCATGAGAACCTTGACCCATCATTGATTCGAGAGTGATCAGTGGCGATTAAAAATAAACCCAAAGGCAGTATATTTCAATATGTACAAACATTACCTTTACAAAGTACCTCATTGAGTTAAAATTTTCCACCATTACCTGTTTAGAAGTTGACTCCCCTCGAATAACAGATAACAGCTTGTTTTGATAACCATTGACAGTCGACGTTAGGACGCGAACAAACCATGTTAGGGCGAGTTTTGACCGCTCACATTACCAGCCGAGAGATTTCATAACTTGATGGAATCATTCTGATACCTCTAATAATATAATTAGTGTTACTGTAGTCAAGATGACAAGGAAGAGAGCGTCTTTAAAAAAGAAGTGCTGTAGGTGTGCTGATAAAAACTGCAGAACTTGGACTGACATATTCTGTTATCATTTCTTCAGTATTAAGGTGAGATCGAATTCCTTCTGGGTTCCTTGAACTAGACGCCTGTGCGTGTACTACCAAAATCCTATGATTCAATATACCGTATGTTTGTTATTAATATTATTCATGTTAATTATTAATAATAATGTGTTTTGGGTAGCTGCCCTTAAATTAAAGGTTGCCCAATAGGACACAGCTTACTATTTAACAATAATACAGTAAATACAAATTGAAAGCAAAAATGTTACTAGGCCTATATAAAACACTTCATTTCAGTCTAATCAATTTAGCGGCAGATATCCGTATAGGTAAGCTTAAAAAAATACATATAAATGATTTCCTAAGATACTGAAAGAAAATTTAACCATGGTTGTGGCTACATGTTGAAGAGTAGAATCTGGAATGAGAAGTGTATTGCAAAATTTATGACAAAGTGCTATTATCATTATGTAATTATTATTCATTACCATTATTATTATTATTATTATTATTATTATTATTATTATTATTATTATTGTTATTATTATTATTATTGTTATTATTATTATTATTATTATTATTATTATTATTATTATTATTATTATTATTATTATTGCTGCTAATGCTACTTTTCCTGCTTCTACTTTACATAAAAATGATCTATATTATCTTATTTCATAAGAATATAATATTTATATTGCAAAAAGGAATTCCTAGTCTCGCTCTGAACTTTATACTCTCTCCTTAAGTCTAGCCTCTAAAAGCCTGAGTTAAGGCAAGCCCACACTAAAGTATAGTAAATAAAAGTTTAAAATCAAACACTTTTTCTGTTTTTAATAATATTCTTATGTGGATATTCACACAAGAATAGCAAGCAGGAGCATGCATCTGGTGAGATCAAGTAACTTCGGAATTACAAAACAGTATGTGGACCTAGTCGTCCGTGTTTTTCTTCTGAAGTCTATAATGCATTTATTTCCAACTTATAAAATTAACCCTAACGTATAACTTAATTGTGTATGTGCAGTAATTCAAAATTATGTTATATTTTAGACTTTAAAATATGCAAAATATTCCGAAAAATTTTACTTTTTCTATTCATGAGTAAAAGGAGGAAAACTCAAAGTGAGTCATTTCATATTATTATATGCTGGAACAGTGAAATACCTCATTCTAAATTTAAAAATATTTTTACGCGAGTTTATGTTTAATTATGACAGTGTTTTATATAAAACAAGGCCATATTTGACATAAAGGATCTAACGAGACTGTCCATGGACACAGCATTAAGGCTATTCAACGCCAAAATAATACCAATGCTCACATACGGCATAGAAGTAATATGGGAGAAGCTAGGGAAAAGAGACCTGCAAACCATGGAAGCTGTCAAGGCAAGATTCCTAAAGGCGGCGATGGGAATTTCTAAATACACGCGCTCTAGATTGGTCTATGTACTAGCCAGAGAACCTTTTCTGATGGAAGACATACGCCACAGATATGATCTACCATCAACAAGTGGATGGAAGGACATAATGGAAGAAAGGAAGACCAAGCAGAGGGACATATGGACAGAGTTCTACAGCTCGGAGGCCATGATAAACAGAGAGTGGACAGGCACAAACCAGGATTTGAGACGTTTTGTGATTTCTCTCGCAGTCCATGGTTACCACCACAAAATATGTGCCCAAAAGGCATTTCATGACCCGGACCAAAGCTGTGTGTGCGAACGGTGTGGTAACGAGTGCAATCGATATCACGTCATCTATTGCAAGAATAGAGGAAAATCCCTGATTGAGTACTGTAAATAAGACTGATGTTCCAAGTGCAGGGAACACAGTTTAAAATATGCTCAACTTGAGTGCACCTTTCTGTTATTATTATTATTATATAAAACAATAATTCAAAAATTGTTTAAAGCAACGTCTTGACAATTTTCACATGATTAGAATTTCATAATGATTTTAGATATTTAGAAATTTTAATTGTTAAGTGCTACAGGTTTTCCTGGTTTTGCGAAATGATGAATACGTGACATTTAAGAATGTAGTGTAACTGGCAAGAACTGGTCGCATTGGCTAATGAAAAAACACTTTACTTTAAATAAGAAACGTTTGTTTTAAAAATAATTCAAAAGCATATTTTCCATGATGAACATAGAAGACCATACAAATATTTCCATTTGAATTTACTACAGTTTGTACTTTTAGAAACTGTGACTAAAATTGATGTAGGCTGTTCACTCCTATTCTAATTTGTACTTGTGCTGCAAAATATTATTGTAGCTATGATTTTGTAAATCTTGATAGAAAATGCAAAGCAGTAGGAATCAGGAAATAGTTTTGTGATAATACTTACGTCTTCTTACGTCTTCTTGACTGTGTCACACATTTCATTCATAATACAGAGTGTCCGGGAAAGACCTGGCGAAAAAGAAATAATTATATATATGAAACTATTACATTTATTGACGTGATGTTTTCACGGTTACAAAGAGAAACACGATAAGTTTTAATAAGTCTCTATGTGAGCACCATTTGTGGCCCGATACTCAATTTCGTGCCGCACACGCGAAAGCATCTCCGGTGTGACTAGTGCTATTGCATCGTAGATTCGGCCACGCAAATCTGCATTATCGGTCACAGGCGTGCGATACACTTTGTCTTTCACAAAACCCCAGAGAAAGAAATCCAGTGGGGTCATGTCAGGTGACCTTGGTGGCCATGGTGTAGGTCCTTCTCTCCTATGAACTGTGGATTTTGGCATTTACAGTTGTCTTGCCGCCTCACGAATGGATTTCCTCAGGCTTCTTACAAAAGCAGCCCGTACCCTTTCAATGTCATTGTCGTTTATGCGCGATTTCTTTACCTTCCTTGCTGTGACTCAGCATTACCTATCCCCAGAAATTGCTTATGCCAATGAAGGATGCTGTTTCGGGCGGGAGGATTTCGGCCTTTGCTGTTTGGAAACGACGTTGTAGCCTACGCACAACTTGCACAACTACACACGCTGCGCAGAACAAGCTTTTTCTCGTGTCTCCTCGTGCAACAACAATGTGCATGCTCATGCGCATTACGGGGTGCTACAAAACAAAACTTTTTGAGTTTGTCTTTCTAACTGTGAAAATACTGGGGTAGTAACTGTAATAGTTTCTGATATATAATTATTTCTTTTTCGTCAGGTCTTTCCCGGACACGGTGTATAATACTGCGGTTCTACGCACTTAGCGCCGGAGATTTCATATGCTGCACTACAAGACGCTGAATCATAGCACGAAAAGACAAATTCCTTTAAAACTAAATAACGTAAAGTCTTTATGAATAAGTTGCATTTAATATATAATATTTTATTTTTAACATTTATTGTAATACTATAAATTTATCATTCTCCATAATATGAACATTTAGTTACAGATAATAACTACACTCTTTCCTCTCTAGTTTGCACTCTGACATATAGATTCAGCCATTCACAATTTCAATTTATCTTTGAATAATATAATTTTAAATCTTGTTTTTTTTCGTATCCTATGTTACGTGTGTTTAAATTTCCTTAATGTGGTTAATTTCTTTCATGGTTTTACATATGGTAAAGGCCTATACAGCATTAAACACACATGCACTGTATTTTAAATGTAGTCCTACCATGCACATTGTTGTAGCATTCGCGACGCATTTAATATATTGATGGCACGTAATTTATTAGAAACATTAAGCACAATGGATATTTAAATAATGTATGTATAGAGAGAGATACAACGAAAGTAATGATGACGAAAATCTGATAAAATCTAAAATTTTGCTACCTAAACAGTAGAAGTAAATCGCATATTTTCATTTATAAAGTAAATTTCGCTGCACAGTATAATATATCCGTGGTGAAACTTAATGGATGATGCAAGACTCTCCATTGCATTCATGAAGTGTTTGTTTTTATGGACGCTAACTTGTTAGAAGGGTGGCAAAAGCTATCCGTGCACAAAATAGTAAATCCGCAGTATAAGAGCTTTAATAAAATCTATCGAACTATTTTTTTTAAATAAAATCTATCGAACTAATTTTTTCTTTTATTTAAAAAATTTCGTGTTCAACTTCGTAGACTTTTCTTTTCACCCTCTCATATCAGTCTTGGTCCAATCATTATTATTAAAAGGCATTAGAATAAGTCAATTTTTATTATTTAAAAATTTAACAGTAGAATACTGATACTCTTCCAATTGGGATTAAAAAAACCCACAGTAATTACCAATTATACGCTGTACTTCATAGTCTTCCGAGTAGACACACACACACACACTCATGTGTACAGAACATAAACCCTACAATAGAATTACAATATGTGTTTGTCTATTCAGTGAAATTCATGATTTATTCTTATTTGGGGGGGGGGGATATCGAATAGGCTTATTTCGATTTCCTTGTACGCATACAACTATGAAATCGAAAGAGTAAAATTTTGAGATTTAACATTGAGTTAATTTTTGTGTTTAACTGTAGGCCGGATTTCGAGTTTGACTGGAATCTTCCAGTGCTTAGATTCTCTATAGGCAAGATGACTTCAGGATATACTCAGCTATTAAGAGTAAACGTTGAATTAAGACCTAATCAGCGCAGTTACATATATAAGCTGTTAGATATGTCTGTAATATATCAACAGAATTTCCCTGGAGGGTTAAGTTTGCCTAAGTAACATCACGAATGATAAAAGTTCCTTTATCCTTCAACCTAAGCAATTATATATTGACTTTACTAATTTACCGTAATTGGTGCGTGTTGTTATTAGTTACTTTATTGCTCCTAAATGCTACTTTTTGTTTTGTTTTACAAAGTTAAGAATTTATTGTCATTATTATACAAGTTCCGGAAGATTCTGTACTTCTCCCAGATACCATTTCAGTATAAATAACTAAGAATACAGACTAAAAAAATTGAGTTAGAAATTATATGGTCGTAATTATTCTGATTAGAATGATGCAGTATATGAACTCTTATGTCTCATAACGTCTCAGTAATAAAAGAAATAAAAAGAAATGAAACTACTACAATATTTATACTACATTGAAAATCATACCGTACGAAATTGTGTTCAATCTTGAAAATAAAAACGTAATATGTTGCTCATAAAAAATTATATATATATATAACCTGAGACGAGAAAATTATAATTGATCCATATCTGGCCCCCTTAATATCTATACCTTTTATCGGAAATTAACTTGCCAACAAAAGTCAGAGCTAATTATTCGAACTGGGAAACATTGTAACTCTGTAATGTAATACGGAAAAAAGATATTTTTCTTCTTGTCTCCACTCCTTTTTTTTTCTTTCTTTCTTTCTTTCTTTCTTTCTTTCTTTCTTTCTTTCTTTCTTTCTTTCTTTCTTTCTTTCTTTCTTTCTTTCTTTCTTTCTTCTTCTTCTTCTTCATCTTCATCATCATTCCCGGTTCCCTTAATAGCGATGATATTGTAACCTTAACTATGACTTGCGATGATCCCTCATCGTTCTCTTCATTCCTTACAGAGTATGATTTTCGCTCTACTCAAGTCATCCTTGGCGTTTTAAGATTCTTAGATTTAATTTCACCTGAATTCTGACAGTAGTGAAGTTATAAGAAAATATTTTTACTTTTTTGAAGTAAAACATTGTTCCAGTGGCAATCTTGCGACTAGCCGTTGATTTCATTTACACACGCATTCTCGTGTTTGGTCATTTAACAAGTGGAACTAAGAATACAGTATTTGAAACTTACTGCTATTGCACAATATTTCCCTATTTTACTTTAAAAGTTGAATTTGCACTGGTTGAAAAAGCTGTTAAAATTTGTTCCCCTCTTTCAGTGGATACCTCGTAGCGCAAACTATGCATATCTACATAGCCGCATGGCTATTGTGAAAGATTCTAATAGTGTACGGTCACAATAGTGCAGTCTTCCTGACACTTTGAAGTCTTATCTTATCTTCCGAAATCACACGCCACTTACGTTATTGATGGCATGAGTGACTTTTCCTCCCAAGTATTCTAAGTGATGCGTGCTGCTCTTTTCCCGGAACTATTGTAAAATATCAAAATATTATCCGGACATGCATTCTTAAATGGCATCCCAACTGCCTACGTGATTCGTTCCCTGTCATAAATATTTATTTATAAAGAATGGTATGTACTTCTGGGGTAATTCTGATTGCAAAATAAATTCCACCAGTTGGTTTCTGATCTGCTGCACGTTTAGTGCCAGAAAAACAGTACCGCTATTCATCTTAGATAACACGAACAACTGGAATAAATATTATTTTCAACTTTGATTTTAACTTATGTATGGTTATTGCTACAGATATGTTCATATGCTACTTCATCAAGGTACGAAGCATCTGTATACAAAACCTAATCATGTTAAAAGCTTAAAACTGTCATAAGCTGTACTGAAAATGGCACGAATCCACTAAGCTAATGTAACGGCTAACATAAAAATATGAAAAATAAAAAATAAATATAATTATACAACAATATATTATGTTTTCCCTGGGTCTATCAGGAATTTAGCCGGAGTGGACTTGAAGAAGTCGAAAATTCACCAGTTTATTAATTTTTTTGTAAAATAAAGTAGGCCTATTTACATATTTAGTGCGCCTGTGATATCTAGTTGATAGTGTTAAGGATTGCCTATCTGCAGTCAGGGGTTCGAACCCTATTTCCACTGTCTTAGGAAAGTAAGTTCAGAATGGTGTGCACTGAACTTCGTGAAGACTGGGGAGTTACTTGTATAGATACTAGGATGTGCCCGCGGCTTCGCCCACGATAATTAATTGAAAAATTAGAAATTAATAGTATAATAATTATTAAAGCATTATATTTATTAACACTTGCACGCGAATCATTCTTAAACTAAACCATTAATAATTAATGAAACAGCTAAAATTCCGGCTTTAGAGTACATTCCACGATTAGAAATTGCCACCTGGGAAAACGATCTCAGATTCGATTATGTAGTTCCAAAGATAACTGTGATCCACTGCCTTCCAAACTGTATAGGCTAATTCTCGTGCGTAATTCTCGAGACGGCGGTGGATAATGGCGTTTTTCAACTGTTTGTTGACAGATGAATGAGATGTGAATTTTATTTGATAAATTCAGTGTAATTTTAAGAAATTATATAATTTTTCAAGAGAAGGAGTGATTGATTTGGATTATTATTATCAGCGATATTTCAAGAGTTAAATCATCAATATTTTACTGCTGGTGCCCCCGGCTTCGCCCGCCACTATTCATTGACTCCAGGATTTTTAAGAAATTTACACTGGTAGATTATTAAAAATGTTTGTGGTTCAGAGCTATGAAAATTGTAAGTAAAAATAAAATTAGAATATTTGTTCATTGAGTTCATTTCACTTAGGCCTTATATAATAAAGAAACGGTTTTCCTAATCTTGTAGTCGTCATGAAAGTTTAGACTGAGAGATACGAACATCGCCGAGTATACCCGATGTCTCACGAAGCGGGCGAGCAAGCACGCTATTTAGGACCGTTGAATTGTATAAGAGTAGATATATTATGTAAAGTTTTAATGTAATGATTTAGTACATGCCCCACAAATCATGTCATCCCAATACCATTGAACTCGATAGGCGAGGCAGATTACTCAGTAATCGGGTGGCCTGCCTTGTCCGTGACAGGGATGTAGCGGGATGTAGTTTAGTTTTAGTTTAGTTAATTGCGTAATATTAATATTAACGGTATTCGCATTTGAAAGTCATGTCAGTTCAATTACGTTTGTTTGTTTGTTATGGTTACTTAACAACTGCACTGCCACTTATGTCTGCAACCGTCGTCTGTGTATCGTAGTTTTGCCCGCCGGAGTTCAAATCCATTTCTGCAAATATACGGACATGGTACTCTCTCATATTTGCACCTATAAATGTGATTGGTTTGGGCCGAAATCGAACCTGGAATCCATCTAAATTAATCTGCACAGTAGAATTTATCAATAATAAATTAAGATAATTATACTATAGAATTTCAGTAGTTTCACAGAAGTTCATAACAGGGTGTGTTGGCAATTAGGTCACCACAGCATCTTATACATCTTCCTGTCTTTGCCTAGGCATTAATGGCAGAGAAAGTAGGTATTACCTCATAATCAGAAAGTCGCGAGTTCAACCCGGTGATGGTAATTCTGGATAGTGTTTCTGATTGGGTTTCCCCGTTCACTTAGTTAAACATAATCTTCAAACCCCCAAGTCAGGCCAATCTCCTTGACTAGCAATCCAATTCGCTTCTATCCGCTTATCCGCCCCTCGCCTCCATAACCACACCACAATAATAATTAATTTTTCTAGTCACAACTTAGATTTTTTCTCACCACCTTTAATGTTGAAGCCTTGCGTGAACTTTCTCCGAAATATAGGCCTCTAAATTGTGCTCTTTACTTCACCCTGAGATGTGAAGGGACGGACAGTGATATCTCCCTTGAAGTGCATGGCAATAGTTATTTAGTTACTATTTAGCGATTAGGCGATACAAATTCGCAGGCCTTCTCATTTCTAATCCCATGATGGGCCACATTAGTTCAGGCCTTTCCAACGCTGGGACACACCAGCGCAGCACTCCTTCCCCACGTACCGGCCGGTGCGACTGCATATGTTTGTCAGACAGCACAATGGGTAGCTGACCTCGCTTTCTTGGTGGATGTAACGTCTTGTTTAAATAGTTGGTTGCAAGGGAGAAATTAGTTAATTAGCACCATGTGTGACAGAATTAAGGCTTTCAAAATGCAAAATTTATTATTTAAAGATCAACTGAAAGTCGGACATTTTGACAATTTCCCTTCATTAAAATAATTAAATTTGTCTATTTACGTAAATCGTGGAGAGTATCAGACGTCGTTACAGAATTTTAACGATGAATCCAATGTCCATTCAAAGGAATTAATGGTATAGTCACCGCTTTTAAAGGATCCTCAGGCGGCAACCCTCTAATACAGTATCTCAACCCCACCCCTGACCAAACCCTCCATAAACACCTCCATAAACATCTGGAGAAACAACACAAGTGACATTGCAACAAGGCCTGACCTGGTGGCAGGGACCACCGCATTTGTTTAGGGGTGGGTAGACCCTAATAATCTTTTCCAGATGAGGGAAGTGGTCAGACTTAAAAGCGTTCCGCTCGCTTTGTAGCCGACTGGGGTTCGTTTGGGCGCGATGACTATACGCCATCTCAATTTGAAATATTTCTGATGCCATATTTTGTCCTGTTTCCAAACGGAGGTGATAAAAGTACAGGTACTACCACTACACCAGTGATTTACTTTCATTTTACAAAGGTATTCATCCACAGAAATTTCCCAGACTTCACGCACTTGCCTTAAAATTTACGCCAGTGTTCGACACAACTTATGCATGCGAACAGATGTTTTCAATTATGATTTTAAATAAAAGTAAAACCAGGACTTATCTGTCTGATTCTGAAATTTGGCAATTTCCTTTGCCAAATGGATTGTACACAATATTGGTAAATTAGTTGCGGCAAAACGAAGTTAACAATTTACTTAAATTCTAATTGTAGTCTACACAAAGGACATCTCATATTTTTAAACTTATCTCCGTTCTCGCAGCAAACACAAATCAAACACGAATTGCTCGTTTGTTATCCTAATTGGAGCGTTTTTATTTAGCATATAAAGTCATATTTTGGTCCTTTTTTACGGAATAGGAGATATTTTTGTCACATTTGTAATTTAACGTCATACTTCAGTTATAAATTCGGTTAAGGAGCACAGTTGTACAGTTATGCACTAAATGGTCGAGACTGTCGAGTTAAATTTGAAATTTATTTCATTAATTTAGGGTTCATCTCCAATTAATATGTAACTAAATTGTAAAGTTAATCCAATTGTTCATATTTCATAGAAACACGCAAGGCCTACACAATATCATTTGGAGCTGATGAAGCCTTGCAAACCGGAGAATATTATTTAAAATTAGAAGTTCGTTACAAGTATAACTGTAAATCACAATTTTAAATCGTTAATTGTTGAAAAGTATTATCTGATTCAATTCATGTGATGTAATAATTTAGAGTTGTTAAACGTTTTATATTAGAACATTTATTTTTAAAAAATAATTTCTTTTATCAGGTCATATGATGTTTGGGTCACATTTACTCATTTTAAGGGCATATTTGATGTAATTTTTTTCCACCTTTTTTAGGTGATGAACTTCCGGTCCTTACTAATAAGTGTATATTTGGCAGCTTTTTGGTTGTATCTACTCGTATCCAATGTACAATAATGTAACAAGATGTGTGGTCTACCTATGTCGAGTAGATGAGAAATTTCCAAAACAGGTTAATTGTAACCAGCCGCCACGTCAAGGGAAATGTTCACCTATCGCTTGTTCAATTACACTTCACATGATGGTATCTGCATTATTCTCACGGTCAACGCGTCGGCAGAAGGAGGAGATTTATAAAATATTGCTACAGCATGCTACCCAGTAGCCTAACTTTATAACGACTTTAGTGATCAGTTCACGATCTCTATAATAAAATACTGGGCTGAGAATTTGCATAAGGATTCAATAAAAATTTGGTGGTCTTTATAATATTAACTAATAAAAGTTTTGGGACTAATTTGTTCTTTTTTCTTTCTCGTCGTGCTTCAAGTGGTCGGTGGAAAAGTAACTTAACGTATTTCAAAACCATAATTATATATTTATACATTTCTATCCTATTGTGATATTCCGTTTTCTATTTACCCCTTTGGAGGCTATTTAAATTACAATTTAAATGTTAATCATCACCCTTAATTAACTTTAAATTAAATTTTCTCGTCTTCAATTTGTCCTACTTTTTTTTTCAAAGGTCCTTGCCGCAAAGCTTTTACGTTTGGTCTTGAAATTTAGTACATACTAATCTCATAAATTGGAGACGATGTTTTAATTAACGTACCGGTAACTTCGTAAATGGTTTAGTTTAATACATTTGTTTCGAAAATTTGATAGGAGAAACGTGTTTCTCCAGAAGTAGCCTACCTAAGGGTGGTTAAGTGGTCCCTTTACAGGCATGAAAGCCCTTAGGGTTCCAGGATAGGAGAGGCTCCCAGACTTTCAGACATTCGGTATATGAAGGTGGTACGCATAGGTAACCTTTACCCCCATGATTGCTCCTTGTATTCATTTCTGTTAAAGACTGAGTGACCCAAAGTCATAGCGCCACCAGAAGGATTAAGCCAATCGAAACGTCCCACTGACCTCATCGGGTCGAACCCGCGACCTCCCGGTTTGTATCGCTCAACCAACTACGTGACTTGACTTACCTTAAGATCCACCTGGATGGATTTCCACTTTTCCCCTATAAACCAACCGCATGTCCACCTGTCATGCTAACTCGTAAACTAGTTTACAAAATTATCTGCATACAAAATCAGTACATCTAGTTAAATCATGGATAATTATATCCCATTGTGGAGATGAGATTGATAGCACATTATTTCGTGAGGCAATCATAAGCAACATGGGTTGTCTATCCTTTAGGCTCCAGTCTCAAGCCTGCTAATCTACGTGAACGGAACGAGCTTTCCGCAGAAGGTAATCCCTTACCTCTTACTCAACAGGTTACAGTTATCTCCATTACAATTTATCAGAAATAATCTATACTTTTCGTGTGCATAATATCCCACGTTTAATATGTAAATCGCATGTAAAATTGAAATTTACATCTGCAACCGCTGGTATCGAAGCTTCGATTAACAAGGGGTTCGTATTAAAATATATTATAATATCTAATTAATAAACTGCGATAGTTTTAAATTTGTGTAATTTTTTTAAGCATCTTTAATAAGGTGAAAATACCTAAATTACCTTCTACAGATACCTTAAAGTGATATACCCTAATAAGGGACGAAAGGGCGTTGTTTTTGTAGTTTCCTTAATGCCATTGTATATTTATCTAGCTTATCTTTATAACTTATTTTCTTTCATCTATATCATTATAATGTTATGACTATGAGCAAGAAGCATCAACGCAGGTATGTACAGGTAGGGGGAAAAAAGCGGACCTACTAAAATATGTAAGTTGCCGATATGAGCCACTGCGCTTGCCTAGCGGGTTCTAGGCATGCGCAGTGGCTCATATCGGCAACTTACATATTTTAGTGGGTCCGCTTTTTTCCCCCTACTTGAACATTATATTTCCGTTAGGCCTAATAAAGGCAATTTTATGCTATTTTGGGCGTAAAGTCGACCAGCACAAACTAACCTCCCACAAAGCAGGACTGTACATTCCGCTGTTTCCACTTTCATGTATTACTGTGCTACTTGCCTAGGTAAGACTAAGGTTTTTCATAGTCTTACTCGAATGACTAGCTTTTGAGGTTATGACGGATGTACCGTACTATAAGGGTACCACTGAATCAGTTTACACAGTTCCATTTGCCGGCTCTAATTATTTCTTTCAGTGTGCTGAATTTGCTAGAAACCGTATCAAAACCTCTAGGTTATTATCCTCGGGTGAAAGCGTTAAGAAATTTCTGATGGATGGAAATATTTTGAAGAAAACAGTAAGTTGGCTGGAAAATTTGTTGGAAAACATTGCTTAACTTTGCTTCGCTTTTAGACACTTGAGGGCAAATAATATCTATCGCCATAGGCACAAATAATGACGCTTTAGATAAATAAAATACTTTATGCTATGACGTTATGGAATAATACAAGTTAAACACTATAAATAGCCAATGACCGGTGAAATAAGGGTGCGCATGTATTTCAAGTAAAAGAGTTCGCTTTTGAAGATAGAAAGCGGGGATGAAGGCTCCCACAATAATGGGCCTTATCATCTGACCGGATGTAACGGAACAGATTTGAGTTTATTCTGACTAATAGTATATATACATTAAATCAATATAAGTGTCATCGATTAAATCTCAACTAAGACTTCTAATTACAATTACAACAAAAATTTCAATTGAAATATCAATTGAAAATGAACTGAAATCTTAAACAAAGATTACAATGCTGCGTATACGAAGATTTTGAGCTATAGACCTAGTAGTAAGAAGAAAGTTGAAGATGCATAAAATGAAAAGAGAAAAAAAATATTCTTTACATTCTATTCAAATTAATAGTTTTATTTTTTAATTATGACTTCAAAATATAGCCTTTCTATTTAGCCTTCCTCTTTACTTTATTTTGCCAGAATGTTAAAGTTAAAAGCTATTATTGCAATTTCAATAAAAGCTATTATTGCAGTAAATCTTTGAATACTCAGTTACCTACTTTAGATATATGAATTTTCTTTTCTTTTTTATTTACATATAAACATACTTAATTTAATAACCTCTGCACTTTCTTATAACTTCCAATTCTATATCTTGGTCAGTATTAAATATATATTTAATTTCAGCACGTTTAAAAATATTATTCACCATAACAGAAGAGACATTTTCATAATACTAGAAGACGTTTCCTACTCAAACTCTAATTTCATTTGATCTGCAAAAATTGTAATAAATTACTAACGGCTTATATAGCTGCGCTCTTGTTAGAATTTTACAATTATTTGGATCCGTTCATGAACCAATAACGCACAGTTGCTCTCCTCTAAGTTATTGTCAGTTGTAGGAAAATATTAATATTAAAAAAAATTAAGTTTATAAATGTAAATAAAAGGTAAATAGAGTGTCAGCAACTCTATGATTGGCTTTATTCAATGTTTTAACAAGAATTCGGTTTAATGGGTTCATGCGCGGATTCATAAAAATTTTATTTGACAATTTTGATTTGTAAACTAAAAAAAAAGGCTCATGTTTTATTTGCATAAAATATTGCATTGCAAACATTTGCATAATCCTTTTTTATGATAATGATGGTTATTATTATTATTATTATTATTATTATTATTATTATTATTGTTGTTGTTGTTGTTGTTGTTGCGATGAAGACATGCTGCTGATCATGATGCGAATATCGGCAATGATGATGATAATGGTGTTCAATATGATTGATGCTGATGATTTATGATTGATGGTGTATGATTTTGTTGATGGTGATCAGCGATTGACGATGCTTGAGAAAGATTCTGCCCATGGGGATGAAAGTGATAGGATAATTATTATAATTGACTAGTATGTCCTGCCGATCAGTCGTTGAGCTATAGTCAAACGCTTGCAATTACAAATATTACTATTCTTTAGAATTCCCTCTAGAGGTTAATAGTTTTTTACGAATGTATTATTTAATTTTGTTAATCATTGTTTCTCACTTTTAATAACTTTTCCTCGTGTAGCCTAAATCTCTAATTAATGTATCTTCATTAATATTCAAAGTATTTGCGGATACTTTGTTAATGTCATCTTGTGGATTGGTAATTTTAAATTTATAATTCGAAGTGTTGAATGAATTGCTTTTTTCTATGTTGTACAAGGTGGCTGTTCTCATGTCTTAATTCAGTTCACGCTCGGCGTAGAATATTTATAATATTGAGTGTGCATGCTGAAATATTATACAGCTTGCTTGATCGCAATCTTCTTATGAATTTCACGGTTCGGCTGCTGAGCCTTCTTTATATTTCATCTAATCCCTATGCAAATCCAACATCGTTCACGTATCTCAATCGAAGCACTAACTATAAAATATTGATTTTTTTTTTAATTCTTGTGGTTAAATCTCACCAACTGAATTGCCTATTTTAGAAAGGGCACAAGTCACAGTTTTCAAATTTTTAATAAAATTTATGCAAAATTCATTTAATGAATGTTTTATTCAATGATGTGTACAAAATATTGATAAAGTTGGAAATGTGCCTTTTATTTCTTCTTTAGTCAATACAAGCTTTAATCTGCATTACCTTGAAATATAGTTGGCCACTTCACAATGATCTGCTTGAAAGACTCTGCCTCTTTGCTTACATATTTGAGAACCTGCAATTTTGTTTTCATTAATAAGATTTTTGTTTGTTTTTGTTTTTGGAAAAAGTGATACGGCGGTTTCTTAATCCTGGATATGTGCCTATTCTAAAATAAGCGTGCTTTCCTAACCGCCATAGGACTGTGGTCTATCTAAACTAAATACGGCTACCCCAATAGAGTAAATATTTCACTAAACATTAATGTCGAAAAAAAAGGTTATCTTTGCTCTTTCTAAACTAAGCGTTCAATTTTATAGTGGAATAAAACAATATATCTTTAACTTAATGAAATTAGTTCATAATCAGCATAATTTCTATTCAGAGTTATTAAGTAGTTTATTAAGCGAATTTTAGCAGATGCGTCAGTTTTTTTTATTGATCTCTGATATTCAGGTAATTAAACGAGATTCGGAGGGTATATCTGTTCGATATTTATGTTAGATATTTATTTATTTATGCCATATCAAAGATACAAGAACAATAATTTAAATTTTAAACACAAAAAAATGAAAAACATTTGTTACATAATTTACTATAAATATAATAGTTAAACTTTCATTCCGGAAAGTTTTACTTTTCCTATGAGGTGTTAGTGCCCAATAAAAAAATATACATATATATTTTTTTCATTATTGCCTTCTTAGATGTGATTTGCCTACCTTTCACTGCCTGCGTACATATTTATTAATTTGAAAAGCGTTGTGTTATTTGATTTTACACGTCTAAGAATGCAATTTATATAGGTTTGCATAACGTCTGCATATCATATAAAAATAAAACAGAGGTTGACGTCATGTTGTCGATGTTGCATTGCTACAGAGATGAATCTTTTTTTCGCACTCGTGCGAATTTTCACTCAGACACATACACTGCAGATAAAGCTATGTACAAAATGTATTGTCTTAAGTTCTGTTCAAAGTGTAATACCAGCTAAGTCACCTAATAAAACAATCTTAGAGAATTCGTTTTGTATCACACTCTTACAGTATCTTGAAAGTTAACATTGCTTACTGTTGATAATTCTGCTTTATGGACCTCCTTGTAGTATTCTTAATGAAGATTTGCGGATTTTAATCCTCTTAGCTGGATTGTAAAGCTTATAAACTGGTCTGGTTTCATTGTGTGTTCAAATGTCTTCATCTCCAAGCGTCTGTCTCTAAGCTTCTCAATAAGTGGAGTAAATCTGAGAGATGCTGACAGGATGGGTCGGAAAGAAGTCCAGTGACTAATGAATCTTCTATTTAGCAAGCTCAACGTACTGTTCAGAGGGAAGGGCAGTAAATTTTGGATGGATCAAGTTTCCTTCTCAAGCAAGTTGTCAAATTATAGTAACACATATCCTACTAAAGTCTCCAATGAAGGAAGTTTTGGTCATTTCAGAAGTCATGGTAACTATTATTTATCAGTCAATAAAGCTGCAGGTAACAAAAATCAGGATATAGGCTACGATTGGAAGTCGTTGGAATGTTCTTCGCAATGCTGGTACTATGGTACTAAATTGGGATCCGGATAGAATGCGCTCTGTGTAAGGGACATTGAAAGATGCGTAAATAGAGATCATTGTTTTTTTCGTATAACATAACAAAACAGTACGCGTAATACTCGTACTCTTACGAGCTAACAACCTTCAAAATCTCATTCCAAAAATGAAGACGCCGCTGCTTGGGAAGCGGTTTGCAAACAGGGAGGACATCCTAACAGCCCATCGACGAGAGGTGGCGCGCATAGACGCATCACACACAGCTGATGATATTCAGCACCTTCTACATCGTTGGCAAAGATGTGTGGACGCCTTGGGGGATTATTTTGAAGGTTGTTAGCTCGTAATTTCGTACCAGCATTGCGAAGAACATTCCAACGACTTTCAATCGTATATCCTGATTTTTTATTCCTGCAGTTTTATTGACTGATAAATAATAGTTGCTATGACTTCTAAAATGACCCTCGTATGTTAAAATGCTAAAATATGCTTGGCAGTCGTCAGCCAAATCTAAGGCGAGCAGAGATCTGAAAATATTAGCATAGGTCGACGGAAGGGGGTCCGAGTAGCCTATATCTCGAAGCCGGATTTTTAATTTTCGCTTACCTTCGCGAGTTATGCACGAGAAACTGGCAGAAAACGTGATTTTTTTTAGCACCGCACCATTTTCCGCTAATACTTTTCAATTGTGAAATTAACTGCAGGTGGCCTTCCTTTGTTGCCATAGCATCTGGGAAAGAAGTGCATCGCTGAAGTAGAGCAATCATCTTCACAAAGTTGAGAAGGACAGTTACTTAAAATTGTAAGACTCGATCTTTTGAAAGCGTACGTTTCCCATGGACAGCTGTAAGTGAGTTGCTCAAGAGTTGGAAATGTAGGCTAAAAGCATCTTAGCTTCAAACGGAATGACACTTAATACAGCCTAGTTTATCCGGAAGCTCTGCATCGAAAAATTAGTTTGTTTTTTTGTATTGTACCCGGTATTTTATATTGTTTTCAATAATTTGTACCACGATCATCCACTAAACATTGAAAATAACAAAATAATTAAAAATAAAATGATGTAATTCACGCCATTTATGTTGGGTACGCAGACACATCGGAACAGTGGGAAATTAGCATGCAAATCGGTTAGCAAATTCAGCAGCAGCCTCTAATCAGAATTATTATTAATTTTCTAAAAGTCCTGCTTCTTATGTTAAAATCCAGATCAGGAATCGCATCATCAGCCGCTGGAATGACGGATGGGTTCAAATATTAATGGTGCATTAACTAAGGAACTGTTTTCCCCACACTGCACTGTTTGAAAGGTTACAGGCTAAATATTTTTCACCAAATGTTATTTTAACACAATTTCTAAGAGGTCATGGAAAGTTTGATAGTTATTTTACGAGAGTCAATATTATTACAGACAGAAACCACGTCTGCAGAGGTCAGTTGTCAACAGAAACTGTGAAACACTTCTTATTTGACTGACCATTATTCGAAAGAAAGCTTAGTCTTGAATTACATGCTTCAAAGTGTGAAGAAAACATTTTCCAACTCATGTCTCCGTTTATTTAACAAAATCTGCTTTTTTAGAGAATTTATCAGATTTATAACTTGCATTCACGATCAATTAATGTTTGAAATTACATAATTATTATAATTAGTTTGTAAACTATAACCCTAACATGCCTCTTCGGCGAAATAGGGTTTCCTTCCCTAGAGATTAAATAAATAATAAATAATATGTAAAAACATCCTCAGTGTTAAAATATGTTTCTGTTTGTTTGTTTGTTTGTTTGTTTGTTTGTTTGTTTGTTGATTGATTGATTGAATTAAACTGTACTGTTGAATTAATAATCGCGAGCGAAGCCGTGGCTACCTGCTACGCGTAGTTATAAAATATAACAAAGTCACATACTGTATGTTACGGATCACTTATTCTATCGTTCGCGATTCAATTTAAAGTATGCAACATTCCCTAGTAATATGAGTATTGTGGTCCTCTTCCTTTCGATGCATGATTTAACTGATAGAATGAAGGGAATGGGGCAACGACAAGCAGCATTCAATAAGAAAAAAGAAGTGATCATTATTTTTAATACATGCGTACTGCCTTTCGTAACAATTTAGTTCAATAAGCAAGAAAAAACCTGTAACTTACTGTTTGGAGCGCATGACATGTTGTTAAGGGTCTTGGTGAAGAGGAGTTTCCATTATAGAAGACGAATAAGCATCGCTTTATGACGGAACTATGGCACTATAGGACAGAAAAAGGGCCGAGAAATTTTGTCCAGACGCTCTAATTTCAGACTTAAGTTTTTAACTTTCGGTAAATCTATGAGACGGGATCTACGGTTTAAAATCCCTCTTCTGGAGAACTTTGTGCTCTAAAAAAATCCTTCGATTTCGGCCGGCTTTGAATGCGATCTCGTTTCCAGAGATGGACATCCTACTACCTTTGTACCACTAAGATCGACAAAACCGTTGATAAAAACGTTATATTTTAGTACTATAAAATAGCTTTTTTCTATTCTCAATAATTACCTACGTTTAAACAGTATTATTACAAGTGTGAAACTGGTTAATAGCCATTTTTAAAGTAATGTTTTCGCTTTGAATGAATCGTGGAAATATTACAATATGTATATGAAAAATGTTTCAAAGTTAAAAGAACAAGATAATAGAAAAAGCCTGCCTTGGGGTTTCGCAAGAGGAAAATCACAAAATTGTTGTATAATTCAACGAGTAAAATTATTGTTGGAACACTATTTTACCTGAAACAGCGCCCAAAAACAATTAATTCTCAACCTTACTTCAGCTCCAAACATTTTTTCCGCAGTTTTTTCTGGTTTGTTGAACTCCAGCAGTCCACGCAGAATTTCACTTACCATTCCCCACTCCTATAAGAAAATCGTATATAAACAGTAACTTAATTATTTATTAATATAGATTAATAGCTTTGCTCTTATTGGCTGATGAACTAAACCATTCTTTCCACAAGGACGAAGGCATAAAGTAAATTAAATTAAAGTAGGTAATTTAAATGAAATTATATGGGTCGGAGATAATTGTGCACCCGTGGTATCTTGTGGTTTATTGACCATTTCTACTGATAGCGGTGCATCTGTGCATTTCGCCCGTAAAATAAACTCTTTGCAATATAATAACTGGAACTGTTGTTTCTCGAGTTAGAGAAATGGAAAACAGGCTAAAATATTAAATAGAAATTCACAGTATTCATTGTTATCACATAACAGGATTATAACATCTTCTAAAGTTTAGCCACTCCCATGTTCCATTCAAAGAAATTTATTGGTTTAGACTTACTTACAGGTTGCTAATAAATTAACTTTGATACTTATCTTTAACAGGACGTGACTTTATTTGGCAGTTGACACGTAATGTTTGATGCATAAAGGACAAATTATTATTCTTCCGCGTTGCAAGATGTGCAGATACTCTTTCTGGTTTTATTGCCATGTTAGGAAATAAGATGAAAATCGCATCAAAAGTGATCGAATTTGAAATCAGACTGTACTGTTTTTCTTCAATCTTTCATTTCTTTTTAACATGTTGCTATTGTACGTAAAACGTGACGGTTGATAACAACCGGACTAACTTTGTGTCACAAATCACCGTTCCGCTCATCGCTTGACTTGGTCACGCTCAAACCCGTTCGAATCAGATAATCTGAGTTCATTCAAAATTTCCAAGCAGTTCTTAGTGCGCGCCTACAAGGACATTCACTTCTTACCTAATCTTGATTTGACTATCATAATCGAGATTGTGGACATACAAGTAACACAAACGGCGAGAGCTTTAATAGTTCAAGATCCAAATTTTAGAAAGAATTGTTATCTGTAAATCCATTTTCACTGTGTGTGTATATGTTTCTCAGTGAATTCGTTTACTGAATACTGATGCAATCTATACAACATATAAAATAACATAGCTTGACTGACCATCATCGCCGAGTCGAGACTGCTGAAGCTGTAAATATGAAATTTGGCCAGTAATTTTATGTAATATTTTAAAGACTCATTAAGAAGGGGTTTTTCAAAATTCAATCCCCAAAGGGGTCATAAGGGGGTTAAAACTTTATATGAAGAAATATTATTTAACGGTTCTGTTGACATAAAATTTGGTAAAAGTATTCCAAAACTTAAATAATTAAACGCGTGTTTGATATTTTAAGAATCAACCCCTTAGGATTTTCTTAGATCTTTAGCATAAATACTCTAAAGCTCAAATAATGAAACATGTATTTCCGTATTTCCCAACATTCAAATCCTAGGCTCTAGGGTTCAAGGTTTATATAGACTTATTCCACTCATACGCCGCGTGTTTGATATTGACCAGTAACGTTTAGCAATTCCTCGGATATAGACCAATCACGATCGTTTATCTTATAATAGCTTTCCTCAGATCGCAAGGATGCAATTTTATCTGATAAAGCGTCAGATCGTTACTCGACACGTATGGCATCAACGTGCGGTGATTAGTACGTCATATGCTGCCATTGACCAGAATGAAAAACTCGTTATTTAATACAACATAACTTGTTTGGAAATTTTAATAATATAAATGTCCATTGATTAAAAACACTATTTCGATTCGGTGCAAGCCAGTTTGTGTGCTTTTATAGTTTTTTTCATGTAAGCAACTACCACAACGCCCTCAATCTTTGTGATGCACACTATTGGTAGCATTGGGAACTCGGATCGATTCATCGAATCGATTCGTGGACTGTTCATTCATCTGGTAGGCCTATGCAGTGATCTTACGGCAGACAGAATATTGGCAACAAAGTAAGAAAATAATTATTATCTACAAAATCCGTTACATTTTATTCATGGAATAGTCTTAATAAATCCTACTCTTGATTACGAATTTCATCAGATAAATTTTGCTCGAACTTCGTTATCGCAAATATAGCGATAAACTCGTAATCTCTCGTGGGATTACATATCATAAACATTATACCATTCTTAAACTTTCTTATTCTGAACATTGGTCAGTAATCTTACAAAATTTGTAAAAAAAAAAATTAATAGGAATAAATAAATAAAAAAAATAAAAATAAAAAAAGAAGCTGCGGACAGTGTTGCGATTGCGATTTGTGTAGCTTTCGCGGCCGATTTCCAGCTGTCATGTATGAGGTCACAACTTGGAAATATTCGAAACAGAATGACCATCATAAGGAAATACATGCCATATAAGGTAACAGTGCGATTTTATATGTCATGTTAAATTAATATCACCGTTGATAACCTAACTGTCACTAACTTAGAGCTAGCTACATGTCACTAGAACCTGACTCACACTACTAGAAGGTACAAGGAGCAAAGCTGGCCATTGTGCTTGGCACTGTACTAGCGAGATTCTTCAAGCGAGGGATGTCCAGTGTCATTTAAGGCATTTTAAAATAAAATTCGAAAAAAAAAATGATTAAATGGTGTTGGTAACATTGTGGAGTGAATGAACTGATAAAGGCTGAGTAAAGTGTGAGAGAAACTTGCTGAAAATGTAATTGAAGTTTTAATTAAATGAAATCCAAACTTTAAAATTTACAAAAGAGAGATGAACCTAATTCTCCCTTCCAAAATCTATAATTAAAACTCGATGTTTTTTTTCTTTTTTCCAGAAAAAGGGACAAGCTACAAAAAATCTGATCAGCCGCAAATGCAACGGCTATGTGTAAATAAGAGCTATTATTCTGGGGGTATTATTAAAATCGGATGAATATGATTAAGTGAGTTTGGTGTGTGGTAAATAGTAATAAATATAACATTAATTCACAATATCATAAATCAAACTTGCTTAAAGATGCTGGTAGTTGCCAACAATACTCCTAGTGTGTATATCATTGTTAAGTTACGAACAACCTGTCATGTCCATCAAACGAAGTTTTCGGGAGATATGATCTGTTTCTAAATGTACATTCTTGAGATCGTTTTTCAACATCCTGTACTCGTTAATTCCCGCACAAGGAAAGCAATGCAAGGAACGAGTTCTGTTTTATCGGCAAGTGACATGTACCCCGCCCGATATGGAGAATTGATTCCTTCCGTAAACCTGCGTCATTGCTCACCTTAACTATCGTCGGTCCGCCGTAAAATTATGAAGTCTGTCCACTTGCCTAATAAAATAGTTTTTGTATTAACAAACGACGTCGCGTCTATTTCTGACTATTTTTGTTTTAAAATAGAAAATGTTTGACCTTGTTATCTTAGCGTAAGTTTTATGGGATCATAAATGTCCACATGGAATTTATGAATTACGTATCTTCTCATTGATAGCGAAACTATTTTGCATTTATGACGGGTGATAATTTTTGCCTTAAAGCTTTTCCAGACAGTCCACACCATACTTGTCCCTAGCAGGAAAATCCTTAGAGATATGATGGGTACTGGTTCGACACAGTCTAATATAATTCATTTTTGAAATTGTGACTTTTTACTCTATTTTTCAATGTGTTTTTTGTTTTTACTTCCTCTGCTCGTACCATAGGTACTATACAGTGGCATAACGAATGAAGCTTGGGCCCCCCTGCAAAATTTAATTTGGGCCTCTTAACAAAACAATTCATGCTCAAGCATATGGGTTCAATATCGAGTTCGATCGCGGAAAATATCAAATTTGATATGTTGATAAGACCCCGGTGGCATTAAAATGTGCCTGTAGGTGGTATTTTTATCAATATTAGTAGCAGTTGTAGAGCAAGAAATTAGGAAATAGGCCTACTTCCTAGACCGCTTACCTCCAAAATCTGGCAAGAATCCTTAAAGGGTCATTGGAAGTTGCGAATACGTAGGCCTATAATCTATACATTAATCTAGCTGTGACTCTGTCTAACCGACTTAAAATGGTGTGTTAATACTATTTTCTCTAGTATCACACAAAGGTACCGAACTTGATATGGACAAAATCTGACTCCTTTCCAAACAGTACAAGCTTTCTGTCCGATTTTTTTGGTACGCTTAGTGAAAATTGGCTTGATTTCGTCTGGCTTTGCTTGCATTATCCATAGGAGAAATCATCAATTATTCAAACGCTTTTTCCTTTACTGCTTTGCACGTTTTCCCCCATTATGACATCCTATTTACATTCCTCTTCTTCCGGTTTTAATGTTGGGCTCCCTAGAACCCCGCCCCACTGGTACTCTAGGTAGAGGAAGTACGGTATTGTTTTCGACTCCAAAATTCGCAGTTGATTTTTTGACGTAAATAAACGTTTTGAGGACCCCTGAACCCAAAAGTACTATTTTCAAAAACATTTCTGTGTTTTGATCATATAAAAATTTTGTCTTTGGAGTGACTGGGTACCTTCTGAGGATGTGACGCAAAGATTGGCGATGACTTTCTCTTATTTTTAAGTGGACTTTACATGAAAAATAACTTATATCGATTTTCTCGAAAACGGCTCTAACGAGTATATTTAAATTTTGTGTATGGGGTGCTTAAACTAAGAGCTAAAACTTTTGAAACTTCTTTTTTTTTTCTCGAAAAATTATCTGAATGGTTCTTATAAGTCACCCACTGTTTGTAGAAACTCAGTCTTGCTTGGTGAATAATAAAACTACGCATCAGGTTCAAACAACTGAATACGCCCTCTTTGCAATATGACCTCTTATACTATAACAGAATGGGAAGTGATAAATAGTTATGCTTAGAGTAAAGAAAGTTACGTGAGTGCAATAATAAGATTTTATTTGGGTTATGTATCCTTGGGAGATGCGATGCGATGTGGCAACGACATTCTCTTCATTTCTACAACCAATTTATATGAAGAGAATGTCATACATAAATTATTATACTAACAGGCAAACTTCTATTTGGTCAGAGGAAGTTATGAGTTGCATATCAGGTTTTCTTATATTTATTGTAAGGCAGCTATCTTTGAAAGATTTATATAAAATTATAGAATAATAAATAGCTGTGTGCCATTCAGAGATCGTGCTATAGACGGTTTATCGCTAATTCTTGGAGTGTGCATGAAGATAGTAGCCCTTACCGAAACGTTGGAAAAAAAATTAACTCAGATAGCAACCACCTCTCAAGTGCTAATCTTATAGATTAATATCTTCCGGTCTATTGGGCTCAGGTTAATGTTTATTATTTACCCGTAGTTTGTGTTAGTATTGGGTTATACTTAATATATAGCATCGTTCACGATGCTCATGACATAAATGTAAATAAGAAATAATAATGGGGCCTGAAATTTCGCCCATGGCTGTGATGGGCATCTTCAGAGGATAGGCGATGTGCTCTAACCGCTCACTGTAGATATAAAATTATTTTAGATAACCAAAGTTGTAAAAAGAGAACTCAACTTTCCAGCAATAAGACTTACCTTCACCTTCAAGTTTTTAAATGCGCAAGTAACATTCCAATGAAAACTTACTGCTTGTTGTCTTTAAGTTATTACCAACGCTAAGTATTTTTCCATACAGAGTGCGTCACAAATGCAAATATAAAGGATACTCGTACAACAAAACTTGACCGATTTCTTGTTGAATATTTAAATCATGCCTATTCAACTGCACTCTATTTGCTTGAATTTCGGCTGCTTATATCCATTCGTTTATTCCAGTATTTTCGTTTATTCGCTGTTAATCTTTAATTATTTGAGTGTTCTATTTAAGTTTAAGGGAATTTAGTTTATGAAACATTTATTTGTATCTCATTATTACCTAATTATACTCATCTAAAATAGTATTCTGAGCATTGAAAAGATAGTTCCGATTTAATATTCGGACTTTCCTCATTCATTTATTACAAAATTACTTTCTTAAAGCTCCTCGTTCATTTTATTTAGTTAAGCTTACCGTACGTATAATGTTTACAGAATCTTTGTCTTTCGCTTCTGGCGTGGAAATAGTGCGTGGATGGTCTGCACTACATAAAAGCCGTCATTAATCATCTAAACTGGGGCACGAAGCGTTAAAACATTTCGTGAATGAAACCCTTGTCTTACGAGCTTAACCCAGTTTCCACATTGAAAATGCTTCAGAAATGTACATTTTCATAAAACGGAATGGTATGCGTTTTCTTCGTTCTGTTTTCGAATGAGATAACATAACTACATACAGTGCTAACGTATTATTATTATTATTATTATTATTATTATTATTATTATTATTATTATTATTATTAGTGCCAGTATGGTACTTTATGAGATTGTGTGGAAGACGAAAAAATGTCTGTCCGTCTGTCTGTCTGCCCGTCTGTCCATCCGTGCGTCTGTACGCACCATAACTCAAATACGCTTTTTCGGATTTTCATGAAACTTGGAAAACACATTTATTATGTCCATGGGAAGAACCCTATTGATATTGAACCAAATCGGTTCACCGGTACCGGAGTAATGCGCAATTTAGTGCCTATTTTTATAGATTATGGCGCTTTTCTAATAGAAAGGCGCCATAACTTAAGTACGCTATATCGGATTTCCATGAAACTTGGTATACGAATTTATGACATCCATGAAAAGTTCCCTTTTGAATTTGAACCTAATCTGTTTCCGGTACCGGAGTAAAACCCAATTTAGTGTCTATATTAAAGGCGCAATAACTCAAATGCGCTTTATCGTATTTTTATGAAACTTCGTATACGCATTTATAATGTCCATGGGAAGACGTCTATTGATATTCGACCAAATGGGTTGGCCAGTACCGGAATAATGCCCAATTTAGTGCATTTTATGTTAATATATGAGAAGTCGCGATAACTCCAATATGCTTTATTGAATTTTCCTGAAACTTTGTATACCCATTTATAATGCACATGGGAAGACGTCTACTAGACCGGTACCGGAGTAAAACCCAATTTAGTGTCTATTTTAAAGACGCGGTAACTCAAATACGCTTTACCGGATTTTTATGAAACTTGGAATAGGCTACACATTTATAATGTCCATAGGAAGACGTCTATTGATATGGGATAAAATCGGTTGACCTGTTTCGGAGTAATGCCCAAATTAGTGCCTATTTTATGGTAATATACGTATTCGAAAGAATTTATAAAAAAATGCGAATCAGTTATCTTGACAACATAGCCTATTGTTTTACTGTGATCTTATAAGGCTTTGAAAATTAAAATACAGTTAGCTATGACCAAAAACACTATTGCTTTACATGCGCTTATCCAACTAGACCGTTAAACTGACCCAGGTGGCCGAGATGGTAACGTCTTGGCCTCACATTCTGAAGTCCATGGTTCAAATCCCGAAACCGGCCAATTTGACTTTCATTGTATTTTTATGTGAGTGTGCGTTTGTCAAGATATCACAAATCTGTAGAGTTCAGCTGATACTGTAAGATTTTAATATGATTAAAGAAAACTAAACCTTTGTTCTTCCGTAAGCCCTGCTTAATGAATAAATCTGGAGCTTAACTTGGAAATCAATTTTAAAAAAAAAACATATTCTGCATATCATAATTGCAGTCATAACTGATTAAACAAAAACATACTGGCACTTTGTTACATCAGTTTACCTGATTTTATTTGTCACTGAATTTTGTGAATGTTGACATATATTAAGAATTTCAAGTTGCAATACATTTAAATTTGACAAATAACACTATTCTTTCACATATGCTTATCATACTAAACAGTTAAGCTGACTGAGTTGGCCGAATGGTAACGTCTTGAACTTGTATTTTGGAGGTCCCTGGGTCAAATCCCGGTGCCGGCCGATTTTACATTTTTTTTATGTTTTATTTTTATGTGAGTACGCGATTGTCAAGATATCATTAGTCTGTAGTTCTGCTGACGCTAGTCGATTTTAATCTGATTAAAGAAAAAAAAACTTACTTTCTGCATATCATTATTGCAATTATAATTAATATAACAAAAGAATTTATTAAATAATTCCTAATTAAATGTGCTTAAACTTTTGGATGTTGTTGCGAATAATTAACTCTTAATGAAATGGTCATTAAGTATGGGATATTCCTGTCAAACCACTTAGGTCATGAAGATACGTAGAGAAAACATTGGAAATTTATTTTTCGTTCATACATAGAATTTATTTTTCATTCTCATCCCAGGAATCTGAATATTGATATTCTGCCAGAGAATTGTTCAAAACATACCGAACCAACTGTTATTTCCAGATTCAAGCCGGTCAATAGCACTTAGTAATTTTTTCCCACATAGAGAAATACATTTTAAAAAATAAGTTATGTACATGTTGCCAAGATATTACTAAATTCTTGTACGCCATCAAAGAATTTTGTTGCTAAGAGATCGTTCTTCATTTTCGGCGTGGATCAAAATTAGTAGTGATTTGAGAAACATTTCTGTTTCTCAAAAGCATATAAAATGGAATCTCCGAAGACTTCAACTTCCGAAACCACACTCGCTAGGCTTAGAATTCAGGTATTTATAGCCTGTGGTTTTTGTCCTGGTTTCTTTTATAACTTCGGCATGAGTACTGTATTCTTGTGTGGGTTTGCACCTGTGTTGATGTGGGTATTTAAATAATTTTATTTGTCATCTGGGAAGCGTATTTCTTGCGTGAAACACCCAAATTAGAAGATAAAGCGTATAATTTTAATGAAAAATATTGCTTCATTTAATATTAAAGAGCCCATTATATCCATGTAGGAGATAATGGTTTAAGAACTTCTGACTTTTATAGCCTATAACGTTATTTCAAACCGTATTTTGGAATGTTGCCTAATGGAATTAGTGCTTATGTAATTTTAGCACAACGTTTTTTATGAAGTTATAGGCCTAGCAGCGCGTCTTATGTTGTACTGTAGATACGTTTAAATTAACAAGTCATTTATTGATAGTCTACAGCAGAGGTACACAGAGTTCCTCGTATAACCCGCCGGCCGCGGAAGAGTTTGATCAGGTCCTTAGTGTAGAGAAAATGTTGATACGAGCGAACAAAGATAACATCAACCTGCATACATAAATGTAGTAGACCTGGTCCGGGATCGAACTCTCAATCTTGCGCACAGAAAGCCAGCACGATAGTGACTGTACCAAAGCCGACTCACTTATTTGTAAACTGAAGCAATCCAGAAGGAATAAGTTCAACAAAGGAAGCCTTGTTCGGTTTATAACATCCTTGCAAACAAATATATTGAAAATCAGAGTCTGAGCACAAAGTTATCTGCGTTTGAGACCATGAGAATGTTTGGAGAATCCATGTTATTACATCTGTTTCTTGGAGTATTGTAAATATAAATAAAATCGCTAAGAAGTTCACACAAAATTAACCTAAAATGGCGCAATGAAATAATGTGTGTTCACAGAATCGACTGCTCAGGGGGAGGGAATCGTTGGGTCACGTGGTGCAGGCAAGGGCTGAAACTTGATGGCGGTCTATATGGTGATCAGCAAATAATTAGCTTTAATGAAATTAGATTAGACCAAGTACCGTATTTTTATTGAATATCCAAAATTGGATTAAACCCTATTTCGCCCGAAGGTATATTAGGGTTAGAGATAATGAAAAAATGAGTAAACAATAGTTATTTATGAAACAAGTGGCGAAAACGAGATTTTCTATGTTCGCGAAACGAGCCCGTAAGAGCGTGTGTAGCAATCCTACGAGTAAACTAAAATCATTTTACCATGTGTAACATACAATATGTTTTAGACAGACGTTAATATTTGTGAAATACAAATTTTATTGCGTGCCGTGCAGCGATAATGGGAACTTCCAGCCGTCCTGCCACCTAGTATGCACTTGTGCAGCAAGGCTTTGATTTTCTGGTGCATGGCTCCCAACATATTATGGGATGTAGTGGACAACGCTTTTCAGCGACCAAGGGTTCCCAAAATATGTTTTCTTATCGAGGCTAGTGTTCACGGAATGACAGTGATGAAATTAACTGCTTTACTAGAAATTCTTATAAGATAGAAGAATAATTTGTTTAACATTTAATGTTGTTAATTGTTTTTATTTGTGTTATTTTTTATGCATAAGTAACTTAATCGTTTTAGAACTTATTTTTGAAGCACTATGCCATAACAAGGTAAGTAAAAAACATTTGAATCTTTGTTCACGACTTATATTAATGATACTACAGAAACCACTACATGCAGGCACAAATTTGGCTTTACGCAATTGGCTATACAATATATGAGTGTTCAAGGTAATTGTATATGCATTGATTTTATTTAGGCGCGCAACATAACCAAGGTAAATTGACTTTCCTTCATATTGCAGAGATATCTTTATATCTTCAGTTAGTCTATATAGGAAGTATATATTTCTGCGAGCCAATACCCTGGAACTTGAAATGAGTACTTTAAGAAGAGTTCGTTTTAATACATTTTAGAACTGTTTATTCGGGTTAATCTCAACGACATATTCCACCATCAATTTCACTCACCTGAAACTAAGTCACATATCACAGATTTATTGCTAGCACATTATTTGCTAATATTGACAAATATGATACCATATTACTCAATTATAAAAATTATATAGGCCCTTTTACAGACTTTCAAGAATTCTAAGAAGAGGTGAATAGCTATATATGTATCGAGTATGCAAAGCGTGGCTTTAGCCAAAAACATGGGATGTAGATTTTTACAGCTTATTCCTTCGGTAGAACAATAAAAAACTTTCAACAAAAATATATTCATCATCCTAGTTTCTTCTGCTTAAGCTACTTGTCTCTTTCCAATCTCCCTGGGGCGGGTCTTTTGAATATATTAGGTAATTCTCCCCTCTGTGTCTAGGTCCTCAATAACTTGCACGAAACTGTGTTCTTCGAGCTACGAGTTCTGCCCAACCATGTCTACATGATTATTAGGTGTTAGGCTATATAGAAGTTGAATTTCATCACTAAATGTGTCCTTCATTCCCTTCTCATTCATGATAAAGCAGCGGAGGTAATAGCAGTTCATGATAGAGCAGCGGAGGAGATAGCAGCTCATGACATAGCAGCGGAGGAGATAGCAGCTCATGATAGAGTAGCGGAGGAGATAACAGCTCATGAAAGAGTAGCGGAGGTGATAACCGCTCATTTTACAGCAGCGGAGGAGATAGCAGCTAATGATAGAGCAGCGGAGGAGATAGTAGCTCATGATAGAGCAGCGGAGGAGATAGCAGCTCATGATAGAGCAGCGGAGGAGATAGCAGCTCATGGTAGAGCAGCGGAAGTATCAGTTCATGATAGTGCAGCGGTGGAGGTAGCAGCTCATGATACAGCAGCGGAGGAGATAGCAGCTCATGATACAGCAGCGGAGGAGATAGCAGCTCATGATAGAGCAGCGGAGGAGGTAGCAGCTCATGATAGACCAGCGGAATAGATGCAGCTCATGATAGAGCAGCGGAAGAGATAGCAGCTCATGAAAGAGCAGCGGAGGTGATAACATCTCATTTTACAGCAGCGGAGGAGATAGCATCTCATGATAGAGCAGCGGAGGAGATAGCAGCTCATAATAGAGCAGCGGAGGAGATAGCAGCTCATGGTAGAGCAACGGAGGATTTAGCACCACAGAGCAGCGGATGAGGTAGCAGCTCATGATAGACCAGCGGAGGAGATGCAGCTCATGATAGAGCAGCGGAGGAGATGCAGCTCATGATAGAGCAGCGGAAGAGATAGCAGCTCATGATAGAGCAGCGGAGGTGATAACAGCTCATTTTACAGCAGCGGAGGAGATAGCAGCCCATGATAGTGCAGCGGAGGAGACAGCTGCTCATAATAGAGCAGCGGAGGAGATAACAGCTCATGGTAGAGCAGCGGAGGTGATAACAGCTCATCCTACAGCAGCGGAGGAGATAACAGCTCATGGTAGGGCAGCGGAAGTATCAGTTCATGATAGAGCAGCGGTGGAGGTAGCAGCTTATGATACAGCAGCGGAGGAGATAGCAGCTCATGATAGAGCAGCGGAGGATTTAGCATCTCAGAGCAGCGGAGGAGGTAGCAGCTCATGATAGACCAGCGGAATAGATGCAGCTAATGATAGAGCAGCGGAAGAGATAGCAGCTCATGATAGAGCAGCGGAGGTGATAACAGCTCATTTTACAGCAGCGGAGGAGATAGCAGCCCATGATAGTGCAGCGGAGGAGACAGCTGCTCATAATAGAGCAGCGGAGGAGATAACAGCTCATGGTAGAGCAGCGGAGGAGATAGCAGCTCATAATAGAGCAGCGGAGGAGATAGCAGCTCATAATAGAGCAGCGGAGTAGAGAGCAGCTCATGATAGACCAGCGGAGGAGATAGCAGCTCATGGTAGAGTAGCGGAGTTGATAACACCTCATCCTACAGCAGCGGAGGAGATAGCAGCTCATGATAGAGCAGCGGAGGAGATAGCAGCTCATAATAGAGCAGCGGAGGAAATAGCAGCTCATGGTAGAGCAGCGGAAGTATCAGTTCATGATAGAGCAGCGGTGGAGGTAGCAGCTCATGATACAGCAGTGGAGGAGATAGCAGCTCATGATAGAGCAGCGGAGGATTTAGCATCTCAGAGCAGCGGAGGAGGTAGCAGCTCATGATAGACCAGCGGAATAGATGCAGCTAATGATAGAGCAGCGGAAGAGATAGCAGCTCATGAAAGAGCAGCGGAGGTGATAACAGCTCATTTTACAGACGCGGAGGAGATATCAGCTCATGATAGAGCAGCGGAGGAGATAGCAGCTCATAATAGAGCAGCGGAGGAGATAGCAGCTCATAATAGACGAGCGGAGGAGATAGCAGCTCATAATAGGTCAGCGGAGGAGATAGCAGCTCATGGTAGAGCAGCGGAGGATTTAGCATCTCAGAGCAGCTGATGAGGTAGCAGCTCATGATAGACCAGCGGAGGAGATGCAGCTCATGATAGAGCAGCGGAGGAGATGCAGCTCATGATAGAGCAGCGGAAGAGATAGCAGCTCATGATAGAGCAGCGATAGAGATAGCAGCTCATGAAAGAGCAGCGGAGGTGATAACAGCTCATTTTACAGCAGCGGAGGAGATAGTAGCCCATGATAGAGCAGCGGAGGAGACAGCAGCTCATAATAGAGCAGCGGAGGATATAGCAGCTCATGGTAGAGCAGCGGAGGTGATAACAGCTCATCCTACAGCAGCGGATGAGATAGCAACTCATAATAGAGCAGCGGAGGAGATAGCAGCTCATGGTAGAACAGCGGAAGTATTAGTTCATGATAGAGCAGCGGTGGAGGTAGCAGCTCATGATACAGCAGCGGAGTAGATAGCAGCTCATGATACAGCAGCGGAGGAGATAGCAGCTCATGATAGAGCAGAGGAGGATTTAGCATCTCAGAGCAGCGGAGCAGGTAGCTGCTCATGATAGACCAGCGGAGGAGATGCAGCTCATGATAGAGCAGCGGAGGAGATGCAGCTCATGATAGAGCAGCGGAAGAGATAGCAGCTCATGATAGAGCAGCGGAAGAGATAGCAGCTCATGAAAGAGCAGCGGAGGTGATAACATCTCATTTTACAGCAGCGGTGGAGATAGCATCTCATGATAGAGCAGCGGAGGAGATAGCAGCTCATAATAGAGCAGCGGAGGAGATAGCAGCTCATAATAGAGCAGCGGAGGAGATAGCAGCTCATAATAGAGCAGCGGAGGAGATAGCAGCTCATGGTAGAGCAACGGAGGATTTAGCACCACAGAGCAGCGGATGAGGTAGCAGCTCATGATAGACCAGCGGAGGAGATGCAGCTCATGATAGAGCAGCGGAGGAGATGCAGCTCATGATAGAGCAGCGGAAGAGATAGCAGCTCATGATAGAGCAGCGGAGGTGATAACAGCTCATTTTACAGCAGCGGAGGAGATAGCAGCATATGATAGTGCAGCGGAGGAGACAGCTGCTCATAATAGAGCAGCGGAGGAGATAACAGCTCATGGTAGAGCAGCGGAGGTGATAACAGCTCATCCTACAGCAGCGGAGGAGATAACAGCTCATGGTAGGGCAGCGGAAGTATCAGTTCATGATAGAGCAGCGGTGGAGGTAGCAGCTTATGATACAGCAGCGGAGGAGATAGCAGCTCATGATAGAGCAGCGGAGGAGATAGCAGCTCAGAGCAGCGGAGGAGGTAGCAACTCATGATAGTCCAGCGGAATAGATGCAGCTCATGATAGAGCAGCGGAAGAGATAGCAGCTCATGATAGACCAGCGGAAGGGATAGCAGCTCATGAAAGAGCAGCGGAGGTGACAACAGCTCATGATACAGCAGCGGAGGAGATAGCAGCTCATGATACAGCAGCGGAGGAGATAGCAGCTCATGATAGAGCAGAGGAGGATTTAGCATCTCAGAGCAGCGGAGCAGGTAGCTGCTCATGATAGACCAGCGGAATAGATGCTGCTCATGATAGAGCAGCGGAAGATATAGCAGCTCATGATAGAGCAGCGGAAGAGATAGCAGCTCATGATAGAGCAGCGGAAGAGATAGCAGCTCATGAAAGAGCAGCGGAGGTGATAACATCTCATTTTACAGCAGCGGAGGAGATAGCAGCTCATGATAGAGCAGCGGAGGAGATAGCAGCTCATAATAGAGCAGCGGAGGAGATAGCAGCTCATAATAGAGCATTGCAGGAGATAGCAGCTCATGGTAGAGCAACGGAGGATTTAGCATCTCAGAGCAGCGGATGAGGTAGCAGCTCATGATAGACCAGCGGAGGAGATGCAGCTCATGATAGAGCAGCGGAGGAGATGCAGCTCATGATAGAGCAGCGGAAGAGATAGCAGCTCATGATAGAGCAGCGGAAGAGATTGCAGCTCATGAAAGAGCAGCGGAGGTGATAACAGCTCATTTTACAGCAGCGGAGGAGATAGCAGCCCATGATAGAGCAGCGGAGGACACAGCAGCTCATAATAGAGCAGCGGAGAAGATAGCAGCTCATGGTAGAGCAGCGGAAGTATCAGTTCATGATAGAGCAGCGGTGGAGGTAGCAGCTTATGATACAGCAGCGGAGGAGATAGCAGCTCATGACAGAGCAGCGGAGGAGATAGCAGCTCATTTTACAGCAGCGGAGGAGATATCAGCTCATGATAGAGCAGCGGAGGAGATAGCAGCTCATAATAGAGCAGCGGAGGAGATAGCAGCTCATAATAGAGCAGCGGAAGAGATAGCAGCTCATGATAGAGCAGCGGAAGAGATTGCAGCTCATGAAAGAGCAGCGGAGGTGATAACAGCTCATTTTACAGCAGCGGAGGAGATAGCAGCCCATGATAGAGCAGCGGAGGACACAGCAGCTCATAATAGAGCAGCGGAGAAGATAGCAGCTCATGGTAGAGCAGCGGAAGTATCAGTTCATGATAGAGCAGCGGTGGAGGTAGCAGCTTATGATACAGCAGCGGAGGAGATAGCAGCTCATGACAGAGCAGCGGAGGAGATAGCAGCTCATTTTACAGCAGCGGAGGAGATATCAGCTCATGATAGAGCAGCGGAGGAGATAGCAGCTCATAATAGAGCAGCGGAGGAGATAGCAGCTCATAATAGAGCAGCGGAAGAGATAGCAGCTCATGATAGAGCAGCGGAGGAGATAGCAGCTCATGGTAGAGCAGCGGAGGATTTAGCATCTCAGAGCAGCGGATGAGGTAGCAGCTCATGATAGACCAGCGCAGGAGATGCAGCTCATGAAAGAGCAGCGGAAGAGATAGCAGCTCATGAAAGAGCAGCGGAGGTGATAACAGCTCATTTTACAGCAGCGGAGGAGATAGCAGCTCATGATAGAGCAGCGGAGGAGATAGCAGCTCATAATAGAGCAGCGGAGGAGATGGTAGCTCATGGTAGACCAGCGGAGGTTATAACAGCTCATCCTACAGTAGCGGAGGAGATAGCAGCTCATGGTAGAGCAGCGGTGGAGGTAGCAGCTCATAATAGAGCAGCGGAGGATTTAGCATCTCAGAGCAGCGGAGGAGGTAGCAGCTCATGATAGACCACCTGAATAGATGCAGCTTATGATAGAGCAGCGGAAGAGATAGCAGCTCATGATAGAGCAGCGGAAGAGATAGCAGCGGAGGTGATAACAGCTCATTTTACAGCAGCGGAGGTGATAACAGCTCATTTTACAGCAGTGGAGGAGATAGCAGCTCACGATAGAGCAACGGAGGAGATAGCAGCTCATAATAGAGCAGCGGAGGAGAGAGCAGCTCATAATAGAGCAGCGGAGGAGATAGCAGCTCATGGTAGAGCAGCGGAGGTGATAACAGCTCATCCTACAGCAGCGTAGGAGATAGCAGGTCATGATAGAGCAGCGGAGGAGATAGCAGCTCATAATAGAGCAGCCGAGGAGATAGCAGCTCATAATAGAGCAGCAGAGGAGATAGCAGCTCATGGTAGAGCAGCGGAGGAGATAGCAGCTCATGGTAGAGCAGCGGAGGAGATAGCAGCTCATGGTAGAGCAGCTTAAAAGATAGCAACTCATGGTAGAGCAGCGGAGAAGGTAGTAGCCCATGATAGAACAGCGGGGAAAATAGCAGCGTAGGAGATAGCAGCTCATGATAGAGCAGCGAAGTTGAAACCAGCTCAGGATAGAGCAGGATGGAGTGGTTATAAGAATTTAAGAAAAATGATATTGAGACAAATCTTCAGTTTTCATATACGGTTCCAACAACTAAGGCTCTTAACCAAACAGTTTGCAAATTTTTGTAGAGTTTCTATCAACATTGTACACCTAAAAATAAAGAAGTAGGTTGATGAATGTGGAAGTTCTTTTATTTTAGTGTAATGAATTAGCTTCGTTGTTAAACAGCTTTGTAGTTGACACCTAAATTACTGCAAGAGTCAAAATTTTCAACCATAATATTACTCTATATAAGCTTAATTTTTTATCGTTTGGAGGATCCTCTGCCTTTGAAATCCACTTCCAGAACAGCATCATTGATCAAAACGTCGGATAGAATAACTCTGTAAAAGTATATAATGCTGATCAGCAATCCTAGGAATGTTTGTAGGCTAAACAAACAAATATGTATTTACATAGAAATCCTTGAACTGCTGATCAGCGTATACAGCAATGTCGTATCAATATTAAATCATTCTGCCAGTTTTGATTTCTATCTTTATCCTAGAATAGTAATATTCATGGAATAATTTCGTATTACTATATACGCAAACTTATTGGAGTAATTATAACAAGGTACAGAACAGTGCTATCAGAACATAAATTCATTAGCTCAGTCTTTAGGTAACCTCTGAGTATAACCTAGAATGTATAGTTATTTGACTGTCATCTTAGCATCTCCGCCATTTTAATATTCCCTTTCTACATTCCGAGTATTCAGACATTAAGTCACCCCTTTTATTGCTACTAATTTGTATACGGTTCGTGGCCTACTGTGCCCTATGGAACATTACGTAAGAGGCAGTTATAAATAAACTTACAAAGTATAAAATAGTGGTGTTAAACGGGCATGCACTACCATGTGTGATGAGAATAATATTATTTATTAACATGCATTTACAACGCTAGTTAGGTGATGTAATGCTTTGGATTGAAAATTAATAGACTCGGCACTCGATACCCCGGCAGTTCGGATTACTCGGCAACCAAGATGGGAAAAATAAAATCAAGTAAACTGATGTAAGCATGTGCCAGAATGGTTTTCTTTAATCAGTGATGATTGCAATTATAATATGCATAAAATAAGTTATTTTTGTAATCGATTTCCGAATTAACCTCCACACCGATTCATTAAGCAGGGCTTAAGGAAAAACAAAGGTCTGAAGATTGATAAGCATTTGTGAAGGAATGTATGGAGAGTGTTATTTGTCAAACTTACCTGTATTGCAACTTCCAAAGCCGTATATGAACACTGTAAACAATATGCTGCCATGAGAACTGATTTGCATTTGATAAATTCTTTCTAATATATTACCATAAAACAGGCACTAAATTGGGCACTACTCCGGTACAGGTTAACCTCTATGGTCCCATGTCAATAGGCTTCTTCCCATGGACGTTTTAAATGCGTATACCAAGTTTCATGAAAAACCGATAAAGCGTATTTGAGTTATTGCGCGTGCAGACACACGGACGGACAGACAGACAGACAAACAAACAAACAGAGGGACAGACATTTTCCCGATCTGGAGGTTAACTCGGAAATCGATTACAACAATGATCACTGAATAAACAAATGCATTCTGGCACTTGGTTACATCAGTTTGCCTGATTTTATTATTATTATTATTATTATTATTATTATTATTATTATTATTATTATTATTATTATTATTATTATTATTATTATTATTAATACTACAGGCCAAGCCAGGGCCGGATTAAGAACCTTAGATACCGTAAACACTAAATAATTCTGGTGCCCCTTACACTTGTAATTCAAATTACTATAATAAACCATAAAATAGAATTTTATTTATGGAACATTCTAAATTAAGCAGAACTTACAGTAAGAAGGAAAACATTTATCTCTGTATGCTTCGATTTTATTTATGCCTTAATAATTTTCTCTGACTCTCTACATAATAGAGATAAGGCATCCAGCTTCCCTTGTTGCATAGCTGTTCTGAGGGGATTTTTTTTAATATTTCAATCGATAAATTGAATAAATTAATGAAAGCAGTTTGTTTCGCTTCCAATCTGCGAGCATTTTAGTATGCAGGATAAACAAGACGCAAAACAGAACGGTTTATTAATCTTTCATTAAATTTTGAAAATGGCTATGAACCTAATTTATTTAATAATTTAAATGATAAATTTGGTTGGTGCCCTAAGAACATGCTTTCTTTGCTTATAGGGTTAATCTAGCAAGAAGTCTAGCTCTTAGATAACCTATATATTGATAATCCAGTTAGGCTTCATTAGTTCAGGCCAGAACCTACCTATTTTTTATTACATAATCGTAAATTAGGTTCCACGTTAAACAATAGGCCTTTGATGTTGTTATTACTACTTACATAATATTCATTCCCATAATATTCTATATTCTACCATTTTATTTATGCTTTAATAATTTACACATGGTACAATACATTACTGTTCATTATAGAAAACATGCAAAGTAAGGAAGAAAGAATCCACAATATTTCGTAGAACGCCTGAAAGGCGAGTAAAATCCTCTTTGGTTAGTTATGCAAGAGCGCGGGAAATTTCAAGTACGTCAATGAGTGTTATAGAACAACTTCAACGAGTTTCCTGACGATAAAAAGCAATAAAGTGGTATTTCCAGACCATCGCAGGATTGCTTAAGAATGACTTACAACCTGCACGGCCAAACTGATAGTATATGTTAGGGTAGCATTAATTGTCACTTTTATTGCTTTATAGCATTGCACAGTGTGGACACATGTACTTGATAAGAAATTTCAAACAAAAAATAATAGTTCAACGCATTTTAAATGTGTATGCTGCCCCACTTATTTCTACTGCTACGCAATCTTATCTGTGTCAGTGCTCAGATTGAATTGACATTAAACTTTTATTTTTATTGTAGAGTTCGGACACCGAATGTCCGGATTAAACGGAATTTGTCTTAAAATGTACCTACTGTAATACCATTTTTAGATGCGTAAAACTATAAGAATTTATATATGTTTTAATAAATAACTTTTCCTACAACTTAATTTTAATTTTAATGCTACTGTGTTCGTAGACCTAAGTTTTAACCTATGAACTGATGTAAGATTGTTGTCATAGTATTACAAAGTATATAGTCTACCTACAGTCTACATTCAGGAAAGATGTTAACATCAAGCGGTTCAAGCCTACTTGTAAGAAATTGCCAATAAAGTTTTTAATGGAATACTGAATCATATGCCAGATCTTATGCTGGCGTCAGATAATATAGGCCTGCCGCCACCAAGACGAGTCCATTACACTAGTAAAACTTTTGTCCAGAAAGGGCAACGAAGAAAAGGGAATGGGACCCGTATTTGTGAATTTGGATGGCGATCAACGAGTTGAAAGAAACGAAAAGGTTAGAAGGATGAACAATATTGGAATGGAGAACTCAAGGGAATCGCTAATATTCTTAATCACCTTAATGAAATTCAAACTCAGTTCCCTGGCAACCGTAAGCTTCCGCTGGTCGTAACTGGAGATGTCGCCAGATGTGGAGCAGTTTTCGGTCTCCTTTTCATGAATCCTTTTGTTGGCAGGTTAGGTTCGATTGTGGCTCAGAAGTGAATCACGAAATTTTATTGTCGTATATTTAATAAAGTCAACCGCGGTGTTGTAGAGGTAGCGTGTCTTGGATCCTAATGTCGCGGGTTTAAATCCGGCCGTGGGTTCAGGACGTAAAACCACTGGGCACGGGGTCCTCTGGAAAATAAATAAAGCTGGAGGACTCGTGTCATACATTTACGGCATGTTAAAGAACTCCAACCTAAATTAGAACCTCTAGACCAAATGCCTTAGCCCTTTCACATCCACGTCATCCCTTGGTTCCCTAGGGGTTGTCGAGGAGAAGGGCTTGCCGCCTGTCCCTTTGACATCTCTAGGAAAGCCTAACTAATCTCGTCTACGATATTGTAATCTCATTTCGGAGGTAAGTCTATTTCGTCCGCAGAGTGATAGGGCGAATCTATCCTATTTATTAAATGATATATCAAAAATGGTTCCACTATGTCGATGACCACAGCAGTTTGCTAGGCTAGCTTAAAATATTTGATGGTAAAAATATGTTACCGATAGAGAGGTATGAGAACGCACACAGCTAGGTATTATCCAAAAACCATACCTCCTCAAGTCTGACCGCAATCCCATAAAAATTCCTTTTGACCGCAGTTGTCATTGTCTGCAATCAACATGGCTTCGTGGTCATTACTTCTGGGAGTTTCCTCACAATCTGCTACTTGTATCTAAATCAGTAATATTTGTAAATATTACTGGTTAGATAGAAGTAGAAGATTATGAGGAAACTCCTTGAAGTAATGACTACGAAGCCGAGTTGATTGCGATCAATAAAAACTGCGGTCAACAGTAATTTGTAATGCGTAATTTGTTTACATTCTCTCATGGGCACAATTTCGTTCAGTTTCTGGTATGTTCCTTGTTTTAGAGATTAGCACACAATGTGATAATTTTCGAATTTAATGTTCATTTTTAATAGATTAAAATCAGGTAAATAACAAGGTAACTAAATGTAAAATTATATAATTCCATTAAATAGAAATATTAAAATCTAGATCTGATCAATAGAGTTTTAGTCATTTGAAGTAATTACATTATAATTGATACCTGCTGTATACCTCAGGTACCAAATCCTCAGGTAAACTAACAACATATTTAAACTTTGAAGTTTCAACCGATTTGCAACCCAGCATCAGCACCGTTGTGTATAGTTGCATTTTGTTACTTACTACGACTGGTAAACAATTACAAAGTAATGTACTAGCAGAATCAATCAGTTCAATGTGTGTGTTTATTATTATTATTATTATTATTATTATGAAAGCTTGAGAATTCGTCTTTTGAAAACCATGAACAAACAAATTCCATTGCCACCTAAGTACGAATTGATATATGTGGCAGTTTCTTTCTGGCAAATTTTATTGCACAGATAAAAAGTATAGCTACATAGTCGTAATTATGCATATATACATTGTATTCGTTTTTAGTAATATAAATCCCTTACCTGATAATTAGGCCTACTATGTTTGTTAACTGGTTTTTTAACTCACTGTTCAGTAAGTCATTATTCCCAATAGATACAAGGCTGTGTTTCAAAATGTACTTGCAGTTTATACCAGCGAGACTGACGTTAGTTTTTCTCGTGTTTGCAGGTAATTGCTCATCTCCTTGTTTGGGTGTGGAAAGTGGCCTGGCCGAATGTTTGATTCCTTCTTTGTAGGTGGTAAGTGCTCCCAACGCTATACATATCTAAGACTTATAATATTGTTATTCTGTTAATATTTTCAAACAGATCAGACAGGGAATGTATTTGTAGCCCTTAAGAATCTATCTCACAACAATATGCATATATTTCGTTCTTAGATTCTTACAAATTTAACATACCGATCATGGATTAAAACGCTAAGTGTAAACTTCTTCTGCTTGTTTACGAATTGTAGGTGATACTAAGGTACTGTATAATTCTGAATATTAAGGCATATTTTAAAGTGATTAGAGTTTCATACATAAAAACAAGAACTCAAAATCACGAACGTCGCTCTCCGTGTTAGTGACTGACTAATCGATATGTACCGGTATATTACAAACCTCAGTGAACTCTTAAACAGTTTAGGTGCGTGGAACGCCACGCGACAGAAGTGAAACTTATATTTTTTTAATTTTTGGATTTTTCAATTTTGGGTTCTTGGACTTTTTAAATTTTGGGTTTTTGGACTTATTAATTTTGGATTTTTGGATTGTTAATTTTGGATCTTTAAATTTTTTATTTTTTGGATATTTTAATTTTGAATTTTTGATTTTTTAATTTTGGATTTTTAGATTTTTAAATGTTGGATTTTCAATTTTTTAAATTTTAGATTTTTTATTTTTTAAATTTTGGATTTTTTTATTTTGGATTTTTTATTTTCAAATTTTGAATGTAATAATTTTGGACCTTTTAAATTTTGGATCTTTGATATTTTATTTTTTGGATTTTTAATTTTGGTTTTTCGATTTTTTAATTTTGGATTTTAAGATGTTTTAAATTTGGATTTTCAATTTTTTAATTTTGGATATTTTGATTTTATAAATTTTGGATTTTTTATAATGGCCCCCCACTCAATGCCTGATACCTTTCCCCCGCGCGCTCCCGCATTTTGTAATTTTTTTTTATTTTTGGATTTTTTTAATTTTGAGTTTTTAGATTTTGAATTTTTTAAATTTTGTGTAAGCCTAGTCATAAAGTTGATTGTTTTCTGTGCAGTCCGTCACAGCCGCGCTACTTTTCGTGACGATTTTGTTCGTAACGCAACTTTGGGTTAGCTCTCGATTTGCTCCTAGCGCGCCTAAAGAAGTTTCACTTCAATAACAAATTCGGTCTGCCATTGTGTGCATTTTTTGAATTAGGGGTTTTTGTGATATGCCCCGTATGAGTTTATTACTTCTATGAAACTATAAAAGATTACCTATCTGAGAACTAAATACTATGTGTTGAATTCACGTGCCAGCTTTTTTACCACAGCTCATAATTCTAGGACGGATTATTTAGAATTTGAATATCTGTTACGTATTTTCAGCTCTACAGATTTCAGAGGCACGATAGTTACCTAAACGTACTACGTAGCGTAATCCTACTAAGACTGGTGAAAGTCAATTTGTCAAAATCAAAGAAACATGTTTTCAGCATATTTTTCACATATATGATTGTATATGTTGTATGTCAGGCGTGTCACTGAAGAAATTGAGTGTATGGACAAGCCTCACTCCACACCATAAAAAGTCGTATATCCTCTGCTTATTCTTGCTCGTTGGAATCTGCCTTTTCTTTCGTGTGTTTCTTCTACGAGGGAGAATCAAATGGAAACGCCAATTAATTTTTTTCCACTAATTTACTGCAGAAAGAATGCTTGCTTGTACTTTATTTTTCCACATAGTCCCCTCCCAGTTCAATGCACTTACGCCATCTGATAGAAAGTGCTTCGATACCGCGTGAGAAAAATTATTTTGGTTGACTCTGCAGCCACTCGTGCACTGCCGATTGGACGGTCTTCATCAGACTTGAGCTTATGCCACCAAGGTGCTCCTTTAATGAACCAAAGATATGGAAGTCTGATGGTGACAAAGCGAAGGGGGTTGCTGAGTGAAGGTGTTTTGCTTCAACATGTTAACGCCCGTCCTCATTCTGCTCGTGCAACCATGAAAACCATCGATGACATTCGCTTCAAGTGCCTCCCACATCCGCCATACTTGCCAGGTTTGGTACCATCAGATTTCCACATCTTTGGTCCATTAAAGGAGCACCTTGGAGAGCAGAAGTTCAAGTCTGATGAAGACGCCCAATAGGCGGTGCACGAGTGGCTGCAGCGTCAACCAAAAGAATTTTTCTCACGCGGTATCAAAGCACTTCCTATCCGATAGCGCAAGTGCATTGCACTGGGAGGGGACTCTATGGAAAAAAATGTACAAGCAAGCATTCTTCCTGCAGTAAAATAGTGGGAAAAAATTAATTGTGGTTTTCATTTGATTCTCCCTCGTGTTTCGTTCCCTTGTTAGCTATTTATTTATTTATTTGTTATTGAGCCACTCTGCCGCAGCTTGGGAGAGATATGTTCATATAATGCAATAGTCCACCAGTTTAAGCCTCAGAAATGCGTAAAGACTTGACTTCAAAACCACCTTGATAACAACAGATACCAATTAATGAGTTCGTAATGACACATAAAAGAGTCACTTTGGTGTTTTTTATTAGAAAGCTTCAATAAAATTTTAATAAATCAAAATAATGTTATCTTGAAACTAATTATTTACTATATTCTTCGAGTTTTATCGATCGATAAAATATACTTAACATCTAAAACGCCTTCTTTATTGCAACATGCCTATATTTGGGAAATTATATACTTGGGTTTGTTGTTCCTGCCTCACTGAAATGAGCATCTTTGCAAATTTATTTTTGCACAAATTACAGTATTCATAAATGTATCATATTAATTTTTTCAATGCAGCCCAAAATTATGATCAAAGCATGACCATCCATTAAAATTTCCACGAAACTTAAGAAAATTGGAGAATACGACTGTATTTCGATTTTTTTAGTAGTACATACATTCGACTGTAGTCTCTTCAGTGAATTAAGACTGAAAATCTTACGGTAATAGAAGTACTTTTTTTTTTTTTTTTTGTTTTTTTTTTTTTGTTTTTTTTTTTTTTTTTTTTTGTTAGTAAGTGGCCTTGTTGAATCGTATCAGCTCTAACCAAAATGTTCAAGCAGCATTGGAAACAAATAACACTAAATATTTAATTGAATAGTGTACTTCACAAAGTTGTTTGATTCATATCACCAGTACTGGCTTCTAATGCGACATCTTCTATAATGGTACGATTACATCAAGCCCAGTTCTTTATGTCTCGTACAAGAGACGAACGCATTTATAAGTACGTAGGTACCAGTTAATAGAGATCTTCCTTGACTTAATGAAGTGTTGAACCTTAAGATGTAGTCAAACAACTCTTCTCGGCACAAGTATATAAAAAAATGAAACCCCATCTACTGACTGGTTTTTTTAAGTCTAAGTTGTTAAAATAAAATCACGCTTTTTAACAACATTGTAAGTAAGGAGCATTGTCACTAGGCTTCTGAATTCGTGCATGTGGTTACAAAAATATTATTTCTATTAAATTATTATTATTATTATTATTATTATTATTATTATTATTATTATTATTATTATTATTATTATGGAATTAAATTCTTTACACGCTTTGCCTTAATTGTTTCTTAATCACTTTTCCTCTCTGCATTGATGGAATGATGAGCTCATGGTCTTGAAAAATTATTGAACACACATTGATTTCGCATCGAGTATACACCAAGATATTTTGAGATAAGTAAAAATTCACCATGGTGTTCTTTAATAAGAACGCAACTTTACATATTATTTGTAAATCTTACTTACTTTTGTAATATAAGATATTCCTAATACTGTAATTATATTCCTATGCTCAGCAAAATTTATTTAATTATCAACCCGAGAAGCCTGTATTCATCCTGAACAGGCGTGAATTGAATGGCTCAGTCAGCAAAGTCTCCTATAACCCCCTGTCTACCCATCATTAGCCTCTTATGAGGACATCACTGATATAAGCATTGCTTTTCTGAGAGAAAAAGGGTGGAGTGAGACATCTCAACATGTACAGTAGTATTAATACGACGTGGCAGTCCAAGGATGGATGCTCAGTAGATGCAGACGAGTCCAATAAACATTCGTACTGCATGGAGGGGTGTATGGGTTAGTTATGTCGTGTATGGGTTAGTTATGTCGTTGCTTTCAGAGCGGTAAGATCGTATAATGCAGTGAAGAAACAAGAGACCTCGTTACAATCGCTTCTCCTCTCCCGCTAGATTTTTACCCCTCCCCATGATTCCTCCTATATGCGTCACCTTTCTCACGCGCATCTGACTGCCACCTCTCATTAATACCACTGTACGTATCCACTGACAGAATTTGTCTTGCCGGTAGTGTGATATAGCACATCACATAATACAGTATACACCCCTACTCATTCCTTCAAATTGTCCAGGCGCGCCACTACTGCTTGCCATTTAGGAGTCCAGCGTAGATTTTAGGTCCTTAAGAGTGGAACCAGCATTTTTTGCACGGTTATTACACGATTGCGGAGAATGAGTAAAACTTCAAGTGGGTTTTTTTAAGATTCAGTTGCACGCACTGAGAGCAGACATGTGTTTTTAAAAAATCCCACAAAGTGTCGTCTCACCTCCTTTTAAAATTCATTGGTCAGTTTACCTAAAATAATTGTTTTTTTTTTTAATAAAATTGCCGTTTACTATAATTCTTAAGATATTCGTGTTTTTCTCTTAGAGATGATTAAAAGAAGTGCAACTTGTTAGTTAAACTATCTCAGGGAAATTTATATTCCGCAAAGTACTCTGAAAATTAACGTTCCTATTGTTGAAAAGGTCGATCTTAACTAAAACTGTTTGAACGAGATTCATTAAAAAACCTGTACGAGGTATTTATTTGAAAGAGTATTGAAGAAATTTTCACAAACAAACTAGCACCTTCCTTTGTGGTTCATTTTCTTTTAGTATCCGATAACGTGAAGATTTAATGGCCGCTTTTCACATCTACCTGAAAGAAGAAATTTATTTCAGTCCTCGCTCATTTGTTTCTGGATAGACATCTCTTCATCTAATGCATTATGTTTCTAGTTCCATGACCTATTGCAGCTTTATTCTTCTTTTGTTTGGTTCAATCCTCCCTTTTTTCCCTCAAGTCAATTTATTTTTAAGTTTTAGACCAATTATTTTGTTTCTTTCCTGTTCTTTCTCTTCATAATTATTTTGTTTTTAAAGACCTATTATTTTCTTGTTCTCTCTTTCGTTTAATATTAGTCGTGGTATGGTTGATTTTTTTCTTTTTTGGAATTTTATTGAACCTAGTTTTATGTTCTTGTTATGGTTTATGGATTTATTCCTTGTCTGTTTTTATTCTTTACTACTTTTATTTATTTCCGTTGTTCTTCTGATATATATATATATACATACACAATCCTAAAGTAAGATCATTAGTGGGTTATAAGATTAAAATAATTGAAGAAAACCTCAGTGGAATAGCCGGTTTCCATAAGTGACAATCTTAACTAGCGAATAAAAATCCTGATATTTTGTGTAAAGCATTATTCTAGTGGTCTTATGTATCTGATTTTATGCAGTGAAAAGGGTAATTAGTTAGCCTACCTCTCCCTTCCGAAGAGCAAGGGTTTAAGAAAGTCATTGACGGTCCATGAACCACAGTTTGACATAGTGCATCCGCTCTCCGTAATGATGACAATTAAGGCTGTCGCTTGCTAGGTAGGCTGTGTGGCGAGTTCGGGTCATTAACTTGACAAGCTGGCATCTCGCACAATAATTTTGAATAATTAAGTAGTTAGGGACCATGGGCGTTCATGGGCGTACTCAACAGCAGCCGATCACATCCTGTCTATTGAGTACAATCCTTCAAACACCCATATACGTCTTTGTTACAAGAACAATCTGGTAAATCTATTTACCATTTTTCATTGTAGTCCTAGGTTTATAGCTTCATTTCACGTGATTAGGGTTACCAGACGTACTCTCTGAAGAGTACATTTAGTGAGCATTCACACCGAAGTAGCGTAGCATGCGAATCGCACTACGTGGATGCAGGCTGCACATCGAGTTGTATGATTCACAGTTTTGCATTCATACCGAAGTAGCGAATTCCGAAGTTTCCATTCATACCGAAGTTTAACGCACATTATTTATATTTTCACTTGAACAATTGTGAAACCCATTTAAAGTAATGTAATTTACCTAAAGAGGATATAGTTTCAGCAATTTTAATCCAGGATTTTTTCCTACTAGTTTCGATTGCCATATCATATAGCCTACGCATGTACAAATTGTAGCTCTCTTTCCATCAGTTTTCATGAAATCTTTGTCATAATCTACTGCTACATAAGCGAATATGTGTTGAATTTTCTTAACAATTAGAAAACAGCTGAAAAGGCAACTGTGCGCATGCGTCATCCCGAGTAGCGTCGCATGAAATAAGTCCAGATCTATCTGAAGAAATGAATGTCGCACTCTGCGAGCTGCACTATTGCTACGCTACTTTTGTGTGAAGACTTGAACCTGTTTATTTGGGATTTTAAATGAGTAACGTGCAGCATGCATCCAGGTAGCACGTCGCAAGTGGCATGCTACTTCGGTGTGAATGCTCCCTTATTGTTTTCAGTAGTTTTGTACTCTTTACTTTTTGCTAAACTCTTGAAATGTACTCTGTTCTTTCAATCTGTCATTTTGCTCAGACTAGTAATATAGTTTTTGTACTGTATATCTCACTGCTTATTGCGAATTCAATTCAATTAACAGAAAACTTGTTGGAATAGGATTTCCAGCCCTTATATTGATAGTCTTGTACTCAAAATACACAGTTGTTTTGAAATATACACTGTGAGGACAGAACTTTGACAGAATTTTGTTCTTTTGTTGAAATTGATTACAAGCAGATGTTGTCCTTGTGACAAAACTGTTCTTTGAAAACCCCTTGAATGAATGTTATGTGTGGTTTCATTCACTGATGTTTATATTTGAAAATAAAATAATGGCCATGGAGAATGAGAAAACTTCTTTTGTGGAAGTGCAGTCCATCTTGGCTAGTGTGAGGAATATACTCGGGGAAAGGAAACAGGATGAGTTTTTACCAAACAAAGTGAAAGAAATCTTGATATTTTTTTCAGAAAATCGAAATGAATGTCTTACTTTGAAAGTCAGATTATGACATGTGTATGACAATTGCCTTCATTATTTAAGGATGTGGACGAATAGCTATGAAGAGTTAAATATGTTTCAGTGGATGAAATTAAAAATGTACCTACTTGGTCAGAAGTGAAAACATCAGTTGAATTTCTAATAACAAGAAATCCTGATTGAAGATTCCTTCTATTCGACCAATTTTCAAACTTTAACATGTTATTGGGTAATATGAAAACAAATAATTTCAAGACTTTAACTATGAATAGAATCCGAAAATGTGCATTTCGAAAACGTCTGTCGGTCCTGCGGATGCACGATACTACTTTGGCATGAAACTTCCAATTATATGAAAAATAAACGTATGTAGACAATTAAAAACTATGGGAAAATTATTATGGAAAAAAAAATTTTCTATGGGATCTTGAGTTATGCTACAGTTTTTATTAGCATTGTTGGTACTTTCGATTAACTCTTAACAATAAACGTGGAAGAATGTAAAGAGTTACTGCATTACTGCATAGCATACTGTTAATTCTTTTAGCGAGTAAATAATATTTACAAAAAGACCCTGAAGTTAATGCTCTATCAGAACACGAAATACGCATGCAAATGTGCTCTGAAATTCGTAAAATATGCTCAGGAACCATCGAAGTAATTCTAATACATTTCGTTCTCTCGTTAGCTGAATTACATTAGGCTTTAAATTACAGAAAACATTTGCTGTACAAACTACTTAAAAAATCTTTTAAAAACAAGGTCAGTGCAACAAATTTTAGTAAATTGAATGCTAATTAAGTGAAACGTCGCTTTAATATTACACAATCTGTTCCGAAAACATTAGGCTTTGTAGCCTACTGTCAATTATTATACAATCGGTTCTCAAAGCATAGTCAAATATGCTGTAAATGTTTGATTTAACAGAGATATACATAATATTTAAAATGTGCTAGAAATATACCGTTAAAATATTACAAACTAATAAAATATCCACAAATGTTTTAATAACAGGCGAATATGATGCATTATCGCAAAACTAACAAAATATCCAAGATATGCAAAATGAAACTATTTTTTTTTTTTGTTATTTATTTAATGTATTGTACACATTTTAACACTGGCATGTAATAAAGTACATTACTAAAATATTTTTTATAAACTTCCGGGTCCTATTTAATAAACTACTGACGGAAAAGGAACAGTTGTGTTAAAGGCCACGTTTATAAAATGCCATGATAAACTGCAGGACACGTGCACACAATATGCAGGGATTATAGTCATAGCTGTGAATTCCAGTTTCCATTTTCAATCCTATCTGAGCAATGCAGACACAACTGTTCCAAGACTTGGATGGGGATAATACCATTGCTTGTATGGTTATGTTACAGGGGCAACTTTCAATGCCAGCTATACAGAGTGGAAAGGGTTTATCTCCCCAGATTTTGTAAGCCTACTCCTTGGATAGTGAGTAACAAAAAAGTCTGATGTATTTCAACACGTAACTTTCCCTGTCCAAATTAATGTTTTTTTCTCTTAGTATAATAATTATATTGTGTATGACAATTTCTTCATATAATTTCGTTGTAAAATTGAAGAGAATGTCGTTACTACATTGAATCACATCCTCAAAGGATATACAAAATACAGCCTGTGCATTTAGACGAGAGCACTTGCATGCGCCGCAGAGATAGGACGGGACGGAAGGGGAGAGTGTTGCTAGTATGAATCACGTGATGACGGATTCCACTCCGCATTGTGTTTACAGTGCTCTCGTCTAAATGCACGGACAGTAAAATTTGATTAATACATTCACACAACTTTAACCTAAGCATGGAAAGTACACCTTTCTTACTTCACATTCTGACAGGAATAAGATAACGTATTGCAAAGAGCGCGTATTTAATTATTTGAACGTGATGCAAAGCTTAATTGTTCACCTGGCAAGATTTAATTTCTACGAACAGTGGGTGGCTTATAACTACCCTTCAGAGAATTTCTGCAAAGAAATGTTTCAAATAAAAGTTTTAGCCCCTGGTATAAGCACCCCATGTACAAAATTTAAACAGAATGGTTACAGCAGTTTTCGAAAAAGAATTTCTTCATGTAAAGTAGCATTAAAAGCAAGAGAAAGTTGTCGCCAATCTTTATGTCGCATCCCCAGAAGGTACCTAACCAAAACACAACATTTTGTTTTCGTACGATTTTAATTCAGGAGCTACGCTATTCACTGACACACACATATAGGTTTCTGAAAATACTATTTTTGGATTCAGGGGACCTCAATAAGTGTATTGATGTTAAAAAGTCAACTTCGAATTTACATTATAATAATTCTCTATCACTTCAAAATGCTCTTCTGGATTTTGACTTGTCATTGAATCAGTACATAGGACTTCTTCATAAACTGTTATATGTTCCATATGATTTGGCTTAATTTTTAGATTGTCTTGTTAAATTAATTGTAGTTATTGTAAATAATTTATGTATTTTTTTTCTTTATCCTCGCACATTCGTTCATTTATTGTATTGTATTTTTTTATAGTGTAAAACATGTATTGGCGTAACTACGCCAACTGTAATTGGGATTTATTCCTGTAGTTGGCAGAATAAAATAAATAAATAATACTTCCTCTACTATAGTGTATAAGATGCGGACTATAGTGTATAAGATATGGGCAGGGGAAGTAAATATCCAAAAACCATACCATTTTAGTCTGAAGTGAATATTACGCTCAGAAAAAAAATTTTATCCCTAAATCTTAACCCTACTGTTCTGTATCACTGTGATTTCTGCACACGCCGTTAGCTGAAGGAATAAGAAATGATTTATCTCTTTGGGGGTTTTCATACAATTGTCTGTTTTCCTGGCATGAACCACATAATTCGCGAAATAATAATTCAGCGTCAAAGTGAGCGTGTCTATACCGTAGAAATCTGCTTATATTCTCGTGACAGAGGTCATTGCTACAGAGAACAGACATATGGCAATGCGCTGTTGTAATTCTGCGGAACTTTTCTACCTAATTAACTCATAAACCATAAACTTATTCTCAAAACTCAAAATATGAGTGTTATATTTATTTTATTTTTATCTACTTTAATCTGAGCATCTGCATCCCTTCCACCTTGTAGATAGGCTACTGCCGTATCTTTTTACTTCCTCTGCCCGTACCATAGGTACTATAGGTAGAGGAAGTATTGTTTTCGACCCTAAAATTCGAAGTTGAATTTTTAGCATATATACACGTTTCAAGGCCCCCTGAATCCAAAAATACTATTTTTGGAAACATGTCTGTGTGTGTGTCTGTGTGTCTGTCTGTCTGTGTGGAAGTTTGTGAACAGGCTAGCTCCGAAACGGTGAATCGTATGAAAACAAAATTTCGTATTTGGGTCAGGTACCTTCTGAAGATGTGATTCGAAGATTGGCGACAAATTTCTCTTATTTTTAAGGGGACTTTACATGAAGAAATTTTCGTTTTTCGCGATTGTCTCGAAAACGGCTCTAACGATTTTCTTTAAAATTTGCACATGTGTTCCTTTTACTGAGAGCTAAAACTTTTATTTGAAACTTTTTTTCGAAAAAATTCTCTGAGGGTAGTTACAGGCCACCCACTGTTCACCCATTGTTTGTAGAAAGTTTATCTTGCGTGATGAACAACTGAATTACGCTCTTCCACGGCCTCTTATTCTATATAAGAATGTGAAGTGAGAAAGATGTATTGTTGGCCCGGTATAGAGTAAAGAAGTATCTGAGGGAAATATTCGATAATTTCGGAAATTATTCTTTAAGGCGGAAAGTTCAATAAACGTCTGCAGTCACTTGTTCTTTTTTTAAAGTTTGTTATATAGGCTAGCCTGCGCTTTTAGTCGCATCGTTGAAAGAAGAGGTATTTATAGGATAATAATAGGGTAAAATTGTGTCTTGATATGTGAATACTGCTAACTTTTTTGGGGGGCAGAGGAAGTTATGTGACTTTCACATCAGATTTTTTCATCTTATAACATACAGTTGTATTGATCTATTATTATTTCAAGCACTTTTCCATATTACATCTATCCATGAAACTGCGGTAAAGTAAAAGGGTGAATGGATTAATAGACTAAGGCCTTTCCATACTGTACCGACCTCTCAACATCAAGAACTCAGCATCAGTTTATTGACCTTTCCCATTACACCTGATCATCCTATCTCTGCTACTCAAAAAGGTGGCAAGCCGAGTTGGCTGCCGATAGCTACATTAATTATATTAATTGCATTAATTTACACAACTGACTGCAATCTCAAGAAATACTTCGACTTTAAATCTTAATCTTTTAGTAGTTGTGGACTATTAAATGTAATGCTATATCACCTATTTGGAGTTAATAGAATGTGCACAACTTTTCTTTGGTAGATACTTTTCGGTCACTGCCTAGTTTTCATTTACGTATATATTATAACCCAATCTATTTTCACTAAATATTAGTGAGATTTAAGAGTCTACAGAACGTAGTGTGAATTTCTTATGTTTAAAGCGCATGTTTCATTGTAGTATGTATCATATTGGGGTTACGAGGCAGTTTGGTAGGTGGAACGACAAAAAGCCCGTTAAAATACGAGTATTAGGCCTAATACAATAAAAATATGTTTTCTTTCAGAAGGCTGTATAAATTTGGCATACGATGAGTAGTTTAAAAAACAATCAACCCGACACTGAATACATAATGACTTCATTAAACTTTAATTTAATTTGTTGTATCAATTGGATGCTATAGTTTATTGAAGAAAATACAAATACAAATGCGATAACTTATTGAACAAGACAACGGTACTGTAGTCCAAAGCAGAGTACTTCCCTGCCGGGTGCACTGCTGACAGAGGGGCAAGAGGCGATATATTGCTCAGGTGGAGAAGGAGGAGGTGAGGGGTACCATCACAGGTGGCTAGGCAGATTCTTATTGGTCGCCGGCATGCTTGCGCGCGCAACGGTCACATTCCTTGCATTCCTCACAGGGAAGTTCTTTGCTTTGGAGAACAGTAGTCGAAATAAAATATTTCTAACATTTGGCCCAGAAAAAATTACTTCTTGTGTGATAACTGTGTAATTTAGACCTAATTTATTTACTTTTACTAACCAATTAATACGTATAAGTTTATAATATCTTAAGAGCACCCAAAATCGATTGTAGAAAGCAGTTCGTTAAACTCGTTTCACATTTATATTTTCCACTGGGAGCACTGATATAAGCCCACTATTTTGTTTAACCTTGTTGCTGGTCGTATTTAAATTTGTTGTTTCTCTTGTGCTTTTTGTTTCTAACAGGCTGCTCTCTTGTGAAAAGAGACCACTCAAGTTTTCAGTACAATGCTGGAATCAACATAAATTCATTTCATTATAAATTTCATTATTAGCCTGTAAACGTGTTAAAGATATCATAGGCCTAATTTAGAAGAAGTGTGTGCTTACTTTGCTTTATTTTTTTTAATTAGGTCATGTTTAATTTTTTGGTAAGATTTAACAATAGTGAAATTTTAGATTACTATGAGATCTGTAAGATGGTCAGTTACAAATATTTTATTAAGACTGCAGATATAAACAAAAAATATATAAATAAATATTTGCTTTGCTTAAATTGTAGTACAAACTCAATATTCGCCCTGTTAAGTGGTATTTCTGACCTCATTGCACGAATTAGTGAATACATAACGGGAAAATTTTGAAAATCAAGATTTAAATAATCATCTGATCATGTAGGTATTATGAAGGAAATAAACTAGGATATTCTATTAAATGCAAATCTTTGTTAAACACAATGTATAATAAATAACTTTCTTCTAAAGCTATAAGAAACTTATGAATAATTTTCGTCAAACTGACGAATAACAGAAATAACATTTTATACGGCTCCCTTGATATTATTGGAGTGATTTTGCAGTGGTATGGATATTCCGAAGGGGTATTACAAAGAAACGGGTGGGGTATAAGTCGCTTTTGAACTGTGTCTGTCAAGAGCTTTGTATATAATTAATGTCAGTTAAGTGGTACTTTGCACTCCCTCACCATTGCCAAATGGGAGATGTTAGATTGCTTTTTGACGTCAAGAATAGAAGATCTAGTATTTTTAGCCTTTTATAGGACGTTTTTATCCAAGCACTTAAATGTTTTTGCAAGAAATTGCTTTAACTAACGTCTTTCGTTACATAATAGGCGTAATCATGTGATGTAACTCGTGTTTATGTTTGCTCTTATGTCATGTGATAGTTAAAATTGCGAAACATCGACATGTTTATTAAAGGAAAGGAGAATCACATTCTGGGGTCGCGGTTGCCCATTCTGGAGCTAGCATACCTATCTGCCTGGGGTTTATCGTGATTTTTGTCGGTCATTAAAACCAATGTTGATTTGGACGATTCATTCCATGGTTAACGTAAGCCATCGGCATGAATTCAAGTTATGTGAACTTGGTTTTTGCTTAATAATAGGAAGGAATAATGCAGCTGATATTATTGATAAGCTATGGTATCCGTCGGATCCAGAAATGAATAAGCACAGTCTAAATGAAAAACCTCCTCTTCTCTATTAAACATGCATAATTTATGTACTGCATAGTATGTTTATCTCCTTTAATGAAATTGCATGTGCAGATTAAATCACCACACGCTACCGCATTAGAAACACGCAAAAACAAGTTGCATTCAAGCGGGAGACGAGTCCTATATTTCCTAGTTTTCAGTGCTACCGTAGACGAAAAGCCCTTTTTACAGACCCAAGTTGTGAATGCATACAATAGACCTAACTGTTTCTCTCGTACTTCTTATTGAAACTAAAAATTGGATGTTAGTTATTCATTTCAGAAGGTCGAAGAACACACATCTTTTAATTTAATTCATTGATAAGTTAAATCAGTTTCACACGTTTTCGTCCTCTCGAATATCTTGCCCGGAATGTTGATGATGCTAATGATCGCAATAATAATAATAATAATAATAATAATAATAATAATAATAATAATAATAAAGTAATACTATTTTGTACTAACAATAACTTAATCTGTTGATCTGGCAGTGATATTCATGGTTGTTTAAACTAATTTTGTAACCTGTAGAAAGTTTACCTAAAAGCATAAAATATTTTAGAAAAACTACTGTATGCTTTTAGGACCCATGGTCATTTACTCTATGCACATTTACAGATAGCGTCTTATAAGTCATAAGTAACGTCGGTTTTTAGCAAAACTTTATTTGGAATGTGTTCCACAAGATTTTTTAAAATCTAATTATGAGAGTAACGTATATTACATTCTATAGTTTGAGCCACCTTCCAGGAAGGTTTGTTATCTCGCAAGGTATAAGTTTTCTAGTTTTTTTATTACGAATAATAATTAACTTCTTACAAAATCGTAAAAACAAAATTATTTATGAGATAACTTAGTAAATTGGTGTTACATTTAAGAGTGTCCTTGTGTAATTTATGAACGAGCGCAATTAGATAACACTTATACACAAAAAATACAGTATTTTAATCCATATTTGCACATCATAAACGTTAATATGAAATTAAATGAAAAAAAAAACATGGGTAAACATTAAAGTCATAGTAGGCCTATGTTCAGGTGCTAATAGATTTGTGAATTCAGTAAACATGCCATTTTTATTTTTTAGGTAGATTTTCGAAGAAAAATCTACCTATTGCAATGGATACCACTTTATGATTTTCGAAAAATTCTTTCATATCTTTACGTTTCATGCTCCCCTAAGTACGAAACCACCGCCCGTTCAAAAAAAAATTTTGTGATATTTATTTATATATATATATATATATATATATATATATATATATATATATATATATATATATATATCTTTACACGATAGCGGCCGTAATTTTGAAGATATTTGAACCAAATTTTATTATGTTATTTTTAGGCCCAATAGTTCGGACAAGTTCGTTAATGGGCAAAATTGGCCCAAGGGGGTGGTCGGGGGAGGGGGTTGAAATTTTTAAAAATGTATATCTCGGCCCCTATGAAGTATAGAGGGAAACTTTGTTTGAATAAATTAGAGTACTCCCTATGGAGTTCACAGTGACACCAACGATTCGGGGGTTCGAGTGAGGGTGGGGGTGGAGGTGGGGTGGGGGATGAAAATTCGAAACTTTTGAAACCACGTCTTGTGGGGTATCGTTGAAAAGCTCTTGATGAGTACTCTACAAATCAATAAATAGTTTCTTGATAGCTCTCATATTACGCGAGATTTTAATGTTTGAACATAATAACACTTAAAAGAATTATTATAATATCATAACTTTGTCTTGTTTAGCGGCTTTGCTAATTTTATTCATTGCTGATCTTGCGCACGGCCTCCCCGAATATTATATCCTATTCTTGTTGTCAAAACAAATGATTGTAGGCTCTTCCTCTTTACCGAATTCAGTTCTTATTACTGCAGGTTTACCATGCCAAGGCTAAAGAAGAAGAGTGCTATGCAGCGACAATAAATTACCAAACGCACTTCGAAATCTACCTCCGCCTGTAGGCCTGCCTAAAGGGATTTTTTAAACTTAAGATCATAATATACAGCAATGTAATAGGCTATTCTATGACATGTTAGGCCTACAGAAAAACTTTCCTATAAATTAATAAGTCTTCTCCAACTTAACTTTATTCGGAAAGCGTGATCAGCAGTCGTTCGTTGAGTATCCAGAGGACCAAAGGGAAGAAACGTAGGAGGCTATGATTGATACGTTACATAATGCAACCTAAGTCCTGAAATTGGTAGAGTTGGGAGTGGCTAAAAACCCTTTTGAATAAGCTCGTAATAGAAAAGATCACACCCAATTTCATCACATCCACTGTGGAGTTTGGAGAGATGAAATAAAGCAAACAGCGTGTATCTTTCTTTGCAGACATTTTGATGTGTAAAATAATTTACTGTGCCATGAATGTTAAGATACTGAAAACATTATGACTTCATATTACAATGTTTCTTGCTTATGCCTCCAGACAACACCTAACAACATACTTAAACAGCATACTCGATGCTATGTTGGTTATAACACGATATGATACTAAATACAAGGTCAGTTTATATTATTCTTACATCACGTTCACTTTTAAACTTAAATATATGCATTTGCTTTAGGAAATAAATAAAGAAAGACATTAAGTAAAAGTGAAGGATAAAAGAATGAGGGCTGGTAAATTATCGTCGGGCTCTGCCGTATATGTTATAATCTGTAGGTCTTATAAACTGAATGTAAACATTAATCAAACAGCACATTTTCTGATAAGCTATTCATTTATTATTTTATTGTGTTAATATTTTTTGTCAGCTTCTGTTTCTCTACATTCTAACGCAAACACCTGAACGCGGGAAAGGGATTTTTCCCTACTGAAAATTTCTCAGCCGAGACCGCCGGGGCGGAAGGCAGGTTAGTTACCTTCGACCCACCCACGACGGCGGACTTATAGTATAATTATGAACAGGGGCGGATCCAGAGAGACATTTGGGGGGGGGGGACCAAAGTAGAGAGGGAAGTTTTTACGCATAAAAATTAATTATTCCCAGTACACAATTGAAAACAAAATGAACATTTCAGCATTTTCTTACAAAGGTATTTCAAAATAATGAATGTCGTTGCTTTAATTTAAGTATTTGGGTTATGTTCTAATAAATTTTGAATAATTTGTGCTTAATGTTACAAATTCCCCCCCCCCCCCGTGGATCCGCCTCTGATTATGAAACGATCTGGAGCTTGGCTCAGAGATCGATTACAAAAATAGATATTTGGAATGGGTACAATGTGGTTCAAGAACACTTCATTAAACGAAAGCATGCCATTATCATGTAAAGAATACGAGACTTCATCTACGAGTTATAAATAAAGAATATGAATTTTCAGATTTCTTTAATAAAAATAGAAGAAAATTTTGTTATTTGTAGACAAAATATTTTAATTGGATTGAATTCCTGTATACCTTTTTATGTTATCTCCATTTTAAGCGATTGGGCCTACGATTAGAACGCATAATAGGCTATGCGCTGAGATTTATGTTTCCTATATTATGCCGTTCGTGCATTTCTCTATTTCGTAATTTTAAGCAAGGTATACTACTTCCTCCACGTAATAATTCTGCTGCACTGAAAAGGTATTAAGGAGTTTAAATGTACGCTATCAAATTAACTGGACCTGCTATTAGATTGTTTTACTGTAGGCCTTTTTAAGTGGTATAAAAATCAATCGAGTTTAGTGGAACGTGGGATAGGCTACCGAAATATGTTATTTGGTCGGGTTGTTTGCTGCTACCATCTGCATATTATTTATTAACCACGGTACGGCATTACCTGTCACTCTGCCTTCTCTCGGAAAATAACCGTAACAAAATTCACCTAGGTAAGAGAAACCTCCATTTGGAGTCCCTACGCCTCACCACTGCAACTGGGGACAATAGGAACATGCAGACAGACGGTACGGCATTGGTCTTATCATTACGCAGTCCAAATAATGGGAAACTGTGAATTTACGAGTTCAGAAATCTGTAAACAACTCTTCACGTGGACCTTATCTGTACTGTGCTTTTAAGTTGAGCGACTGATCCTCCGAGTACAGCTGTACTAGAATCTCCCTTCTGGGAGGCGGTGGGGTATTGGGGCACCAAACACACATCCTCTTTAGGCCCAGCCCCCGTAGCGCAGTATATTGTCAACAGTGACGTCATTTCCGCAAACACATCCTTCTCGAGACAACATTCTAAATGTCACAGTTTAATTGTTATGTTACCTTCTAAATTCGTGACGCATTATGATGGAAACACCTGCAGTTCTTATCTTGGTATGACAGAAGAAGTTGAAAATCTAGTGTTTATTACTTCCTCTGCCCGTACCATATTTACTGTAGGTAGAGGAAGTATTGTTTTCGACCTCCAAATTCGAAGTTGAGTTTTTAATATAAATACACGTTTTGATGTCACCTGAATCCAAAAACACTAATTTTGGAAACATACCTGTGTGTCTGTGTGAATATGTGGATATTTGTGAACAGGCTAGCTCCAAAACTGAAAATCGTATGAAAACAAAATTTCTATTTGGGTCAGGTTCCTTCTGAAAATGTGATCCGAATATTGGCGACAAATTTATCTTATTTTTAAGGGGACTTTACATAAAGAAGTTTTTTTGCGATTTTCTCGAAAACGGCTCTAACGATTTTCTTTAAATTTTGCACATGGGTTGCTTATATTAAGAACTAAAACTTTTATTTGAAGCATTTTTTCGAACAAATTCTCTGAAGGGTAGGTATAAGCCACCCACTGTGAATACGTGCTCTTTGCAAAACGGCCTCTTATAACGGAAAATCGTACGAAAACAAAATTTTGTATTTGCGTTAAGTATCTTCTGAGGTTGTAACACGAAGATTGGAGACAACCGCTTTAACAGCTACCGGTATGCAACAATTAAAAGTAAGTAAAAATGTAAGCTTAAAAATACACAATTCTGGTTGCTGTATTAATAGCTGCACTTGTCCCTCCTTAAGTGAATCAAATCAAGTGAAATATCTAGGCATCATAATTGATCGACATTTAAGATGGGACAAGTACATTGAATATTTATGCAATAGGCTACGTAAAGTCATTTATAAATTCGTTATTCTCCGTTCATGTTTACCAGCTCATGTTTTACGTACGATTTATTTGGCCCTAATTCATTCTATTCTTCAATATGGCATAATTGGGTGGGGAGGAGTTGCAAAAACGATCCTCAGCCCTTTGCTTTGTCTTCAAAAACGCATCATAAAGATTTGTTTATTTAAGCCTCCTGACTATTCTTCCAAATTATTATTTTCTGAATTTAACGTTTTCACCATAGACCAAATATACAAGTACGTCATACTGGATTATTTTCATAAACATCGTGACAATTACAAGTCAGAATCTCACGTATATAACACGCGAAGGAATCAATTTAATTTATTACTTGAACCAAAAAATGTTACAACTGCTGGAGCTAAGCACTGTTCAAGTTTTGGCCCAAGACTATTCAATTCATTTATTACCAACCATCCTGATCTAAATAGCTTAAACAACAAACAATTTAGGTCTAAAATTAGAAAATTTATATAATTATTACTTCTGTTATCGACTATTACTGTTATAACATTTTTCATATTAAACTTTAAAATTTGGATAGAACTTAATTTCTTTATTTTTTACTAAAATTTGAACAAATAAATTGTTATGTATTATTGTTGTATTGCTTCGTACCTTTGTATTGTAAATAGAACATGTTCTAACCTTTCATACATAACATTTTGTCATACTTCTCCAAATTATGCATTTTTTTTAAAGTAATTGTTTAGTATAAGTATTTCTAATATATAACTGAACCACCCCCGAACACAAGCTCTGCTTCTTCGGGGGGTGTATCAACTTTTGTATATATTTTTCGTGTACTTTGGAGTAATAAATTGTAATTGTAAATTGTAATTGTAACCTTCTCTTATATTTAAGGGGACGTAAAGAAAATTTTGCTCTAACGATTTTCTTTAAATTTTGCACATACATTTGCACATACTTTTATTTGAAACTTTTTTCAAAAACATTCTCTGAAGGGTGGTTGTAAGCCACCCACTGTTTGTAGAAACTCTGTCTTGCCTGGTGAACAACTCAATACGCGGACATTCACGGCCTCCTATTCTATATAAGCATGTGAAGTGAGAAAGATGTAACTTATTGTTGGCCATGCTTACGGTAAAGAAATATCTGATGGGAATATTCGATAAATTTAGGAAATTATTCTTAATGACAGAAAGTTCAATAAACGTTTGCAGTCACTTGTTTTCCTTCATTTAGTTTGTCCATTTAGTTTTTAGTCGCAACATTCAAAGAAGGGGCTATAAGATATTTATAGCATATTTAGCGCAAAATAGTGTCTTGCGATTCTGTACAAGGGTATGTGAATACTGCTAACTTTTATTTGGCAGAGGAAGTTATGTGACTTTCACATCAGATTTTATTATTGTATTATTTTGTAACATTCTATCCTGAATATGTATTAACATATTAAGTTTTATCTTGAGGAGGTTTTAGGTACAATTACAAACAAACGCACACATGAAGGGACATCTTTTGTCTATTTTTCTATATAGTCTATAAAGTCCGGCGGTGCCAGGTCTGGACTGTAACATTCATGCTGATGGTGTCAAACGTCTTCACGACACTGCTCGCCCCCATGTTGCTGCAGCTGTTCGTGAGAAAATCAACAAATTTGGTTGGGAGGTGCTCCAGCATCCTCCATACTTTCATTTGTTTGGTCCCATGAAGAAATTCCTGGTAAACGCTTTGCGTCAGATGCAGAAGTGAAAACAGCAGTCCGCAGATGGCTATACTCCAACCGAACGGACTTTCATGAACAAGGTATTTTGAAAGTGGTATCACGATGGGAGAAATGTGTTGAGAAACTTGGCGACTATGTAGAAAAATAAACAAAAGATGACCCTTCATGTGTGCATTTGTTTGTAATTGTACGAAAAAACTTTTTGTAAAATAAATTATTGTACCTTACTTTTCGATCCACCCTCGTACAAAGATTCATTTGTGGACCATATACTCCACGGTATGAGGCAACGTCAAAGCAAGAGCATTCGTCACAAAGTGGGCTTGTTTTCATATTAGTGACAGATAGATGCAATCACAATTAATGAATCTGTTAAGCTTCTTGAAAAACTGTTTAAATAATAACTCCCACAATTTATAAAAATTATAACTTATGAAATGTTTTTGGTTCTGTTCTTTACTGAGATACCAACAAAATGTACCTCAATCTTATTCCCATCTTTAACAGAAATAGAACTAAGCCATGGTGTATATAAAGAAGGGTTATATTAGACCCGTTTATTTCTTTAATTAAATTATTTGCTGTTTTTGCCAGGCATCCTATGTCATAAGACCCTGAAACGTTTTCAGTTTTTTGCTCCCTAAAATTTTTATATTGCAAAATTATTCAAATTTTCAAACAATCAACCAATTGTCAAAAATAACACAATCCTGTAAAGTCTTTCACTGATATGTTCCTTTTTATGCATATATGTTGTAAACTACGTGGCCTCTATGTCGCTAGCATTATGTGTTAAAAACAATGATCTTTTGTTCAAAATCTGGGAAAAATATATATTATTATTATTATTATTATTATTATTATTATTATTATTATTATTATTATTATTTCCAAATATATTATCACAGTTCTATTTCTCTGAGTAACAGAAATACCATTCTTCAGAATATTCCCTCACTTGTAAACTCTAATTTGATGTCAAAAATGAACTTTCTAGATAAGTTTTTAAGTATCCAGGCTTTATTCACTTAAAGGGTAGAAGATACAAGAAAAAAATAGTCGAGAGGAAAACAAGGACAGAGTTTCGCTCAAATGATAAAACACACTGCGCCTTTTAAACTTTTTAAAATGGAATGTTCATATAAACTAGCAGACAGATGTGACGTCCTTATGCAATAAAGACAAAAACCAAATGTTTGGCGAGAAAATGTTATTTCAAATGTTAATACATACCTTAACCAACTTCTTGTCAAGTGACAACGTTATATTTCTGTGACTGTCAGAGTCAAAACATCTTAATTAAACTAAAAAGCAACATGTAATTTAAGCTGTGTGCCCGAGGCCAAGGGACTTTGAAGACTGATTACATGCTAGAGCTTGAACGAATGAGTGTAGAGCCTGAAAGATATGCAACCCAACATACATGTCTTCCAAACAGACTTGACGCACATAAACTTGATTCATTATTCATTATTATTCTTCACTCTAGTAGTGTATTATTACACTTATTAATAGTCCACTAAAGTAGATATTGACATCCCTTGGGGAATACCGCATTATTAAGCGATTAAGTTTTATTATAACGACCAAGGTGATAGAGATGGTAACATCTTGGACTCGCATTCGAGAGGTTCCAGGTACAAATGGCCGTGGCCGGTCAATTTGACATGGTTTTCTTATGGTTTCCCCACCTGTAAAGGCAAATTCTGAATTGTATATTTACTTACCTTGATTCATCTTCGCTATTTCATCCCGTATTCCTAAAGTTTTTTGGTTCAAATCCATGGCAATTTAAGTAAAAGTAAAATAAATTAATATATTTTTTCAATGTATTTATTGCACTTATTAAAGTGAAAATGAAAAAAAAAGTCCGAAAATGGAAAAAAATCGCCTGAAAATGGAAAAAACTAAAATAATAGTATTTTAAAATGTTTAAAAAACTAAAACAGGGTTTATAAAATCCTAAAAATCCGGGAGCTAGTTATTAATATTTCTGTGTCTCGATTGTGGACACTAATTCCTACAGATAAGCGTTTGTGAAATAAAGCATATAATCGTATTTCTGTTGGTAGTGCAAGCTAGCAAGGATTACTAAGCCTATTGGATGACACTTTATTTCACGAAGGTTTATCTCTATGAAATGGTCTAGCGTCCACAATAGAGAGATTAATAACTCATCCCAAAGTTGGGTGTAGTAGTAGTAAATCGGGAAGATACCCCATCGAAGACTTGCAAATTCTTGAATATTTTCGAACCTTTCTCATTCACTTTCAACCCTTTTAAAGTATTGAATGCTGATTACAAGAAAACTTATGAATTATTGAAAAATATTTGCAAGTGTTGACAAAAATCTATGTACAAGAGGTATACTTTAATCATGGACAGAAATTCGTACAGCTTGTAATATCCTAGAATAGCCCCAGACCATTCACTCTTAATCTTTCTTTTCGGTAGTACATATAACACAGCCGTCTTTTTTTTCAATTGAGTTCGTTTGTTCGCCCATAAGCATTTCAAGTGTAGAAAATTTGAAAGTTACAAAGAACTCCTTACATAAGAAAAGCATTGAAAAGTCTCTTTACTTCGAAGAGATATGTGACGAATTTATAAAGGCCTTTGGGATTGTTATAACGTGTTATACCCTTAGTAAACAGGGATGGCATGTAGGGCCAGGTAGGTTCCTTTACCCGCAAGCACCCTCACATTTACAAGCGCAGGGGATTAGGACCGACCGTAATTTCCGCCCCATGAGTCACCTAGTCTACTCGAATCAATCAATCTTGATTTCTTTAATATGTCATTTTATCATAAAATGTTTGTTATATATAGCAGCAGTAGTAGCTGTTAGCATTTCGTTTAATCTAGTTTATGTCCTAACAAGATATAACAGGCCTCCCATGGCTCTGTCAAGAATGGCGAGAAAGATTCAGTTATACTAGAATAATGTGTTGGATGTAGGCTTAGATGAATGTTTTGGGTGTAGCCTTATTGTTTTAAAGTAAAGTTTAAGTACAGTTTTTGGGCTTTTAGGCAGTTTTTGTGCTTTTAATTGAAATAACTCCCCAATACCTGTACGAGTGCCACAGAACATCTTCAATTAACATAAATGGTGCATAGTATTTTACATTTCATGACTTTTATTCCACATCAGGTCAAAAATTCAATATTATTCCATAATATAACCCTAACCCATCGTGAGAAACATTTTGTTCACCCTTATCTCGAATTCGGGCTACGGGCCTGCCTATTTTAGTGAATATTACGATGTACATGCACATGCTTGGCATGTGTTAATAGAAGAATTTCACGTTTACAGCCATGGATGAGAGGAGAGAGGGAGACTGGAAACAATAGTTGTTCTTCAGATTATAGGCAGGTGTCCGCTAATCTGCACATCTATGCCATTGACGTCATGGCGGGTCGATTTGAATTCGAAACGGGTTGAACAATACAAGTGGAGATGATTGGCCTGCCATACAAATGAGCATGAGCGGCCTTCTAGCAGCACGTGAGTCTGTGTGTGTGTGTGTGTGTGTGGGAGGTGACAAAGCACACGCATGCGTCAGCACCATCTGTGTGCTCTCAAAATATTGTGGTTTCATGTATTTGTAAATAACATTACAAATCTTTTGACATTACATTATTTTAGACAAAGAGAAAAAGCCGAATAAACAGGACAGCGTTTCGTGTGGAGATGTCCCTGTTTATTTATTCTTCACTTCTCATGCTTTGGATCCTTTACAATTTTACCAGTTTTCTTAAACACTCTATTCTTGTTTTTTTATAATATAGTTATAGTTAATCATGCACGTAGAACGTAATAATTCAAATCAAGGTAGAATTCAAAAAGTGATCGTCAGGTGTTTTTTTTAATTCAACGACATGCTCCATTACAGATGAGTAGTAGTACATGCCTAGGTTTATCTTAGTTTACATGATTTGTGTCTTACTCCTATTACTATACAAGGGATGTATATTCCTATATGTTCATAAAAGATACTAAGACAGCGTTCCTTATTGTTAATAATTACCAGGGCCCGGATTCTGATGACCTAAAATTGTTTAAAAAATGACCTATAAAATGACCCTAAATTTTAAAGAAAATGACTTAATAATTATAAAAAATGACCTAAAAACTGATATTTTATTTATAAAAAATTATTATTGTATACAAAGGTATACACTAATTTGTACATAATTGTAAAAACTGTAAATGTAGAAAGGATGTTGTTGGTCTAAAAACTTTGTTCTTTGTTTTTGGAGCATTTGAGGAGAAAAATAAGAAAGTAGTTTTTAAAATAGATCCTATAAAAAATATTCCATTATGCTAACCTAGTAATTTTTTAAAAATATTACCCTATGAGAAAAAAAAAGACGACAAAAAGTTAATATACTCAATGTAAATGCACGAAAATGACAAAATAAGGAAGAAAATGACACGAAAATGACAAAATAATGACCTAAAATTGAAATAAATGCCCTAAAAATATAAAATGGCATAAAATGACAAAAAATGACCTAATAAAAATGCATTTCTGTAATCTAGAGGCCATGATTAGGATTTATCTACAAGTTGGCAATGTCTATGCAGCATCAATAAAAAGATGACATGTCATTAGAATCCGGGCCCTGATAATTACCTTACTTCTTTTTCCTATAACTACTATGTACATAATATTGTGTATACTACTCATTTATGCCAGTTTGTTTTTCGCTATTGTAGCTAGTCTAAGTCTATACTGTTTGCAAATTTGGTTAGATATTTAATGTACTTAGTCCCTAGTTTGTCCTTTTGTACTGGCCACACCTTATTAACCAGTTGAATACGAGACGCCCTTTGTTTGTTAATTTTCACACAATCGTATATCACATGCTCTACTGTTTGGTCGCTCTCCCCACAAACATACGTTGCACTTGTTTTTATTTTAAAACGATGGAAGTAGTAGTTTAATCTTCCGTGGCCAGTCAGGAGTGTTGTCAAGTTTGGGGACAATTGAAACTTCAGTTTTACTCTGTCTTTTATACAAGGAAAGAAAGACTTAGTGATGAGTCCTACCGAGGTAGATTCCCATATCCTTTCCCATTTTTCTACAGTTGCAGCTGTAAGATAATTCTTCACGAGACTTACCGGAATCTTATTGTAGCATCTCTCTAGATTGTCATCAGTCATCACTAGCTGCTTGTTTAGCTAGACGATCTGCCAGCTCGTTGCCATAATTCCCCACATGAGCCTTCACCCAGGTGGAGTGCACGTGCCGTCTGTCGTTTTCCACTATTCGCAGGTTCTTGCGGATTTCTTCAATCAGGTTGTTGTGGTTGCGTCCGTTACGAAATTCTAAGTATATACGCATGGATGTAATGTATGTTTGTACGGTATGTGGATTTTGGTGTAATCGCATTCAAGAAAACTTTGTTTCTTTTCAAAAGAAAACTGCATTCTGCTTAAATCTTGATATTTCCTAAAATCCTACATACATACATACATACATACATACAGTATAAAAATTATTTGCAAATTACTTTAAGTCCTATCACAAGTATGTGATGGGCTGAATCGGGAACGAATTTTATGTGGTTAGTTCAAAACTCACCTCAGAAAGACTGAGGTTAATTTCAACTGGAGATGCCGCTGTATTTTTACGTTTTAATTCCCCGTAACATTTTTTTCTTCTTCTTGTGAAAGTTTAAATCCCAATCTTTCTCTTCATATCGGCTTACTCGTTATTTTTATTTTACTATACAAAAAGTATGTAGCCTACTGTAATTCGAAACCATCTTTTCTTGTAATTTGGGAAAAGAAAGAATTCAGAACTTGAGTGGCTGAGCACGACTTGTAAAATCTGGATGAGGATTTCTTCCAATTCCTTACAATGCGATCCGTGATGTGTGACATCAGTTTGCTTTTCTCATACACTATGTCTCTATTATTTGCTCCTCAAAGTTGAACTTGTGTCCTCATAAAATATTATCGTTTCTCATCTTCTTAGTATATATTATTTTTTTAAGGAAATTCTAGTTTGTGATAATATGAATGTTCAGCAGATCATTCATGTCCCAAATAGTTCGCACGGCGCTGATGCAAATTTTGTGATAAACACTTGTAATGCAAATATTCTCAATTGATCTGTATTAAATTTATTTACGGTTCGATTTCTATATAATCCAATGCACTGCTAATCTCAGGATATTCCCAAGCCCTCTTCTTCTTCTTCATCTTCTTTCGTTTCACCCTCTTTGGGGTACGTTGAACCAGTCATTTCTTTGCGTGTTGTTCCTTCCTTAGTGCCCAGTATTTCTTCATTCTTTCTGATCTTCTTTCCCTCTCTTCTTCCGAGATAATAGGTTTGGATTTCAGTGTCGACCTGTCTTGGAACCTTGTATTTTCGTCTTTAGTTATTATTATAGCCGTTCGATCGAGTAGTGAATTTTCCGTAATTTTTAACTCTACTAGGTCTTTTTCAGTTTCTTTAAACCAGTTGGGTTTTGTTTGTGGTTGCGGAAGAAGTCAAAGATTTGTTTGGTTAATCTATAGAGTCCATTCTGAGAAAATGACCATAGAAATTTATCCTTTTTCGCATAGTATCTGAAAGTTTTTCAGTTTTCTTGTAGAGGGTTTCATTCTTGAGTATATTATCTTATTATCCTGAAATTTTGGTCCTATGATTTTTTCCAAGCCCTCCATACTAGATAATTTTAATTATTTCCGTACATACCTAATAGGCCTGTAGTTAGATGTCTTGCAAATGGATGAAATGTATGTATGAGCCACCGGAGACCATGGGTTCCTTATATGAAAAACACTCAGAAAACGTCCCTGAAAAACATGTGAAAGTTTGTTGGTACAGTTTCTGATTCACTCTGTATAATGATTCTAGATTTGAATGTGGCACTGCAGCATGTTTTTAATAGCAAAACGCTTTTCAAAGCGATGTTTTCAAAGTTTAATATGTTAAACTTCCACCCCTCTTTTCATATCTTTTTCCACATTATACTTTTTCGCGGACCTCTAGAACACCGCCCCCCTGCAATCCGGGGTCTGCAGAGCCCTCAGTTACTCGTGCTCTAGCAATGAAACAATGATGAAGTCCGAGGACTATTATTATGAGTCTTGAAACTGTTCTGAAAAGCAAAAGTGACACTAATACTTAAATTTTTATCTAAAAAGGAACACGATGATAAGTCTGTAAGTCTTTAAGATATGAACATCCTGGTAGATGGAAAAATGCGTCATATATTATTTTGTCGGCGTATCAAGAAATCTGGGGCTACATAATTCTTCCTGGTGAAGGCGCTGCTAAGTTAAATTGTCTGTTAAATTAATTATTCTCTCCCAACATTGTGGGTGGGTGGGCCATAATCTTGTGGTGTGGGCTGTGAGCACTGTCGTAGCACTTGACGATTGTTCCCAAACACCTTATAGAACATCTCCATAACCAGTGACTCATGAATGTTACACGGCAAGACGTCAATGCACATGATTATTAGTAAGTGATTCATTCACACGAAGCGGAAATAGCGAACTTTATAGTGCACATGATTATTACTGACAGGATGTGTGTGGTCTGTTCATTTGGTTTATTACTGTCTAAATGGTTATTCTTGGAGTGAAATGTTCTATCAGCTAGACTGGAACTACAAGAATAGAATTTATTTTCGAATTTTCATTGGAAGAGATGTTTAGGCCCCTGGATAAATATATATATAAACATTTGTCAAGTGTGTATACGGTGATTAGACGTCCTGATTTGCGCCGGGACATTCCCGTTTTTGAACATATTGTCCTAGTGTCCCGAGAAGATTTTCCCGGAACACTTAGGTGTCCCGATTTTTTAAGGCCTAGAAAAAATATATGTAATATAAGCCTTATTATTTCACACGGTTTTTTTTAATAACTAGGGTGTCAACTATGCATGATTTTCGATTGTTATAACCAGGGCCCGGATTCTGATGACCTAAAATTGTTTGAAAAATGACTTATAAAATGACCCTAAATTTTAAAGAAAATGACTTAAAAATATTAAAAAATGACCTAAAACTGATAATTATTTTATTTATAAAAAATTATTATTGTACACACAAAGTTATTGACTAGTTTGTACTGGCACTGAGGCACTGGTGAGTCAAAATTCGGCACATTCTTTTGTGGTCTGCCGGATTATATTGTTGTTTATTGAGGGTAAACAAGTCTCTCAAATCCAAGCAGGTGACAGACTCTGGTGCCAAGTCAATCTAATAACAATAGTAATATAATACAAAATTTTGGCGTTTCTTTGATTCTAATTTCCGACTGAGACATGACAACACTTTAACGCCGAATTTTTCCTTCTTGCATTAAACAAACAACACTTCAAAGACAGCACCGCTAGCGACGAAAAAAGTTAATACACTCAATATAAGTACATGAAAATGACTAAATAAGGAAGCAAATGGCACGAAAAGGCGAAATAATAACCTAAAATTGAAATAAATGCCCTAAAAACATAAAATTGCATAAAATGACAAAAAATTACCTAATAAAAATGCATTTCCATAATCTAGAGGCCATGATTAGGATTTATCTACAAGTCGGCAATGTCTATGCCGCATCAATAAAAAGATGACATGTCATTAGAATCCGGGCCCTGGTTATAACTTATTAAGTTGCCACTTGATCGAAAGTAATATCGTTGTTGTCAATTAATGCTATTATTGTCTAATGCTGAATTTTGAGCTGGCCATTTCTACTTTGTGCCTATTATGCCTAGTGTAGTTTGTTTTCAGTCTATATACATTGAGTAATCTATTGTTGTAAATTGTGTACAGTGATGCACAGAAGACAACGAAAGTTTAACTAGAAACTAAGAAAAGAAAAGTTAAAAGCCCCTAAAGCAAATTAATAGTTCTAAAAAGTACAAAAAAGTATTACTTTACTATAGTGATTAACATCCACATATGATGTGGAGCAAAATAAGTGATTTATTCGTAAGTAATAATATCTTATGTTGAAATACCTACTTTTATTTTGAATTTTTCGGCATTTTATTCTCTACTGGTCATTTTTAGGATATTTTCATTCTTTCGTTGCATTTCCCCCTATTTTGTATTAAGAATGGAGTTTTCCAACATTACAGACAAAGCGATCTCATAATTCCTTACTTCAAAGTTAAATGCGTATTGATTTTGCATCCTTATCGTCAGATATAGGCCTAAACGTACAACATAACATAAATAGAAAACATAATAATAGTAGTAATAAAATAGTTAAACTTTGTCCTTTGTTTATTATTTTACCACTATGTATTCCCTTTTTAAATATATATTTAGAAATACTAAGTCATTTTTTTCAATTTTTCATGTCAAATTTTCATAAAATTTAACCTATTTATAGGTTTTTTAAGACTTTTAGGTCATAATCTTCCGAGCCCTAGTTATCAGCTTCATTGTTCTGTTATGATTGTATTTAACACTGGGTCAATATGTTCAAAAACGGGAATGTCCCGGCGCAAATCAGGACGTCTAATCACCGTATACACACTTGACAAATGTTTATATATATTTTTTTTTATTTATTTATTTTTTTTTATCCAGGGGCCTAAACATCTCTTCCATTGAAAATTCGAAAATAAATTCTATTAATTTACTTAAATAGTGTAAGCACAGCATTATTGAGGCCGGATTATTAAGGTCTAAATTAGCTAGAGTGTAGTGCACAGATGGGTCAATATGTTCAAAAACGGGAATGTCCCGGCGCAAATCAGGACGTCTAATCACTTGACAAATGTTTATATATATTTTTTATTTATTTATTTATTTTTTTATCCAGGGGCCTAAACATCTCTTCCATCGAAAATTCGAAAATAAATTCTATTAATTTACTTAAATAGTGTAAGCACAGCATTATTGAGGCCGGATTATTAAGGTCTAAATTAGCTAGAAGGTAGTGCACAGATGGGTCAATATGTTCAAAAACGGGAATGTCCCGGCGCAAATCAGGACGTCTAATCACCGTATACACACTTGACAAATGTTTATATATATATTTTTATTTATTTATTTATTTTATCCAGGGGCCTAAACATCTCTTCCATTGAAAATTCGAAAATAAATTCTATTAATTTACTTAAATAGTGTAAGCACAGCATTATTGAGGCCGGATTATTAAGGTCTAAATTAGCTAGAGTGTAGAGCACAGATTTAGTTTCATTAGGGTAGTATATGATGTGCAGTATATTAATCTTTGTATCGCTAAATATAACCTAATATTAAGGAGTTTTAAGCATTTTTGCCTAAATCCGTTATATTCGAAAATGTATTAATACTCATTTATTTATGGCCTCTAGGGGAAACTAAAGTTAGTACACGCCGTTCTACTTCCGAATCGCTTCCATTCTTATCGCAGAGTGTGATAATGATTCTGACCTGCACATGCAAGTGGCACGGTTCCTTCTACAGGAATGTATGTAAACAACACGGAAGTCCCATATTTTCAAGATATTACAGTAATTACAGTTTTTATCCTGGAATAGCGTTTATGATTTTCTAACTGATCGATTGCAGGTATTCATATTAAATTAATTGTAATGTTTGGAATGTATAAAATCATGTTTTATGAGTAATTCTCCAGCGGAAGAGTGCTAACTTCCTGGCAGCAGAAATAAGGTTATAACGGTTGAAGTGCGATACAGTCTAGATTTTTCTTGTCCCCACTGATTCACTTTCTGAATCATAAAGAGGTCTTTTGCCGGAAAGCGGAAGAAAAGAGGATACCATAGTTTTCAGGATTTATTGTTTTAGCTTAACTCAACGAGAACACAGTACTAGGAACATTTGGGATTAAATCGATTGCGTCAGGTTTTAGAAATGGGACATAAACTTGAGATGACGGTAAGTAATAGTGATCTTATATTTTTATAGTGTTCGGATTTTGACACAAAATATTTAAGCTTGAAAATGTTTTATTTTTAATATTTTTTTAGGTTATTTTCTCAATCTAGGCATAATTTCTCGGTCGCAATGAAAACTGTAGAAACCTCTAGCCATTTTGGTCAACACATCTTTGTGATTAAATTGTTAAAATGTCGAAAAATTTTTACTTAAAATATAAATATAAATATGGTAGCGAACCGTATGGAGTTTACCGAAAAAAAAGTCGAAAAAGGACCAACATTAAGGTGTAGCCTAATGTACCTTAGAACGTAAAGAATTCATATGTGAACTCAGTTTATTCCTATGCTTACTTAATGGCAATAGACAATCCCTAAGCAAGCTATATTATCTATTTTATGGAACCCGGAGATTCATTGCCGCGCTTACCTGAGCCCGCCATTCAACCCTATTCTGTGCTCACTCCATCCAACCATCCCTCGCAAATCCTACTTCCCTTAAATGTATCTTAATATTGTCCTCCCACCTCTTCCCTTCAGGTCTCCCAGTCAATATTTTTTAGATACGCCCTTTCTCCCCTATGCGCGCAACATGTCCAGCCCATTTAATCCTCCGTGATTTAATGTCCTTACTATGTTCGGCGAAGAGTACAGGTTTTGAAGTTCGTCGTTATACAGTTTTCTTCAGTCCCCATTTCCATCTCTCTTAGGCCCAAATATTTTCCTAAGCACCCTGTTTTCGAACACTCAGATTATCTTCTTCCCGAAGAGGAAGCGAGCGTGTTTCACATCCATATAATACCACCGGCAGGATAATTGTGTTATAATTTTTATTTTTAGATTTCCGGACAGAAGACGAGAAGATAAGAGTATCTGAATTGCATAAAAACAAGGATTTCCTGATTTCAGTCGACATTTAACTTCTATCTTAATATTATTTCTATGTGTAAATTATGCTCCCAGATATTTGAATTTTTTCACTTTTTCGCACGATTTACCGGCTATTCTAATATTTTGTAGTGCATTATTTTGATGTTGCAACAGTCCAATGTATGTAGGTTCACAGACATGTAAAAAGAAAAGGCCCTATGGCCTTAACTCCGCCAGGTTAAATAAATAAATAAAAGAATTCGTGTGTTGGTGGTAGCAGGCCTAAGTAAAAGTATGCAACCGCCGTTAAAATAAACATAAAAACAAAAGTGGCCAATTTATTTTTGAAATAAGTCTACTAAGTACCACCAGCGTTCCTAGTTAATCTAATATTTTAATGACTTACGAATACTCAGGCTGGGCTTCAGAAACACTTAAATTCGTTATCAGTTAATTGTCTAATAACTACTAAAGAATATTGCAAGAAACACGCATCAACAATTAATTATTATCAGACTGTTCTCTTGTAAATATTTATTGTTTCATTAAATGCGTTTCTCTTTCGTCTTCATCGATTGAGATTAAAAATTAAGTGTAAACTGTACATAGACCTACGGCAACTCCTTGCTTTATCTTAACATATTGAAGTTCATCAACCGAAGAGGTTATGTTTACGTATTAGGTACTGAAAATACATCGCGTTTACAGTCTTGTGCCAATTTATTTGCCGATTTCGAAATTGTACTAAATCTTTGCGTTTAAGAGTATCTAAAATTGAGAAAGAAAAGAGGACAGGGTATGGCAATTTCAAAAATCAACTGAGAATTGTCTTGCGATATTATCCTTACAATATGTAATCAAATTCCAAGGAAAGTAGCAGTCAACATAATTATATAATCACAAATCGACCGTAATAATAGGCTGTTATTCAGGAGCGACGAACAGTATTCCGGAGGTTGGAAGATGAAATATATCACACTATCAACTATACAAGCTGCTCAATACACTTATTTATTTCGCCAGAATTCTAAGTATGGACCTTGCTTTTCCTCCCTTCACATTCCGAATTCCGATACAGATTAAGTGGCCACATTGCGGGAGTTTCAGCCTAAAGCAAAGCTGCTCGAGAAGTAAAACTTAGAAGTCTGATTTTGTGGAAGAAATGCTTTCTTTCTCGTATAACTAGACTTCGAACGTTTATACAGGGATTGAAGACTCAAGTTTAGTGTGACATATAGGCCTACTTCGAAGACAATATTGTGTATGGACAGCACTTCACAGCATAAGCAGTGTGCGCCTCGCGTGCATCTATGCTGTCTACACGAAGATGATAAAGGGACAAGTTATTTACATCCAGAAACATCGCTGGTCGCTATTTATGTGTAGAATACAATGTGATATAATTATTTTGACTATGCCTTCCTTATAAAAGCAAACATTCACTTTTTATCTATATCTGATTATACCTACCGCATTCTAGTCATCGCGTGATACACTCCCCCACCTTTTCCTATAGGGCATGCTTAGTTAACCTAATCGTCCCGTGTATGAACATTCGAAACCTTCTTATTAGTACCCTTCAAATAATTTCTTCGAAAAGGGTTTCAAATAAAAACAAGTATTTTAATTTTTTTAAATATTCATGTCAGTAAGAATTTTGTTCTCGAGCATTGCCTTTGACCGATAGACACAATCACAGACACTGACACTGGTTTCCAAAACAGTTACTACTTAATTTTCGTGGACAACTCAGATCTATTTGATTACGCTTACCGTATTGAATTCCACATGAGAACGGTAATCCAGATAGACGTAGGCCTAAGTCTCAAGATCAGTACACTTAAAAAAGTTGGATCGTATCGGATTGAGATCGTTTCCGTAAGACACCTATCGTATTCACATCGATTTCAAGAACGCTAACCGGACGTAAGTTATGGGGCTAGTGCGTTCTGGAGATTGCCTTGGAGCCGTTTCAATACCGTATCGAAAGTTGCATGAATACGGGCATCGTATCGGATTGGGATAGTAGGCCTATACAGATTTCAGTTCTTCATGAGAACAATGAAGGAAGCTGAAAATGCATATTACTAGTGAAAATCAAACATTTCTTCGTCTATCTTGGTAGTTATGTTACGGGTAGAGAAGTAAAATATAGGCTTTACAATGTTTGTTTAAGAATAGGACGCGTGGGTATTATTATAAGGTCAAATTGTTGCCATTCATGGGTAGTCGGAAGGAAATGCACGAGTTTCTAGTTGACCTTTGTACGTCAGCCTACTCACCGGAAGTTATGTCATTTTCTTCCTCCAGTATTAGCATAGGACAGGCTTGTACTACATCCTAACTGACATTAGAAGTGGTGTACAAATAAACGGGTATTTCAGATTTGTTAATGCCGTAATTCTTGCTTTCATGTAGGATAATTTGCTACCGATAATAGGATATTTCAGATGTGAGTTTCCTTAAGAAAACCGCAAATAAGCCCATTGTGGAAAAAGAATGCGTTTGAGTATTATACTGTGAATAAATTATAGGCTAACTTATATTAAAAGCATTGAATTTAAGTGGGACTGCTAGAGTAGGGTATTCACAATAACTTAGATCTGTTAAGGTCCCAGTGTTGAAAACCCGAAAGGCTTATACTACCCCTCATTAATCTAATCTAAGTATACTGTGAATGAGATTAGTTAATTGTTAGCTTCTTACTTAGGAGAGTTTGGGTGCGTTTGTATTATTGATGAGTATTGTACATACAAAATATCTATACAAGATCTAAGTTGTATTAGATAAGAGTTAGGCGTAACGAAAGCCACAGTTTTGTTCTCCTCTTCTTTCTAGGATATTTTTGCCCAAAGCCATTTTATTTCAGGATTATACCTTCTTTATAACTCTTTTTACAAATTAAATAACATTAAATTCTACTACTCAATTTAAAACCCTTTCAGTTATGAATTTATCTTAGTGTAAGCATCCATCAAGTAGGCTAATATCGGTGATATAAGCGATTTAACATTAAATCGTTCGTTGGAACAGCTGGTTTCCACGAACGCCAATAAATTTTAACACTGAATAAAATTGCTTAGATTTTAACATAAATCATTACTGTATTAATTTTTTACATCTATGCTATTATGCAAGTTTTGCGCTGTGGCATATGTACGTCAGTAGTAGGCCTAATTGAAAATGTTAAAAATTACGGATGGGTCGATACCAGATTTTATCGATACTCTATACTCGATACCGATACATGATTTTTTCCTCGATACTCGATACCTTCAACGTTTCCAATTTCAATAAATAGGTAGGCCTAAATTGAAAATTAAAATTTGAGAGAACTGTGTAATACCAACTAAATTAATTAAGTCTGCAAATTTAATGAGACAAAATTTAATATCATCAGTAGCCTATAATTATTTTAAACTCTACATTAAAACTAAAATTAGTTTTTATAAACAGTCCACTTACAAGTTTTTGTTAAAAAGTATTAGCATTCTCAATTAATTGCAGAATTACAAAAGTATCGAAAAAGTATCGAGCTAGTTTTCTGAAGTATCGTTCGATGCCGTTACCATGCAAGTGTCGAGAGTATCGAGAGTATCGAGGTATCGAAAGTATCGAGGACCCATCCCTATTAAAAACCCAACCTACTCTGGAAGTTACATCTTAGTTTCCTGACTTTTGAACATCTTTATGGACGCAATATTCCATCCGCAATTGAAAAAATTAGCATAAGATTTTGCATTATATTTAACGTGTTGGACGATACGGAAAATACGTCTACTAAATTTTCTTTCTTAATAAAATTTATTGTTAAGTTACTGGGTTTTAGACACAATATATTCTTTTGCGGAATAGAAACGACGCTGCCGGTTTACTTTGCCCAAGATCGCGGGTTATATGCGGTCGATGGAATTTCTATGTGCATAAATATGAAAGACTCATGTCCATAGATTTACAGGGTATTTAAAAGAGACTCCTGAAGGACATAACACCCCGTCGTTTCATAACCATAAAACCAGATACTAAACCTGAATCTGGTAAGAAACTGAGTAAAATGAAATCAGGTAAACTGATATAAAAAAGTGCCAGTATGTTTTTGTTTAATCAGTTATGACTGCAATTATGATATGCAGAATATGTTTTTTTTTTTAATTGATTTCCAAGTTAAGCTCCAGATTTATTCATTAAGCAGGGCTTACGGAAGAAGAAAGGTCTACCATCTCGGCCACCTGGGTCATTTTAACGGTTTAGTTGGATAAGTGCATGTAAAACAATAGTGTTTTTGTCATAGCTACCTGTATTTTAATTTCCAAGGCCTTATAAGATCACAGTAAAACAATAGGCTATGTTGTCAAGATAACTGATTTTCATTTTTTTAATAAATTCTTCCGAATACGTATATTGCCATAAAATAGGCACTAAATTGAGCATTACTCCGAAACAGATCAACCGATTTTATCCATTATGAATAGACGTCTTCCCACGGACATTGTAAATGTGTATACCAAGTTTCATAAAAATCCGGTAAAGCGTATTTGAGTTACCGCGTCTTTAAAATATACACTAAATTGGGTATTACTCCGGTACCGGTCAACAGATTAGGTTCAAATTCAATAGGGCACTTCTCATGGACGTCATAAATGGGTATACCAAGTTTCATGGAAATCCGTTACAGCGTATTTCAGTGATGGCGCCTTTCTATTAGAAAGGCGCCATAATCTATTAAAATAGGCACTAAATTGGGCATTACTCCGGTACCGGTGAACCGATTTGGTTCAATATCAATAGGGTTCTTCCCATCGACATTATGAATGTTTATACCAAGTTTCATGAAAATCCGAAAAAGCGTACTTGAGTTATGGTGCGTACAGACACACGGACAGACGGACAGACATTTTTTCGTCCCCCACACAATCTCATAAAGTACCATACTGGCACCTAATAACTTTATACGCAAATTTTATTTTAGCATACAGTGCAACCAACAGTAGTTGATAGGACACTTGAAACATTTTCACTGCTACTTATCTATAAATTCGTTACAAACAAATGCTTAAAAGCAGAATTATTAGATTCACAAAATGACGATTTATATTAAAATGTGGGGATTTTTGTTCCTATGTTAGTATTGTCATCTACGGAAACCAGCTATTCCACTGGAATTTTTCATGTTGAATTCAAACTTATAATCCACTGGTGATTTTACTTCAATGCCTATATAAATATGTCAACTCAGCACTGAAAAAAGTTAATTAGTATCTACGTCCTTACGGTTCGTCAGATTCAGTTTCTGTTGATGTTAAAATTTGAACATCTATTTTAAGTTGTGGATGAAATTAGATTAAAAAGTTTTTTACGCATAAAATATTTCTTGGACCAGGCTCTGTGGCGCAGGGGATGCTTTCGCTCCTCTCAGGCAGCGGGCCCGGGTTCGAATACCTAGGTGGGGTTTTCCTCATCTAGGCCCTTGTGGTCCCCGGATATCATCTGCACGACATTATCATCTTCATCCCATCCTGGCCTTGTTCAGAGTAAGCGAATGGTCTCGTCCTATATGTTCGTGTTGTCTCGGAGGTGGTCCTATGGGGAGGCCCTCCATGTTCTTGTCTGGTCAAAAATATGTGTGTGATCCATAGAAACCCCTTCCCCGATGGGTCGCGGTCCTGTAAGGCCCGGGCGGCGTGGTCCGCGTAAATATACCTACCAGGGGGATGTAACACTCAAATAAAGAAAAGGAAGAAGAATACCAGGCTACTAGATTTCTCGTGTTGATAATTACTGTATAACCAATCGCTATTTACACACCCCTGGATGTGGACATTGGACAAGTGACGCATGAAAATACGCTTCCGTGCGTCAGACGTTATAGGGTCACTTCTATTGCCCATTGTTATTATGTATGCGAAGTATTGTACAATCGTTTGTCGTCAATGGAATTTATTAATTCAGGTACTTTGGACACTGACCGATCATAGGTAGTGAAATCACGTTTGGAAGCTAATTAATCCAAAACCCTTCCTGGCTTCTAACATTGAGATACTGCAAAGTGTGAACGCTTTTCCCTTTTGAAGCAGACAAAGCAGTGAAACAGTTAACACACGTAAAGAATTAATCGCAACGCTTGGTGTCTGAAAGACATTCGCATATCGTACATCCTTTCCTTATCACCGTAGGTATTAGCCTTGCTTTGAAGGGATCTGTAGGCGTAGAATGAACAAAAAGCAATTAGTTTTTATTTCAGTATAATAAATTCAAATAGTCGCATTTTTTATTAAATTGGAACGCTTTAAACGTTTTAATCTCATTTATGTGAGCAATTGTCTACAAAATAATTTGAACCTTCTAAAATGCACTGAAAGACACTTTTTAGTTTTTGTCTATTGATCTTTGTCTCAAAACATATTAACCCCCAAAAATTATATATATATATATCAGGTATATATATAATTTTTTTTAAAAGAATATTACACTCAAATTACAACTTACAAATTACACGTTACAAAAAAAAACTATTACATATAAAGCTCATATAAAGTTTTAAGTGAAAGTTTTAGCTCTTAATATAAGCACCATCATGTATAACATTAAACAAAATCATTCTTACGGTTTTTTAGAAAATCTCGAAAAACCAAGTTCCGGAATACATTAGAGCAGCGACGATGGTGCAGATGGTCCGCAGACATAATTAAGATGACTTAATGTACCTGCTGATCTTCGACTAAATTTGACTAATATTGAGCCAGATATCCAGGTACTCTGTAAGAGGCGACAAGCTCAACCGTCTCATTAAAAGTAATGTTATTACTAATAACATAATTCCTAATTATATTATCAAATTGGTAATAAATATTAAACTTTCAATAGTTTACTTCCAATTCAATAACTGTGTTTCCATTCAATTAAAAAAAATGTATTTAGATTTATTTCGTTATAATGACTTATAATTAATACCCCAAATATTAAGAATATAGGCCTACATATAGCCTACTTTTAAAAATGGGATGTAAAATTAGGGGTCCGTAAAATTTTTTAGACATTTTAGAGGTCCTCGGGTTAAAAAAAAAAGGTTGAACGCTGCATTAGAGTGACACAATGCAGTCGCATACGGAAGTTTATGGATGTCTAGTAGCTATAACTTAATCTCACATACATTCCATACCCTGCCTTCTATTTGCGTATTTCAGCATTGTAAAATGCTCCCACCTTTTCAGAAGAAAAAATAATTCCCATGACTTATGCCCCATCCCTCGTATTATTTTATCCCTAGTAAAACAAGGAGACCTACAACACGTCCATGAAAAGATTCAATGACATATTCACTTAAACTTTATATTAAGAGTAAGGATAAGGGCTTGGACAGGCGAAGGATAAGAGCCATAAACTAGCCATCAAATTTGTAGTCTCTCATCATGTGTGGATATGCGTCCACACCTACCTAGACAACACCTAATAATTTATGTATAAGCCTATTTGTAAACTGATTCATGTACAGATAGGTTTTTGCAGCGATGTGACAACTGCTTAAATACATGGTGTTAAGCTCGGTTGGCTTTATCTCAGCGCAGGTTGAACTCATGCTGTTTACTCGGCAATTACATTGAACAATATGAGCTTTAATAATAAAATTATTATTACTAACATACGTGCCTTCCTTTATAGGAATAAGCATAATAACATAATATATTATTCAGCGTAGACGTCGTAACGAAGCGAAACAGCTTATCATAATGTTGCAAGATCGGTTAAAAATACATGTTTGGTAGTCAAGATGGATGTGTTTTGTAAGGGCGATAATTATATGTGGGGGCGTGAAATTTAATAATTGTAGTTAATATCTTAAGATAATTTACCAAAGAGCAGGAAGAGAGGCTATAAGTTCAGCAGTAGGATAGTCAAGCCTGGTCGCCACTTCTATAGATCTTCACAAAGATATATATAAAACATGTTCTGAAGTTGACTTTTTCAGTAGATTTTAATAAGCTTTAACACTCAAAAAGGACAGAAGAATACCTAAATAAATAAATTTATAAATTGTAAATACCGTATCCTGTAAAGCTGCGAATGTTTTTTTATTTGTTCCTCAAATATGATGGGACATGCTAAAAATAAATTTAAATAAAATAAAACCAAAGGCACAACAAATTCCTGAACTATAAGCAAAAATTGTATTGCTAGGCACTTCTCCAAAATATATCTAAGGAGACGATGTTTACCTTAATATCTTCTTTATATGCATAATATCTGCGAGAAGGAATGAAACCTATTATTTCCTTCATAATTAGAATGTCTCAGCAAAATACCAAGTAGTTAAAGAGTTCGATAATAGCGTTTGAAGGAGGAAAGGTCGCATATTGTTAAAGGATGTTGAGACGTTTTATTTATGAACAGTAAAAATGCACAAAAAATGACTTGCATATTTATTTATGATTGTCCGGGTGGTGTTGCAAATAAGACGAGACAGTTCGTCGAACTATATAGGTAATATTCAGCGTGTAAAATAATCAGCTTTTCTGACGTCATAGGATCGAGAACTGTAATTTCCATCATTTGAGTAGTCACCTGATGCAGAACACTTCATAGGTAATTTCATATTTCTCGGTAGCATTTTCACATCTGACGTCATTGAACAGTTCTTCAGAAACATTTGCGTATGTCCTCTATGGCCCACAGTTTTGCAGTACTGTACACCTATTATTGTATTCCAATGAGACACATTTCTCTGAATTTACTAGTCTTCGCCTAACGGTTCTTATTGTCACAGCTAGGTTTGTGAAAACATCAATTGTAGTAGTAACATAATAATAATAATAATAATAATAATAATAATAATAATAATAATAATAATAATGCAGACATATCTCATGAGGCATATATAAATATATATATATATATATATAAAATAAATAATATAAAATAAATACATAAATAAATATAATTTAATTCAGGCGGATTTAAAAGTATCTCTTGCACTTTTTAGAAACCAGCTCAAGTACAGTGAGTCCCACGCAAGAGTTGGCCAATGACGCGGGTTTCTGCGTCGCGGCTGGCACAGCTCCAACTCCCGAGCGATCGGGTGAAATATCTACGCTAATAATGCCGCGGTCGGTGTAATGATTCAGGTTCTCACATTTACAGTTAAAATTACCATGGAAATAACCACGTACCTCATCACAAGAGATGTTGGATATGTTCTCCTCTTGCATCCACACAATACTGGCACCTTTTTAGGAAATTTTCTTTCACGTGCATAAGTTCAGCTTCCGAGACAGAGTTACTTTCTCTTGTGTTAGGCCTATGTGATATTGTCTTTAAGGTCTTCTAACAGTATGTAAATATTATTTATGGGGAAACTTGAAAAATAAAGTGTATAGGTCAATTTGCCATACATAAGAAGAGCTTAAAGACAATATCATAAAAGAAATTAACTCTATCTCGGAAGCTGAACTTATGCGCGTGAAGGAAATTTCCTAAAAAGGTGCCAATATTGTGTGGATGCAAGAGGAGAACATTTCCAACATATCTTGTGATGAGGTACATGGATATTTTCATTGTAATTTTAACTGTAAATGTGAGAACCTGAATCATTACACCGACCGCGGCATTATTTGCGTAGATATTTCACCCGATCGCTCGGGAGTTGGAGCAGTGCCAGCCGCGACGCAGAAACCCGCGTCGTTGGCCAACTCTTGCGTGGGACTCACTGTACAAACTAAAATGTACCTGGTTGTCTCAAACTAATGTCCAGTTCAGGTGTTGCTTGCAAAAACAAAATTTAAAATGTTCTGTAACAGTTTATCTTTTATTCCACTAGGCAGGCCTTCAGCCTACTATATGATAACGTCAGTACGATATAAATCTTCCACCAAGAAAGATAAGTAATTCTGATTTTTTTCTTTATTATTTGATTACAGAGTTGCAGAACGTTTTTGTGGTAGGAGTAAGAACTAACATTTCTGGAAAATTTCCAAGCCTGGATTATAAAAAATGCATTGCATTGTATAGCTCGAACTCCGACTCTTTATAACTTATCTTGCTGATTTTTTTTTATTTTTGAGAAACTTGTAGATACCGGAATAAGATGGCATTAGCGTATGATATAGCAAGAATCGTAGGGCATAGGTTATCACTTAGTGGTTAGCAACTTAATTACAGTATTTAATAATAATAATGCCACTCTAGCTGGTTAATGGGTTAAGGTGCCTCTCATACGAGTGATGTGTAGCGATACTGACGCTTCCGTTACACATATATTTGGGAAAATGTTGTCTTTCCATTGCAATATTTCTCTTAAAATCCAGATTTCGATACCATGTTCATACATGGCGGTATAATGTCAAACCTCATACGATTTATGTGTATTTATTCCTTCAAATAAAAGTAGATATTAGACCAACTGGATGTTGAGGAAGTTCATTCTAGTCTAAAGAATTGTCTATCTGAGCTCTCGGATCTTAAGGTTGCCTAAAACATCCTAACTTGATGATAACAACAAAGAAGCAGTATGTCTATTTTTTGGGCCAACTTATCCTCTTTAGAAAATCGAAATGGTATCTTTCGCTTCTTTTTTTGTCATTTTTAAGACCACGTGTATTTTAGAATGGTGTGTAGACAGAGACTGCTGATTCAATTCCTATAATATATAGCCAAGTGGTGATATTCATTGAATGACCTATCAAAAGCACGCAATAGAGGCATATAAACGCGCTCTCGTGTGCACAGTCTGAACTAGGCTTAATTATTGTATGTTGTACACCAATGCTTTCTGACACAACTTTTTAAACCATCGTGGGATATCGGCTTTTACTGTTAAGTGGCCATGAAACATCTGTTAAAAGAACCACGTACATGTTAAACTTTTTTCCCTTAGCGATGAGAGAGAGAGAGTGAGAGAGAGAGAGAGAGAGAGAGAGATGGGTAAAATTTGACAATCTTTTCAAAATATGTAGTCAGGCCTGAGATAGTTTCTGAATTACATTAATTTAGTTTTTTTTAAGTTAAGTAACAAAGTCACTAATAAACAATTGACAATTATTACAATGAGTTATGGTCACTTTTTTCGGATCATGCTCATTTTGGCAGGCGTTGAAACGGGTAAAACCGGGCTTACGTATGGCGAAGCGCGTCTCGTCCCCGGCTTAAATATGTTTCGATTATCCAGGAGCCCGTCTCGCCCCCGGCATTCTCGTGCATAGACTAATTTTCACCGACTAAACCAATTCTCATGCATCGACTATTGGCAGATTGGTAGATTTTGAAAAGGCTCTTCACAATGCTGTTAACAACGTATGGCTTTATGCTAAAATAAGTAAAGGTTGTAGGTTTCATTTGGCCGGATGGGCGATAGTTCTGAATCTTGCTATGTTAAGTGACTATAAAGAAAATAATAAAATTGGGTTCTGACTGAAGTGTGTTTTGACCTTGTGAATTTAGATCCATCTTATAGGACGAAAATGGTTTCGTATTCCTTATCGCCGTCATGTCAATCGCGCCGAATGATCAACTATTGGCGAAATTTGAAAAGTATTTCACGGAGATTTGTTTATTTTCGGTTTCCTTCATTCCCGCTGACAACATGGGCTGATTTTTCTGCTGCACTGACCAAAAATACCAATGTTTGTGAATCCTTGACAATGCTTTCTGCTCTCCCCAGTCTACCAAACCGCTTACAAAATGGATAGTATTTTACTCATGAAAGACAAAGAGGTAAAGCTAAGGCGAATGTGAAAGTTATATGACTGGTGCTGGTAAAAATTTAGGGAAATAGACCTAAAAATTATTGAATATAATAATTGAAAATAAAGAAATGAAGATGAAAGAGGATCCTTTATTAATTTGTTATTACCAATTAAAGTTTTGAATTCTAGACATTTTTAACAACACGAACCAGAAAATGGGCATAAAATTACCGGTCCGAGATTTAAGTTGGGAAAGAGTTGGACTATAGAATTAACGCACCGAAATTTACCTTGGGACGAGTCGGTCGATTCTGAGACGAGACAGGTAGTGTCTTGTGTAGTATTGACGGCCGATTAACTGTTAAAATACAGGCATAAGGAAACACGATAATTTTGTACACAACTTTGATTATGTCGGTATCGAAATAATGTAATTTAAATTGAATTGTTTCTTTAATGGCTAATTGATTTCCCTGAGTATTAATATTCTAAGTCAAAGTCTACAAGGTTACGAACACATCACATTGGACATGTGAATTGGTTTATGAAAGTTGAAAGTTGATTTATTATCTTGAATAAAGATTACATATGAAAGATTTGTTTACAATTTTTCTACATTATTTTGTCAAATAGACGTCCATTGAATGACCACATGCTCGCGATCTAGGGCAGTTCAAAAATGGATATAAGTGCATTAAATAAAAATACAAATTACTTTAAATAAAATTAGCCTATAATTACTGTCAGTTACAGTAATAATAGGAAGGAAATTTAAAAAATGGATATATTTATACAGAAGACTTTAATTCTTTTCTGAAGTTTGTAATAAGCATTCAGATTATTTAATGCAGGATTATTTTTAACAATGGAATTGAATAATTAGGGACCAAAACTAGAGCTGTGTTTCAGACCCGCAGGCGTAAAATGTTTGGCTTCAATGAAAGCATTTATTTAGTTTCTCCATCTATCATATTTATGGATATTTGGATGTAAATGTGGAATTGAATTTTCATTTATCTAACTTAATAAAATCTATTTATAAATTTGATAGACACCATGTATGTTAAATTCTAAAAGTTTTAATTAAATCGGATAGTCAAGAGGTGTAGACTGACATGATAGTGGATTGTAATAAAGATAAGTAGATTGTTAATAATCTTGTTCTAAGGAATTTTACTGCAGTGGTCCTCCTGCTTCAACTCAATCTTCAATCCCTGAACCTTTTTCGTTCCGGATTATCATAATATTTAGATAGCCTACTGTAATTAAATACATTGAACAACTTTCATTGGCTCATTTTAAAACTCCCTGTAGGCCTAACTGGAAAAAATCGGTAATATACTTGGCACTTTATCTTTTGGCACGTTCGTCTAAACCGATAAAATTATAGATAAGTGACTTAATATTGCCTCAGTTCATATAATTCATAAAACATGTAGTCTGTTCTGTTCTGAGGTCATAATGTCAAAAGTCAGTCTATGCTGATATCGGAAGCATTATCGTGGTAGGTTAGCTTCGTAAGTGCAGATTTTCACATTCTATAAGCTCTCCATAAAATTTTCCGGGAGATTCATTATGTAATGAAGTAAGACTTGGCATTTCAAATGTAGATTTATTTACCAACAATCAGTCATACTAATGCCTTCACATTCAGATACAGATCCTCAGTTTGATATTAACCTTTTCGCTGCTACTCACTGAAGAATTAGTCACTGTAAAAAATTGCAGAAAAACATAATTATAAAATTAATAGAGTAATCCTATATTTAAAGTTTGTGGATTTTAAGCCGCGTGTTACTACTACCATTTACGGAAACCAGCATTACAGTTGGTTGTAAATTTATTTATATAATACAAACATTTTGTAATATAATTATTGTGATGTTCCAACTTTAGGGCAAACTCAGCAAAAGCTGAGCTAAATAGGTCTTTGGTTCATATTAATAACAAGTAAGATTATATTCTTAACCTACGTGATACTCATTGGCATTGAAAGATCCTATAAACTTTCATAAAGTCAATTTTAGGATCTTGTGTAAAATATCAGCACCGAAATTATCAAGACAACGAGAAGTACCGCCATGCTGCATTAGGGTACGCGCAAGACGGAACCGGGATGGTCGCATGGCGCAGGCAGCAGGAAGAATGAAGTCATGTCTTCTTACGAGGGTGAACAAGACGCCGCTTGGATGGTCTCTTGCCAGCTATCTGGTCAGGCCGCAGTTTGCTGGTAGAATGCTAGCCCTCTTTTTTCATGCGACCGGCCGCTAGCGTGTAGTCTAGATTCTGGCGTTCCACGTGTGCATTTTGCAATCGCTCCACAAACAAAGGACTGTTTATAAGATACATCCTTTGTAATAAGCTCAAACCACCAAAATAAATACTGTTACTACTCAATGAAGGGGTTGTAGAGATCAGTCATGGCTACATTTACTGACTTGTTTATATTCAGTATTTTTGTATAATTTATAGTAACCTAATAATTTTATATTATGTTAATTTTCGTGTTGCGGGGTTAAGTGTGTTCGTTTTATTGTCTTCGTGTGCTCTGAAGATTGAATACAACGGTCGCACCAACTCAAGAAAACAACAATAATAATAATAATAATAATAATGTTTCTAACCATACGTTGATTCTCCATCTCAAACTGATTAAAAAAATATTCCCTGCCACAAAATCTATTTTTTTGCCGAAAGAAGTTTTTACTCCATTTTTTGGCGAACTTTCTGTCCTAGCACCTTATGTATTGGGTTTACAACAAAAACTTTTAGAACAAAAGCTGTGGAGCATTAAATTTACTATAAAATACACATTCAATTTAGAAATTATGTGAGATAGTGAAATACTCTTGTGACATATTTAACTAATGTGACATATGTGATGAAGCTTTCTGTAATGATTTTGAATTCATAAACTCATTCCCATTGTCTTCTGTGTCTTCAAAACCTTATGAATGAGAAGATAATAACAAAGAAATAAAAATAAAATGGAGATAATTCAGAAACTTAATCCATAACATGCGACCTGCCAGCTAGCGACCACGCTGCGTCTTGGGGTACGCGCAAGACGGAACCGGGATGGTCGCATGGCGCAGGCAGCAGGAAGAATGAAGTCATGTCTTCTTACGAGGGTGAACAAGACGCCGCTTGGATGGTCTCTTGCCAGCTATCTGGTCAGGCCGCAGTTTGCTGGTAGAATGCTAGCCCTCTTTTTTCATGCGACCGGCCGCTAGCGTGTAGTCTAGATTCAGGCTTTCCACTTGTGCATTTTGCAATCGCTCCACAAACAATGGACTGTTTATAAGATACATCCTATGTAATAAGCTCAGACCACCAAAATAAATACTGTTACTACTCAATGAAGGGGTTGGAGAGCTCAGTCATGGCTACAGTTACTGACTTGTTTATATTCATTATTCTTGTATAATTTATAGTAACCTAATAATTTTATATTATGTTAATTTTCGTGTTGCGGGGTTAAGTGTGTTCGTTTTATTGTCTTCTTGTGCTCTGAAGATTGCATACAACGGTCGCACCAACTCAAGAAAACAACAACAACAATAATAATAATAATAATAATAATAATAATAATAATAATAATAATAATAATAATAATAATAATAATAATAATGTTTCTAACCATACATTGGTTCTCCATCTCAAACCGATTAAAAAAATATTCCCTGCCACAAAAACTATTTTTTTTGCCGAAAAAAGTTTTCACTCCATTTTTTTTGCGAACTTTCTGTCCTAGTGCCTAAAGTATTGGGTTTACAACAAAAACTTTTAGAACAAAAGCTGTGGAGCATTAAATTTACTATAAAATACATATTCAATTTAGAAACTCTCTGAGACAGTGAAATACTCTTGTGACATATTTAACTAATGTGACATACGTGATTTAGCTTCCTGTAATGATTTTGAATTCATAAACTCATTCCCATTGTCTTCTGTGTCTTTAAAACCTTATGAATGAGAAGATAATAACAAAGAAATAAAAATAAAATGGAGATAATTCCGAAACTTAATCCATAACATGCGACCTGCCAGCTAGCGACCACGCTGCGTCTTGCGCACACACACTTCATGCCCGGCGCCTGGCTCAACAGCGTAGCGACCAGGAAGGGGACCATCCAAGCTGCGTGTTGTTCGTACCCTTGCGCACACACACTTCATGCTCGGCGCCTGGCTCAACAGCGTAGCGACCAGGAAGGGGACCAACCAGGCTGCGTCTTGTTCGAACCCTAAGATTGAGACACAGCTCTACAAATTGGAAGGTTGTGGAATCGCTCCACGATGAAGTTACTGGGAGTATACTCATCCTATTTTTTTCTTTAACTTAGCTGTAACTTATCTCTCCCTTGTAGGAACATTTAAGCGACCCACTCCGCCCGGGCCTACTCAGCCTCTAACAGAAATTAATAGGATGGTAGGAGTGCTGGGGTGAAGGAGGCTGGCTATCTTGCCACCTTCATGTGTCGAAATCTCAAAACTCCTTCGAGACATGAAAATATGTACCGGTATTTTTTTTTTAATCGAAAGGATAACATTTCTTTCGATAACAAATAATTTTGTTGACGATAGATATGCATCCTTTTCTGTGTCTGGTTTCTTTATATACCGTGTGTTATGGTGTACTCATGACTTACGTATAAGCTCAAGTGCACCATGGCTTTACGGACACACGGTATATATATATACTGTATACATACAATTTTGTGTTTTCCTATAACAGTTCTTCACAAGAAAAAATAGATACCATATCTTATGCACCAACTCTCGTAGGCCTATTACTGTATATAAGAGGGCCATTCAGTAATTAAAGAGACAAAATGACCTGGAGAAAACCCGTTTATTTTTACAAAACAATACTTTTCCTACTTTTCAACATAATCCCATTTATGCACTTGTCCCAATGGGTTATTTGCTTTTTTATACCGGCTGCAAAGAACTCTTTGTCTTGGTGTCGGAGCCAATTTCCCACAAATTTCTTGACATCCTCGTTCCCACACAATGCCTCCTTCAGTGAAACAAACAATTCGAGTTTCAAGTGAGGAAGTTGCAACTTCAACAGGCCGGCCAGAACGGTGTTCGTCAGTCACTGATTCTCGATCACTTTTGAACTGTAAAATTTCCACGGTTCATACAACTTTCACCATACACTTTAGTCATTCTAGAGTTTAATATATTAGCTGGTTTTTCACCTTCAGCAATCAAAAAACGAATCACAGAACGTTGTTCAACCAATGTGGAATTTTCAAGAAGACCCGACGTCGTTAAACTTAATTTTGAGGTTATAAACAGAGCAATGTTGATCCATCAGCTGATTAGAACTCATCCCAGTGATGCCAACTTAAAATCCTAAATGTATCAAACTTGTACTATCAACCGTCTTTTCTCCAGACCAATTTGTCTCTTTAATTATTGAATGACCCTCGTATATACAGCAGCATTTCAGCACTTTCAGCAACGGTTACACGGTTACGCCAGTGCACAATCGCCATTAAATATCCGCAACAAACAACTGATACTATAACTTCTATTATAAAAGGTAGCAGAACACTATGTTTATATATAGGAACTTTTTAATATAATAAGTATAGTATATTTATATAGATATTTCAGAGATAAGCTAAATACATTTTGCTAAATTTGGCGTAATACTTATCCGATAGTTTAAGTGGAAGTTGCTGTCAAAAAGGATGCAGCCTGTATCTTTTTGTCCTGCTTTATTTATTTATTTATTTTTGCTTTTTGCTTTATAGTTTGAATTGTTTTATAGTATACTTATTTAAATTCTAAAAATCTATGAGAAAAGTTGTAGTGTAAAAACATAAACAGTTCTGCTAAACACGGACTTGAAACTTTGACTTAATGGACATCTTTTGGCGCCAGATTTAATCTCAAATTAATACATGCCCTCATCTTTATCTGAAGTTCCATACAGTAACACACATACATAGCCATGACATTGAAGTTCACTGATAATACTTTAGAATAATTAAAAATTATTAATGCCACAGTATTTGACATACGCTTGATTGACTTATGAGTTGTAGACAACGTATCTTGTGTTGATTGCAAAATGTCGATTCTAAATATGTAGTATAATTAGCCCATAAATCAGAAGTACTTGGGGGCAATGACTGCGTTATATTCCTTGCGGTACAGAACTGCTGTGAGAAAACTTCACTGTGCTTCATTTCTTTTTGTATATGAATATATAATTGTACTGTAATCTACTAAATATATAGTGATTTATAGTAATAGAACTCTATTAAGTTGTAATAAATTACAGTAGTCTGTAAAAAGAATTCCACATATGCTATGTATTGGCGGAAGAAGATGACAGCAGTCATTAAAACCGGTGGATTAAATTGATTCATTAAGTTATAGTTTAAGCGGCTGAATGAAAACTATGAAGCCCTCTAATATGAATCCTCTGGGGTCAAGTACCGGTCAAGCCTTATATAATAATTATTATTTATGTATTACTGTTAATATTATTATTATTATTATTATTATTATTATTATTATTATTATTATTATTATTATTACTATATTATTCAGAATTCAGATTTAGCCTACGTGGGGTCCCCCATCGATTATAAATTATTTATCTGGGGGCCCACACATAATTATTACAATTAACTAAATAACAGCCTTATCAGCCTTTTAGGTTTTTAGCCTGTACTCTTTCTTACCTTTTCCTTGTGGTGCCTTTCCTCCTTTACATTATATAAGTGATTTCATAGTGTGTTGATATCTCCGATTAAAGTATCTTTCTTCGCCAAACCATTATATAATTACTGTAGTAATTAGACTGTAGTTCGTAGACTGTAGACTGTAGAATGTAGTTCGTAAAGGTTGTCTCGTGTTGGAAACCCCTCGTTCTATAGCCAAATTTTGCAGGACGTCCTCGACTGACCTTCAATTTACATGAAATTGTCTGAGTAAAATGCTACTAAAGTTACTTAAACTTTAACATGGTCCTGTTATGTGCATTGCTACGTGTGTGTGCGTGCGTGCGCGCGCGCGCGCGTGTGTGTGTGTGAGAGAGAGAGAGATATATATATATATAAGTTGTTACGTCCGCCTGTGGATATGGTTCTGTAGGTTGCAAAACTAGAAGAAAAATTATTTACAGCAGGCTATATTTAATTAAAAATATTTTAAACCAGTTTGAGTGCCAAATAAACACACACACAACACCGCCCCTCCCTCTCTCACTCTCTCTCTCTCTCTCTCTCTCTCTCTCTCTCTCTCTCTCTCTCTCTCTCTCTCTCTATTCGACACCTCTCTTTCTACTTAGGCTATTTATTAATGTGTCCCTCTATATTATGCTCTCGTTTCCTTTTATGTACGGAAACAGAGGTGAATGAGAAGAGGGGAAAAAATAGTGATCTCGGAAAAGTAAATACTCTTTTGGGGGGGTAAACGTCCTAACGTTCTACGTCCATTCTGTATATGAATTATCAGTCCTAAATATCACATTAAAGAATCGTATATAAACGTTGGTCTTAGTGCTTTGAAGATAAAGGAATGGTTTTAAAGCATTTCTAGAATGGATACAAAAAATATAGAACGTGTAAAATGTCATGATCTGACTATAGCAAACTACTTCATCAATATTCCAAATTATATTCTAAAAACAGACTACCGGAAGTGCCGGTGTGATTCTATCTCTGACTTTTTTTTAAGAAATGCAGTGTTTTGCGAAAGCTGAAAATATTACTCTTAATGTTAAAATTTTTTGAATTTTTCTACTGTAATCTTAAACTGAAATTCGAAATACCGAACTAGAATAACCAGAATAATCCAAATAAATGCTCTTAATATTCTCTTACAATTACCTAATGATGTCTGGCAGTCTTTGATCTTGTACAAAGTCCTGGTCTAGTGCCTCGACTTTCTTTTAATCGTGGACCTCATGACATTTTAACCTTGTTTATTAAGTGCCAGAATGGTACTATATGAGATTGTGTGCCGAACGGGAAAATATGTCTCAGTCTTTCCGTGTGTCTGTACGCGCGATAGCTCCAATACGCTTTATCGGATTTCCGTGAAACTTGGTATACGCATTTATAATGTCCATAGAAAGAAGCCTATTGATATTAGACCAAACCGGTTGAGCGGTACCGGAGTAATACCCACTTTAGTTCCTATTTCATGGTAATTTATTAAAAAGAATTTATCAAATGCAAATCAGTTCTCATGGCAACATATCGTTTTGCAATACGGCTTTGGAAGTTGCATACAGATAGCTTTGACAAATAACACCACCCGCATATTCCTTCACATATGCTTATCAAACTAGTCAAATTTGTATTTGGTAACCTCTTGTGTTGAGTATAACGTGTGCAGAATTAATGTGATGTTTAATGTTTCTCAATTGTTTACAACAAAAGACACGGTGCCAACAGCCTCGTTGCAAATCATTAGAACCACTGTCAGATATTCAGTTCTTTTGATTGCCAAAGTCCTGAGATGTGTCGATGAATAATTAATTGAGATTTGAAATCATCTCGTTTCGGATGGCATCAATTTCCACATTAATTCTTAATTTTTCACTTGCATGTTAACTGTAGTTTGTTACTTCCACATCTGTATTAACTAGTGACCTAGTCTGAAGACATGCCCACGAAGTATTAGTTAACAGTCTTTCAGTTTAGGGAACTTTCAACATAGTGATAATCATGTTTTTTCTCTTTCGATGGATTAGCGAGGCTTGCAAACATAAACAGTAAAAATAATCTATTTGAAAATATTACTAGACCTATAATTTCCCTTTGCCTTTAACGCACATATATCCTGTTGGGCTATTATTTCTTTATCTAAACCTAAAAGAGAAAATACTTCATCTCCTTCACATAATATCTTGGTTCTTGCTTCTTCTCACCATGCCATCATTAGTAAATCACTATGAGCATTCTATAAATCCTACTAAGTGTAAAGTACAGTGTTTCCTATACAAGCCATGGAAGCCCAGAGGGTTCCAGGAGGTTGAGGCTCCCAGATTTTGGACATTCGGCACGTGAAGGTGGTAAGGTTGTCAGCCTTACGCACCCCAAAGATTGCTCCTGGTATTCATTTCTGTTAGAGGCTGAGTCGACCCCAGGGCCATAGTGCCAATAGAAGGATTAGACCAATTGAAAAACGTCAACGACCTCATCGGGAATCGAACCCGCGCAGCGCAGCGCTTCAACCACTACGCTACGGCGTACCTCCTATAAAGTCTACTACTCAAATAAATTGAGGCCTAACTTAACTGGGTTTTCTGCCCAACTTTTCTTTCCCCTAGCCAGTAATTATACCACTTCACAATCCAGAATACAGCAGTTGAGTTGTTTTTCGGTCTGGGTTCTCACCACCAACTTGTCCAACTTGGAGATTCCCTTCCAGTAGTTATGTATGCAATGCAATGCCATTATTTATTTAAATAATAATACAAGACATAGCATGTTTCTTGTTCATTTTATAAAATGTGTTTCAAAACTCCATCAAGAAACTTAAAATGAAAGCACTTTTTTTTATAAATGAAATACTTAAAATGAGATTTTTTCTTATTTTACTGATTTGAAATTTCAAAAGTTCACATAAAAATCACCATGCTTGGGAGTCAACGTCTCTTTCCGCAGCAATGGGTTACAAGACATTTCCTCTAGTTTTGTAAACTAAAACTCCTCCGTTGTCCCTTAACACTGACTTAACTTAAACTTTTTTCTATGTAACAGAAGTGATTGGAGCATATTTTACAATTACAATGCAGGTCTATATTGAGATAGCTAATAAGTAATTATATACAGACATATATCAAATATATGGAATTTATAATAAAGTATGCATTAAAACTTGAATAAGCAAAACACTGAACTCTAAAATCATTTTATTTTATTGCTAAACCTCCTCTTGCAAATATATTATGAAATATTAGTGACTGTTTAGCTCATACGTTTTACTTTCGATTTGGAACCGTAACATATAAGAATGAGTCAGAAATCAGCCAATCACAGACCTTATTCACATAGACTTTATCGAAATTTGATTCATCGACTCCTACAAAAGTGATATTCTAGTCCAGTCGCTGTAGTAGAGTTCTGCAATGCGAGGAGTTTGCGAAATATAGGCAGAGGAGAATAGAGGGGCATTAGTATTGCGTAAGTGGAGCGCTCTTGTCTAACGTCACACACAGTGACTAGCCGTGCATTTCCTTCACAAACGTCATCACGGGAGGAAGCTGTCTTCCACTGTTCTAGTCGGATCGCAGAATCTCTACGTAGTGTCAACATTGTCGCGGTACGTTAAGATTTATTCTGAAAATAGAGTGAATTAGTCTTCATCTTTTCAAGAATCAGCATTACAGTATTCTACGAGACATGTATTCCACACTTCAGCAACGTTGGCATTTAATTGTTGGCATATGAAGAAGATTCTGTAAAAATTATAAAGACAATCTCAACAGCAATGAATGAAATACATTTGTCTCTACGTGCGTACAATCTTTCAAGAAACAGTATGCGTCGTTAGAAGCTATAGGAATAATATAATTATATTTTACGCAAAATATCTTGAATATTTCAGCAAACAATAGTCTACTTGAATAAATGGATGTTTATTAACTATTGGGTTTCCATCCGTTCTAGGATCGTGCTTGGTTAAGAGAAAACAGTCACTTTGATTAAAAAATATCATGAATGCATTTTAATAGTATTTTCTCGGTCTAAAATGCTCATCAAATAATTATATTTCAATTTATTTAATTAATTATTTAATACATATTATTCGTTAAATAGTCATTGTAAGTGCAACTCGTGACTGGAACTTTCCTAGATAAATTCCCTCGTGACTTCGTCGCTTGTGAATTTATCGACGATTTCAAAGTCACTCCTGGCATTACCTATGATAAATGTTATAACAAAAAATATCCATTTGGATATAAATCCCAATGCCAGTGATAATTTTCACCAAAGGTATATTTAATTCTTAAAGAGTGCTGTTATTTCAGTGTCCGTCTTAATACTATTAAGTAGTAAAAACTGAAGCATTATCTATTTCATAACTCGCCATGCTTGGTAATATCACATAATGTGTAACAAACTGAAATATAGCCGAAACATGACCTGCACGTCATTGTAAAACTTGCTCTGAATGGAAACCTGATAAATTTGAAAAAAGCCTTCTGACGTAAGTAAATGTCCTTGAAATATGAGAGCTCGTTATTTTAATTCTTTTCCTTTTTTTATCCTAGCAAAGTCGTTTTTGTCAAGAAAAGCGTTGGCTCAACACAAGCATGGCTGTGTGATTTCGAATTACTGCGTATATCGGTGCGGTCTTCGTTTTCAGACACAGTTACCAGATTTGCTTATATAATCAGAATTAGCGTCATTTCTATTCTTGCGTCGCGAGTTACATGTTTCGGTTGTTAAGGTGCAGTTACTGTGTCCCATGCCTCATGTTGTGAAAGATGTCAGCAAACCTACTTATTGTGATTCGAACGGAGACTCCAAGGATTATGGTCACTATGGGATTATTCTCATCTTTGAAAATGTAAGTAACTTTATGTTTAGAGATTTCCATTATTCGCTTTAACTGATTTTGCTTCTACACGAGGAGGGGAATTCTAGCTTTCGTAAGAGGTCACCGTAATCTGCATGCTCAAAGAGAATTGTTTTAGACTGCTTGAATTAAAAGCAGAACTTCTAACACAAGGCACACGAAGTAAAATTTACGCACTAGTCCTATAAAAGACCGCCGGCGTGGTCTTGTGGTTAGCGTCGCTGACCACAAATCCGTCGGCCCGGGTTCGATCTCCGGTACCTCCTCGGATTTTTCTGAGATATGGAGGTCTGGCAGGGGCGCAATCAGCCTCGTGATTCAAATTGAGGAGCTACTTGATAGAGAAGTAGCGGCTCTGGTCATGAAAACCACTTGTATCATAACTATTTTATAGTGCATTCACTGTTATTTGGACCTTCTGGTTTCAGGAAGTCTTTTGTCACAAATAAGCTTGCATGCCAATTATCGCAACCTTGTTTCCCAGACTGGCACACGGCAGTCTGAATAGAGAAATTGCTCTGATACCTAAGAACTTTTTTTAACTTACGTGTGACGATAAGGTTTCACCAAACCAGAAGGTCCAAGTACCGTTCAACAGACTATACGTTGTTTGTCCGTATTATAGGTGCAAATGGAAGAATTATTGTATTCGACTCTGAAATTCGATATCTAGTTTACAGCACAAATATTACCTTTGAAATCCCCTGAATCCAAAAATACAAACTTTAGGGAAAAAAAGTATCTGAGTGTTTGAGTGTCTATAACGGTTTTGTTTAAATTTTGTATACGACGTGCTTATACTAAAAGTTAAAACTTCAGTTTGAATCATTCTTTTGCAAATGTCAGTATCGATTATCAAAGGATCGAGCTGAAACTTCATGTTGACAAGCGTTTCTTAAGTTTTCATCATTTCGTATTTCATTAATATTATTTATAGCGAATTGTACATAGCCCTAACATACTTCATTGTGTTGTAGGGATTTTCCAAGTGGAGATTAAATAATAATTAATGATAATATTAGCCAACCCATCGTTTGCACAACTCAGGCATGATAAACCAAAAAAACTTTTGCGTGAGGCTGAAACAACTGAATACGCACTCCCAGGAATGCAGTCTCTTACACTATATCAAAGTGCGGAGACACAAAGTTCTATTGTTCATATTTGAGATAGAGAAAGTTACGTGACTGAAACATGTAAGATTTTTCACCAACATGTAAACCGGTCTTCAATTAAAATTACCGTGTGATATCTCGGAATATTTATATAATAGGCGTGCTAGTACATCCAGATCTTTTTAGATAAGTTTGAATTCCAGTAAAGAAGTATTGTTTCTAAAAAATTAAATAAATAGACATATATCCATCCTGTTCGTCAAGATAACCTTATAGACTATGTCACACAGAATTTCACAGAATATTGATTCTAAAAATAATTACATTCTTGAAAATTTTGTTTTTATTTCGTTGTGGTTCCTACTCAAATATTTCTTGCCTACATCTAAATAAATCGTCCTGATTAGAACAGTCAGTAGGGTACAGGCTTTCTGTCCCAAGGTCACGAGTTCGATACCAGACCAGTTTGATGGCATTTAAGCTACGTAAATGCGACAGCCCCCCCTTTTTTTTTTACATTTAAAAGCATATAAAAGAGCACCTGCTGGACATAGTCCGGCTCACCGGCGACGATTATAGGTCAAAGTAGCATGAATAACCGTCGTTAAATGACCGTAAAAATGGATATTTAATTACTTTTAAAGAAACATGAAAAAGTATAAGTTATACACCATAGGTAAGAGCAATTGAAGTGTCTTCTTCATTGCAGTAGTAGGCTTTACATTTATCCCTGTTATGGTGTCCTGCTTGAGGGAATTAAGAGTATAATTAAATTAACCTAACGCTAGTTGATGGTGGTTCTAAAAGGTTTGTTTTTTAATGAAAAATTTTTAATTTTCAAAAATTTGTTCAGTTTTCAGTTGTTTATTCCCTTAAATCCAATAAGAAATATAAGTTAGCATATGCCTATTGGCCAATTATAAATTATAGGGAAAAATATTCAAATGGAAATCATAGTACAATAGTTTGACTATAGACATCTAAAAACGGAAAATTATTTGTTTTAAGTTGATTTTGAAGAAGAAAAACACTTTTTTAAGGAAATCTTTTGAACACCTTGGTAAGGATAGTGTTGAAATCCCGGTGAGTTCAAGTAAGCGGTAATAAGCTACCAGCTTTTCCTTGTAGCTGTCTCATAGTCATACGATGCATACCAGAATAATGTTGCATTAATTCTAGATTCGCTCAGCCAGCTATTATCCTCACAACCATTGTATTATGTCATCGAATTCTTTGAACGTGGATTTCTTCCTTGTACCATACAAGGATAAGATACAGGGTGGTGGACCTATTGTGAACTAGATCTGGAAACTGTAGCGTAATATTATTAATTTCGTTCACGTCGCGATGATGCTTCTGATATATTAGGCCTAATTTAAATAATAATTGTAGCAAAATTAACGATTTTTATTAAAGATTTGTCTTATTACAGTTAATTAGTAAGTTGATGAAAGTCCGTAAATGAGCAGTCAACTTGTGCGAATGATTCCCAACCGGCAGCCGGAAAATGCAATTACGTATGATATATGTAAAGGAAACCCTTGCACTCTTATTATAATACGCTACTCGTCTGAACACAATTGAAGATAGGAACAAATGTTTCTTACTTAGACCTTTCTTGTCTCATTGTTCTTGGTATTTTATCGTTTTGTACAGTACTTCTTACAAAAGGTGCTGACCAAACGATACTGACCCCAACTGAACTCGAAACAAGTGGAAACCTTGCCCGCCGCCTTGATTGTAGCCAGTTTCATATGTTTATTTACATATTTTCACTGCATTATTTGTTAATTTTCAGACTATTTTATTAATGTTCACCATGTATGGTTTTCCAAAAATAGGATTTTCTCTCCAGAATTTCTATTAAATCAAATTTTCTTGTAGGTACACAAATAAGTATATACAGGTGTTATTGTCAATGTATATTTTTTTGTGGGGCCTGATTCGTTTTCATGCTTTGGATAAAGCTCTTTTTGGTTTTAATTCCCAAAGATAGAAAATAGAATGTAGGAAAATTAGATAGCAGACGCCTTTGAAGTCTTAACGGAAGAGTAAGGGCCTTTCTACACGGACGGAATAAACGCGACCGATTGTCAGCGACCGAAACGCGTATCCACTGGGTCAATGGGTAGGTAATGTTATAAACTACACGGACGGAATAACCGCGCCTTCAGACGCGAAAAAACTAGAGGACAAGCCGAATCTCGGTCGCCGAATTTCAGCGACCGAAACGCGTGATGCATGTTACACGGGCGGAATGTTGACCGAAAAAACGCAAGCTGGAATTATTTCGAGGGCAATATTCCGTAACTTGCTTGGTAACTTTAATTACAATGACCACAGCCTGCACACACTACTACAACAACGTAAAAATGTAAACTTTGGATGGCATGGTTATGTTTTGGCAGATGACAGGTATTGCACATAACACATATGCCTAGTGTTAAGTTCATAAACATGGACAGTTATTTCTTTTCGGATATATAGAATTAATTTAGGAGGCATATATGAGCACGTTTTAAAAAAATAATATTAATAATCATTGTACAAATTAATATGAACTTGGAGCAACTTTACTTATTTTCAGTAATAATGCTTGAGCTTCGGCAGGGCAATGCACACGGTTTAATTGTCCGGCATAGTAAATGGATTTGCTTGCACAAATTCCATCTGCTAGCTGAATCATGGCAACTGCAGGCATACATATGAATGTAAGAACTACATTCCTTACACAATCTGACAATCGCAGTGGGACAATAAATTATCTAATTTCGTAAAATTCTTTAATTTTTGTCGCCGAAACAGCTTGCCAGTATCCGTCTTGTTGCATAATTCTGTCAGTTTGGAAATCCATAATTTTCTTGTGGCGCTTCCTAAAGTCAGATAGTTTTAAGTTCCGGTTAACTTTCTCTTGTGTATGACTGTTAATCTGTCAATGAGTTTGTCCCTCATGAAAGTCATAGTTGCGAAGGTAACAGAAATAATCAATTCTGCTAGTACAGAAAAACAAATGCTCTAGCCAAATATATAGCCCCTATGCCGGCTCTAATGAAGGCAGTTCAGCAAACCAAGGACTGCAACAAAATTAATATCGAGAGATACAGAAGAAACCTCCACGATCCCTGAGAAGCTGCATGCATTGTTATTGAAAAAATAAAGTTGCTCCAAGTTCATATTAATTTGTATTTAGTTGTTAATATTTTTAAAAACGTGCTCATATATGCATCCTAAATTAATTCTGTATATCCGAAAAGAAGTAACTGTCCATGTTTATGAACTTAACAGCTAGGCCTATGTGTTTTGTGCAGTACCTATCATCTGTCAAAATATAACCATGACATCCCAAGTTGACATTTTTACCGTGCATGTCGGTAGAGTCTTACAGAACACAAGTCGGCTGCTTGACTACTCCCGCGTTAAATCTAAAATTCTTGTTATACCCAAAGTTTCGAAGTTTATCAATTTCTGTAGATACAAAGTGTAAAGTGGTGACATCAAATAAAACTATGTCTATTTTCCCAGGAATTAAACTTGCAGTAGCCATGCGTGGTTGGTAAGGTCGCAAGTCGATCGCCATGCACAAACACCACAACGTATTTAAAAATTTTCCCACCCTGTATGCTGCTGCTCCTCCGCGCGCGTGCATTCGGTCGACATTCTGCCCGTATAACTTCACAGGCGTTTTTCTGCGCTCGTTCTTTCAGCAATTTTACCGGTCGCTAGGCGAAAAAAACCGCCTACACCTTTTTTTCTGCGTCTGAAGGCGCCATCCGTGTAATTCATAACATTACCTACCCTTTGACCCAATGGATACGCGTTTCGTTCGCCGACAATCGGCCGTGTAACATAGGCCAATTTATACGGGCGGAATGTCGACCGAATGAACGCGCGCGGAGGATTTTATAGATGTACGATTTCAGATTTTCCTGGCGAAGTTTATTCATAAAGGTTTCTCGGGTTGTCAACCTGGCTGACAACCCGAGAAACCATTATGGATTTTATAGATATGTTGCCATTTTTAAACTTCCAACCCCGTACATTTTAGCTTGCGTTTTTTCGGTCAACATTCTGACCGTGTAACATGCATCACGCGTTTTGGTCGCTGAAGTTCGGCGACCGAAATTAGGTTCGTGTAACATGGTCAAAATCAGCCAGTCTCGGCTCGAATATTCCGTCGCGTTTATTCCGTCCGTGTAGAAAGGCCCTTATGTGGTAAAGATGAGGTGCAGAAATATGTTCATAATAACTATATTTACCTAAAATATTCTTAACTAAACTGTGTGCTCTACATTCATCGTATAATTGAATATTTAATCGATTTATAAAATCTTGTATTTCTGAATAAATATGATGGCCCGGTCCATCAAGAGATTTGACCCTCGTGGGTGAGAAATCTATGCAATTTATTTTCACGGTAGATCAGTATTAACATTTTTATTTCTTCCACCTTTTTTGTAAATAGTTCTGGTAGGTATACGTAGCCGATCGGTCATCACGTTTTGATGGACTTTGTTTGAACGTAGTACAAAGTACTTTTTCCTTGCGTCTTAATTTTTATTTTTATATTAATATTACGTTAGAAATAACTTAGTGATACAGAAAATGAGCAGTTCTTTTACACCGCCCTTTGCCCAGTTTAATTATAGAATCATCATAATTATTTGGGTGGAATTTGTACCCGATCCTCGATGCCCTTTAATATGGAACATGTCACGTTTTGCAATATTGCTGGCACAAGTGCAAATTTCCTTTTCGATTACCCTATTGCGCAAAACCAGGCCATTTATTGGTTGCATTTTGTGGGAATGTTCATGAGAATGAAGTTTTTGCACTGTGCGAAGGCTACTGTATTTGAAACTAGTCCCAAACCTAAATAAATAAATTAAGTCAGTGCTACTGAGACCTCCCTCTATCGAAACCATCTACAGTAATACAATGATCATAAAATATTAAATACATTATTACTGTTTTTATTATAAAAACTAAATTTAGTAGTTATATTACAAAACATGCGTAAAAAATATTTAACAGTATTTACAATCTAAATCAGTTTTGATATTAGTATATCCTGTGATGTTGTTTTTAAAACCAATGTGTAACAGTTACATAAAATATTTTATAAACATTAATAATTAAAAATCATATCACACAGTAGTCCTACTTGAGTTTCTATACGTTAGGTTATATTGATAAAATATATCTACACACATTTGTAGTGATAATATATCTTTAAATATAATATATTCATAGAACAAACTGGAACGACTAGATATGATGTAGGCCTATTGAAGGTTCTAATATAACAATATTCTAAAATGTAAATCTCATTAAAAAAAACTGTACGCACGTTTGTAGCGGTGTTGGGTCTTTAAATATAATTTAGTAATACAGACAACTAGAATAACTAGTTGTCTAATTATGTCTGTCTAGCAAATGAAGCGTTTCAGTTTCAATAATGATCATCACTTAAAAGTAGATATTATATGATTGAGCTCAGTAGCAATATTGAGAAAAGCAATATGTTGAAGTTATTGTGAACAAATATTATTAGTATAGCTGAATTTTTGCCAATTCTTCTCGTATCATATGTTTTAAAACATTTATTTTTAACTAACCGGACCTGCTTGCTAAGCACTTGCCTCAGTGCTTCATTGTGGACACTGTGCTCAATGAGGTCGAATTTGGCTGATATTTTGACTGCTGACTAGATAAAGTCCGGAAGTAAACAGATATTACGACTGTACCAGGTCTGGAACGTCATTGATGTACCATGAACACTTCATAAATGTGTATGTTTTTATTGACGTACATCCTTGTTTACTAAATGAGTGTGTATGTGTGTGTGTGTGATGAGTGACCATGATTCTCTAGAAACGACAGGGTCGAAATCTTTTCATCAACATGCGATGGCTGGTAAGTGATAACTGTTATGTGACTAGGGTTTAAATTCAGACTTACACGCACCTGGAGCCTTCGTTGGTCCATCATGCCAATCGTTACTTATGGGAATATCAGTAAGCCTAATGCCGCATTCACATAGAAAATTAACCTAAAGGTGTTTTTTGTTTTTGTTTTTGTTTTACATTATTTTCAGCTCATTATTTACATTTTCTCTAATTGTATCCCCAAAAATCGTGCGACCAGCGGGTTAACTCCTGGGAATATCTATTATTGGTCCGCAAACTTTTGAAGTGGGAAACATCTGGTCTAATTTCTGTGATCAGGCCATAGATTTTAAATAGATTGCCTGGGTGATTTCATTCCAAAACCTGGCAGTAACTTCCAGCTTGCTTTTTATCGGTACAATACTCTATAAAAATATCTACGATTTAGTTTCTCTAAATAACGATAATAATAGCCTAATATTTATACACGCGTAGGGAATGCGTTCGCTCTTCCCGCATAAATGACCCGGGTTCGATTCCCGATAAGGACATTTCCTGGATGGGGTTAGTCCGGGGTTTTCCATCAGCCCCTTGCGGTCTCCGGATGCAATATGACTTTCATTATCGTCTTCATCTCATCTGCACCTTGTTTACAATGGGTATGTGTGCAATGTTGCATATACATATAGGCCTATCTATCTCGTCGTGTGTGTTCATGTTGTCTCGGAAGTGGACTCGGCATTGGACTGACCACTCTTTTGAAGCACCCCCCCATGTCCTTGTCTGGTCAAAAAATAATATGTGATCCACAGGAAATTCCTTTCCCGATAGATCGTGATCTTCAAAAGCCCGAGCGTCGTGGGCCGATTCAATGTCTCTCCAACGTGAGAGGTGTGAAACTAACAAAAGGAAAGAAAGATACAAGCCTAGAGGCCGGGAATCCGACCTATTAAATTCATTACAGAATCTAATCTAAAACCAAAAGTAAGTTAAATTCAAATTCTGCGTTCGCCTATGCGAGTAGAAAAAACCCAGACATGTCAGATTGGCCGTGATCTCTTTAATAAGATCATCGATCATTCTATTTTAGGTTAATAAAGGAAACCTACTATGTATATGTCAGTTTAAATAAAATAACTTGTCATTTCTGTACGTTAACGATTCCGGGACTTCCAGGGTAAGTAAAGAGTCACAAGGCAGTAAGTTACAAGACAAGGTTAACTAAAGTAAAGAAGCAACGATTCCACTGTCACATTTTATCTCATGTTCAGATGCTATTCCCGGGCCTACATCACCTCACATTTCGAGATACCGTTGTTTTCACAGCGAATAGCTTCTGTAAACAGCTCTACTTCTCATGATGTAGGAAAGTCATGAACGCATTGTTAGCTTTAAAATGCCATTATACCTGTATAGACAGTTAAAATACAGTATCTACGCGTTCATGACTTTCGCGAATTTCCAGATTTACTACAGTATGATTATTATTATTATAGTAGTTATATTATTCTTTAAAATAATCTTCTGTCCTTAAATAATATATAAAGAAAACCCTTCTGGTGGCTACATGACAACCCCCGGTATCACTCTGAACAGGGAGCTCCGAATCTGAGAGAAGCAATATTCGTGGTCGAAAAAGTAAAGACTTGTGTGTCTTCTTCTTTTTCTTCTTCTCCTCCTTCTCGTCCTCATCCTTATTTCCTTTTCTTCTTCTCCTTCTCCTTCTTCTTCTTCTGTTCTTCCGCTTCCAGTTTTGTATTACTGGTACATCATTCTTCATACTTAAAAGAATCGAAGTTGTTACGGTCTGTCAAGGCATTTTCATCAATTCCAATTGAATTATTAGCGATTATTTTTATGATAATTAAGTACCGATATTATTACTGTATTACGGACACAGTCTGAAAGAAAACAATAGATTAATACATTATGTGACGATCCTATAATGACATTTATTAAGATAAGAGTATCTTACTTACCATTATAGGCAAGTAACCTCCGGCTGTTTTTTGTTCGACCATAATTAAATGTTCTTTAGAATCACCAAACAAACAAAAATAGCTGACTCCAGGAATCAGATGTTAGTAAGTTTTCGTAATTCTTGTCTTCTGCGAAAGATGGCAGATGATGGCTTGCGGTAGAATCTTCTTCTTGGCCGGTTTCTTTAAATCAGCGGATATTTACAACACAAAATGAATTCAATTTAGTGTAATATTAAAACTAACATGAACAGAATTGATTTTATTTTAAACACAGGCTGTTTATTTCTCAGTTTCATTTGCTGCTCTCAAGGTTTCAAGATCGTTCCGTGTTCGATAATAATAGATACATACATCAGTGTTTTAATGATATTTTGTACTTTAATGAGTGCCTTTATGATACCGTTACGTCACATGTAATAAGCGTATTATAATATAATCCAACAAACATTATTTTTGGTAATATTGATGAGAAAGCTGTATAAGTGTAACTATATAAACACTATGACATGCTTCAATAAAGTTGTTCCTTCCCCACTGCATTTATTTATTGCCTTCTGCGGATGTAGAGGGGAAGATGTCTGTGCCACCATTCAGGAGTTTACTAACTTACAGATACTTATAGGCCTAATGTTTATACTCTACAAACTTTTATATTTAAAAAAATAAATGATAGTTAAGTTACGATAATTGTATAAATAAAACATACATTAAAATATAAGTAACCACCGGCGTGGTCTTGTGGTTAGCGTCGCTGACTACAGATCCGTCGGCCCGGGTTGAACCCCGGTACCTCCTCAGACTTTTCTAAGGTAGGGAAATCTGGAACGGGGTGCACTCAGCCTCGTGATTCAAATTGAGGAGCTACTTGATAGAGAAGTAGCGGCTCCGGTCATGGAAACCACCACCATTAACGGCCGTGGGTGTCGGCATGCTGACCATATGCTGACCAATCTTCCCATATGCCTTTGGTAGTTGACGCAGCGGTCGGGTTATAGGCCTAGTCCCTTCAGGGATGTAGCGCTACGGAGTGAACAGCAATCTTTCTTTCTTTAGCTTAGTTTTACCTCTCCCTTTTAGGGACATCTAACTTAAGGAACAGTAATAACTGAATAAATAATACTTTGGTCCACCGCTGTGGCTCAGGGGATGCGTCCAATCCTCTCACGCAGCGGGCCCGGGTTCGATTCCTGGTCAGGACAAGTTACCTAGGTGAGGTTTTTTCCGGGGTTTTCCCTCACCTATGAGACAAATGTCAGGTAACTTTAGGCCCCGGATATCATCTGGAAAATTGTTCTCGTAGGTATCCCGACTACTGTAGGCTACAGTATTTTCGCCAACAAGCACTACAGAATTCTTAGTTCTTGCAGTTCGATCAATAAAATAGAATAAAATTTATGACTAAAACCTTTGTTTTGCAGCACAAAGTAAAGGTTGTTGAACTCATAGTTTTAACCATACATTTTATTATATTTTATTGATCGAGCTCAACGGTACCATATCACTTCAGCGACTAATTTGGTAAATTATTATCGTGACGGCCAAATAAATGTGCGTTAGTTACAATGATTAGATTATTAATTTTTATTGAGTAGCAGTTTTGTTTATGTATGCATCACAGATCTGCGTTTGTGTGTCGTAATTTGAAGTATTACACAGTAATCCAAGGTGAGGACTATTTTACACATAATTTATGCGAGCATATCTGCCTGTTATAAAACTTGTTTCTGAGCTTTTGCTGGAATTGTTTCTGTTAATAGCACGACAGTTCTGCCATAAATTACTAAGCAGTAAACCTACAGTGCATTTTTTCTTTCGGATATATAATTTACGAACTGCTACATTGTATTCAGTTATCACCTGTTGCTAAGAGCATTTAAGTAGAATGTGTTTTATTGCATTGCACTTTATTAGCATATTCTAGAGAAGTCATCTCTAGCGGGCCGAAGTAGGCCTACTGCACTGTATGCGTAGGTAAAATAAGTAGGCTAGTTAAAAATAATCGAATTAATTTTCTTAAAACCCTGATACTCACATGACTTTCCCCACCTGAAGCATTGGCCTTACAGCTTTCTCACCTCAAATTCTGATACAGATTAAAAGGGCGTGTTGCAAGGAGTAGGTCCTATGTATTCAGTTCTTTCAGCTTCATGCAAAGATGTATTTTTGCCATGCAAGACTTGAAGCCTGAGTTTGTCCAAAGAATGCCTGGCTTATAACTAGACTTCGGATTTTAGGTAAAAACCTATTTTAATCCTTAAGTGATACATGGACGAAAACTTGTATATGCATGTTTCATAAGTGACTATGCCTAAAACTGATACTTTTATAGGGTCTAAAACAGCCTATTTTTACGTTAGAGCCTAATATTGCCTTTTTGCTTGTTTTTCCTCTAAAGTTCAAAATAAGTTATTTTTTGTTATAAATTCTAGCATTTATTTTCAGTTCGTACTGAATTTTTAGCTCGGAATGTGCAGTACATGACACATTTGTGAAGTGGTTAAATAGTAAGAAATGTTTAGTCTTCAGTAGAAAAATTCCTTGCAATTCCCACGAAAATGTAGTGTTTTTCTCCCGACTCCCACATCCAGTTATCTGAATCACTGAGGGATACGAGTGGTTGAATTTGCTTGCGTGCATAGTTTCTGGGCGCAGGGATTAGGTTTTCACTGTTATGGTAGTAATACAGGCCCTAGTAATAGGTCTATATAATTCTGTGTACCATAGACCTATATCTGTGTTTTATCATGATTATAGATTAATGGTGACTTCAATAAATATAATATTCTGCATTGCAATTGAGATATTTCAGAAAATTGGCAACTTAACGATTTTATAAGAGACTCTTTTACGATTTTTAGAACCTATTTTCCAATTTCTAGAGCCTATTTTAGGTACCTAAAACAGCATTTTTAGCGACCTAAAAGTCCGAAGTCTACTTGTAACTATGCTTGAGAGAAAGTTACGAAAAATGTTTCAAATAAAGGTTTTTCTAACCCTTCGTAATATGGAGCTCCTTATGTACAAATTTTAAACAAAATCATTTGACCCATTTTAAAGAAAATGGCGAAAAATTGGTAGTAAAGAAAGGAGAAAGTCGTCCCCGATCTTCGTCACATCCCCAGAAGGTATCTAACACAATTACAAAATGTTGTTTTATACGATATTTCGTTCTCGAACTGTGCTGTTCAAGACACACACACACAGATTTGTATTGTTGCTGCAGACTTAACATCGAATTTAAAGGTCAAACACAGTATTTCCTCTGCCTTACAGTACTTAACTACTTATAGGCCTAGTCCGGGCAGAGAAAGCAAGTAAATGTAAATCCGTCAGAAAATAGTTAGTCATATCTTTAAAAGTTATGTTTTCCAAGTTTAAGTGGAATAATATAGACGTATTAAGTTAAGTCAAGTCAATATATGTCAGTGTACACTCATTACAGAACTATTATTATTTACCAACGAATACTAAGAACCACAATATTAACCAGTTGCAAAAAAAATCAGGATTATTTCTTTGTGGACGAAGGAAAAACAATGATCATGAGATATATGTAAACCTAAATGATGTATTATTTAGATCTTTATTACACACCCCACTTGCAGTCATATACGATAGTTTGTTGCCACGCCTAATACAAGAGGGTACGCTACATACACAATATGGATAGATAACATATGCTTATTTAAACGTTTTATTTGTTGCTATAAATTTAGTTCCGGTTAAAGATTAATCATAAACAGTCGTATTACATACTTTAGGTAGCTCCAAAATAATTTGGAGCTAATATATTATGCAATAAAATAGACTAGGCCTACATACCCTTTATCGACTTTTCTCAAATTAATTTAAAAATCTGTAGGACCTTTGTTCACCTGAAGCCAAGTCAGAAGGCATAGTTTACTGAAAAAGAGGCCCGGACCTTCTAGTCGGGCAGAAATATCAACTGTAGACCGGACCCCATGTTGTCGTGGTGTGAACTCGAGGTCTAAATAGTCTGTATCAAGCGAGTCCGCAATGGTGGCACATTTCTTTAATCCATGCTTGCATACACTTATATCCCAATTTTTGCAACATAATCGAAGAGCTTTTTTCAGGATTCTCAGTAGTTTTGTTTGTTTTAACTCTTTAATTGATTGTGTTAATAACACTCTAAACTCGAGTGGAATTCCATTATTTTGCAAGCTCTCTAAGTTATGAAAGTATTAATGCCAGATCGTCTTAAGTAACTCAGCAAATTTTCCAATGTCGAAGGTTCCAAGAAAACCGTTGCCACCACATTGGTTGTAAGGATTGAAACTTTAGGTCATGTCTTAGAATCCTGTCCGAAAAATGGATTACTCAGGAATACACGACACCACAAATTCATAAATCTGTTTGCAGAAATTTGTTTGTTGAATTGACTGAATTTCTGAAGAAGGGTTGATATAATAGCTCTGACTCCACACCGCAAATTTGCAATGGTCATTGATCCGACCATCAGGATGGAAACCTCATTATAACATGCTGCTGATGTCGACCAAGAAAAGAAGAGCATAAATGGACCACATTCTGCAGAAAGGAACCAATCCACATGATTGTTAAGCTAATAAAAAGCATTTAAAGTTAAACAAAAAGCCACCTGGATCTTTTAAGTGTGTTTTTGTTTGCTCCATAGGTGGCATATTAATGGATGAAAAGGGTTGGTTAGTTTGCACAGCGTAGATGTTTAGTTCAGTAGCAAAAATGTAGCATCTACTCCGGCTTTTTTTTAAATTTAATTTGAGGGTTGGTTCCTTTGTGCAAAATGTGGTCCAAATGTGAAACATGTATTCCTGACCTTTCAAAGAGTATAATATCAGACAGTAAAAGGTCGTTGTACTTCTGATTGGTGCTAGAGTAGCAGTACCGAAGTTGGTTCCAGTCTTTTTTAAGGAGCAACGTCTTTCACCTTCCTGAAAAATTCTTAATCATGACCAGGGCTGGGATTTATATGTAATTACATATTTCTTAATTTCACAGATAGACACTTTTTTAACTTATCTCCATCTATTATGTTGTCCTCTATTCAAATTATACAAATTTATTTTACATATTTTTCCATATTCCTGACATTAGTACATATTTATATGTAAAATAAATATTTTTCCATATTTAATGATTTTAATGCAATATTCATACATATTTTATTCTTAAGAGTAAAACTATATAGAATTGTCGTTTTCAGTGACAGAAAATATGGCATCACACGATAAGTTTACAGTTATTTACAGAAATGAATGCCTTTCAGTAAAGAAGTATTTCTAAAGCATGTGGCTGTAACAATAGCAAGCATCCCTTTTTGTGAGAAAACAGGAGAAGCTTAAAGTTTGAAAATATAAAACAAAATTTTGTGTCATACTGAGTTATGGTAGCAGAAGTAATCAATGAATGAATACAAATAAAATAGGCCTAAGTGATTTGAAAAAAAAATTGAATAATTGAATTTATGAATCCAGTTTTTGTAATGCCTTTTTATAGGTTCTAAGAGTAACAAAATGTAGTGTTTGGTGGTTAAATTTTTTTATGTCCATATTTTAAATATATTTGCATTTATAGGCCTATATAGGCCTATATATATGTATATATGTATGTGTACGTATTTTGACATTTTTAGTGCATATATGTACATATTGTGTCATTTTTTAGTACATATATATGTACATATTTTGACATTTTTTAGTACATATAAATCCTAGCCCTGATCATGACTTAGTGAAACTTCAGCTTTTCCTTGTATTTGTCCGGAAAATAAATAACTTGTAGGTGATAATGAGGAATGCGATACAATAACTGCGTAGTATGAGTGTGTTTCCTTTTAAACAGCTGAAGAAATGTGCTATCTAGTATTTCAGATAGGGAATTCCATTTAAACTGAATCACGGATGTAGAGGGTGTTTAACCCACTAACCTAAAACACGATTATGATAGTTCATTATAAGTCGTTGTTTGTTTACCTTTACTTTGACGTCAACTTCCTTAGAGTTTCACGTCACTGAGCAGTGAAAGGGTTTCTTATTTGTTCATATGTGATCTTCAGCAATCTTGCATCATTGTAGATTTTAATCAATCTCATATAGTCTATTGAAAAACATTATCGGCAATGAAATGTAGCCTAATAATAATAATAATAATAATAGTAATAATAATAATAGTAATAGTAATAATAATAATAATAATAATAATAATAATAATAATAATAATAGTAATAGTAATAATAATGTTAAATTATAATAATAAGTAAACATAGAACAACACTTAGGCTAGTTTTCCTTTGTGAAGGAATATGCGTATTGAAAAGTAAAAATCATCTGTTTCAGACAATCCTCGAGATTTTGTGTTTATACGCAAAACTTTCGTTTCTGTGAGATTTTGCTTCTCTTTTAAGATACGTTTATTTTCGAAGAAAATCTCGCGTTTTCGAGAGGAATGTTAGAAGGGCTTAAATTTTAGGCTATGATTACTCAAAGTTACATGAATATAAATGAATATTAATGCAGTAAATATTCGGTATACCAAATTAATGTTGAGTTATGTTATTTCGATATAGAAATTGTTAATTTTGGTGCTCAGTAATTTTTTGTCACAGGACCTAGATGCAGCTTCAATTGAGGTGAATCAGAGATGTAGTGATACACCTATGTAGCCTATCTACACAACAGTGTTAACAGATAACTGTAAATATTGTTTAAATATACAAAATATAAAAAAAACCTAATACTTCAGTAATGTGTGTTTGTAGTAATATACTAAAGTTTGCATCACTTGAACTTTTAACCTGTTTAGTTTTAATGTGAAATAACATCGAAATGAATTCAACAGTTGTAATGAAAATTTATATATATATATATTAACCATAAAATAAAATTCACAGTCATAAATACTTAGGATATGTTCATCTTTAGTGCTGAATGCCTTAAGTTCAATTTTTAATATTAGTCTCCCATGCCCTTGTCTAGGATCAAGGATGATCCCCCAGTTCATATTGTCGCCTTTCTGGCGTGAATCTGCTTCCAGTAAGTCAACAGGAAACCCCCCGACTTCGACCTCTTTCAGTTAATACTTTGATCTTCAATTATCTATAAATAATACGTAATCTTCGAAATTATGTACGTTTTATTTTAAACATTTGCATTTGTTGAAAAATGCAAACCAAGAGCCCTTTAAACCATCAACATCAGCCTTTAAAACACCACAAGAAACTTGCACAGGTAGTTGACAAGATTTTCCCCATTTATTACGTAAACATTTAAGGTGAATATCAGAAAAATACTTTAACTGCCAAACGGAATCCGTTGTTTCGGGAAACTGATCTAACGTTATTGCTCTAATGATAGCAACGACTTCCTTGCCAAGATATGCAAGAGTAAAATAATTACGTCTTGATATTTAGAAATAAACATATCAAAATTGTATTCTTTCTCAATTGATAGGTCTGATGGAAACATTCTATATAATTGGCTGATAAATGTTGATCCTCTTGTATACCGGTATTGAGACATAAATCTTAATGCTAGAGGATTAGTCAGATGTATTTTTTGGTTATGTGCTAGAGATTTTCATAATTTAATTCTCAAATTTCCTACCCCAAATCACGGGCGATAGATCACAGCTGATGTCGTGCGGGAAAATCGAAGCATCTCTTGTCGTTTCAACCTCAAACCGAGGACTTTAAAACATGAAATGAATTCAGTTTAGTACACAATATTAAAATTAACACGAATAGAGTTGGTTTTATTTTAACTACAGGTTGTTTATTATGCAGTTTGATTGATTTGCTGTTCTCAAGGCTTCAAGATTGTTCCGTGTTCGCAGTGTTATAATGAAAATCTGTACTTCCATTGATGTCACTAAGATACTGTTGCGTCACATGTGATAAGCTTATTAAAGTATGGTCGGACAAGAAGGTATTTTTGCCTATCTGCATACAAAATTTAATTAGTAAGTTTAGGATGTATAATTTTTAATGTAGGCAAAGTAGAAGCCATGCTGGAAAATCAATAATGGACACCAGATATGTGGATACAATGCCAGTTGACGTCAATTAAAGTTGACAAATATTTGAAGAACGATAAGTATAACCGAAGAATTCATAGAATAAATCAAACAAAACTCTCGATGAAATATGAGATGTTACTATGACGTATGATTATAATTATGTTTAATCTATAACCCTAATATAGGCTACCAGTTGGTAAAATAGGATTTTGTACTTTTGAAAATTCAATAATAATACTAATAATAATAATAATCATCATCATCATCATCATGATCATAATCATAACAATAATAATAAGACAAGAAGGATTGTTATAACTTGCGCTTGGATCCGACCAGGACGGATGGCAAGTGGCAAAAATTATGTTATTCTTGCAAGTTGCAGAGCTCTGCGAAGCGCACTGATCAAGGATTCCATGGTCAGTTGGTATCTGATGTATAGAATCTACGCTATAGTGGAATGGCCTGAGCTGCTGCTTGTTGCTGTGGGATGTGCATAGCAATTCACATTTCTGCGCGCATTGCCATGTGTTGTGCATCGTGACGCTTTGTAATCTGTGTTTATCAGATATTAACAGCTTTGCCACTCTGTGTTTACACAGTTTATGGCCTCTACTACACTGCTAGCTACTCACTTCAACCCTGTAACCTCAGCTTCCTCGATCAACTCCAGTAAAATAATAAATAAACACATTTATTATCACAAATTACAATATAAAATCTTTACAAAATGTGAATTCGAACGCCACCCGAAAAAGCTCGAGGGCTGTTCAGTTCAATACACTGAAATACACTAATATAATTATTTGCAGTAATGCAAAAAATTGATTTACAAATATAGAAGAGTATGAGTTAATAATATTTACAGTAAGGACAGAACATGTTATAATTACAATAATGGAAATGTACCAGTTAATAATACAATAATAATTATTATTCTATTATTATTATTATTATTATTATTATTATTATTATATATATACAGTTTTAGGTTCAATTAATTTTAGGACAAAGTAATTATATCTATGTTTTAAAATTGAATATAGAACATGTTTTAATAATGGCAGAAGTAAGGAATTAATTCATGAAGTAATTCATAAATTTTCTAATAAAGAGTCCACGCTTCGATTCGAGTTCTAGCTATTTTTTTTACATTAAGCACCAATTACGTTAAGATAATATGGTGTATGCCATTGAGCACTTTTACCTTTAAATTAGTACTGTATGTTTTTTTATATAGCTGACGAGAGGAAGAAAATTGGCAAAGAAATTTAAATACCATGCCGAATTTTGCACGCGACTAAACATTGTGCAAACTATTTTCTTTTCAGTCCGACATGAGACATAAAACTGTTTTATTTTCTTCTGCCTCGGGTTCAGAACATTAACATAATTTCATTTAAAAAAATAAGAGGTATGTTTCTCGTGTACTGTACCACGACGCCTGCGTACATTGTACGCTGAAAAATGGCATTGTGCGCATGAGCCGCACAGCGAAACTGACAAGGTGTGCATGCGTCGTGGTACCTGACAGGACATGAATTAACTCTGGGAACAACCCTAATAGGAATTAATTAAATAATACAAAATTATAGTTCAAAGTTTAAGTACCAAACATTTTCTGATCAGAAGATCCGTAACAAATCGTATACCGGTAGGTCTACATTATCTTAGTTCTCAACGTTCCTTTTTTTTCCCCCCAACTGATACAAAGTTTACAGTAATGAATAAGGAATCAGTTGACAGCACTTTTACCGACTTCTTACATTAGCATTCTTATTTTACATTGTTTAAAATGTGTTATAATGTGTCTATAATAAAAAGTCTTACACTGAACTCACCAACACGGAATTCACACTGCATTTTATAGGAGCCAGTGCACAGTCTCTAAAACAACACTGTTGTATGCAGTGTACTCAGCTGGCTTGGGAAATCGCATCATACTGAGATCTTACGTAATTAGCAGGCTTTAAAACTTAGTGCCCGATCGAATATGTTAACAGCAACCGTACTGTACAGACTTTGCTCGGCGTATGCCCTAGCTACCATATGCTAGTTCACGTGATAGTAGGCCTAAACAAACCGGAATACAGATATAGAAAGACCACAAAATAACTTCTCATTATCTAAACTCACATTACAAGCATGCAAAACGATACTTTCTCCTGTTTGTGTATAATAGTCCCTCCCAAATGTTTCAATATATGTTTTCGTTTTAGAACACTTTACTTTCGGCATGCCGAACACGTATTATAAATTTAAACACGCACAATGACAAGGTACACTGTTGACCAATTTGAGAGGCACCGTACTACGAGCGCATTCACTTCTCGGTACTACTATCAATGACTGTCTTATCAGCCTATGCAATCACCCTCCACCCCCTATACTCAGGTTGTTGGTAACCGGAATCATCTCCCTCTGTGGGTTCGGGCACTAAGTTTTAAAGCCTGCTAATTAGAGAGGTTGTCGATAAAATTTATTCCTACAGTTCCATAATTGTGATAGAAAACTTAAGAAAAAGTTTAATGTGTTGTACTCGTAGAAACAGGCAACTATATAGTTTGTTTTTTACTTCAGATTTTCAAATAGAAAAGGAGGTAGGCCTATTATTGCGGGGAGTGCTTATTCAGTTGTCTCAGCCTCACATAGACCTGAGTTCGTGCAAACGGTGGTTCAGAAGTCTATAAGGTGATACACGAGGTACAAATCTTTATATTTAGTTTAATTTCTAGTTTATTTTCAATTTTTGGTTGGGTATATCAGCCTGAACGGTTGCAAAGATTTACTTATTAAAAGTATAACTGATGGGTAAGATTGTTAATGAATCTTCTATTATGGCTATTAATAGTTTTGGTTGTCTTGACTGAAGGCCAACAATGTACATTAATTGGACCTTATAGGAGTACTTCTTTAGACTTGTATTTTGGTGAGATATTCCCTTGAGTTGAGTGTTTTCTAAATGAGATATTAACTATTTCATTTCAGTCAAAATAACACTAGTGAAAATAGGAATTATTGACTTCGCCTTAGGCGGGCCATACACGTTACGGTATACCGGTGAGGTTTACCTGTACAGGTGACCTGTACAGGTAAACCGGAGCGTGTGTGCCAGCCGCTGCAGGTCAAACTGCACAGGCGTAGCGACCTGCGCAGACGACCGGAGAAGAATCGAAATTTAATTCTTTCTACCTGCGCAGGCGTGTAGACCTGAGCGTGTGTGTGAGTCACTCCGGCACGCCTGTACAGTAAACTCAGTCGAGAGATGGCGAGCAAACAAGAAGACGCGATCGCTTTAGTCGGTTTGTTAGTGGCCATGAAGTGTAATGCTGCGTATACATTTGCGCTCTGCTCCGCACGCGTGCCGCTCGCGTGCTGCTCGTTGAAATTATTTTCACAGCGCTCCTCCCGCGTTCAATAGGAAAGCGACAAACCTACTGCGAACCACTAGCTTTCATCATTAGGCCTAATATTTTGTGTGTTATCTTGCTAATATGTTCAACAATACCGTGCTAGGCAAAAAAGCCTTAATTCCAATTTTTGCCGAAAATGAGTTACATGCATATCCACCATGTACATGTTGTTCAAAATCTGCTGAAATAATAAAATCACAGATTTTACATCCCTAAGCCCTTTTTGAGGCCTATCTAAAATGTCTCAACTCCAAAATTAGCTGTGTTAAGAAGGAAATCAGCCTTATGTCCATTATGATAAAGGAAAATGCCTTATTTCCTTCTCAACGTGGGTTTAAGGTAAATTTCCTTCCTATTAGTAACAAACAAACCCACAATCAGAAACAAAATTACCCTAAGTACCGAGAAGCTTTGAGTTAAGGTAGAATGCCATCTTTATTTGAACTGAAAATTAACCTGATCCAACAATACATTTTGAGATCAAAGAAACAGATCAAGAGAAAAAAATCCCTTTAGGCAGCCTACAGGCTGAGGTAGATTTCAAAGCGCTTGTGGTTTAATTTACTGTCACTCCGTAGCACTCTTCTTCTTTAGCCTTGGCATGACAAACCCGCAATAATAATTGCAAAAAAGAGGAAAGAGCACTTTTTCAAACATTCAAATCTCGCCTTAAATGAGAGCTATCGAGAAACGAGTTATTGATTTGTAGCAGTGGCGTCTATTCAGGGGAAGTAGGTGAAGTAGCACTTCACCAGTATTTTTCCTTTACAATACGTATTTTTTAAGTTTATTTTCCATATCACGAATGTTTGTTCTTACTATAATGTATTTCTACAATTTTGAATTTCCCTCCACTACTGGTGTCAACCCTAGGAGGCAGTGAGCTCGCAAGTCCTCCTAGCATTGAAGCTGAATATTCCCAGATGCTTGGGTAGTCTGTTCCACTAAAATTAGCTAAGGATCCACTAAGGATGGCAAGCAGCAGTTTTCTCGCTTATCCCACGTCCGCTAGGTAACGAGAACAGACTACCCACGAAGCCGTCCCTCTTGTTCAGCAGCTCACACTGTTAGCTCGGAGGAAGAGGTGGGCACGTTAGATCTTCCACCGTCTGATGGTCTGACGCCGCCAAATTCGAATGTGTTAAATTCAGAAAAACACGGATTCCACAACCCCGATTAAGAATTCTGTCGCACTGGGAACACTAAGCGACTTCCTCTACCTCGATAATTAAAAATACTATTTTCTCGTCTCTTATTCCATTTACGGGGAACTCTCACGCGGTTTTCCCTGCCCTAATTATTATTATTATTATTATTATTATTATTATTATTATCATTATCATCATCATTATTATTATCATTATTATTGTTATTATTATTATTTTTACTGCCTCTGCCCGTACCATAGAGGAAGTATTGTTTTCGACCCCCAAATTCGAAGTTGAGTTTTTGATATAAATGCACATTTTGAGGCCCCCTGAATCCAAAAATGCTATTTTTGGAAACATGTCTGTGTGTCAGTGTGTCTGTCTGTGTGAAAAGTCTGTGAACAAGCTAGCTCCAAAACGGAAAATCGTATGAAATCAAAATTTCGTATTTGGGTAAGGTACCTTCTGAAGATGTGAGCCGAATATTGGCGATAAGTTTCCCTTATTTTTAAGGGGACTTTACATGAAGAAATTTTTGTTTTTCGCGATTTTCTCAAAAACGGCTCTAACGATTTTCTTTAAAATTTGCACATGTGTTCCTTTTACTGAGAGCTAAAACTTATATTTGAAACTTTTTTTCGAAAAAATTATCTGAAGGGTAGTTACAAGCCACCCACTGTTCACCCACTATTTGTAGAAAGTTTGTCTTGCGTGATGAACAACTGAATATGCGCTCTTTCATGGCCTCTTATTCTATAAGAATGTGAAGTGATAAAAATGTATTGTTGGCCATGCATAGAGTAAAGAAGTATCTGAAGGAAATATTCGATAAATTTCGGAAATTATTCTTTACGGCGGAAAGTTCAATAAACGTCTGCAGTCACTTGTTCTTTTTTTAAGTTTGTTATATAGCCTGTGCTTTTAGTCGCATCGTTGAAAGAAGAGGTATTTATAGGATAATTAGCGTAAAATTGTGTCTTGCGATTCTGTACAAGGATATGTGAATTATTTGGGCAGAGGAAGTTATGTGACTTTCACATCAGATTTTTTTGTGCTATTTTCTCTCGTCACACAACTCACACAACGTTCGACGAGACGAGAGAAATTAGCAAAGAATAATTAGGGTAGAGAAAATCGCGTGAGAATTCCCAGAGATGGATTAAGAGACGTGCAGTTTAGATAGGCCTACTAATAATTTTTAAAAATATTTTAAGTTTGCTGTATGAAATGGTATTTGCAGCACACCCTCGTTTTGAGCCACGAGCCGCTATTGGGTGAATTCCATTATTAACATAAGCATGTGGCATTTTTTTTATCTTCACCTAATTTTACGGCCACGAGCCGCCACTGATTTGTAGAGTACTCATCAAGAACTTTTCAATGATACCCCACAAGACGTGGTTTCAAAAATTTCGAATTTCCACCCCCACCCCCTCTCGTACCCCCAAAACCTCCGAATCGTTGATGTCACTGTGAACTCCATAGGGAGTACTCTAATTTCTTTGAACAAAGTTTCCCTCTATACTTCATAGGGGCCAAGATATAAAGTTTTCAAAATTTCAACCCCCTCCCGCGACATCCCCCTTGGGCAAATTTTGCTCATTAACGAATATGTTTGAACTATTGGACCTAGAAATAACATAATACAATTTGGTTCAAATATCTGCAAAATTACGGCCGCTAGAGTGTAAAGATATACTGTATATATATATATATATATATATATATATATATATATATAACAATTTGAACGGGCGGTGGTTTCGTACTGAGGGAAGCATGAAACGTAAAGATAGGAAAGAATTTTTCTAAAATCATGACCTGGTATCGATTGCAATAGGTAGCCTAAAAAACCATCCCATATCTGAAGGAAAAATATAAAGATCAGCAAAAACATCAAACATTTGTTGTCTAGCGTTTTATGCCCAGGGTATTATTTACAAGGATATTGTGCATTTCCTTTGTAGGTTTGTGAGAATATAGTTAACACTCCAATGTAAATTGTATTTAGAATTTTTAAATTTATAAAGAGATGATAGCATAAATGGGCTATTTTGATTGGATGTTAGCAGTTTATGATTTTTCAAGATCGGATGGATCCAATCAGTGATATTATCTTCATTGTTCGAATGTACTTTTAACCCTTCAAGTCTGACATTTAATTGTTGTTAAGGTGTTGTTGCAGGTGTTAAGTTTCAGGAGCGCAGGAGGAGCGCGAGCGGCACGCGAGCGTAGCGCAACTACCAAAAACACGTCCCAATGTGAAATCAGAAATCCTTTGTGTTCGTCGAAAAAACCGACAGGGGACGGATCGCAGTGAGCGGCACGCTAGCGGTTCGCGTGCACCTCAAAATGCCGTACCAATCTGCCTTCCGAGCGTCACGCGTGCGGAGCAGAGCGCAAGAGGAGCGCAGATGTATACGTACCCATAGACACAAATGTTATTTATTACATTTTCAAAAAACTAACAAGTATAATAATAATAATAATAATAACAGTAATAACAATAACAACTTGGGGTTTGTATTTTTTCCTCAATCTCAAAGGCAAAAATGCAGGATACATTGAGATAGAGCCGAACAATAGAAGCAAATGCTGCACGAATGAGTTATTATAAGAGTTTACTGGTAAATTTGGGTGGCCACGAGGTTTGATTTGAACCCAGGATCTCTTCCCTATTACCCTATACCACCTCGCTCTAATTGATTTTGGTGTGTTCATTACGACTGTGGTAAACTGACTACATTTCACAACAATATCTAGTTTATAGTATTCTTGTCACTATGGGCAACAAAAGAATTTTATTCATATTTTAATATAAATGTATGTTCTGAAATTCACATTTCAGTCAAGTTATTTTGTTTTTATCTTGATACCTATTCATTTTATAAACTAGCATGTGCCCGCGGCTTCGCCCGCGATAATTATTTCAAAAATTAAAAATTAAGAGCATAATAGTTAAATCATTATATTTATTAACACCTAAATCACATGGACTACATACCACGATTAGATAGCGTCGCCTGGTAAAAGCGACCTCAGATTCGATTTCCTTGGCCCAGAATACCCCTGTACAGTGAATTTCGTCCAAATCGAACAATGTTTGACCATATTTAGGCCTATCCCTCTTCCGTGTAGGTTGAAAATTTCATATGTCTACGGGCCTTGACATTCTAAACAAATGAATCGACCAGCGTGGGCTTACAACAATCTAGCGATCGCGATGCTTTTATTACCACGGTATGACAAAAATAGCCAAAGCCAACTGCAATTGATTTGACATTGAAATGTATTACTGAAATCTGATGCTTCGACAGCGCTAAAATCACGTTTTCTGCCAGTTTTTCACTCACAACTCGCGAACGAAAGCTAAAATTAAAAACCGGCTTCGATGCGCATTCGCCCACCTTTCAGACCATCTATGTTTAAAATTTCAGATCTCTGCGTTCAGTAGATTTCGCTGGGCATCGTGGACAGACAGACAAACACGTCCTTTTATTATTTTAAGATAGCATTTGCCCGCGGTTTCGCCCGCGATAATTATTTCAAAAATTAAAAATTAAGAGCATAATAGTTAAATCATTATATTAACACCTAAATCATGTGGACTATATATCACGATTAGATAGCGTCACCTGGTAAAAGCGACCTCAGATTCGAGATCCTTGGCCCAGAAAACCCCTGTATAGTGAGTTTCGTCCAAATCGAACAACGTTTGACCATATTTAGGCTAATATTGATTATCCCTATAATAATAATAATAATAATAATAATAATAATCCTCTTCGGTGTAGGTTGAAAATTTCACATTATGTTTGCGTGCCTTGACATTAAAAACAAATGAATCGACCAGCGTGAGCTACAACATTCAAGAGATCGCGATGCTTTTATGTCGAAGGTTTGACAAAAATAGCCAAAGCCTAGTGTAATTGATTTGTATTACTGAAAACTCATGCTTCGAAAACGGAATAAATACACGTTTTCTGCCCGTTTTTCACTCATAACTCACGAACTAAAGCGAAAATTAAAATTCCGGCTTCGAGGTGCACATTCCGACCCTTTAGTCCGCCTATGTATAAAATTTCAGATCTCTGCGTTCAGTAGATTTCGCTGGGCATCGCGGACAGACAGACAGACAGACAGACAGACACTTCCTTTTATTAATCCTTTTATTAATATAGATAAATGTATTTAACAAAAAAAGTTCTTTATAATCTTCTCTACAACTTTACTGTGGTAGGTTTTCATGTATCTACTGTAATGGAGATAATCTAGAAAAATTGAAAATCGATACGAGTCAAGTCATTTTTGCAGAGAAATGGATATAGCTATTTTATTAGCCACAGATAAAAGTTTCCAATTTTACATTTTACTTTCTCCCATATACGTAGTATAGAGAAAGTATTGTGATCGTGACAAAAAATCGAAGTCGAGATAACACCGGGAGAGCATGTTTCATGAAGCCTAGAAACCGAAAAAGGTATTTTTGGAATGACGTCTGTCCGTCTGTCCGTCTGTCCGTCTGTCCGTCTGTCCGTCTGTCCGTCTGTCCGTGGACAAGCACAGCGGGTAAACGGCTCGTTGTATTTACTTCATTTTTTGAAATAAGGACTTTTTCGAAATTTTGTCGAACCGCCCAGAAATTTAGCTTTACAACTGAAATATTAAGGGGACTTTTCATGAAAACTTTTTTTAAATTTTTGATTTTTGAAAAAATGGCTCTAACGATTTTAATAAAAATTAAAAATTGGAAACTCTTATCTATGGCCAATAAAATGGCTATATCCGTATTTCTGCAAAAATGACTTAAGGGGTACTTTACTCGTATCCATTTTCAATTTTTGTAGATTATATCCATTACTGTAGGCGATACAGGAAAACCTACCACAGTAAAGTTGTAGAGAAATTTAAAATGAACATTTTTTGTTTAACACATTTCTTTATACATTTAATAGATATCAAGATAAAAACGAAATAAGGACGGCTTAAATGCGAATTTCAGAACATACATGTCAATTGAAATATGAATGACATTTTGTTGCCCCTAGCAACAAGAAAACTATAGGCCTAATGTACTTATTGTTGCAAATGCAGTCAGTTTAGCTCAGTCGTAATGAACACGCCAAAACCAATTACAGCGAGGTGGTATAGGCTAACAGGGAAGAGGTCCTGAGTTCAAATCAAACCTCGTGGCTGCCCAAATTGACTTGGGTTTTTCATGGTTTCCTCGTTCGCAAAGGCAAACGCCGGGTTTGTAGGACTTGTTTATTTTCCATAACTCATCGCCGCTATGTCAGTGGATATTATAATCGTTTAAACTGAATATTACATAAGAAGACATCACTAAACAATAGAAACAGATGACGCGAATGAGCTGTTACTATAGACTAATGGTTCACGCAAACATAGCCTACTAAACACGTTATATGACCTACATGCAGTTAAAGCGTGCAATATAACCTAAGTAGTAGCAGTAGTGGCGAAATTCAAATATAAGTCGCTCCTGAAGCTCCGCCCATTCGATATTCACATTTGCATGGACTGTGTGATGTATTTTGTTTCTGAGCGAAGCAGAGTGACCAACTGTCCTTGTATATTGTCGCAAGTTCCTTGTATCCCCCTCTACATATAACTAAATAATGCATAACACTAACCACACAGTTAAAGTGCGCGAAGCGGAGGCGGTAGCCGTAGCGAAGCGCCCTTGCATTTTCGAATAATGTACGATACACTGTTTGTAGGTTTCGAAAATGTGGCATATTATATCTCCCGCGAGGTTTGTCAGCCTGTCACCTCTCGTCTAGCGGTATGACGTCACACCTCCAACGTGCGATCACGAGTTTCTTCATAATACAAGGACAGAAGAATTTGCTAGATCGTGGTACAAAAGAAACTGCATCGGTGAGGGTGGGTTGGATGGGACCGATTCATCCCAAGGTGCGATTTATATTTGAATTTTCCCGTAGTATTAGTACTAATAATATACAGTTTTACTGCCATTGATTATTATTATTATTATTATTATTATTATTATTATTATTATTATTATTATTATTATTTCACAGTAAAAGCATTGAACATAAAGATCGACCCTGATGCTTTCCGTTCTAGATATTTGTTAGTTTTTATGAAAATGTAATAAGTAAAATTTAATTATCTCTGTAATTTACTTTTCTCTGTGCTAGCCATTAACACGTATATGGGAGAAAGTTTGTGCAATATATTTTTGCACCATTTATTTATTAAACTCGTAAGAGCCAATTTTTATAGAATCAAACGTTTTAAAAAAGTTTTTATGAAAGTCCTCTTAGTATTTCAGTTATAAAACCGAAATTCTGGGCAGTTCGATAAAATTTCGAAAAATTCATTGATTCAAAAAATTAAGTAAATTCAATGGACCGTTTATCCTCTGTGCTTGTCCACAGACGGACAGACGTCATTCCAAAAACACTTTTTTCGGTTTCGAGGCATCGTGAAACATGCTTTCCCGGTGTTATCTCGATTTCGATTTTGATTTTTTGTCAAGATCACAATACTTGCTCTATACTACGTATATGCGAGAAAGTAAAACTGTACAGGCGTGCCGGAGTGACTCACACACACGCTCAGGTCTACACACCTGCGCTGGTAGAAAGAATGGATTTTCAATTCTTCTCCGGTCGCCTGCGCAGGTCGCTACGCCTGTGCAGTTTGGTTGGCACACACGCTCCGGTTTACCTCTACAGGTCACCTATGCAGGTAAACCTCACCGGTATATCGTAACGTGTGTGCCGGGCCTATACATACCTGAAGATACACTTTTTTCAGCACATTGTAGATGTCTTCATAGGCGTACCGAGGGGGGTTTTGGGGGTTTGAACCCCCCCCCATTGATTAAAAAAAGGAAAATTGTATCATTTTTTAAGTCTGCCATAAATTACTTAATACAAGTATAAAGCGTGGGAAGCTTAAAACTCGTTATTTTGCGTCTAAATTTTTAAAATTTTCCGGGGGACCCATGGAAGCTTAAAACTCGTTATTTTGCATCTTAATTATTAAAATTTTCCGGGGGAACCCCCGGACCCCCCTTTCCCTGGGGGGTATCATACCCCCCCCCAGACCCCGCGGATGTTATAACCCCCCCATATGGTCGGCCTGGTTACGCGTATGGATGGCTTCACATGTCTCCGGAATTATTTTGCCAAGAGCTTGGGGTGATATTATAGTAGAATACTTGAGACATTCGTACGATCGACCCGTTGCAAGAAACCTCAAAGTAGCTGTCAGTCTTTCATGGGGAGAAATAGAAGTTCTCATAACTGTATTTTTCTTCTGTATTAGAGTGACAACAGTGTTTGGTAGACTTCTTCATTTATCCGCAAATAATTACGGTAATCTGTAGGATCTGAACTTAACTGTTTTAGTAATCTTGTATGAGTGTATTCATTTCTCTTTGTAAGCCAATTTTTACACCAGGCTGTGGGTTTTCGCTTCTTTTTACACTTCATGGTCACTAACAAACCTATTAGAGCGATCGCGTCGTCTTCTTGTTTGCTCGCCATCTCTCGACTGAGTTAAAACCTTCCGGTTTACCGTAGCGTGTGTGTGCTCTAGCCTGCACAGGTATACCTTTCCGGTTTACCTGTGCAGGTAAACCTCACCGGTATACCGTAACGTGTATGGCCCGCCTTACGTGCGTTTGAGAGCGTATCGTAAACTCAGAAACTATTCTTGGAATGTGCAATTACATTCATTGATACCATTAATAAATAATTTAATAGCGATATGAATTTTGAACCAGTCCCCCTCTATCAAGCTTCTTTTACACAGCAGATACTATACATTAGCCACTGTATCTTCCCCCTCTTTCACTCCCTCGTACTCTCTTTAATTTATTTACAGTGAAAAGCAAGTCTTCGCACGCATGCTTAATGCCTAATGCTGTTCAAAATAATTATCTAGCATAATAAGTATGTCCCCCAGGAATGTAGTAATTCGAAATACAAATTGACCTTAATATATTAATTGCATCCAGTTCATTGTGAATCAAACGATGTCAGACAGATAACACGAAAATTTAAAATCCAACAAGACATGATCTCGTCCGAAATAGATATCACTTCTTCCACCCAGCATCATTAGATACTATAATAGTCCAGGCGAGGAACCAAAGTAATTGTCATTATTTAAAAAATAAGAGTGGCCACTTTCTCTACGCGATAATTAAGAGGAACTCATTAGGTACATGCATTCATGAACACAGATTATTGTCTCTGTCCGGCATTTCATGTCGGCCAGGAATTCATTGTAGCCTATATGTTTTGCAAAAAATCGGTTTGTAGCTTCGTGGTAGGGAAAAAATGCAAAAAGGCAAAAAGGCGTGAAAAGTTTTTTCTTTCGATTTTAAGGTATCAAAAGGTAAAATATGGGACAAACGAGAAATAGTACGAGATAGAGCTTAAAAACGAAGGAAATGCGTCCCAAACGATAAAATCGGTTCATAATTTTTTGCAAGAAAAATAAAAAACCGCTAAGAATCGCTATTTTCAGCATATTATTACTCGGCCTTGCATGTATCGTAGAGATGTACCGTGTGTCCGTAAAGTCATGGGGCACTTCTTTTACTGTATATAAAGTGCACTATGACTTTACGGACACAAGGTATATTTTAGGTAAGTAAATTTTAATGGTGGCGGGCCGTAATGTAAACACGCTCTACTTCATCACTGAAAGGGGTTTGCTTGGGAACAATCATATTTCGAGTAAACAGATACAAAGGTATATAGTTAGGTTAAAAACGAAAGCAATGAAATTACTCAGTATTGAGCCACCGGAGACCATGAGTTCCTTACACTCAGAAAACATCTGAACAACCCGTGAAAGTTTGTCAGTAGAGTTCTGATTCACTCTGCATTGTGTTCGGCAGATTGTATCAGATGTTTTTTTCGAGCTGCTTCTGTGGGTACTCTACACCGTTTCACTCATTCCGAGAGCTGTCATCCAGTAAAAATTAACATACCATTAATTACCTTTACGCAGACAGATTTTAACGTCCTTATTCCCAGGAAACACTCTTCTACTTTATAGAATAAAGACACGATCCTTGTTTGGAGCCGATAACGATGTAGATCATAATAAATACGTAAATTTAGAAATCGCAAAGAAAAGTTATGGCGGCAGCATTGGGATACCAGGCGTGGCTACCCCAACATCTCTTCATGGTTAAGTACTGGTTAGAATCACGTACAGATTTCCGGAGTAGGGAACATTGTTATTGTATTCTGTTGGAGAAAAACGATGGTATAGGGTGAGGTCGTCTTAAAGTGGCCAGCACTGTACTTACGACTTTGCAGGATGAAGAAAGCGGTAGATTCTTCTGGCAACAATGAGCACATTTCTGATCATGTAAGGGGGAAGAATCATGGTTTCATATTTTGGCGAATTGTGGTTTGGAAAACTGGGGGAAAAATATTTACCAGTATCTTTTATGGAATCAAATAGGGAGCAATGAAAATGTTTGTAGTTACTGACGGGCAAAAACGTTGAGAAAGGCATTGGGATGTTTTTAATGAAGGCGAGACAAGCTCAGGTTTGAAAAAGTGACAAATTGGAGAGCGGGTGTGGAGAGTGAGGAATAGATTTAGTTTGTTTCTGCTATTTTGTATTTATATTATTTGCTCTTTCTTTTTGTGTGTGTGTGTTTTTGCGTAAGCATGTACGGTCCAGGCGGACTCATGCGATTATTTGGATTGGAATTTGTAAAAAGTTAATCGCTGTAATAAACACATTTTTATTCAGAAATACGTGAATGTTCTCCACGAGGAAAAGATAGTTCATAGACCTAATCATGTCTATTGTATACAAAAATCATAATATTGAAATATGGACGATAAGTATATTCCGAAATCTAACGACACTTCATGCTTTGCTTAAGGATTAGTGGGGCTATCAAAGGGTTTGTTAAAATTCCTATGTATTCAAACATAAGGATTATTGCCTCATTGTTCAAATAATTCTCTTAATTCATGGACAATCTGAAAGCGGATGGATACAATGGCGGGGATGAACCATTCGTGATGTACTGTGTGCTTCTATCAGTGAATTCCACACAGTTAATCTCTCCGGACATACTCGAACTAGACATCCCAGCGGAAACTACCGTTTATTGCAATATCTTCATTGACTTTTGTGTGGAAAAATCCCAAGATGCAGACAGGAGCCAAAAGTGTGTCTGAACCGCATCCGTACGGATCAACCAGCCCAGACTTGCCGGAACGGATATAATGGCACAACAGCTATCAAGTTTTAAATGAAACGTTAATTTGATAATTCAGTTAATTGCTGATCAAACGGAGCGAATTTCTTAATTTGAATATTCTGTCAGCCCATCTGGAGGTAATGGTTATACAATATGCCGTCCATACGTAGGCCTGCCCCTTGTTTGGCTTAGTTCATATTTCTTTCGTTCTTTTCATCCATTCTATCTTCCATTTTCGTTAGATATTTTCGAATATCGCGAAATTTGTTCGATTGTGCGAAGAAATAAGAGCGAAATACGCCCCTTCCATTCATAAATTATTGAGAAATTGAGAAATGCGTACAAAAATGTGATTCAAAACCGTAATAAGCCTATTTTGTTTTAGTGTAATTTTTTCCTTCATTTCTTATAGCATTTTTCGTCTTCTGCTGCGTCTATGACTGCCAAAAAATGATCGATTGCAGCAAAAACTGCACGATACACTCCTTTTCTTCTGTCTCTGTGCCGAGTCTGGGATCACTAGGTTAGATTGTGATAAAGAGTGTAGATTCAACAGGTTTCTTATTTTATCCATAGCAGTTGGTACTATTGTGCGTAGCCTATAATTTACGCCATTTTAGGTTACATAAATGCCCACTTCTTCACAAATTTTCTTTCAAGAACAAGCTGCGTTTGTATATGAATCCTATAGATTTTAAAGAACATTATAACCTTAAACATGGACTTTTTTTGTGGTTCTAGAAAAGAACACAGCGTACCGTAGTATCACCACAAGGATTATTGTGTAAAATATTTTATTTCGCGAATATGGAAATATAAGGAAAATAACACCGAAATCAGCATTTTTACTTTACTCCAAAAAATACGGTTCCTATTTAATGCGCATTTGTGTATCCTTTTTATATCGGATCCCCACATGAAATAAGTATGTTTATTTATTTGTTTAATTTACTGTTCACTTTGTACAAGTAATAATTATGTCATTTTTCCCATCATAACTCCGTAAGAAGAACACAGGATAATAATTTAGTTTTATAGCCTATGTCGAAGTACATATCAAGGCAGATAACCTTATATTAGTGGAAAGTGTAGTTCCTAAGTGAACCTGGATTCCGAAGGATCACGGGTATGACATACTTCGCCTCCGTATAATGTTCTCATTCAATACAGATGTTCCATTCAAAATAAGCCTTTGTGTACTATGCACAAAACGGCTAATTCCTGTGTGTAAGCATGCTGAATCATATGTGGAAGTCACGCAACTTTATAGCAGAAATTAACATTTAATAATATAACAATAACAATAATATAGCAATAATTATAAAAATAATAATTATTATTATGACAATGACGATGATGATGATATACAATCGATAGCAGTTCCAACCTAGGTTATCAAATGACTCTGCCTACCAATCAATTCATCAGAGAACATTGTTTTAATAGGAGAAAGTAAAATTAATTTTAATCAATAAAATTTAGCCTCATGTATATTAGCCCAATATACTTACACTGAGTGAAACAGTATTTTTCATTACAAAGTTTTTTTACATTGGGGAATGCAAGTGGTGATTTTTATATATTTAATAATTAGGCTACTTCAAAACTGTATAGACAAATTACGTTTTTAGGAAATTCCATCATTCGGAAAGCCGCAATGTTTGTTTGTGTTTTTTGCGGAGTAATAATAAAGATATTTAGGTACAAAATAAAATTGGAATACTGCACATCCTTCAACCCTTTCAAAGCGGAATTTAAATATTGATTCCTCAAATGAAATCACCACTGAAAATTTTCTGAAGAATGTTTGGGTTCCATAAATTATAATCACAATATTTGGATACAAGTCCTCAAATTTTAAGATAAAGCATTGTTTTATTAATTTTATAATTCTTTCTAATGCAGTTTTTTATGGTGACGAATTTATACGTCAGTAGCATTGAATAGGTTAAATGCGACGTGAGTATGTCAATTTTTTAAAAAACGACTTCATAGAATATAATTTCACTTTATTATATAAAACCAAACCCTGAATCGTGCCCCATGAGTGAATCTCATGAGAGATAGTGATATCTCATCTGACAAAAATGTTTTAGTCATACTTCATCTGGGTTGGGAAGCACGTGAGAATTTAGAGTATGGCAAAGTTGTATTATTGACTTAAAACAACTTTTTTGTTTCGAACTAACAGTTTAAAAGCATAAAATTGCTAGTCCCTCCGTTCACTTGCCGGGATGCATTTCGACATATTATGTTCTGCCATCTTCAGCCCATAAATTGTGATTTGCGTAGATGCACTTAGCAACCGTTTACCTTTTACTTCCTATACGGTATCTGCTACAGTAAAGGCAGAAAGAATAGGAGGGTTTCTGGTTGTGGCAGATGAGTTTCTCCACTATTTTCCTAACGGTTCATGGTCCGTGCACCTGAATATCGGCCCCGCTCCGTACGAATGTCAATCAGTCTGTACGCGTATTAAAAGGTAAAGTGATCCCTATACAGGCCATGGAGGCCCAGAGGGTTCCAGGAGGTTGAGGCTCCCAGATTTAGGACATTCGGCACGTGAAGGTGGTAAAGTTGTCAGCCTCTGTACGTGTATTATTATTTATTAAAATGGGAAGAGTTCTGCATAAAGGAGATAGACAGAGACGACGGCATTATTTAAAGAGACATGATAAATTAGACTGTTAAAAACTGACATAGTGAACCACTTAGGCCTATTCTTTGTTTTTCAATTAACAGCATAGTAATTTTATCGTAATTAAGATCTGTATTATCAAATGTATAGTGAGAGTATTATTAATACAAACTTTAGTTGTAATTTTCTTTAAATTCAAATAAACACGTAAAGATGAATTGATGAATTCTGATGTATATTAAATTTTGCGCTTGTCCAACAAGCCACGCAAGTTTATAAAAATAACGCAAGTAAATAAGTTTATTTAATATTTAATTTAATTTAATTACCGAATTATTATTTTATTACCGTAATTAAATTAAAATTTTGAAATATTCTGTTAATTTGAAAATAATTTTACTGAAGTAATTACTTTAACACTACATTATAGCGCTACTGTAAGCTACTGTGTGGGAATGAAAGTTCAATGAGACGCAGCCATAAGTACTTGTAGGCAGAAAAGGAAGAGGGGTAGCCGGTGGAGTTGTTCTGAGAAACTCGCCTATTCTTGCTGCCTCACTTTAACAAATTAAAGTGTTTATAATAACATTTATAGGTTATTACGAATGTTTATTTGCCTTCTGCACTCTAAGGGTAGTTTTACAAGCTAGAAAAGAACCTGCGCGAAACGAAGCTGTGTTCTCTACAGCAAGCGCAACTTCTATCAGCGCAGGTTCTTTTCTAGCTTGTAGGACTGTTGTTTTTTTAAGCAATGTTGATTTTTCATTTGCACTATTTAGTACTATTTAGGAATGTTTTCATATCATGGAAGCACGCTAGCAGTGCTTGGTACGTGGGGGGGGACTAAATCGATCTCGTTCCATGCATGATCAGTTCGTGAAGAGATCACCTTCTTCGGTAAGAAAACAACTGATATATTTGTCCTAATGACTAGCGAATTCACGAATGCATACATCTTAGTAACTTCAGTTTTTTTAACCTAACTTGTGTGTACAGAAAGCGAATGAACTGCAGTACTGATTTAGAAGACATTTTACCTGTCTCGTATATAATCTTGAGGTAACCAATGGCAACCGCTTGACGTCAGAGTTGATGTCCTTGCAGGGAGCTTCGTAATGGTGATGGTTTACTTTTATAACATCTGATGAGGCATTGGTAATTTAGTTTCAGTGAGGTGAGTGGGAGTAGCATCAGACTCCTGGTGTGTTTGGGTCACTTTCTTTAGTGCCTGTGCGTCATTCGGATAGCGGATCTTAAATTATACCTTGGGTGCCTGCTTTTCTTCATATACTTTCTACAAGACCAGTAGACTCAAGATTGTATTGCATTTGCTCCGGAATAAAATTTATCTACATTTCTTCAAAGGAAAAGACAAACATACATGTACATATCTCACAAAAATTATATTCGCTTCAGCATTCGTTTTCATTTCCTAGAAGGAGAGGAAGCGTTCACATTCGTGATTTTGTAAGACCGTGCACTATACTTATCTAGAGTTGAAGTAGCCTGTAATTTAAAAAAATATATATGTTTTCAATATTTTCTAAGGAAATATCTTAAGTGCTTTATAGTATTTTCTTTGTTACCAAATTCCGATACACACACAGAACAAAAAATATTTATAGCAATATTTAGGACATTTCTTGGCTGCGTGTAACTATGAAACATCTTTATTCTTAGTGTCATTCTGTTAAATTACATGAAATCGCCTTGAGCTGCTTTGTGAATTATGTAATACATTATTCTGTTCTGAACAGGTCCGGAGTCAATTGACTGCATGAGTTTGTCAACTCGCTAAAGAATTTTGGTTGTATGGGAATAACTAACAATTATTACCACGTTAAACTGAAATATTGTAAAGTATATATTAGTCATTGTTCAGTAGTCTTCAGCAGATCTGAAGACTTCTTAGTGATATTTTGTCTGCAAGCATGGTGCAGGCTTTATTTACATAATTAATGCATTAACATTTAATAACTTTATTTACGAAACACAAACTCTATTCCCAAATAAGATCGTAGAGAAAAATATATATAAAAAGAATGCAACCCTGTTCAGTTAGTGATTCAAAAGAATACTACTTTTGCACGTATCCAATAGTTGTAATTCAGTATATATATTACTGTATAGCGCAGCACAGCAAAAAGAAGAAGTAATTTTAATTTTAAAAATAGGGAACACGAAACCTTCAAATAAATATTTAAATTAGGCTTTAGAAGGAGAACGAAACGATAACAGACTCTGACGATAGCAATTTCGTGGCCTACTTGCAATAGGATGTACAGTATGTTCCGACTGAGCAAATTGGAGCAGAACAGATGATTGCAAGGATATGCTATGTATAGCAACCTACATATTCTGATCAGCCTTTGTTTCTAAGCTCATAACTGCGTAGTGCATCGATCTGTTCACATCATGTAATTAAGCTAACGAGAACTTTGCCCTGTTACTCATAAAGACAGAACTAATAATAGTAAGTAGCAAGAGGTTCAAATTTGGCAATTCAGTTGATAACAGTTTCCGTCACATGAAGAGTGTTTTAGAGGCATTGAAGAATGCGCCACTCCTGGATGTTCCATGTTTCCGGTTAACTAGTGGTGAGAAACATTATTGGTAACCATATCCTAGAAACTGGTTCCTACGTCACTACACATCGGGATGTTTAGTTATTAGTGTTGTAATCATTGACGTAGAGCAAGGCGGAAAGTATGGCTGCCACTTAAACACAGACATGAAGCACTTTCAAGCAGTAGTGTACAAGGAAACATAGTGGAGACATCCTACGTAAGGGAACTAACCTCGAACATCAGCATAGACCTTTGAACAATATTAGTTCAAATAACAAGTGATAATTTTCCCCCCTTAAAACGTATCCTTATTAAATTAGGAAGATTTAAAGAAGCAACCAGTGTTCGGGAGTTCGTGATTGTGTTTGAAGAAGCCTTCTGTCTACTGTGATCGTGCGATTCTATAGTGAAGTGTTAATTTTTTTTCTTAAGCTCAGTTGCATAAGAGCTGAGCATCCGAGTTTCTCTAGTTATTTGCTATTAGGACTTAGTGGAATACAGATAACATACATGATGGTGTGTGTTCTTAAACGTCACAAATCGGGCAAATATTACCTTAACGTCGAGCAGTCGACAACAGGATTGCATATTCTCAAATTAAATCTCAAGGTAAAGTACATTGTTTATATTTTCATATAATTTTATTGCCTTTGTTTACAACGCACAAAAGCTTATTTATCTTGCACTAGTTATCTTTTGACAAATGTTTTATGTGACGGTAGCTTAATAGGCATACTTTAAGTTTTTCAAATCCTGTAAAAGATATTGGTTTTGCGAAATATTTTTATTTATAAGCACACCTTAATATGCAACTCTAACATAATTAAAAGTCAGAATTTTAGCTTAAGTATCTAAATTTATGTAACTGTCACAAAGTGATTATACTTTAATTACGACTTTATGCAATATGCTAATTTATAACCTTAGTGGAATGTTAATTCATTAAAGCAAATTGTAGTTACTTGTATGGCGTAATAACTTAACGCAAGCAAATGCCGGAATCTAATATGCACAATGAAAATGAATTTCTTACGCTTAATGCAAATTGTGTTGTCTCAAGAAATCCAGAGTGCTAATTTGATGTAGCCGGACAGTATCCTCTCTGCCAATAGCCTATCAGTGGCATATTTTAAATATAAAGTGGAAACTCAAATCGAAAATATAAATATTTATATAAATTTGAAACATCAGAATCTAGAGTCTATATAGCATCCATTTAAATAATTTTCACTTTCGTCTTCACTCTTGTGACACCCCTACTAATGTTACCGGCATACGACAGTATTTTTGCCTGAAGATATTAAGATATTCTTAAAGAACTTAGTCATCTTTGGTTACTCTTATTTATTAATGGCCTCCTAGAAATTAAAGTTTATTATAAAAATACAAAAGTTGCTTGAGCTTTTATTATGTTTTATTTTTTCTCTGTACAACTATATCCATCTTAAGTCCTTATTTCAGCAATATTAACGTAATATTGTTACAGATAATAAGTTAGTTATGGGCGTAAACATTCTATCTTGTGGTCTATGCAATTACTTTTTACTCCATTTGGCGATAGATGTTTATTTCGCTAAGTGGCTAGCCTATTCGGCGCATACAACGGAGCAATGAGCCGTTAAATATTGATTTTGCAATAATTGACAGGTTAGGTTCAAGAACGATGAACCGTTAAATTTTGATTCTGCAATAACTGACAGGTTAGCTTCACGAACGATGAACCGTTAAAGTTTGATTTTGCAATATTTGACAAATTAGGTTTAATTTTGTGATATTTGCAGGTTAGGTTTAGGAAGAACAAAGTAGTGAGCACTTAAATTTAATTTATCCATATGCTTTACCCAGCGGAAGGAGTAGTAATCTCCATGGGAACACCCCATAGTGATCGATACGTAATAGCCACTTTTAAGTTGTTTGAAATTAATATCCTGTTTAATTTCACATAATTCAGCACAAATTACGTCACAAACATACCAATGCAAAATGAAATAATTGATACATAGAAACTCAGGCAAGTAACGTCAGATTGTTATAGCTTTTTGTTATTTAGTGAATGAATTCTTAATAAATACCACAACTGGATCCCCAATTCTCCTGCTAAAAGGCAATCAAATTGCCTTTTAAACGTATCGGTCTTGTAATCTTCTGACCTAACTCATTTCGAATATGACTCGAAAGTTTAGGTCTTCACATACAAGGCTCGAACATATTTAGCAGGCCTACAAATACGATGTGATTATTAACCATCATTTTTCCTTCTTTTCAGCCTTCTGGGTGGCGAAAACTGCGGAATATCGTCCAATGGACGCCGTTCTTCCAGACATATAAGAAGCAGAGATATCCCTGGGTTCAGCTTGCTGGCCACCAAGGTGAGAACGAATAATTATATTTTATCTCTTTTTAGCATCTGAACAGAGGTAAGGTACATACCATACACATTGGGTTTCCATGTCAATATTTAAACAAGTTCTTTTATTTTATGAATATCAATTACCTTAATAAATTCCTTGAACAAAAGTAAATACATTTAATAAAGTGTTCAGGTCCAGGAAGTAAAATTGCTTGTATAAGACTTTGGTGCTCTACCCTATGAATAGGCCAAATAGCCCTATACGGTAATGGGGATTTGCAAGTTTTAATTCATAAAACTTCCTTTGGTTCGAATTAGGTCTTCTTCTAGTAATGTAGACGTACTTGCATATTTTTATCAGCCAGTTAAAGGCCCTTCCGACCAATTAAGAAACCAGTTACATTAGGAACAGTAAGTGGTAGGGCTTAGAAACTAACATGTTGATGGAATCTTCTAAAAGAAGCTTACCAGTGATATGTAAATTACAGGTATTACTAAGTTCTAACAATGTTTTCCCGCCAAACCACCCATCTCTCTGCACTGTCATCTTACAATCCAGTCAGTTTATATATCTTCATATAATATTACTTGTGACGCCATATTGTGATTTGAGCCAGTCTTCTTCCTGTATTATCTCCATTGAATATCAGTAACATATAAGTTAGCAATATCATGTCACCAGCGTGGTCAAAATAATTACTATCCTGTGCTCGATTTTCTCCATCACTTATTACATTTATTTTAGGTGATTGCTTTTATAAAGCTTTAAAACTGTACACTTCTAGGTTAGAGTAATCTTAATAACTAAACACTTGCTGAAATTCCTTTGTTATAAATCCGGATTATTTGTTTGTTGAATACAGTAGGGTATAGAGAAAGAAAATATGTCTGCCTGATTTCCAATAAATCCTAGATATCTGATACTGGTCTATGCCTAAGACTGCAGCATCTAGTGGAACAGATGTGCTGGTCATGTTATTATGCTAGGAGTGTACAAAGTACTTAATCCTATTGCTAATATAAAGGAAGGCTGTCTATTAAAGTATTGTAATATAAGAAAATAGCTATGGCAACCTACGACCAGATTTGAACTACTCTGTTCTGTTTTTCTCGCCAAACCTACCAATTCAGAAACTTACTAGTACTAAGGAGTGTCAGCAATTCGAAGAAACAGCATGATGCAGATTCATTCATTCTTTCATTACTTTATTTTCATTACGCTTTCAGATATAAAGAAACACTTAATTTAACTGCAACTCTCCAACCACTAACCTGGCATTTAGGGGTCAAGTAAATAAGCAACAGATAACTTATTTTTGTAATTATCTATGTATATTACAGTTTATGATTTTTCTCTGGATGGGGGAAAATTCCAGATGGGGTAAGTTTCTCAGTACGAAAACGTCGAACTAATTCAAAGTTACAGTGCAGCAGAATAACCAACTCTGCTCCTTTTATTTTGCATAGGTTAGTACTGTAGTGGCAATTAAGTTCTAGATTAGTTATATGTAGTGCTAGATTAGATGCAGTTAGGTTAGCAACAGTGATCTTAGTTTTATAGAGGCGTTTCATTGCATATTGAATCTCACGAGTGTTTCTTTATGTTGGTCGCTCTGGAGGATTCGGTCGCACCATCAGAGCTATAACGTTTAATTATGTGTTTCTTGTCGGTTCTTAGAACTAAATACAGTGGAAAATGTCCCTTTCTCCAGTTCATTCTATAAAAGATGTATCATGTAGGGCGAGTGGGTTGGCCCACATATCCTCTTCCGAATGAAATGTGTGTCCTTAGCTGTTCAAGAAGAAAATTTCGTTCTGAAGTGAGGCTAATCCCTTATGGGCCTTCAACTGTGTTTCATATTAAAATTTTCATCGCCCTTCTAATTCTAGCACCGAAAGGCTAATCTACCACAAATAAGTATCTCAGAAAACTTCATCCATGAGATGCTGGCTAAATTGTATTGAATTTCTATAGTATGAAATAAATCCGTTAAATAAACAAAACTTACTTTTACGAAGTGTATTATATTTCGTGAAAACAGCAATATTTTAGTATATATGATCTTTGAAAATACAATCATTTGTACGGTGTAAATTTCAGTTTTACTTATAACTATGGTGAAATTGAAAAATAGTACTGTGCTTATATGGAGAATATAACCTATAAGAAATCATAACCTAACCTGAATAATGTAACTTAACCTAAGGTAATCTCATGTGCAGTACGCCCAATTTGTAATATCCGCACATCTCTCCCTCCCTTTGCTTGTCTCTCTCTGTCCCCCCCCCCCCCATATTATTTTATTTTGATATTAGAACACTCCTTACGTAACCAATGCGCCTGCTACATTACTGCAGAATGGCAGTGGCCATCCCTGAAATGTGTGATGTTGTAGAGCGTTTGTATGTAAATGTAATAGATGAACGACTACATGCGACATTGTTACGTGGTAGGAGACCATGCACGTCAAGCCATTTCTCCTCTTTATCTGCGAAATATTCAGAATCTTCAATTGTTTAGTGCACATATAAAACTTGATTAGAACATTTGAAAGGGATTTATTGTCTTGTTATTTAAATGTAGTAATATTCCTGTTCGTATAGATCCGAAGAACAATCTCAGCATAATGTTAGGTACCGGCATCTAGTTAAACTAACGTTCTGTAATATTGAGTTCACTATTTCCTATTCTCATTTTATTCATTACAAAGAAAATAATCATTTCAGGCTAAAACATTTTAATGTATTTAAATGTATTTATTTGTTTGTTGATTCTTAGAAACCTACAATCTTGTCTATTCAAATTGTTGTACGGCCCCAAAGGAGGTGGACAACAGATTATTAGATGGTGACAATGAGGTTCTTTAAAATGGATTACCAGACTTCATCGAAGCAGTTTCCAATAATCGATTCGAGTATTTCCAGTAGGCCTACTTCTGTTTCCTGTTAGCTTACGAGTTGCAGATTCATGTGATGATCTTCTTTAGTGTATGTTGTGCACCATTTTTAACGGTTTACATTTAACATTAGTAATGTCCGGCATTTTTGTGGAAAATTAGGATTTTTCAGAGAAAATGTCCTGCTTTTCATTTTTTACATCTGGTAAGCAGGGATTTTGTTTCGGGAGGAGCTCGATTTTTTGTTGTAAAATTAAGCTTTCAGATTTCATTTCATTTTAAGCATTTGTTTCAGTTACAAAACAAACGAAGCTATCAAATTTGTCTGTACTGTGATTTAGTTACCGAGATACGGGAGTACCGCCAACATCAATATTAAAAAATCAACAAAAGCCTTACCTTATACCATCATTTTTAAAAGCTCCATGTAAATGCAAATACTCCATGCAAAATGTTTATGTAAGGCCCAGTCCACAATTCTGTGCTTAATTTAAAATATATATATATTTAAATGTATTTATAATTCTTGGTCCCCATGTCCGTCTGTCAATATAAAAGTAAGCACAGTTTTATTTAAGGGGTACGCCGTGGCGTAGTGGTTGAGGCTTTGCGCTACTAACCGGAAAGTCGCGATGAGGTCGGTGGGATTTTTCCACTGGCCTGATCCTTCTGGTGGCACTATGGCCTTTGGGGTCGACTCAGCCTCTAACAGAAATGAGTAACAGGAGTACTCCTGGGGTAAAAAGCGGTCAGTGCATATGGCTGACAACCTTACCACCTGCCTGTGCCGATGTCTCAATCTGGGAGCCTCAACCTCTCGGAAACCCTGTGGTTCTCCATGGCCCATACAGAGATCACTTTATCTTTTTTTGCAACTTCATTTAAACCTGAACCTTTGACGTACGTTTTAAATTTTTTAAATACAATAGGTTACGCTATTAATATTAGCAAGAGGATATGTATTCATTTCTCATTGTAAATGTTTCAGGACTCGCCGCCGTGGGTGAGTCGGTAGCACGCCTGCCTTCCACTCCGGCGGCCCGGGTTCGATTTCCGGCCGGGTGGGGGATTTTTCAGTAGTGAAAGATCCCCTCCCCGGGTTCAGGACTGGGTAGGTTAAGTCTTAGGTTAAGATAATGCACATTGTACGCGATTCCTTAATTATTAACAGTCTATTATGTTGACTGCGAAGAAAATATGTAGTACAATTGCCTTTTTCCCCTCAAGATGTTGATTAAGATTAGAAATTGGAATATATTGTATTACATAGTCTACTGTATATAAGTTATATATATATCTGTTATATGAAACTTATTTTAAATATTTTTGAAACCACATTTCCATAATAATTTTGCACAAAACAGTAAGAGCTGGTAAAATGAAAAATAATACCTGCATAATTAAAATTAAATGATTAAACTTTTCTAAACGGATTCCATATGTCATAACTTTCTAAGATAATCGGAACAAGTATTTAGAACGCAATTTTAGTATCAGCATTTGCACCCCCCACATGCTAGATTAAGCAGTGTTATCGAAACATTACGATTCAACTTTGACCAATCCTTTATCTTCACAAAAGTATTACGTAGTCTATTGCTAAAATACATATTTAATGAAACTGCTAGCATATGACGACATAAGTATAACAAATTGCATATGTTCATTTATTTAAGCTATAAATAAATGTGTGCGATAAGTTATTGTTTATGTTTCAGTGACATGGTTATTATATGGAAATGAAGCAAAAGTGCAGATATCAGTAATAATGAATTGCTCAATGCTATTGGCGAAAAATATTCATTCAGTTTTTTCACGTAGATTAAAAATTGGAATTCTGTTATTGATACTTCTTTAGCAGTAATTATGTAAACAAAACCTCACTAGCCGGCTATTATTTTTCTAATAGCATTAGAACCAATAGTAAAATATAAATGAAACTTATGATCGGTATTTTACTTTTTAAAATTATGTTTATGCCATGTAAACAGCTAAAGTATCAGCAATGAAAAATTTCCTCACAGCAAACGTTGCTTCCATGTCACAATCAGCTGACCGCTATCAGCCATTTTCATTTAGTGTTTGCATTTCTTAATACCTACAGTGGTATTAATCAGAGGTGGCAGTCAGATGCGCGTGAGAGAGCTATCATGGGGAGGAGGAATCATGGGGAGGGGTAAAAATCTAGCGGGAGAGGAGAAGCGATTGTAACAAGTTCTCTTGTTTCTTCACTGCATTATACGATCTTACCACTCTGAAAGCAACGACATAACTAACCCATGCAGTACGATTGTTTATTGGACTCGTCTGCATCTACTGAGCATCCATCCTTGGACTGCCACGTCTGATTAATACTACTTGTACCTGGCGTTTAGTTATCTCTGTAGCTTATTTGCTTTCGGCATTAAATTGACCATATAGCCTAATATAATGAATTTAAGAATTTCTGCTTTTTAAATTTTTCAAATTTAAACTCCAATTTAGAACTTTCTGAATGTGGAGCCATTTAACATCTCTTGCGGTCCTGTATTTCTCCTCCCTAAAGTGTTAGAGAATTAAAAATATGATATTAAGAAATGGATGTGGGCACGTTGGTCTGTTCATAGTTTATCGAAGAAGAACCCCATCTACGGGATTTAATGATATACACTCAGGGACGGACTGGGGATAAAAATTGACTCTTGAGTTAAAAAAAAAGCGGCTCTCAACAACACAATAATATAATAATAATAATAATAATAATAATAATAATAATAATAACATTTATATTAATTATAAAAGTAAATTAATATATAATATATATTAGTAATATATACTAATATTGTATGCTAATAACATATATTAATAAAATACATTGCTGTATATACTAATAAAATATACTGGTTGTACTATATTGATTTATGCAATATGTACAATGGTTGTTGGGAATGATATATTCTACACAAAGCTGCCTCACGTTTTCATTACAGTAGTTGTAGGGTACCGGTACATTGTACCAGTAGTAAAACCATTGTATCAAATGTATTGGATCAAGCTTCAACTTTACATGAAAAGTCGCGGGTATTGTGAGCTTTTTGGAGCGCACTAACATCCCCTTGTCATTACATGTATCCATTGGATGTAGATTATAATTGGTTGTATAATACGAAGTATCATTTGATTGCAGGTGGCGGTAGTTAAAAAAGAAAATCAGCCCCATATAGGACCGGGAAAACTCCCGATACTCCCGAAGGGGCAGCCGGCTCTACACACATGCGCGCGCGCACACAGAGCCTATACAAAGTAAAACTGCCACAGCCTAAATTTTTTATATGAATAATAAGTATATTCTAATGCAATCCATGAAACATTAATATAAGAAAGAACTTAACCTACGAACTTTGTTTACTTTTTACCATTTAAGGCAGCTCGTCCATAAAAGTAATACATTTTCACAATCGGTCCTATTTCCATCCATTGTATATACCACTTCGCTAGTACGTGGAAGTAAACTAGAATCCGGCATTTCTCTCTACTATGAAAATATGAATAAAACCACAATAAATACGGTGTTAGCTACCCTTGGCTTTAAAGCTGCACTTTCCCGACATTACCGCCTCGGCAAATCCATTAGATTCCACTCTTCAGACCCTTTGAAGTTTAGCCTACACTTATGGGAGAGTCTCAGCAATGTAAGGGAAAAATATGACGCGAAATAGTCGGTAATTTTGCCATGTGCACCTTATTTTATTGTATGGGACTCTTCTTAAATCTAGTTCAAGATGTTATTCTAGCCTCGCAACCAATTTATGAGGCTAGGAAAAGATCAATGTCGGGGTTTCAATACCCTTTTTTTTTTTTTGTATGATACAACCACTCCGTACAGAAAACTCTTAAAATTAACTTCCCGTTAAATAACACGCTGACTGTAAATTTATTACAAGTGTGCTATATTTCTAGTGTGGTAAAACATTTTTACTGATAAATGTCGCCTGATAAATTCTGGGTCAAGGATTGTAAAGATAGCGAATGAGGTCTGCAGTGCTTTACGGTTTTTTTTTTAACTGAGTGAAGCAGTAAAAATAAAAATTTCGTAAGCAATAAGCATTAATTCAACCACTGTCATGTAAAGGGATATTTTCCGTTTGTGAGCGCTTGGGGAATGGGTTTTCTGTTAACATAGAACAAAATCCCTGAATTAAATACATAAAGTATGTGAAGTTGCATGTACGAATAACTTTTAAATTTTGGTCAAAACGATCTGTAGGAAAAAAAATAGGATGATTTCGATCATCAAAATTAATGGATCCGTTGTTCTAATTCCGTAGGGCATCCTGTGGAGAACATTTCATATGTCTTAAATGGACTTAGAAAGGTGTAGATAATTCCATTAATTTCTATGATTTGACTTAGGAAGTCCAAGCCGTGTTCTGTCAAAACCGACTTCTTAAGAATTCTTTGCTTACAACAAAACTTACAGACCTGTTAATATTCTTCTGGAAAGGTGAAAGAAGAGAGATTTCTGTTTTTTCACCTTGAGGTTTGATGTATATACACAGATAAGTTAGTTGATTGTCCGGTACTTTTGAAACTTGAAGTTAACATCTCTGTCAGTGTAAACGGAGGACGTCGCTGCTCTGAGGCCGAATGCCTGCCAGTGGAAGGTGTGTTTATCCATATATTTTTTTTTTTTTTTTGTACATATACTGTATCTAACAGCGAAACCTCCCTTTATACTCAATTAAATGAATCATTGGTCTTCTCTCGTGAATCTTGAAGTTAATATAGCTGGCCATCATTCCAATGAGGGTAGTGGGCTCCGCATTTTTACAGCCCATTTCTGAAACCAATCATTCAACACACCACGTGAGCAGCGTCCAGGAACTCAGTCATTTTTTTTTTATTGCAGATATTAAAAACAGCACTAATCATATTTTAATTCTAAATAAAATAGCTTTAGCATACATTGAACCTACTCTGGTAAATAGAATTTATTATTTATTCTGTTTAGTTTTATATATTTTTAGTTCGATTCGATGCTATTGTTTTTTTTTTTATTATAGTAGTCCCGATAATCCGGATCCCACTCGTCCGGACATCTACGTAGTTAATCCGAACAGAATTTTAATCACAAAGATGTTTTGTTTTGTTATCTTATATCAGTTCATAGGTTAAAAACTTAGTTCTATACATACAGTATTATTAAAACTAGAATTAACTTGTTGGAAAAGTTATATTTACGAGAAAAAATCTATTTTTATAGTTTTACCCGTCTAAAACGTTATTACAGATACGTGCATTTTAAGGAAAATTTTGTTTAAAGCGGACTTTCGGCAATCCGGACAAGGTCCGGTCCCATCTAGTACGGATTAGCGGGACTCTACTTTAATCAGAGTTATTGTTTGTATATTTTTATCTGATTTAAAAAAAAAATTAAATCTATATCAAAGAGTGCATTTAGAAATATTAACCCATTGATAACCGAATTTATATATTAATATAAGCATTTATAAAGTAAAAATCAACAGTGAATTATAAGTTTAAAATCAATTACGAAAATTTCAGTAAAATAGCTGGTTTGCACGAATGACAGCCGTGTCAAGAGGGTAAAGATCTTCACATTGTAACATAAAGAATTACTGTTCTAATCTTGTGGTTCTACTTTGGTCCATTTTTTTTTGTGGTGACGAATTATACGTCAGTAGCATTGTATAGGTTAAATACAAATTATTAATAATGCTAGCGCACAGCCGAATGAGCAAAGCTCATCGGGGGTAGTTAAGTTAAATACAGTTTAATCTGTCATATCCGCCCCTCTAATATCCTAATTCAATTGTAATCCAACCAGGTTTCGAACACTTTTTTTTTTTGATAGATCAACATTTCTAGGTTGGGGGAGCGAGTGTTCACTTTACGTAGGCCTATGTTTTCATGTTGCAATTTTTTATTTTAATGTAGTGGTATAGTACTCTTGTGGATAAAATTATTATAGGCTAACTAATAAACTATTATAGTCTGGGTATCAGAGGGTTTAATTCTAATTCTAATTGTAATTTATTAGTATTAATGGTTACCCATCTCATATAATTTAGGCCTACTAAAAATTGACATTATCAACATAGACTGACGTTAATATTCATTTGTTTCAGGAAACTTTAAGGCCGGTCCTGAGCAGGGAACAATCCTGAAAAAGCTGTGTCCCAAGGAGGAGCTGTGCTTCCAGGTCCTCATGAAGGATGTGTTGCGACCCTACGTACCTGAATACAAAGGACACGTCACGTGTGAAGACGGAGATTGTATCCTTTCAATTCAACATTCTTCAAGTAATGTGATATAGCCTATCTCAGGATTTTTATAAAAACGAATGTTGCCTAAAATCTATTGAGGAAATTTGAAGAACTATTCAATCTGTTGGCCCCTAAGACCCAACACAGCAACAGTGAAAAGAACAGCGTTTAACATACCATGTTTATTATTCGGCCGCCTGTGTGGTCTCGTGGTTAGCGTCGCTGGCTAAGGATCTGCAGGCCCGGGTTTTATCACCGGATTTTTTTTTTATATTGGGAGGTATGGAACAGGGTGCACTCTAGCCTTGTGATTCAAACTGAGGAGATAGTTGATAGAAGAAGCGGCTCCGTTCACGGAATCCATAAAAGACCATAGGTGTCATCATACTGACCACATGCCTCCCCCCCCCAATCCTGCCATCTGCCTATGATAAATGACGCAGCATTCGGATGATAGGCTTAGCTCCACAAAGGAATATTTATTATTATTATTATTATTATTATTATTATTATTATTATTACTATTTTGGAATTTAATTATTATATTTTGAGCTTTAGAACGTGTTCTATTAACTGAGGTATGTTGCCTAAGGCTAGGTTGAAACACTTCCATATTTGTGGCTGAGTTCCATGTGCCTAATAGTTCTTGTTTGTTAGGTTCTACAGTATAACTGTTTCTTACGGGTTCTGGAGGAACATTTAAAAGAGCTTGGATAGTTTCTGGGTATTCATTTACACATAAAGCAATGGTACTCATGTTTGATTCCAGACTGAGAACAAATTTTCTCATAAAGCTTAATGTTGAGAATATAATATATTGAAGTCAATTAACTGCTGTCACTTTTTAGAAAGAGTTTGCAAGTTTTAAGTCTTCTTATTGCACTGAGCTCAATAGCAAATACAGTATCTCAATTAGATTCTGTAGTTCCACTGTAATATACTAAATAAATAAAATGTGTGTCTGAAAAGAGTACAATGTTGAACATCAAGTAGGATACAACCGACATGGGTTTAGCGCCGACAAAAGAGAACTTTCCTAATTAGTAGAAGTGAGAAAAAATAAACATTATTCTACGTTACCTATAATAATAACTACGCATTCTTTCAAAATTTCCTTTGAATGAAACACGTTAAAAAGCGGTGACTAGCAAATATATAAGGAGACTTGTATGCTACATCCGGCTAGCATCAAAGATAAATGTCATGAATTATGCAAAGCACACTACTTTCAAACAACGACTTGAAAATACGAACAAAACGTTTGACAAACGTCGACCACTTGTCCCAACTTAACTAGCGATTCACTTGTCTACTAAGGAAAAGGGCAAGAGGAATTAATTTACTTCACATTACTACTCGTACAGGAAGGAAGCACAGTAATAAAAGCAACCTCTCCGTTAGATATAACTGAAACCCCCATTCCAAGCAGTTATTATTTTTTGGTAAGTTGCTTTTCACCAATTTGATATGAAGGTCCTCCCCAAAATTTAAGTTCGTTTTAAAGATCGGATTTTTGGATTTTTTTATTACCATTGTTTTCATTAAGAACTTGCTCAGCTGTTCAACTGATAAGGTACTTTTTATTAAGGAGGTCAGCATTGTTGAACACTGATCTGGAGACCCGGGTTTCACTCTCGCCCCCCTCCTTTGAATCAGGGATGTCTGGAACATGGTGCTCTATGTCTCAAGAGAAAAATTGGGCTACTTGATAATGTAGTAGTTCAGAAAAATATTACTAACGGCCGTTAGAATCTACATGCTAATCGAATCCTTCCATTTACCGATGACATCGCTGTGATAGACGCATTGGTTGGATGACATCGCTGTGATAGATGACGCATTGGTTGGATGATAGGCCCTATATTTCCATGACATATTCATAATCAGTTTTCCATATTCCACTGTACAATATATCATTTTTAATATCATCATCTGCTTTCGATGGAATAGAAGCTCGTACAGTTTTATTTATTTTACACTAGCAGGCGCCTGCGGCTTCGCCCGCGTTTATTAGTTTAGCCGTTATATGTATTTAAAACAGTTATTTAACAGCAAAATAAATAAAACGTGCTGTAACTTACTGTAATTTGTTTCACTAAGAGCCTCTTGCGGGATCAGTAAACCCACTGTGCTGATCTTTAGTTATTTTTTACACTGAGTAATGAACATTCGGATGGTCGGAGAGTAAATAATTTAAGCCTACAATCTGACCCTCACCCGTACTTGGAGATAAAAAATATAAAAAAAATTTAAAAAAATAAAAACACTTGTCATTTCACACAAATTAGCAGATTCGTGCATTTGAACCCAGACCACAGAACTTTCCAGATGTGAGAACTTCAATTTAATGCATATATCAGATTTAAAATTTCAGCACTTAGAGCAACCACTATATTTAAATCTTCAAACCTAGTATTATAATAGGAAACTAGGGTATGGATTTCATTCAAATTCCTTTCCGGATGCCCTCTTTCATATAAGGTGATATTGTAATGCGTCTAATCATATATTACGTAATATTGGTTTGGGTGTCTATGGGCACAAAGTTCATTCTCCCTTCCTTGACCCTTTTAGCGCAATAATGATACAATATCTGCTTACCGAGCCCTTAAACGTCAGCAGATAAGAAGTCGCTCGTGAGTGCAAGTTCCACGTAGTTGTAGCAGTATAGGCGTCATGAGACCCCGAGTTACGCCATTTACACGGCGACCAATAGCAATATTTTACTTAAAAGTTCTTGCATGCCTTTTTACATGTCTTGAACTTGCACATTTAGAAAACTGAGCGATATGCTGGCGTGCTTCATTCAGCATAAAAAATATCGTAAAATATCATCTTGAGGTGGGGAAGCAAAATAAATTCTTACTTCACCTAAAACCTGGCTCATAAATAACTATAACTAGAGAAATATTTGCATTGTATAATAAAAATGCATGCATGTTCGAAGTATACAGAAATATTCTATTATGAATTTTGTTTATTGATCACGATAATGTGACGATATAAGCAAGCCATGTGCTTATAGAGATGATGGTGATGATGAAAGTCTTTAGAAATGTGTTTCTTAACTTTTTAAACAAATCATCAAATAGATCTTGTTTTTTCTTGCTCATCTCCCATTTTTATGCATTTTATTTTATTTTAAGAGAAAATTATTTACAAGAAACCGCGATGGACGGTAATTCATGTAAATTAAATTAAATTAGTACGATGAAATTTACAATTTTCTAATTTAAATGTTCCTTCTTATACGGAGGCGAGAACTTGACCTTATTGGGGGGGGGGGTGGATTCTGTTTAACCAGATTATAATAATAATAATAATAATAATAATAATTTTATTGCACCTTTAGCTATACATTGTATAGATAGACATTGTCAGTAATTACCCCACTCCATATTTTTGTCCTATCAACATTTTATAGATAGGCTTAAAAAGAATAAGATGTAATGCAACTGCTTAATCCACGCAAGGAAAAATAACTCTCCTACAGTCTCAAGCATTCTGTAAATCTGTTTTTTAATTTGGGTGGACCAGATTATATTCTTGAAATTAATATTTTCAGTCTTTATTGTAAAATGCACTATTTCAGATTTAGGAACAGAACCTATATGATTATTACGTTTCTTTTTTTTTTTCTCGCATTTTCATATTGGTCTTCATTTCTTTTAATGAGTCATCCCACTCCCCTTCTTTATTTCACCTAACCTTACTCTTCTCATTATTTCAATATTCTTCTGTCTTTTTATTATTACCTTTATGTTTCTCTGTCACTTGACTTCCTCTTCATCATCCTAATCTTCATCATTATCATCATTCTTATGGTCCATTATATTTCATCTTCCTCACACATTCACTTCATTTCTCTTTCTGCTGTCCTTGTTTTCCCATTCTTCTCCCCTTCTACTGCATTTTCTCTTTCCTTCTCTTTTTACCCGTTATAATTTTCTATTATTCTTTCTGTATCTTCATAGGATTTCATTCTTTGTATCTGCTTTTGACTTAATTTCTCTTCCGCTGTCCTTCCTCTCCTTCCAGTTTCTGGTATCTTACTCACTTCTCCTTATCTTCTTTCCTTAAGTTCTTGAAATACAAAGGGCTTAATTCCCTTACACATTAGTACAGCTAGATTCCTTAACTGAATCACAGCCATGTACCTGCAGCTTCAGGATCTGCTGGGAGATTTCACATCACCGTGTGTCATGGATTGCAAGATCGGAGTTCGTACCTACCTCGAGGAGGAACTCGCTAAGGCTAAGGAAAAGCCCAAACTCAGGAAGGTAAACAACCATGTACTTCTTATTTAAATTGTCTAAACTTTCAAGAGATTTTTAAATGAAGAATTCATTCCAACATGAATTTGTTATAAGTATAATATTATTATACTCTAAAGTAAAACATGCCATTTGGAAATATTAATAACAATTATAATAATTTAATGACATTTTTAATATTTACAATTTCCTTGCGTGATCAAAAGTTTTCTTTAAAGCGAAGATTGATGGTAGTAATAATCCATTTTCCATATTCACAGGTTTCTTTGAAGTAAAACACGTCATTTGGAAACAATAATAAAATCAGGTAAACTGATATAACAAAGTGCCAGTATGTTTTTGTTGAATCAATTATAATTGCAATTATGATATGCAGAAAATAAGTTTTTCTAATCAGATTAAAATCGACCAGCGTCAGCAGAACTACAGATTTGTGATACCTTGACAATTGCGCACTCACATAAAAATTAAAATGAAATTTAAAAAATGCATGTCAAATCGGCTGGTTCCGGGATTTGATCCGGGGACCTCCAGAATACGAGTCCAAGACGTTACCATTTGGCCAACTCAAGTCAGTTTGATGGTGTTGTTTGATAAGCGTATGTGAAGGAATAGTGTTAACTGTCAAATTATACCGGTAGACAAAAATTAAAAAACATGTGACCTTTAATTAGTTGTTACTCTGGTACCGGTCAACCGATTAAGCCCAAAATTAATAGACTTCTTGCCATGGACGTTATAAATACTTATACCGAGTTCCATGAAAATCCGATAAAGCATATTTGAGTTATGGGGCCTTTTGTTATATAATGCCATAAAAATGCACTAAATTGGGCATTATTCCGGTACCGGCCACCCGATTTGGTCCAATATAGACAGACATTTTCCCACGGACATTATAAATGTGTATACCAAGTGTAACGGAAACTGGGTCGGTAGCTGGGAAACGTTCATCTGAATGGAATTCGGTTAATGGGCGCCAAAAGGATAGGATCGAAGGTCCATGTGAAGGTTAATATTCCTTGGTCCATACCTTTGATGTTGATCTTGTAGAGATGACGTAGTCCAGGAATCGCATGAGATCTCGGGCGTGTTTTAGCTGGTTCCAGTTCGTATAGGACAAAATACCTCTGAAAGTTGACTGTAATAGGAATTTAGGTATTTCGTCTCCATACATGCTCTCACACAATGATACTAATTGATAGTGTTAAAAGGAATTTCGATGATTTATTCAACAATTCAAAGTACGTCGAAAGTTTTAACAGAACACAGAATAAAAGTTACAAAACAGCTTATACAAAAAACACTCGGTTTACAAGTTATTATATCTACTACATTATTACTTTAATGTAGATATACTCCTAGGTGCTATCTTGCCATAATAGCCTTAGAAAAATACCCGTGTATCCTCGGCGGAGGATATGAAGCAAGTTATCTTAGTTTTAGCTAGGTCTCTCTGTAGCTCTCTCAGAAGGGCGTAAACTATCCTCCCTTCTCCATACTCTCAATAAGTTATTATTGGTTGAAATATTTTAACTGAATTTTCATTTGTCCACGTCATCACCTTTTGGTGTGAGTGAGACGGACTTGGAACGTCCTACTGGAAAAGCCACTCAGGTCAATTGCCTTATTTCTGAGAATTTCAATTAGGTTTGTGACAGTTTTCTAATATACAACTTTCGTGACTTTAGCTAAGTTGAACATCTTAGGAAAGTCCACTTTCAGGACTTCTAGCTGAGATCTTTAGAAATGCGAAGTTTCGCTTGAGTGGTTATTACTTGTGACTTCGTATTGTTAAAAAGATTAGTGTGTAAATTTCAATCTCCTGGCTCAAGGGTTGGTCTTGCAAACTCTTCCAACATTCTGTTATAATATTATTTAGTATGTACTCTTAAAGTTATGATATTAATTACCTATGAATATATATGTATATATATATATACAGTTTCATATGCCTGCAGCGAAATATAAATTGTTCGCCTGCAAAAAGAACAACTTTAGATTTTGATGACCCTCGCGTGAAAAAATCACACGTGAAAAATTACCAAATTTCACATAAAGTCATACCTTAACATTATAATATGTAAAATCATATAAAAGATTGTTTCATTCTGTCATCAACATTGAATATATGTAAAGAAAAATCAAATAGATTATATGAAAAGAAAAAATTATTTGATATCAATCATAATGAATAATAATAATTAAATAGTACTGAATGTTTATATGTAAAAATATATATGTACCTGCTATTAAGAATTTTCTTAATATTGATTTCTTTGACTATGTATGAGTGTTCATAGAAAAATTATTGAGATAAAATAGTAAAATATACATTGTAAAAAAAATACATAGTAAGTCTCTGTCTTCAAAAAAAAAATCACTGTTTATATCACTTCACTGTTTAGTAAACGCTTGGTTGTTATACCAAAAGAGAGTAAAATTATATACATATATCGATATTTATATATGGGTGTCTTTCTTGAAAGTTCAATTGTTCTTAACCCATTATTGTAAAATATTGTACTCATGATGTACACACACACATATGTTATCATACAATAATTGCATACAATATACATTACAAAAATTTGTATCATACCATAAAAATATATAATTATTAGTCAGTTTCTATGACGTATGTCATGTGATGAAAACATGCTAAAGAAAATTACTATTAATATGCATTAATAAATGGCATATCTTAAATGAGTGAGCAATAACAAAAATAAATAAACAGGGTTCGTGGCTGGCAGTAGCCTACTGTACACAGAATTCATTCAAGTTCTTTGAATGGTCTCAAAGCTTGTTTATGGAAAATTCCTCGAACCTTATTCTTTTTTGTACATGTCAGTTCATAGGTGTGATCTCCAAATTGTCTAGTGATAGTGTAAGGACCAATAAATTTCAGTTGCATTCTATGATTAATGCCTTTAATCATGTTAGATAATTGGTGGTTACGAACTAAGACCTTGGTACCTATGACTGGGGTCCATTTCTTTTTATACCTTTTTGCTCTCTGTTTTCTTTTTTCTGCTCGTGAAAGCATTCGCAGGTAAGCATTTCTACACAAGTCAGCCTGCTCCATTGAGGGGACATTCTTGTCAACAACCTCTGGGATGTTTGCAAACAAAGGCGGCGGTTTATCTCCGAGCATCAGCTGTCTAGGCGAGACCTGAGTAATTTCATTGACTGTATTATTGAGTAAGTCTTCAACAACCTGGCAGTATTTGTACCATGACTTGTTGTTTTTATGACAGAAAATGCGGAAGAAATTCCCTATTTCACGCATCATTCTTTCAGTTGGGTTCGATTCCGGGTTGAATCTGCTTGTATGCAAGGCTTTAATCCCATGTTCTTCTAGTGTTTTGTTCCAAATTTTAGAAGAGTAGATAGATGCATTGTCAGTAAGGAGTCTTGCCATCCTACCGTGATTTGGGATGTAGTGATTTAGTACTTTGTCCAAGCATGCTTTAGTTGTAATGCTTTTCAGTGGATAGATCTTTATGTATTTAGAAAAGATATCGTACATCACAAATAAATGTTTGAATCCGAACTGAGATACCGGAAGGGGCCCATGACAGTCCGCCGTCACCAGGGACTTAACTCCATCTGAAATGATCGCTTGCGGGTTATTGTCATATCTCACGTTCATACATTTAGCCTTTAAGCACATCTCACATGCAGATAACAACTGTCTTACTTTCTTAGCTAAATGTTTGATATAAAATTGGCTTCCAATAGTAAGAGTTAATTTGTCTGATCCAGCATGCCCTAATCTTAGGTGAAAACCCATAATAATGTCTTTCTCAATGCTTTGTGGAATATAGGATTTCCAGACATTCTTATTTCTATCAAATTTATACAGGATGTCATCTTTAATAGCTAATGGTCCTGTTGTGTTTTCATTCAACAATGGGGCATTCTGTCTCAAAGTATATAGTGCAGTGTCAGTTATTTGCAATCTCGAAAGGTCTCTTAATTTCTTCGTTATCTTGTACTTGTCTTCCTGCAAGTTATACATAATAACAAAGTCTTTATCTCCTGTAGCATTAATTTTGCCTGTGTTTGGAGGGTTACGAGAAACTATATCTGAAAAAATGTTTGTGTCCCCCTTAATGTGGGTGATAGTTATGTCATAAGCACACAATTCATGAATATATCTTGCCAGACGTGATGAAGTTAATTTGCATTTCTTAATAAATGACAATGACATATGATCAGTCTGCAAGTATATTTTCTTACCAAAAATATATTGTCTGAACTTCTGTACAGCCATAAATGCTGCAGATATTTCAAGTTCTGATATATACATGCGGCTCTCAGCTGCAGTCGTGCCACGTCCTGTGACAGCAATGATTCGTTTCTCATTGTTCTCGTCTACCTGCATTAGAATTGCCGCTAGGCCTACAGAGCTCGCATCGCATTGAATTGTGTACGGCAGATCATCTCTAGGGAATGTCAGTCTTATAGATTCTGAAAATAGATCTTTTACTCTCTGAAAAGCTATATCTTTCTCCTCAGTCCATGCCCACTTGACATCTTTCTTAAGAAGTTCTCTTAGCGGCGCAATTTCTTTAGCGTATGTCGCTACGAATCTAGACTGGTAATTACATATAGCTAAAAATTTCTTTAATTGCCGTACTGTTCTAGGCCTATTAATGCTTTGAATAGCTTCAACTTTCTCAGGGTTAATGCGTATTCCTTCGGGCGAAATTAGATACCCGAGAAAAGCTATCTCCTGCCTGGCAAAGAAACTCTTTTTCAATTTCACAGTTAGGCCATGTTGCCTTAGGGTAGAGAGTAAATAATCTATGTGTGCTATATGCTGTTCAAAATTATTATGGCAAAGAATGTAATCATCGACATAGTTTATTACGTGCGGTTGCAACGTATCGCCAAAAATTATATCTAGTGCCCTTAATAATGCACTCCCTGATGAGCTAATTCCAAATGCAGTGCGGGTCCACCTGTACTGCCTTCCAGAATATAAAAATGCTGTATAATCTCTACTGTCTTCATGTAGAGGAATTTGCAAAAAGCTACTGACAAGATCAAAGGTGGTGAGGTACTTTGCACCCGATATTCTGCCTAATAGTGTATCAATAGATTCTGTTCTATAGTGGTCCGGTGCGCACCGAGAGTTCAGTTGCCGGGCATCCAGGGTAATTCGTACAGAGCCGTCTTTTTTCAAAACTATGCATAATGGATTTAAAAAAGAGGAGTTGGCACTCTCTATGACGCCATCCGCTAACATTCGCTGGATTTCTACGTCAACTTTGTCTTTTATAGTTTGTGGAATGGGTCGTGACTTGTGATTGAATGGCGTGTTATCTAATACCTTCAATTTATGTGTATAAGATTTACAAATGCCGGGGGCACTGTTGAAAGTATCTTGGTTTTTACAGATAACTCGGTACAACTGTATTCTCTGTTGGTTTGTTAGATTATACGCTTCGTCAACTTTCCTGCAAATCTGTTCGTCTATTGACGGGGCTTCTACCTGTACGGCCAAGGGTAATCTTTGTACGGGAGGGAGTGGATAGCAATTCAATGCATTTTCTGTCTGCATTGTAAATATAGGTTCAGCGTCCTCTACCTCGTCCAGGGGGTCGCTAGCGCTAGGTTCAAACACCTGAATATGCGCAATGTTTATATCTCTCGACAAATCAAGTTGAATATACTCAACGAAAAATAATTCATCCACAACTTCCCTTTCCAATGGCGTAATGTGTTGGTCTGCTACAATGTTATTTTGAGTAATAAATTGTGTTTCCATACACACAGGTGATCGATTGAATGTCAATGACTGAGATTCGAAATTCAGGCTAGCATTGAGCGTATTAAAAGAAGTCGAACCCAATATTATATCCACTACTAATCTAGGCACAACAAAAAATATCAACTCTAATTTAAATCCTGCAATTTCAAGTGGTAACACACTGGTACGTCACGCGCTGTTTAGACTGGCCTACAGCTGTTTTACAGTGAATGCCAGAACAAGGGAGGGCCATAATTTTATGTCCTTCGCTAATAAGAGTATTAAAGAATTTCTCATTACAAGCATTAATGCTTGAGCCAGTGTCTAATATTATAGAGTATTGTTTGCCGTATAATATTGCATAAATCATAGGCGGGTTGCAAGGCTCACCATCATCCTGAAATCTCACAATGTCAGTTTTATTTCCCTCTTGTACTGAGTTATTATCATTTACTTTAGGCCCTTCGAGACTACAAATACTATCTTCTGACACGCCGGCAATCGGCCTATCTTGGGCATGTCGTACTAGTTTTCCTGCTGACTAGTAGATGGTCTGTTACTCGACCGAGACGTATTTCTGGGTCTAAAAACTTGTGCGTTAGCGTTCATGGCAGGTGGAGGACCTTCACCTTCGCTATTTTGGTCACGTTCAGAATTATTTGAATTCCGACGGTTACGTCTCTGTTTGTTTTTATTCTTTGTGTTATTCTGGCGAGAGCGAGAGTTATCATTTCTCTGGCCTTGCTCTTGGTTTTCTACCTGAATATAGTTGATAGTATGGGAATCTCTGTTCCCGGAATTATGGTTATTATTACGGTTGTTATTCCTGAAACCATGATTATTATTGTTATTGTTATTTTGGTAATTACTCCTACCATTTCCACTGTTGTCATAACGTTGGGAGTTACTATTCTGATTACCGTTATGATACTGTTGGTTATTTCTATCATTGTTATTATTTCTCTGAACATAATTGTTACCATGCCCTTGTCCATTCTGATTATCATTAGGTGCGTTCTGATTAGAATTAGGCCTACGCTGGTAGCCGTCAGTATAAATTCTTTGTGCCTGGCTCCCCTCGCGTGAAAAATTATTCCTGGCGTCCTGTGAGTTAGGCAATTGCTTATCATACTGATTGAAGGTACCCTGGGTATTTCTATCAGAAACTTGACCTTTATCAGTCGGATCATATAAAGCTTTGAGCAATGCTAATGTGTCGCTAAAAGTGCTTAATTTGGACACAATTAAAGCATCGCGAACGTTCATTGGGAAATGCTTAGGTATAATAGTCAAAAATTCTTGAGTTGTCAAAGGAGGATTTAACAATTTCGATTGCTGCGCTAATCGAATAAAGTACTCTGCGTACGATAACCTACCTTTGGGGTTATATCTGCCTCCTGATATATTCATTCTTGTTTGATACTGACGATTTACGTCCCAAAAATGATCTAAAAATCTTTGCTTAAACATTTCAAATGGCATGTCCTGATCACATGACATATCAAACCAAGGTTGACAATTACCTTGTAGGCTAGACTTCACAATAATTAATTTTAGGCGTTCTGGAACACCGCGCAATACAAAGTAATTTTCTAATTCTTTTATAAATTGCAATGGATTCTGAGATTGCAAATCTGCATATTTAGGTAATGGAATCTCATTGACAATAAATGAAGGTAATGGGGATTGTACCTTTTCATTTGTATGAACATTCACGTTTAATTCCTGCCTGTTTACTGTCGCATCAATGCGTTGCAAAAATTCCGGAGACGCATTGGAATGACTGTCGTTATTGTTACTACAATTCGAAATGTCATGAATTGGGGAAGAATTAATAAGACTTTGCGCTCTGGTGGTTAGTTGCACAGCATTGATGTCGTCAGTCTGATTACAAGGGACCTGGTGGTGCATTGGTTGCGAAAATCTACGTTCATTTTGTAATTTCTGAAAATTGTTTTCAATCTCAGTTAGCTTTTGCTTAATCTGAATTGCATCTTCGATTATATTCGGCACTTGCTTAACTTTATCACTTAAGGTGTCAATGTTACCCTGAATATAATTAGTGTTAGTCTGCACCTCGCATTCTAATTGCTTAAATTTGTCATCCATACTTTTCCGTACGGTCGAAAAATTATCTGAGATACTTGTAAGGAGATCTTCAGCAACCCTAGATCTATTATCTACCTGATGTAACTGATTACAAAAAGTATCTAAGTCATCTTTCGTATCGTGAATTATTTCATTCACAGAATCAATTTTGTCTAGAAGTTGATCCTGAACTAGGCCTATTTGTTTGTTTACACTGGTGGTTAGTTCTTTAGATGCAATACTATTTACACTTTTTAATTTCTCTTCAACAGTTTGTATAATTGAGTTCTGTTGCTCTTGGACTACCTCAACTACAGCGTTTAGATCATTAAATTTACTATCAACTGATTGTGAGAAAGTAGTGAATTTAGAATCTACTGATTTTAGCACATTTTGTTGTTGTATCTTAACAGATTCTACTGCTTTAGACATGTTATTTTGCTGAATTTTAAGTGACTCTACGGACTCCGACATGATAGTGAATTTAGATTCTACAGTTTTTAAGAGTTCACTTTGTTGAATTTTAGCAGAGGCAGTAATAGCTGTGAATTTATTTTCAACTGATTCTGACATAGATTCTACTGATTTAGACATTGTAGAGAATTTGGACTCTACAGATTTTAGAATATCACTCTGTTGCTGTTTATTAGAAGCATTGATAGCAGCGAATTTACTTTCTACAGATAGTAAAATATCACTCTGTTGCTGTTTATTAGAAGCATTAATAGCATTGAGTTTACTTTCTACCGTTTGTGACATGTTATTTTGCTGAGTTTTCATAGATTCTACAGACTTTGACAATTGTGTTAGAATAGCTATGATGTTTGTTTGCGGAGGTTCCTCGCTAACATTGACCTGAGGAATTTCACTCATTGTGATTATTTGGGGAGTTTGACCTTCAAGGGGCAGCGCTACTGGTATTTCGTCTGCTACCTGCAAAGGTTGATTATTATCTATATCCTCACCCTGTGACAATATATCCTGTCCGCAGTTTTCTGCATAAATATCTGTATTATGATCCATATCTTTAGTTTTATAATGAATTACACGAAAGCTGCGCAATAACATTTGATAATTATAACAATAAGTTTATATACAACAATAACATATAAAAAATGCAACATTCATACTCAAATTTTAAGACTCACTGCGATTACAAAATTGTGCAGGTGATGTACTTGTAGAGATGAGTTGGCCTGGGACCGCTTCCTGGAATGGTGTCGTCCGCGAGGTCGTGATGATGTTGATGTTGTTGGATGTTGTAGCAGGTTACTGTTGCCGTGTTGGTGCTGTAATCCAGTGCACTGTTGTGGTGTAGTAATCCCGCGAAATCGATAAGACCGGTGCTTGTATAGCTTAGGTAATATTCTGTTATATATTCTGTAACTTGGTATTTGTACTGGAATCAGTTTCAATCATAGAAGTCCTGGCTTCGGTTTTAACCACGTTGGGTGTTATTTGTGATGGAAGCCGTATCATTGCAGGGAGGTACTGGGATCGAGGTAAACCATGTTGGGTGCCATTTGTAACGGAAACTGGGTCGGTAGCTGGGAAACGTTCATCTGAATGGAATTCGGTTAATGGGCGCCAAAAGGATAGGATCGAAGGTCCATGTGAAGGTTAATATTCCTTGGTCCATACCTTTGATGTTGATCTTGTAGAGATGACGTAGTCCAGGAATCGCATGAGATCTCGGGCGTGTTTTAGCTGGTTCCAGTTCGTATAGGACAAAATACCTCTGAAAGTTGACTGTAATAGGAATTTAGGTATTTCGTCTCCATACATGCTCTCACACAATGATACTAATTGATAGTGTTAAAAGGAATTTCGATGATTTATTCAACAATTCAAAGTACGTCGAAAGTTTTAACAGAACACAGAATAAAAGTTACAAAACAGCTTATACAAAAAACACTCGGTTTACAAGTTATTATATCTACTACATTATTACTTTAATGTAGATATACTCCTAGGTGCTATCTTGCCATAATAGCCTTAGAAAAATACCCGTGTATCCTCGGCGGAGGATATGAAGCAAGTTATCTTAGTTTTAGCTAGGTCTCTCTGTAGCTCTCTCAGAAGGGCGTAAACTATCCTCCCTTCTCCATACTCTCAATAAGTTATTATTGGTTGAAATATTTTAACTGAATTTTCATTTGTCCACGTCATCACCTTTTGGTGTGAGTGAGACGGACTTGGAACGTCCTACTGGAAAAGCCACTCAGGTCAATTGCCTTATTTCTGAGAATTTCAATTAGGTTTGTGACAGTTTTCTAATATACAACTTTCGTGACTTTAGCTAAGTTGAACATCTTAGGAAAGTCCACTTTCAGGACTTCTAGCTGAGATCTTTAGAAATGCGAAGTTTCGCTTGAGTGGTTATTACTTGTGACTTCGTATTGTTAAAAAGATTAGTGTGTAAATTTCAATCTCCTGGCTCAAGGGTTGGTCTTGCAAACTCTAACAACATTCTGTTATAATATTATTTAGTATGTACTCTTAAAGTTATGATATTAATTACCTATGAATATATATGTATATATATATATACAGTTTCACAAGTTACAAGAAAATCCGATAAAGCTTGTTTGATTTATGGCGCTTTTAAATAAAAACACTAAATTGGGTTTGGCGCCGGTACCGCTGGACCGATTTGGTTCAGTATCAATAAGGTTCTTCCCATGGACATTATAAATGCGTATACCAAGTTTCATGAAAATCCGATAAAGCGTATTTGAGTTATGGCGCGTACAGACACACGGACAGACAGTCAGACGTCCGTCCCCCACACACAATCTCATAAAGTACCATACTGGCACTTATGTTCTGGGTAGGTTTTTCATAAAATTGCAAAAGCCAAAACTGATGTGTAGCAGCATCTTATCGTCTCACTCTTCTCTCTTATTTAAAGTCAGATTTATTTATTAAAATGGGAAAATTGTATTGTGTATTCTGTTACTCAAATCATTTCATAATTACCAAGGATCCATAGCTTCCCTGAATCGTTGCAGTTATCTGCATTTCACAGAATCTCCAAAATTATACTAATTTCATACACCCAGTTGAGAAGTATTTCAGAACGTGTTCCCTTCCCAATAATTCAAGCATTGTGGATAATAAATATTTTTAAAATTTGAGGAATGCTTTTAAACTGTAGTTTTAATAAATATTTAATAATATTTGCAAAAGTTTACATTGAGAATGCTTTAGTCACGCTTCAACCATGTCTGGTGGAAATACCTCCAAAATATTCATTTCTTAGTCAATTTTCACAGTAATTTTCAATGAACCTATATATCATTGAACTACTACATAATATGTAAATAATGCAACAATCGCTAACAATAAATTAATTTGTTGTTATACAAACACATGAACAAATACTATCAATTTGACAAATAACTTTCCAAATTAAAATATTACTATAAAAAACACTTTACTGTCATGAAATACTTCACTGGAGTGTATGAACAAAAAATTTGTATATAAATGTCAGCCATTCCAGGGATCGAGTAACAGCAGAAAATAGTTGTCACTGTGTAGGTTGTCAATTCTTAGATGCCGATACCATTTATTGGTATCATTAACATTTTCTGATCACAACAAACATAAAGACATACTGACCATAGTATTTTCGAGGTCTGCACTTTAAGAAACCCATCATAGGCTTCACAATGGAAATTTAACATGCTTCCTATAAGTTTTCTTTGTTACTTTTCATGACAGAAAAATTAAATATGGATAACAGAATTGCTTTTTATGTTGTAGTTGGACATTCTGTTAGTGTGTGATAGCATAGTATCACTATAGTGTATTGTGAAACTGAAGTTTAGAGCATGGAAAATTCCTTATTTTGTAGATCCATTGCCATAAGTTACACTAAAACAAGTTTTCAAAATTCATAAAATATCAATTTTTGAGGTAGAAGTATTTTCACTTTTTTGGAATGCTCAGAATTTTGTGCTAAGTTGAATCCATTCAATTCAGAAAATGAAACTTGGACTTGTGGTTTGGTTTCCCTTGGCAGGCTCACATATACGAGTATAAATACATATACTCTGCTGGATACTCGTACAAATAATATTATTGTTTTGAACATGATCATAAATTTGTAAGTGGTAGTTGTATATTGCCATCTCTTGTACTACAAATTAAATAATTTCTTCACCAAACAATGTGGCTTCTAAGTGAGGCTGAGATAATTGAATATGCACTTCTGCAATGTGCCAACTTATTCATATCAGAACATAAGAGGAGAAAACTAAGTTTCCATGCTTAGGGTGGGAAAATCACTTGACTGTTCCACAGTAGTTAAATTGGTTTATGAACAATAATTTCATCTAGTTGGTAATTCAGTAGAGACGAAACTGACTGCATGACCATGTAAGACAATTCATAATATCAGTTATGAAATTAAGATAAGTTAAAAAGTATGTAATGATTTTCACAATTCTGAGTGTATTATTACAAATAAGCAGCTTTTCGTAACAGTAGAAAGGATATAAATATAAAAGAATTGGGCTAAATCACAAATTTACTGTTTATTACTTTAAAGTATTTTCTTTGAATCGGCAATTTGTAGCTTCGAATATACACTGCTTATACAGAGAAACACTTTCTGTCATTACTAATTCTTCTACCAATATTAACATTCTGCATTAAATTCCTCAAAAATTTCCATTAAATTATTCTAATCTCAAATTCATTAATCTTGCTTAACATGTCACAGTAAACATCAATTGCCAATGAAATAAACTACTTCTGTGGACCCTAGCTAGAGTAATAGTAGTATTCAATAACCGACAATATTGGGAATATCGCCATTGGGAGTTTTGGCTAGCCACGACTCTCATCACATGACTCAAATTACGCCTAAATAACTCAGAAACTAGTTGTCTCAGTCAAGACTCGATTTGCTTGAGAAAAGTTGTGCTGAGAGATAGTGACAGTACAGTCGGTCAAATAAAAAACGTCGGGTGGTATTTGATTAAGTATCACGAACGAGCATATGCGCATGTACAGGAAGACTTAAGGTTAGATTCACACACGCCTCTTGTCTATCCATGTATTTTCTTGATTATTTAGTCAGTTTTGTTCCAAAACAAACATGTATAGAAGGCTGTGGCTATATGCCTCAAATCCGCCATATTCTTTTTTGCAAATTTTTATAATATTAATAATTAATAGATTCGCGAGGAATATGTTTATTCAAGGAGCATTTTTTAAGATTTTATTTTATAATACCGGTAATTCTAGTGCAATATCAATAACTTACGCTCAACTTCTGCAATCAATCTTACCTTAGCATCGAAATACGCGTCCGGCCAGATCAACGTTTGCTATGAAAACTTCCGGTCGCATTATAGTAAAGTTCCCACCTCTGAGCTGATCTTTCATAAATATGGAACCTTCTCACTGCTTCAGAGGCCGAAAAATGCAGGTCAATTACAGCCCTAACTACACTTTCTCTCACGTTAGCATTTGTATGTGGCGATGACACAAAGCAAAATGAATTATGACAATGCATTAAGTTGAATATCGTGTGTTGCGCTTTTCGCGTTGCTCATTTTTTCCCTCCTTGTTCATATTTTCCCTCCTGCCGCATGGCCTCATATGTTCCGAAAATGACCTGTATTTTGTGTTTTTTATAGGAAACTTGTGAACTAATGCGTCAAAACTTTAATTTTAACAGCATACGAGTCCCGACGTTTTTTATTTGACCGACTGTACAACATTCTTTGAACATTAACTACACATGAAAAAATAATATTGAGATGACTTACATACACTACTTCTCTTATTTCAATTACTAACCTCAACCCAGGTTTCAGTGAGCGTTCTCATCATTTTCAACAGTTCTATTCCATCTGTCTGTTGGTTCGCATCACTGACCTCTGGTGGACAAGAATATTCGCCAGAGGATGGTGATGCAAACCAACAGACAGATGGAATATAACTGTTAAAAACTATGAGGAGGCTCTTCAAAAACTAGGTTCAGGTTAGTAATTAAAATAAGGAAAGTAGTGCATGTAACTCATCTAAATATTATTTTTTAATGGTAATAACTTCCCTGTATAAACTTTCTAAAAATTTCTAGAATTAACTACACAATTTATTTGAAATAGTGAAATTTCAACTCTTACTATTTTTTTTTCAGGATATGTATGAGAAGATGATACAAATAGATCCTAATGCACCAACAGAGGAAGAACACAGACTGAAAGGTGTTACAAAGCCAAGGTGAGTGTAATTTATCAGCATTATGTGAAAATTGCCATGCCAAATCTACAACATTGCTTATTTTGTATGGTCTCAGTTTTCAAGGTTGAATAGTTTATGATTAATCCTCCATGAAAGCAGGCAATATAAATAATTACATTTAGTTCCATTGTAGCTAAGGTACAGCTTGTATAATAAACTAAAGCCAAATGACAAAATTTTTGGGTTTTCAAATTTTCATTGTAGCTGATATTTAAATGTTTCAGTGAGATTTATAGTAATCATTACATTCGTTCCCAGTAGGAATATAGGAATCGCTTGTTTGAGAAATGATATAAGTCCAAAAGGATTATTTTTCAAGAATTAAGAAAGTATTATATGAAATGATAGCTCATTCAACATTTGCTGACCACATGCCCCCCAATTTGCTATCTGCCTATGGTAGATGATGCAGCGGTCGGATGGTAGACCTAGTCAGGAATGCAACGCCATGGAGTTTAGTTTTAGTGTTAAAGTAAATAGCCAATTATTTCAATAAATCTACTCTTATACAATTCAATGGCCCTAAATAGCGTGCTTGCTCGCTCGCCCACTTCGTGAGACATCGGGTATACTCGGCGATGTTCGTCTCTCGCAGTGTAAACTTTCATGACGACTACAAAATTTGGAAAACCGTTTCTTTATTATATAAGGCCTAAGTGAAATGAACACAATGAACAAATATTCTAATTTTACTTTTACTTACAATTTTCATAGCTCTGAACCACAAACATTTTTAATAATCTACCAGTGTAAATTTCTTAAAAATCCTGGAGTCAATGAATAATGGCGGGCGAAGCCGGGGGCACCAGCAGTAAAATATTGATGGTTTAACTCTTGAAATATCGCTGATAATAATAATCCAAACAAACCATTCCTTCCCTTGAAACATTATATAATTTCTGAAAATTACACTGAATTGATCAAATAAAATTCACATCATATTCATGTCAATAAACAGTTGAGAAACAATACGTATTATGTGTTCACAGGTTCCTTTGGAACTGCATAATCGATTCTGATATAGTTTTCCCAGGGGGCACTTTCTAATCGTAGAATGTACTCTGAAGCCGGAATTTTAGCTGTTTCATTAATATTATTAATGGCTTAGTTTATGAATGATTCGCATGCAAGTGTTAATAAATATAATGCTTTAATAATTATTATACTCTTAATTTTTAATTTTTAAATGAATTATCGTGGGCGAAGCCATAGGCACCCCCTAGTTTTTAACATTTAAAAAGGCTTTTTGATTAAAATACCAATATTTTATGACTAAAAGAGAAGTGTATGAGGTACCTTACACAGCCCCTAATGACATGAAGACAGCTCAGCCCAGAAGCGTTAATAATCCATACCTTGTCTGAGGACAGCTTCTTGTACTGTTGAGTTTTCTATGCCCTGAACATTGACAATCAAACAAAAGTGAAGCGGAATATCTTTTCAAATTTTTCTTGCTGATCATAATTACCCTTCCTAGAGCTCTTCATCCTTTCATCACTTTCAGCAGTGTTTTACCCCAAGTTTAGTAGGTTTAATGAAACAGTTTTAATATTCCTCAGTGGGAAAAATATATCAGAGTATTTAGAAGCTTCATTTCAGTATTGTATTGTATTCTGTAACTGAACCATACTCTCATGAGACCAAGCTGCATCATTTACTTGTGTTCACTTTGCACCTCTGCTGGGTTTTCCTGGGTTTGAGTCTGTTCCGAGCAACAAGGTTCTCTTTCAGTTCTCTCAGGGTGGTGAAATAAGTTACAATGGGTAAAACATGGAACTCACAATATTTCCTGCTTGAAATTAACACTGAATTTATTATAAATCTTGTCACAGTTATTACACACATATGTATTATGATCGTTAATATAAGTAATTTAACCTGTAATGAAATTATTTCTGCAATACGAAATATCACTCTACTTTTACTTGTTGAGTGCCATGAAGCGACTAACTTGACAAATATCATAAGTAAATTCTCAAAGCACAAACCCATCGGTCTGATTAATCGATTAAATATTTAATCGTCGATCAATTACATTTTCCGATTAATCGGTTTAGTCGAATTCTGAAAAACATTTTTCGAGAAATGGGTCAAATGAGCAAACTCCTTTCTCAGTGCCAAGTGAGAGAGTTTTTAGTGCTGCCGGTATTATTGTAAACAAGCTACGATCGTGTCTTGAACATTCAAATGTCATCAAACTCGTGTGTCTCAAGTCTTGGCAGAAAAAGTAACCGGAAATGTAAGTTTTGTATATATTTTTTCACTGGTTAACTAATAATGGTATTCATTAATTCAGGATTCCTTCTGATTATCTGTAGTGTAGTAGTTATTAAACGTGTAAAACAATATTAAATGTACACTTTGGTTTCGTTTAAAATACCGACCTGTTTGTCGATTAATTGATTAAAGTCAAGGGTTAACTCGATTAAAAATTTTAATCGATTTTCAGCTCTACTGTAAATATATTTTGAAAGAGTGTGTTTCTTACATTAAAGTTTACTTCATAGGTACATGGTATGGAGGGAAACCATATCTTCAACGGCGACTCTTGGTTTTCGTATTGAGGGAATTAAGAAAAGTGATGGGAAATCCAGCAAAGATTTCAAGACAACAAAAACGCGAGAGCAGATCATGCAAGCATTCAGAGACTTCACGGATGGATTTCCTCATGCAGTGGTAAGTTAGCAATTTGGTAAATATGACTCTTGTTATGTTGAATGTAAGCTATGTATATAAAATAGGTATAAATTACATAGAGCATGTTGCCAGCTATGGATATAAAATATCTTTGTTAAAATACAATTTAAAATTCTAGACCTACATTTTCGAAGCTATCTTGAGCATGTAATATTCATAGTCTTATATAAGGGATTCTGTGCTACAGATGGACTTTGCTTCTTGTTTTAAGGGGAGGTTGTAAGCTGTATCTCTGCCATGTTAAATTAGTGATGTTCATGTTCCTTTTTCTCAGAAAGTATTTCATCAATTGAAACGAAATTTGGTGGACTTTTAGATCTGTATCTTTTCTTTAAACGGTGGTTTTCTAAAAGCAATATGTTTGTAAACAAATTTTTTATAATTTTTTTTGCAATATTCAATTTTTTATCATTTTTTTCCCTTAAAAAAATTAAGTAACTTTTTCCCTATTGAAGACAAATGCATAATAAAACCACCGTTTCTTTATGTATGTGGCTGTAATAGCTGGGAAAAAAATCAGATCTCTACTCTTAATACTTCCTGAGAAAAAGGAACATATATGCAGAAAAAACAAAATCAGAGAAAAACTACGTTAAAGATAAAATGCACCTTAATGTGCTCCAGGTGCATATGCAGGATCATCTGGGTTTTCCTCGTCTTCTCTGCCCCTTTTCTTACTTCGTTTTAGCTTCCTGGCCTCTTTGGAACTGTTTTCAAATTTAGTATCTGCCTTTTTCACACATAATTTGTCCATTTCGGAGCACGCAGCAATCATGTTCGTTTGTGGTTCAATACCCATATTTCTTAATACTTGAATCCTACCACTGCAATATCATTAAATGATAACACAGCATCATATACACCTACTAATAGAGTCTTCTTTCCCACAAACACAGTTTTTGGCACTCTGGTTCAAATGACATTATGGAAAGACTTGCTACAGCCATGGGTAAGGGGTTGTGCTTGTACTCTTCCCCACTGATTACTGCCCTGTTGAATTTGCACCATGAATCATTACCTTTGGGACATAAAATGTGCGTCGGATGACTGTCAGTGGAAACCCTACAGTCAGCGCTGGACATTTAAATTCTGTTTTAAAGGGCATTATGCGCCATTATGACACATAACGACTTTCTAATATGTAAATTATACTTCATTCAATCAAAATATACAATAAACAGAAAATTCATATTTTTGACCAAATCTGCTTACAACCTCCCCTCTTGTTTTAAGGGATGCTCTGATGAATTTTAATTCTGTAACTTTTTTTGTTGAGCCAAATTTTAAAAAGCTGGCACTTAGGTATGGTAACCTGATAAGATGGTATTTTAGAAAGTTTTAAAATATTTTTTTAGGAACATAAGTTTACATAATACTGTGTAATACTTTTAAAAATCATATCTCTATAGTTAAATTACAGTCAAATTCTATGTAATTTTCATGGTTGAGTCTCTATGAGGATTAGATTTACATATTAATACGAATTATGTGAAATGCAATTTTTTTAAATATACCATGTAAATTTTTTAACTTTTAATAGTAAATCTTCACACAATGTGGCATGATAAAAACCAGGATGAAATGTCACTAATCACAGTAGCTTTGACTTCACTATTATTATTACTGGTAAAATACACACAGACATGGATAATAGATATAGTAATTTCAAGCTGAAAAATAAGAAATCAACATGTCCGAACACACAATAATGAAGTCATTCTATGAATTTAAAAAAAAAGGAGACAAAAGTGAATCTAAGTTTATAAAAAGGGACAGTAAGCATCCCTTTAAGGTTTTGTCGAGACAACGGGACCAGAATCTAAAAAAGGGACAATCCAGTTAAAAAAAGGAACGTCTTGTTACTGTATTGTAACAACACATTTTTATCCACAATAATTAATCAGTAGTACTCATAAATAAAGCTTTTAGTCTGGAAGATTATGTTAAAGAATAGAGCTAGTTTTATATTCATACTAAGTGTCATTTTAAATATTAACAATTTTGTTTTATTTTTCTGCAGCCAAAATACATCCAGAGGCTGAAAGCTATAAAAGCTACTTTGGAGGTCTCTGATTTTTTCAACACCCACGAGGTAAGACACCAGCTGATAACTAAAGAAATTTTGTATTAACCTGACATTCCATTAACTAATTTTTGGTCCAGATTTCTACAGATATTAAAAAGGATCATGTGACATCAGTAAGTTAACTTTCATTGCACACAATTTCTTTCTAAATTTTCCACCTAATTGTATAGTATACAATGGAACAGCAATGTTTCTAATTTTCTATCCAAAAAATATGAAATCAAACAATGAGTGTCATTCTCTCCTCATGTGACCCATTTACGTTGAAGCATGGCAACTTTCTACAAATGACTAATTCTCTGTGCTGCAAGCACTACAATCATGCAAACATTTATCAAAAAGATTATTAGAATGCTAAGGCAGACATTACTCATTATATAATTTTAACAGTATAAAGCAGTATAAAAATTGAGGTGCTCTGGAAATAATGAAAAAGATTCTGCATAAAAGAGGCCAGGGTATGGAAGTCTAACGTTGTGTCAATTGTAGTAGCAATCAGTTTTCATTTCAGATAAGTCATGAAAAAAAATAATAAAAAATAAACTGTATGGTACTGCACATACATAAAATGTTTACATATTGAACATATCGATCATATGCTGACAATGCTGTCGGCAATTTTTTTCCTTTCTTTCTTTGTGAATAATTGGCCCTGAAAGAGAGTTTTCCAATGCTTGCTGCTGCTAAAACCACTTGAATACGGCCTCAAAGCGATCCGGATAGTTGGAGTTTGGATAATTGTTCTACTGTAGTTGTTTTAAACAGTCCTTACTTGATTATTTATATGCAAATATTTAATGTCTTCGCTGACAGATTTTCACTCTCAAGGTGATTTCACTGTACTCCATTCCTAACCTGTAAGCCAGGGGTGCCCACGGGGGGGGGGGGGGGTTAAGACGCAAACTGCGTCATTGAAATTTCTGGGGGGGGGGCAAAATATTATCGTTTTATGAATTTTCTGGGGGGGGGGTTGAAAATTGTTGCAAAATTAGCGATTTATATGTTAAAAATAAAAACGGTCAAGTTTTATAACTTCAAAAGGTCTCTTCTAATTCTTTAGAAGTGAACAGTCAATAGATTAGCGAAGGGGGGTCCAGGGGGTTTGAACCCCCAAAAAGTAAAATCCTAAAATTCTATATTTGTATTAAAAAATATATATTTATTTAATTAAACAAGATTTGTTGGTGTGTCAAATATGGTATAGCAGTTATTTTATTTTCATAACATAATGAGTAGGCCTATTATGTCCACTGTTCCATGTGTCATTCAACTTTTCTTATAAATAGTAATAAGTATTATAACTTAGGTAATAATTTCTTGTTTAAGTTGCCATGTCTTAGAGTATAGGGTTGTAAACAAATTTCCTAACTAGTTTTTCTGTGCTAAAATAGCGTAAAAAGTGATTTTCAATATTTAAAAATTTTCTGGGGATGAACCCCCGACCCCCTTTTTGGGGGTATTCCAAAACCCCCCGGCACTTTTGACCCTCCTCGCAATTATTTTCTGGCTACGTCATTGTTGCGCTTATTATATTAATATATTATTAATATAATGTGATTTATGTATAGCGTAGAGCTTTATCACTGGTACTCACTACTAAATTGCGGTATTTTGTTACCTGTTGGAGCGCTTTCAACCGCATGGAGCGGCCATCTTCAGCAACTGACTTCCGTGGTGTTGTTGTTGTTGTTGTTGTTGGGAAGACACTTCTGGATAACTGTATCGTACAGCGCGTGCGATTTGAATTGTAACTGTTCGTTTAGGATGTTGGTGTTGTCTTGTGTGGTGTGTCTGTATATTTCATATTGTTCGAGTGTGTTGAGTGTGTGACCTTTGTGTGTGACACACTCGAACAATATGAAATATACAGACACACCACACAAGACAACACCAACATCCTAAACGAACAGTTACAATTCAAATCGCACACGCTGTACGATACAGTTATCCAGAAGTGTCTTCCCAACAACAACAACAACAACACCACGGAAGTCAGTTGCTGAAGATGGCCGCTCCATGCGGTTGAAAGCGCTCCAACAGGTAACAAAATATCGCAATTTAGTAGTGAGTACCAGTGATAAAGCTCTACGCTATACATAAATCATTAAGATTATCGCTACAGAATGGACAAAACTCAAGAATATAATATAATGTTACAAAAATAAATTAATTAATTTAAAAAATTGCCCCCCCCCCCCTAGAAAATATCATATGGGCACCCTTGTCGACAGCCAATCAGGTTGGGGGGGAGCAGTGAAGTTTGAGAGGGTGAGTCATGAAGTTTGGGGGGGGAGCAGTGAAGTTTGGGGGGGGTGTGCACCCCTGTGTAAGCTGTAAAGTTTTATGAGTGAATCATATACAAACAACATTATTGACAGTGCAATGTGTGACTCTTCATATTTTTAAGCATTTCTTATGTGACTGTAAACAAGTGTGTAAAAGTGATTTGTTACTTCCCATTTTTCCTGGTCACCTATCGAAAGGAGGCAAAGTGTGAATGTTTTGCACAATTTACTAGTTTACATTAAAAGTAAAAAGATTTTACTTTAATTTCAAATAGCTATGACTGTTTTTCCTGTGTGTATATTTATGTTCACCAATTACATTTACAGGAAATCATGGTTTCGTCAAAATTCTTATAACTTTTTTTTTATGTATTGCTTATATACAATCTTCTTCACTCTTCTAAAACATTAAATATGCAAAAATTAACACCACTGACAGAATAGCACTGTCATAATTCAATTGATTATTACTTCAATCTCTTTTAGCAATAAATTCTTGAAAACCATGATGTAATAAATAAATAAATAAATGTATTAATTTACCGGTAAATGTCATTTTTTATCCAGGATTATTCATTAATCAGCCAGGGCAATGTACCTGTTCCAGTAAAACTGGGATATCCAGTCACACTATTAAAAAGTTACAATGTGAAAAAAATAGGTTATCAGAAACGGTTTTATTGTTCCACCCCTTTTGTTTAGATAAGCAAGGTTCTGCTGTTAAAGGGGGACATAAGGTTTGGGTACAGGTACTGAGAAATAGGTGAAATTCATTATTCTTTTTTCCCTTAGCAATGAAATATCCTGTAACCTTGTAATTTGACATGCGGTTTATTGACCACTTCTATAATTAGGCCTACATACTATTTTCAGAATTAATTAAACTGTTACAATTATGGGTAGCCTAATTATCGTTACAAAATGGCAGCCATGTTTCATGCACTGAAATGTAAATATTTGAGTGATACTTTTTTTTTATATTTATAAGTTTCAATGAACATCATCATCTACAATCTTCGGAATATCTAAAATATAAGTACACCTCTTTAAAAATAAAATACCAAGAAGAGTAATTTTTTTCACTTTCTTTTACATTCATTTTTAAAATGAACTACCGTATTAATGTTAATCATTGATTGCAGATAGTATTTTTCATATGATATTAACAAATAGATATAAAAAGAATCACTGAGAAATATTGATATTTGTGAAAATTATCATGGAAAAGGTATTTTAGTGCATGAAACGTGGCTGCCATTTTGTAATAATAATTACTCGTACCTGTATTGAATTGATTGATTCTGAAAATAATATGCTATTGTAGAAGTAGTCATTAAAGAAGCATATCAGATTAAGTGGTTGTAGAGTATTTCATTGCTGAGAAAAAAATAAAAATGTTTTTCACACATTTCTCAGTAACTTACCCAAACCAGTACGTCTCCTCTTTGGAATTAAAGACAGTGTTTGCATAAGTATATTTCTATGTTACAGGTTATTGGAAGTTCACTTTTGTTTGTCCACGACAAGACTAATGCCAATGTATGGCTGATAGACTTTGCCAAGACATTAGTTCTGCCAAACGAAATGGCAATTTCGCATGCCTCTAAATGGGTGGTGGGGAATCATGAGGATGGCTATCTCATTGGACTGAACAATCTCATCAGTATCTTCTCAGAAATGCAAGAGACAGCTACAGACCCTACATCGCCTCTTCTTCCTGCGCCACCGGTAACAACCATCATCACTGCAGCCAGCGACATCTCAGAAGATGAAAGGACAACGGGTCCTGAAAATACATGACCCGCTTAAAGCTATTTTGTACCTTGACTGTGCCAACTTCTGGTGTAATCCATGGACAATGCTTCACATATGAAATGTGAAGTGTAGATTACCAGGGTGCTGGCTACCTGGCCAACAAGTGAAGTTTTTGCAACTCTTAATGTATCTGTGAAGTTAATGCAAGAACCAATGCAATTATATATGTATATATTATATACTGCTGTTAAGAACAGTCATTTATTTGCTGTCTTTAAAATATTTCGTAGGAAATGCACAAATGAAGTAAAGATTAATGCGATTTTAAGCATGGAAACTAGGCATTGGCGGGTGGATTCCTTCCAATTGTCGACAAAGCACATTGCATAGTCTCAGGCCTGTGTTAGATTGAGTATTCATTGAAATTTGATGTCTATACTAAGTATTTGTTTAAACGTATTTCATGTCACAACTCGGTATTCTGAGAAGTTCATGAGTAGCATGCTTGAACTTCCGTTTTATTATTTCAGTGTTTTAGCATTCCATTCTCGACAGAACAGAATTTATGTTCTCTTATATAGGCTTCTGTAGCAGGTCTTCACTGTGAAGGATTAAGTTATGTGGGATAACCGAGTGATTTTTAATGTTTTTATAAATGTATCAAATCTAATCTATTACCTACCTACCTTGCATATAAATCAAACTTTAAAGAAGCATTTACTGGCCAAGAATGTTTCAATTTGGCCTAGGCCTACTCTGTTAGCTTAGAATCTTCGATGTAGAATCAGAATATGCTCTGGTTTGTAAGCAGAGGTGCTGTTCCTATTTTATATTACAAGAAATCTGAGATCATAAATGCTTCTCAGTGTATTTTATTTTAACATCAGTAATACAGCACATTAAAAAGTATCTTAAAAGCACACTCACAAAGGCCAGATCTTTGCAGAGCAGCATAGAAACAAGGAAGAGAAGTAGATTGTGAAAACATGGCATGTATTACATGAGACCCTATTGGTTCACTTGAGTTTCCTGCGATAACTGTGCAACAAAAAATCCTCTCAAAGTTGATACTGTTCATAAAAGTATAAACATTATAATCTTTGAAGCAGAACAAATGTAAATAGAAGAAGCTATAATTGTCTACATATCTGATGTCAATGCTTGTATTAAAGAAAATAGTAAACAAATATGTATCAGCTCATGTATCATTTTTTTTTACCTTGTAAAATACTTTATTAGCCCAGCGTTGGTGATGTGAAGAGGCAAGTATTTAAAGTACAGTGTTTGCCAAAAGTCATGCACCATAGGGATTATACTATTCTGTGATTATGTTTTCAATATGAGAACCGTTAAAATCAAAACATGTCTGTAAACGGTCGCCCATGTTCCGTAGAACAATGGACACCAAGTTTGGCGTGACAGCACGGCACTCTGCTACAATTTGCTGTTGCAAATGGTTTTCATCCCCAATCTTCACCTCGTACACTTTTGCCTTCAGGTATCCCCATATCGCAAAATCCATTGGATTTACATAGGGGATCGAGGAGCCCACTCCACTCGTCCTCTACGACCAATACACTGTAAAACAAATGTTATCCCTATGGTGGGTGACTTTTGGCCCACCCTGTCATTTGTGTTTAACCCTTTGACAGGGGGAGATGGATAAGTTGGCAAGTGACAAGTGTGAAGTCTAATTCCTTAATTTTATATAGGGTGTCCCAATAAGAACGTCGGATTTAATAATGCACAAAATACATGTTGTTTTCAAGAAATTACATATATTTATACATGAATACAAAGGGCACATGTTCCGATTTATGTATGAAAAATATCTGGCATATGTCCACCCCGTCCTCCTCTGCAGCTAGTGACTCTGTCCATGAAATTTGTGATAATTATTGCACAGTCTTGCGCCTGGATTTGGGCGATGACACGTTGAATTTCCTGCTTCAGTTCTTGTATGATTCGGGGATTGTGTTCATAAACCTGCAAAGAAAGAAGCCTACGAACAGTTGATTCATTAGGCGCATTATTCCAGCCTAAGAGCGCATGAAGCCTTTGAACAGTTTGAGCATAACACTCACCATTCTTGTAACGAATTTTGACAATTAAAACTCGTTCAGCAGTGTACCGCTCCATACCAAGTAATTGCAACAAATACAGGAAACAGAAAAGCTAACTACAGTGCTGCCAATCCCCAGCATAAAAATGGCGGCCAATTCAAATCCGGCGTTCTTATTGGGACACCCTTTATTTAGTGCAATTATTTTTTGATGTAGTTTACCAAAGAGCCTCTAGAGTAGGGCATAAAATTTCAAAGTCAAATTTTGTGCACTCTATTTCAAATTTTCCGCATGTCATACCGAATCTCCCACATTTTATTTTTGAACTCCCACACTTTATTTTGAATTTCCCTCACTTAATTTTGTTTTAGATTGTGAATTTACTGCACTTAATTTCATCATACGTGCAATGTGGTGACAAAATGCGATAGACTCTAAATTAATTGCGGGAAATTCAAAATCTTGCAAACTGTTCAGATTGCCCGTGTCTTTCTATATTATTTGTGCATGTCACAGATCCTATTAACACAGATAGTCATGAGTTTGCTGCATCACTTTCCAGTACCATAAATCCAGACCATAATATTTCTAGGAAAGGTGGTGGTAAAATCAAGAACAAATTAATTGCAATACTAAAAATATTTGTGAAATCTTTCAATATGGATTTTTTTTCATGTGATAGAGAATTTAAATTTGTAAACTGGGTTATTATATTACATTGAAGAGTACTAGAAATTACTGAACTTTTTTTGTCTTTGATAAGCATCCACATCCCCAAATGTTGCACGTGTTTGATATTAGTCACATAAAAAGAATAAGTTTACTTTGGGGTGGTTTTTAAGGTTTGTGGTGAAGTTATATTTTCTTCCTGTTGAGTTTAAATGACAGGCTATTTTAATCTTTTCTATGCTGCTAACTTAAAAAATTCTCACTTTAAAATTTGTTTAAGAGCAGAAATATAAGATTAGGGGAGTAGTGACATTATGCGAAATGTAATGATTTTTATCCTTTTGTTATGATTGGCACTCAAGGAATCCAGTTGTTCCACTGAAATTTTTTTCTCATTGATTTCAAACTTAAAGCCCGCTGATGATTTCACTTGATGATTACTTATATTGATATATAAATTCAGCCTTGTAAAGGTTCATTATTGATCCTGTCAAAAGGAAATTGAAGAAAATCTCCATGAATCTGAGTTGTGTCCACTTCACACTGGTGTGTGCAAAAAAGACATCTATATATGTTATAAACCTGGTGGCTTGTCTAACAATTATAAATAATTTAAAAGTATTTATTTTAAATATGGAACAATGGAAGAAATCTAGTACAAACAAACAGTCTATGAAATTTAAAAATGCTTTAAAACTACACAATAGTAGTAATTTGTAATTGAGTTCATAACTGCTATTTAAAAATTAAAAGATCTAAAAATATAAAAAGAAAAAATAACAATTTTAAAAATATAAAACTTATAAAAATTTGAGTCCTGTGTCAACTTCGTAACTTTCAAAAGTTTTAAATTGTAATTCAACTATAATGTTGGCACAGGGATATACATTTCTTTTAAATAGGCCTAATACTTTCATATCTAAATTTATTATAAAATTATTTTATTTTTATTTTTGAATTGCAAAAGTGTTTAAAATCAACCAAATTCAAACAGAATTAAGGCAAGTGAGGAAAGTTTAATAGTTCCATAACTCATTCTTATGATTTGGAGAAAGGAAGAATTGCCAAAGGAAAGAAAGTAATATGTTATTATACCATGGGCGTACGGTAGGGGGGATTCAGGGGGTTGAACCCCCCCCCCCCCCCGAAATATCTGCAATATTTTTAAAATTATAACATCATGTAACAAAATAAAAAAACTCTGTTTCGATTGTTACAATTTTACAATTTTGTACATATCAAGGCATTATTGAAGATGTTAAGATTCAAATTTCAAAATGGCGTGGTGTTGATAGTTCTTCAGCTTCACAACAGTGATGTGTTACTAATAAATAAAACTGCCTTCGGAATTATGGTGTGATTGTTTGGATATCGTAATTTCATTTGCTTTCAGCTTAATTCATGCAAAAATTTGAATAAACATAAAAACCTATATTCTGGAATAGATTTATGAACTTACTACCGGCAAGTCTGCAATCAATTTGTCAATACTGATATACTGATTCGTAGACTTGGTACTTGCGTAAATTCACAACAAATCTGGTTACAGCTCATAAATCTGACAGTGTCACCACTACTCATAGTTCAGACTTGAATCTGGATATTACCTGTTTTCAGTAAAGGTCCTAGCGATCGGCATATAGAGCTCATAGTGTGTATAGGGTACGTTTTTAAAATCATCGATTAATTTCATCGATGTCATCGTACTTTCATCAACCTATTAAAAGGCTATTTATATAGTCACCGGGTAATTCACCGGTGAAGCATCAGATTGTTTGTAACCAGCCCTTGAGGTTAGGTACCGTATTTAAATATACAAATTGTATTATGAACTTTAGTATCCTTATAACACGATTTATAAGAATGAGAGCAATCTGTTATTAGTTCCCTGTCCATCATATATTATAATTGACACGTCTTGCAAATGCTGAGTACACCACTCAAATACACCCACTGAAATTCATCAACCTTTTTTTTTTCCATTTAGCCAGCCATAGACAAATTTTCCTGAACTATTTATCTTGTTTGCCGTTTTGTTTTCCATTTTTCCTTATTACACACAAACACCCATGCCCGAGGTGGGGCTCGAACCCACAGCCTCCTGCTCCACGGCCTTAGCTACCACGGCTAAGGGGACCAGCATCAGTTCGTAAAGTCAACAGTAATGAGTAGGGCAAGGCATTTAATGACCATAAAATAGTGAAAAAGTGCAAAATAAAAAATGCATTTATGACCTAAAAATAGTGAAAAAATGACCCGAAATATAAAAAAATGGCCAATAAATTTACTATTATGACTTATAATTAGTTCTTTAAAGTAATGAATTGCTAAAAACAATTTATCACGGTGTGTTATATATGAATTTACATTATAAAACACACTTATTTTGTTACTAAAGAAGTAAGTCAATTTATATTACTTGGACACCCTTAGCGAAAAAGAAATTCTTTCTGAACTGGCAAGCCCATCAAATTGCCCCTAGAAAATATGTGCCATTTAAAAAGAAAGAAAAAACATTTATTGCTACAAGACAAACTGCTGTGGTGTTTATAGTAAACCTGAATTAAAATGACCTATGAACACTTCGTGGAGATTTTCATATAAAAACGATTGTCTGTTGTCTGAAAGTAACGGTTTGTACACAGAAAAGCTCCTCTCTACCTCCACTGAAACATGACCTAAAATGTCGAAAATGACCTAAACTTTCCGTAAATGTCCTAAAATGCCGAAAAAGACCTATCCCTTGAAAATGATGAAAAATGCAAAATAAAGCAAAATAATCCAAAAACAAATTGTCGTTATTTAATCAATTATTCCATGATACACATTTGTATATATTCAAGCTATCTTTTAACCTTCATACAAAAAAGATGCAAAATCATCAAATGCCTTGCCCTAGTATTGAGGAACACAACACAAAATCCTCATGGCATAATCGGCATTAATCTGAGGACTTCTCCACCAATGGATATCAGATGGCTTTAAAAATGTGCCCTATACATCATAAAGTACTATGATAATTTGTCAAATAAAGTTTTTATTTAGACTCTAGAAACAGGCAGATACCTCAAGAAACATGGAATCAAAGACTGTGCTCTTTTTTAATTATAGAGTATTAATGATGACATTACAACTGTATAGTTATTTTTAAAAAAGTATTAATTTACAATGTGCACAAGAACATGGAACTGAGACAACTTTACATTGAACCCCTCCCGAACAAAATTTCACCATACGCCCATGTATTATACCAATCCATAAAAAGGGAAATAGGGCTGAATGTAATAACTATCGAGGAATTTCTCTCTTATCAACATCATACAACATTGTGTTTAATATACTTTTGTAAAGATTAACCCCATATGCAGATGAAATCATTGGAGATCACCAATGTGGATTTAGATAAAATTGTATCTAATATTTTATATTTGCCAAATCTTGGAGAAAAAGTGGGAACATAATAAGTCTGTTCACCAGCTATACATAGATTTAAAAAAGCATATGATTCAGTTAGGCGAGACAAATTGTACAATATCCTCATTGAGTTGAGGGATACCAAAGAAGATTGACCGATCAAAATGTGTCTAAATGAAACTCATAGTACAGACAGGTAGGAAAATCTATATCAGATAGGTTTGACATTAAAAGCAGCTTGAAGCAAGGAAATGCACTATCTCCTTTACTTTTTAATTTCACTTTGGAATATGCCATTAGAAAAGTTCAGGAAAACATGGTAGGCCTGGAATTAAATGGCAGTCACCCATTTTTAGCTTATGCAGATGTTTGTCTGCTGGGCGATGACATAAACACAATCAAGAGATATGCAGAAAGTATTTTTGATGCCTGCAGGATGTTGGATTGGAAATTAATACAGAAAAAACTAAATATTAGAACAGCTGGTAAATCATTCGAATAAGTGGAGAAATTCAAATATATCTGGGAGCTATAATTACACATGCAAATAATGTTAAGGTAGAAGTTAGGTGTAGATTGAAATCAGGAAATGCATGTTTTTATGCATTTCAGAAACTCTTACCTTCTAGTCTTCCGTCCAGAAATCTAAAAATAAAAATGTATAAGGCAATTATCCTGCCGGTTGTATTATATGGATGTGAGACATGGCTGCTTACTCTTCAAGAAGAACATAATCTGAGAGTGTTCAAATACAGGGTGCTTAGGAAAATATCTGGGCTTAAGAAAGATGAAAATTAGGACTGGAGAAAAGTGCATAAGGACGATCTTCATAACCTGTACTAGTCACCAGATAAAGTAAGGGTAATTAAATCATGAAGGATGAAATGGGCTGGACATGTTGTGCGCATGGGGGAGGAAAGACATATCTAAAAGATATTGACTGGGAGACCTGAAGGGTAAAGATCACTTGGAAGATCTAGAAGTAGGTGGAAGGACAATATTAGGATAGATTTAAGGAAAGTAGGATTTGTGTGGGATGGTTGGATTGAGTTATTTCAGAATAGGGTTGAATGGTAGGCTGAGGTAAGTGTGGTAATGAATCTCCAGGTTCTATGAAATAGATAATATTCCTTTAGCTTTCTTAGGATTGTCTATTTCCATTGAGTAGTAAAATGTTCAAAATTTTTAATTTTCTTCAAATTAAAAAAGATAGAACAAAACGGAGCTTGCAAGGAGTTAATTAATCAATTAGTGCTGAGTGCTGATGACTTAATAAAGATAATAATTATTAATTATTATTATTAATATTATAATTATATATATATATATCGTTATGTTTACAATATCCTATATTTTTACATCGATATTTCAGTTTTGGTAATACCGTGGTATCGATATTGTGCTTCAATAAATTCGACTTTCAATAATATGAAAGAGGGACTTAACAAAAATATACTATTTTAACATATTTATTTATAAAAATGGGCAAAATCGTTTTTAGGCAATATTGAGTTGAAAATTCATGAAAATAAAACATTATCCTAGCATATTGAACTGATGGTTATCACTGTTTAATTACACTCATTTCAGTGTTTATTTCTGGTCTTCATTTTTAGTTTTGCCACCACAAGTGCATCTCAATTACACTGCTAGTGAGAAATAACAGCAAGCAGTGATGGTAAACTGTTCCCTAAATCACTATAGGGTATAAATTTGCGTTAAATGACATTATCTTAGTAAAAAATACAATATTATCGAATATCAATATTTTCTTACTGATATTGTACTGTTACCAATGTTAGTAACCAATATTAATACTGATATCAATATTGTCAGCCAAAGCAGAGAACTTCTCTGCGGGGTGTACTGCTAATTAGAGGGGCAGGAGGAGGTGGTAGTGGAGGAGGAGGTGAGGGCTGCCATCACAGGTGGCTAGAAGATTGCTTTATTGGCTGCTGGCATGTGATTTCGCCACTGCACGTGGCGAGATTCTCTATTAGCAAAGTAAAAAAAATATCTGGCAGGTACTTCAGTTGCTTATCATTCCTTACGTTTAATTTAATTTTAATATTTTGTTACTTATTTCAAGTGTGTATAATTACGTGATGTTCCTTTGATTAGAGTAGGCCTATGCATGTGTTTCAGCCCACGAGTTAGTAATGGCATAAATAAAAAGGGGGAAGGAGAATATTTTCATAACAGATAGTGTAGTGTACTGTAATTTTAGTCATAGCACGGCACGGTTTCGACTCGTAACGTAATGGTCACATTCCTCGCATTCCTCAGAGAGAAGTTCTCTGCTTTGGAATACAGTATTGACAATTTGCTTCTGATATCCCATCCCTAGCTGGAGTCATTGCATTCCAAAACTATGCTATAACCGTGCCTAAATCTGATCATTGCCAAAAGCAAATTGCCAGCATACCTTCCCTCGAATGAATGAAGAAACTTGAAGAAAAAAGCAGCCTTTTGTTGGGAATACTTTGTGGTACAAAATACCTTGCTAAACTCTAAAACATCATGAAAGTTTGGTTGTCATTGTAACCAATGGGGTTACCTCATCATCCATCATGCTAGTCAGGGAAACACAGCTTAGACTAGCTAAGTGAAAACCCACCCATAGAACAGCAGTGTCTGGAGGGAAATATACAATTATTTAAAAAAGAAAGAAGAAAAGAAAAAGAGAGCTTGCAAAGAATTAATCAATTAGTGCTGAGTGAGTGCTGATGATTAAAATAGGCATAATAACAAATTGTAGAATCTTTATAAACAAAATACATGTTGTTTAAGGAAGAGCACATAAGGGCATTTCAGTCACAAGACATTTAGGTAACACAACACTGTCCAATCACGAGTTTCTTCGTAATATGAGGACAGAAGAATTTGCTTGATCATGGTATAAAAGAAAGTGCATCGCGAGCGTGTGGTGGGTGGGAACATACATCCCAAGGTGCGACTTAAATTTATTTTTTCCCATTAATTGTTTACTGTAGCAAACCACAATTGACAATTGATTAATTGTTAATTGCTACCACTACAATTAACAATTAACTTAATCATTAATTGTAATTTTCCACAATTACAGTTGATCAATTATTGTTAGTTGTTATGGTGACAATTAACAATTAATCAATTGTTAATCTTTAATTGTTTTTACAATTAAAATGTGCCCATTGGAGGGCATTGGAGGGAGGAGTCAGGCTCGCGAAAATAGGTTACTGCGCATGTCTCTGATAACAATTCAAGCTCGTACATAAACCGTCCGTGAGAACACATGGAACAGAAGCTCGAGAATCAGAATCACGAATTCTCGCTTTGGGAACGCGTGTGGAGAAAGAGCGCATGCGCGAACGATGTGTTCATGGTTTCTGAGTGCTTCGGGAACAAACCTCACATGCCACGACGCATGCTCATTTTGTACTTCGTGCAGCGAAACTGACATGCGCATGCGTCATGGTTGCTTTTGTGTCTGGTGACTGGTGACTGGTGACGAGTATGAGCAGTCAGCTAGAGATGGGAACCTGTTACTTTTTTTGGAACAGTTACGTTACTGTTACAGTTACACGAAAGTAACTGTTATTTATAACCGTTACCTGTTACTTTTTTTTATATTACGTAGTTAATCGCTAGATCACTTCCCACTTGTAGGGGAATGCCCTTTTATCTCCCCCCCCCCCCGGTTAGGGACGTAGCCAAGGCTGGGGCTCTAGGGAGGGGCACCCGAAATCAAATAACCGTTGTAAAATTAAGCTTTCAATTAGGGATGAGCATCGATAGTTAAAATATCGAGGTTAAAATCGGAGATAACCATCGATATGATGATAATATCAACCTGAAAACATCGATATGACGATAATATCGACCTTAAATCATCGATGTATTTAGAAAAAAAAACTATGTATGTTTTTAAAAAATGCCATGGTATCAGAAAATTAGGCAAATTTCACAAATAAACAGAAGTGAAAACAATCTATGTAAAAAATCAACGTTTTGGGAAATTAATAAAATTATATCGTAGAACCAAGGTAGCCTATTAATCTTATTTTTGTTACAAAAACTTCGATGTCGGGGAGAAATATCAATGTAGCAAAAACATAAGTTGTTTTCCATAGATGTAGAAAAAAACATCGATTATCGACATGAAAATAAACTTTTTGGAATTTTCCTGTATTTTACAGCCTAAAAGATATAAAAGTGTACCAAATTTATAGTTTCTAGCTCATCTGGGAGTGGGCAAACATTAATGTCAGTAAGCTGCCCTCTTTTCGGGGTTTTTAGGGCTAAAAATATAAAAAAAGACTTTTTGGAATTTTCCTGTGGTTTACAGCCTAAAAGCTACATTTATACCAAATTTAACATTTCTAGGTCATCTGGAAGTGGGCAAACATTAATGTCTTTGAGCGAGCCCTTTTTCGGGGGTTATAGGGCTAAAGATTAAAAAATACGTTTTTGGAATTTTCCTATGGTTTTACAGCCTAAAAGTTATATGTGTACCAAATTTCAAGTTTCTAGCTCTTCTGGAAGTGGGCAAACATTAATGTCAGTGAGCGAGCCCTTTTTCGGGAGTTCTTAGAGATAAAAATAAAATAAAAATACATTTTGGAATTATCCTGTGGTTTACAGCCTAATAGCGTAATGTGTACCAAATTTCAAGTTTCTAGCTCATCTCGAAGTGAGCAAACATTAATTTCAGTGAGCGCTTTTTCGGGGGGGTTTTAGGGTTAAAAGTAAAAAAAAAATACTTTTTGGAATTTTCCTGTGGTTTACAGCCTAAAAGCTATAAGTGTACCAAATTTCTACTTTCTAGCTCTTCTGGAAGTGGGCAAACATTAATGTCAGTGAGCGAGCCCTTTTTCGGAGGTTTTTAGGACTAACAATTTTAAAAATTACTTTTTGGAATTTTCCTGTGGTTTAGAGCCTAAAAGCTATGTGTGTACAAAATTTCAAGTTTCTAGCTCATCTGGAAGTGGGGAAACATTAATGTCACTGAGCGAGCGCTTTTTCGGGGGGTTTAAGGGCTAAAAGTAAAAAAAAATACTTTTTGGAATTTTCCTGTGGTTTACAGCCTAAAAGCTATATGTGTACCAAATTTCTACTTTCTAGCTCTTCTGGAAGTGGGCAAACATTAATGTCAGTGAGCGAGCCCTTTTTCGGAGGTTTTTAGGACTAACAATTTTAAAAATTACTTTTTGGAATCTTCCTGTGGTTTAGAGCCTAAAAGCTATGTGTGTACCAAATTTCAAGTTTCTAGCTCATCTGGAAGTGGGGAAACATTAATGTCACTGAGCGAGCCCTTTTTCGAAGGGTATTAGGGCTAAAATTAAAAAAAAATACTTTTTGGAATTTTTCTGTGGTTTGCAGCCTAAAAGCTATATGTGTACCAAATTTCAAGTCTTTAGCTCATCTGGAAGTGGGGAAACATTAATGTCAGTGAGCGAGCCCTATTCGGGAGGTTTTAGGGCTAAAAGTAAAAAAAAAAAAATACTTTTTGGAATTTTCCTGTGGTTTACAGCCTAAAAGCTATATGTGTACCAAATTTCAAGTTTCTATCTCATCTGGAAGTGGGCAAACATCAAAATTACATTTTTTAAATTATTTGTTATTGTTTATATTTTTTGTTATTTTTTATTTTTATTATTTTATATTTTTTGTTATTTTTTAAAATTATTTTTGTTTTTCAAATATTGGAAATATCAGATGTAACGGAACGAGGCGAAAGTCACGGATAAAACACTTGTAACAGAAATATTAGAATTAACTGTAACAGGTGGAAGTAACAGTAACAGGTGGAAGTAACAGTAACAGGTGAAAGTATTAGTAACAGGTCAGGGTAGCTGGAACAGGAGATATAACAGTAACAGGTCAGGTAGCTGGAGCAGATGAGAGTACCAGTAACAGATCGCGTTACTGGAGCAGTGAGAGTATTAGTAACAGTTCGAGTAACAGGAGCAGTGAGAGTAATAGTAACAGGTCAGAGTTACTGGAGCAGGTGAAAATAATGTAACTGGTGTAATTCTCGATATGTTACTCTGTTCCAGACCAGTTACATTCGCTCGACACCCACAAATTTCTCAACACAACTATAAATAATAATAATAATAATAATAATAATAATAATAATAATAAATAAAAATATATAAAAAATAAAAATATATAAAAATTAAAAAAAATAATACAAAAAATTTAAAAAATATATAAAATAATTAAAAAATAAAATAACAATAAAAACAAAAAAATATACTTTAAGTATTCAAAAAACCCTGAGAAAAAGGAGAGCTACTGAGAAATTTGGAGAAACCATACAGAATTCTTATATACTCGTATTTATATATCTTTACACGCTAGCGGCCGTAATTTTGAATATATTTGAACCAAATTTTATTATGTTATTTCTAGGCACAATAGTTAATGAGCAATATTGGCCCAAGGGGATGGGGTCGTGGGAGGGGGTTGAAATTTTGAAAAAATTATATCTCGGCCCCTGTGAAGTATAGAGAAACGCTGTTGGAATAAATTAAAGTACTCCCTATGGAGTTCACAGTGACACTAACGATTCGGGGCTTTTGGGGGTAAGAGTAGGGGTGGGGGATGGAAATTCGAAACCACGTCTTGTGGGGTATCGTTGAAAAGCTCTTGATGAGTACTCTGCAAATCAATAACTAGTTTCTCGATAGCTTTCATATAAGGCGAGATTTGAATGTTTAAAAAGTGGTGTTTCCTCTTTTTTGCAGTTATTATTGCGGGTTTATCATGCCAAGGCTAAAGAAGAAGAGAACCGCGCAGTGACAATAAATTAACCCAAAAGCACTTCGAAATCTACCTCAGCCTGTAGGTCTGCCTAAAGGGATTTTATTTCACTTCACACAAATGCAATTAATAGAAAATTATCAATCTCCGCCATTTCATGCAGATCTCTAAATTTAAATAGATGAATTTTCGCTTTTTATCGTAATGATTACTCGATGGCGTAGTGGGTAAGATGAAGGGTCCGTATTCGAATCTCCTTAGGTCGAACATTTAATGGATAGGAATAGATGGGTAGGGTGAAGGAGAAAAGGGATTGAATAGTAAAGTAAGGTGATCCCTATACAGGCCATGGATGCCCAGAGGGTTTTAGGAGGTTGAGGCTCCCAGATTTTGGACACTCGGCACATGAAGGTGTTGGCTGACATCCTTGCGCACCGGCCGCCTTTACCCCCAGGATTGCTCGTTTCTGTTAGAGGTTGAGTCGACCCCAGGGCTTTAGTGCCACCAGAAGGATTAGGCCAATTGAAAAATTTCAACGACCTTATCGGGAATCGAACCCGGGACCTTCCGGTTTGTAGCGCAGCGCCTCAACCATTACGCTACAGCGTACCCCGGATTGAATACTAGAAAGGGGGGAGAAAGGGGGGTCAGAATTTTCAACACTGCTAGTAGTTCCACCATTCACTTGAAGATTTCACGAGTGGGAGGAGCCAAAGGGACGACCTGTTTTTCCCTCGTTTTTTAAATAAAAATCCCGGGGGAGGACCCCCGACCCCCATTTTTGGGATATTCCATACCCCACACCCCAAATAATAGCAAACTTTCGTCTGTGTCGGTCCCTCCTTTCAGTATTTTCTGGTTCCGCATTTGGTTGAGACGAAAATAAGATATCCTATAGGAGGAGCTTTGGTAACCGTTACTTTTGATTTTTTGTAACAGGTCGTTACCGTTACATACATGTAACAGTTACAAAGTAACAGTTACAAGAAATATTCCCCATCTCTACAGTCAGCAGCACAGAAACAGAACACAAATGAGCAGTTATGGCGAATTGGCGATGCTGGAACAGACTTAGAGTTTATCGGCTGGCCTCAGTTTCAAGCCGTTTTTAAATGGAATTACGAAATTTGCATTGGTTCGTAGGTAATTTTTGTTTGTGCCTGTCTAAAAATAAAAGCATTTTGGTCTTACGTTAAATTTGAATAGGCCTTAAGTTTGAGAACATGACGTCCGTGCAAGTCAAGCATTCGGCAAATTTCACTCCGATTTTTGTGAAAACTGAACCTCAAGATTTAAACGAGACAGCAATGGGAGCAGAAATGGACGACACACAAGTAAGTTGCAGTAGGCTACATTTGCAGAAAACCTAACCTTAACCAAATACTATAGAGGACAATACCGGACACTTACTGCTTTGGCAATCTAAAAATGGGGGACAGATTTTGCAGCACTCCTGGTGACCTGCAAACTTGGGGGCAAATTAAATATTCGAAACACATATGAACTGCATTGTTTTATTGTTTCACCAAACACTAAGGACCAAAACACTGTTTAAGTAATTATAAGAATAATAATGAGCAAACAAAACACAGAACTTCCAAAATAGTTATCAAAATATCAATGAAAACACAAATATTTCAACTTAGCGGTTGCTAACGACGACTTTCTCTTTTTTCAATGTTGCTTTTTTGTGTTAATTTTTGGGAAAAACCAAATAGGCCTATAAGGTGCATCGTCGCATGAGACATATACCGCCCTCACCCACCCCCAGTGGAGCACTTTCTTTTATACCACGATCTAGCGAATTCTTCGAGGATCATCAGGCTGACAAACCGTTGGGGGCGAAAGATAAGAGTAAGTCGGCCCTTATGCTCCGAACAATGCGTTGCTATGGCGACCACACGCTTGTTATCTTGCCACTCCCGACCGTTCCTTCTCTCCAAACTCTTGATCGTACCAAATACCAGCTACCAACCCTTGCACCAAAATGACAACCCGCTAGCTCACTCGGCACTCCCGAATCAGACCACAATCACCTCTGCATATAGTCTAAATAATGCATAACACTATCCACATAGTTAAGTGCACGAAGCGGAGGCGGTAGCCGAAGCGAAGCTCCCTTGCATTTTCGAATAATGTACGATACCGGTACACTATTTGTAGGTTTCGAAAATGTGGCATATTATACCTTCCAGAAGTTAGTCAGCCTGTCACCTTTTGGTTAGCACTATGACATCACACCACCAACGTCCAATCACGAGTTTCTACGTAATATGAGGACAGAAGAATTCGCTAGATCGTGGTATAAAAGAAAGTGCAACGCAAGGGCGGGGTGGGTGGGATCATTCATCCAAGGTGCGACTTACATTTATTTTTTCCCCCGTTGGGTACAAGGCAAACCTGTGGGTACTCTCGAATTTTTAATATTTGGTACAAGGGGCACTCGAATTTTTAATATTAGGTACAAGGGCCACTCTTGCAGTTTTAATATTTGTAGCCTACAAGGGGCACTCTTGCATTTTTAATATTCGGTATGCTCGGGAGTGTCGGCGACAATATACAAGGATAGTTTGTCACCATGCTTCGCTGAAAAACAAAATGTGAATATCGAGTGGGCGGAGCTTAAACTGCACCTTATACTTGTCTTTCGCCTAATTTTTTAGGTCATTTATTTCCAAACCAGCATTTTTTTCTGGACCATAGATAGATAGAAAAATCATATCCCTTAGACATAACATGCCGAGGTTGGCTACTTCTGCACCTCTAATAGAAATTGGTTGATATCATATAGGCCTAGTTACTGCATCTATATTCAGTAGTAGCAGGTTGGGCCGCTAGATGATGCTCAATATATTGTCCCTCAATATATCGCAAAGTGTCCTGTAGGCCTATTGTCCTCTATAGCATTTGCCTTAACTTATTAGTACGGTAATCTTTGATTGACATTGATCATGTGGGCCTAATGTCTGATGGGTCAAATCCAAATATTCTTGACCCAATTTTAAAACCAAGATTCCCTTCATAAAACACCTAATATCACATAGGCCTATATTTTGTTATACATAGTTACATGGAGAGGAGATGATGATTTGGTCTGACCCACCCGCCCTAAACATTACAATTTCTTTTATACCACGATCTAGCGAAAAGTAGTCAAATCTCCGCCATATTACCTTCCCTAAACGATGCAAATTTTCATGATTGGACACCAGAGCTCTGACGTCACACCAGCGGAGCAGGTAGAATTCTGGGTAAACACATCAACCAATTCTACTATGAGATTTGACCCTTGACCTCTCAGATTTGTATGATTTTTTTTTCAGGTATTGTACCCCCTAAATCTAGTTTAAATTTCAAATTTTTCTGACTTTTGGTTTGTGAGTTACAAGGCTTTAAAAATCCAAAAAACTACGGTTTTCTATTGCTTTAAGATTATTATAAAATCCTATAGCTCAAAAACTATACCACCTAGAGAGCTCAAACTTGCACCATTGTTTTCCTCTGAAAATTCCCTTTAATTTGAAGTATCAGAGAGCTATGTTTCTTAATTTTTGAAATGTTAAAAAAGTTCCCAAAAAACTTTTTTGAAATTTCAAAAATACGTACCCTCAGATTTTTTTGGGAAAATTATATGTGTTGTCCACTCTAATTGACTACATGCATGCAAAATTTCAAGATGGGATCTCAACGGGTTCTTATTTTAAAAAAAATATTTTACTACCAGAATACATGATAGTGAGGTTTATAGCGGACTATTTCTAGGCTATGAATACTAAGGTACATAGGCTAATTCTACCAAACCTAAATTATTTAGATAGCGTTCATATGTAACATTTCCCTCTTATTGTTTGTTAATTAAATTATGTGTAGTGTTGTTTTTAATTTAATTTTCATGATAAGAAGGAAGAATAAATGTTAATTTATATACAACATGCTAATAGTGAAATTTTGAGCAAAGCCACTCGCCTTGAATCATCCAAAACTCTTAGTAATATCAACTCATATAATTAGTTATAAATGGTAGAGGTTATCTTTTGCTTCGTTTTCCAGTATTATTTGTAGCCTAATCATTTACAAAGAGTCCCATATAAAATATATGGGTAAAAGTTGTTTAACTTGTTGATATTTGCGTGGATAGAACTGTATTTCTTAGAATATTAGGTATTTACCATACATAGTTAATAGTATTTGTACACTTTAAAAATTTTCACTGATTGTAACAGAATTTAAATGTTTCTTTTTGATCTTTTTTAAGATATTTTTTCCAAAGCAAGAGAAGACAGCTTTATTTCTTCAGCACTTAGAGTGTATGTTCTTCCCGTTGCTGTAGTTGGATCCACTGTTTGCAAAAGAGTGTTTCCTGGAACATCTAATAAATCTCTTGGTGTGGATAACAAAAAAATGGGCTGGACCTTTTGGGTGTAAAAAATGTATTCCATACATGCCATTGTGTTTTTCTTCATTGCATTCCAGCCACCAAGAGTCATCATAAGCTACTGTCACAAAACCAGCAGCAATGTTTTCCAAATCTGATGGTGTTATTTGGTTCACTGTTGTCACACATTCAAGAGATTAATCAAGGCTGAAATGATAAGTTGACAGTAATTTGACTCTCTGTGTGGGGTTTATATGAGTGAAACTTTTGTGTTCCCACAATTGCTTTTGATTCACTGAGCCGAGAAAGTAATCATTCTTTAGTCTCTTTGTAGTCTCCTGTTGTGCAATATTCAAAGTCAATGTTTTTTATATTTTCCAAGGCAAATTCATAAAGTTCTTTGGGTGTTAAAATTTGTTGGTCATATGGCCATTGTAAGCTGGCTTTAGCAGCTAGCCGCTTAACAGTCCCGCCAAGGCCATCACATGCACTCTTGCCATGGGATGTTCCAAAGAACTCCCATTCTGCCTCAACTTCAAAATCTGTTTTATGCAAGCATAAATTAAGGAAGTTTTTCTTATTCTTATACTGGGCAGCGCTCCCATCAGAAAAGTAAGTAATCTTTTTAAGTGCAAAAGGCAAGGTTTGCTTTAAGATTTCTAGCAGTTTTTTCTGGAATACATAGAAAGCGACTATATTAAGTTCTAGGCAATCTGATATAAAAAAAATACTGCAGGCAGTATAGTTTCCCCTCCCATTTGCAATATATATGATGAAAGGATGCAGTGTAGCTTGGCTGGTAGTCCAGTGGAATGATTATATTTTGGCTTGTACGACGAAAGAGTAGTTTTCCGCAAAATCACAGTGACTACTACATGGCCTTCAGTTAAATTTTCCTTGATTTCGCTTTAGTATTCTTTCTGCTGGCTAGCTATAAATGAATGAGTTTTGAGCTTTGTTAGTGTGTCCAAAAACTCATCAATAAAGTCATTGGTACACCTTACTACAGTTTCCATCACACACCTATCTACAGTTACCCACTTTTTGTAGGAAACTTCATCAATCATTTTTTCATTGAACTTTGTACTCAATAATTCTTGAAGTCTAGGAAGACCAGGGCATTCTTTACAAACATTCATAAAACAATGTTGAGATGGTGGATTGCACATCATCTTGACCAGGTAGGAGTGATAAGATTTCAAAGCAGTGTCATCCCCATCTAATACAAAACTTTGCATTTTTGCATTGTACATCATTAGCTTAATGTTTTGGTGTAAGATACACACACAGACATTATGTGTGCCACTTTTTCCAGCCAGGATACAGTTCTTCGGCCTCAGGTCGCAAAACTTTGAAAAACCAATTTTGTTTGCTGGGAATTTTTCCTTAAATAATTGGTATATTTCTTGCAAATTTGCCAACACTAGTCTCTTTTGTACCTGGATCTTTCCATCTTTATTTCTTATGGTCACACAATGTTTTTTTTCCCTGGCATCATTCTACTAATGTCGTCAGAATTGTAGAAGTCTTTTACAGAGTCAGCCTAGAAGTAGTCCACTATATACCTCACTAGCATGTAATCTGGTAGTCAAATATTTTTTTAAACAAGAACCCATTGAGATCCCATCTTGAAATTTTGCATGCATGTAGTCAAATAGAGTGGACAACACATATAATTTTTCCCAAAAAATCCGAGGGTACGTATTTTTGAAATTTCAAAAAAAGTTTTTTGGGAACTTTTTTAACATTTCAAAAATTAAGAAACATAGCTCTGTGATACATCAAATTAAAGGGAATTTTCAGAGGAAAACAATGGTGCAAGTTTGAGCTCTCTAGGTGGTATGGTTTTTGAGCTGTAGCATTTTATAATAATCTTAAAGTGATAGAAAACCATAGTTTTTTGGATATTTCAACCTTTGTAACTCACAAACCAAAAGTTAGAAAAATTTTAAATTTTAAATTTAAACTAGTTTTGGGGAGTACAATACCTGAAAAAAAAATCACACAAATCTGAGAGGTCAAGGTTTCTAGACTGTTAGTTGATTTGACATGGGAATGACCCTACACTAATATCGCTATTCACAACCTAACCAAACCAAATGAACCTAACCTAACATAACTGCCACTAAAGTAGAATCTAATGCAGATGTGGGTCTGACTCTGTTGGTCACCCTGCTTCGCTCAAAAACAAAAAAATCTGATGTGAAAGTCACATAACTTCCTCTGCCCAAATAAAAGTTTGCAGCATTTACGCTAATTATGCTATAAATATCTTATAGCCCCTTCTTTGAATGTTGCGACTAAAAAAGCAGGCTATGGGGGAAAAAAACAAGTGACTGCAAACGTTTACTGAACTTTCTGCTGTTAAGAATAATTTCCGAAATTTATCAAATATTCCCCTCAGACATTTCTTTACTGTAAGCAGGGCCACCAGTACATTTTTCTCTCTTCACGTGCTTATATAGAATAAAATGCCTTAAATATCCGCGTATTGAGTTGTTCACCAGGCAAGTTGGTAGGTTACAACCACCCTTCAGAGAATGTTTTTGAAATGGTATAAGCAATCCATGTACAAAATTTAAAGGAAATTTTTAGAGCCGTTTATGAGAAAATAGCAAAAAACAAAATATTCTTCATGTAAAGTCCCCTTAAATATAAGAAAAGGTTGTAGTCAATCTTCACAGCCTCAGAAGGTACCTAACCCAAATACAAAATTTTGTTTTCGTACGATTTACAAGAAGCCGTATTGCAAAAAGCACGTATTCACAGTGGGTAGCTTATAACTACCCTTCAGAGAATTTGTTCGAAAAAATGTTTCAAATAAAAGTTTTAGCTCTTGGTACAAGCAATCCATGCGCAAAATTTAAAGAAAATCGTTAGAGCCGTTTTCGAGAAAATCGCGAAAAACGAAAATTTCTTCATGTAAAGTCCCCTTAAAAATTAAGGGATATTTGTCGCCAATCTTCGAATCACATCTTCAGAAGGTACCTGACCCAAATACGAAATTTTGTTTTCATACGATTCTCCGTTTCGGAGGTAGCCTGTTCACAAACTTCCACACAGACAGACACACACACAGACATGTTTCCAAAAATAGTATTTTCGGATTCAGGGGGCCTTGAAACGTGTATATATGCTAAAAACTCAACTTCGAATTTTAGGGTCGAAAACAATACTTCCTCTACCTATAGTACCTATGGTACGGGCAGAGGAAGTAAAAACATTGCATCGCCTGTACAAACATACATATCGCTCGAACGGGCCAAGCATATATGGATTATGCTGTTCAGAGCATGGTGTATGAGATTGGACATAGCTTGTAAAATATTTGACAAACAGAATTAATCGTCATACCGAATGAATCTCCATTTATCCTTATGCCGATTCAAGATATTCAAAGTGCATGTGCGCAATAAGGTATGAATGGAAAAATTCCTTGTTATAAATTTGCATTGATAGTATAACTGGTACCTGGTTGTAATAGGCTATTTTGTTTTTTAGAAACACTAAAAACACCCAAATTTCATATCTTGCCTTTCAAAATTTGTATAATCCCTATATGAAGTAAGCCTACCTTTTTTATTGAAAGAAGAAAGATTACCGGTATAGATCTATATAGGCTAAGTAAAAATTGTTAATTTGACTCAAGTTAACCTAAAATGGGGATGTGAAGTGGTGTTTTAAGCTCTATCCACAGTGTGAGTTGGTACTTGGTAATCGGAGGTTGGCAGTGTCAGTTGTCCATAAACATATCTTACTTTTTTTGGAGTAAGCTAATCTGTTTATTTGCACTAGTAGAATCAAATCAAATCAAATTTTATTGTCATTAAGTTCATTGAACAATAGACAAAGTCAAAAGTCATAATTTTAACATAATATTAACATAGTTTAAGACAATAGTAAACAGACACAGAAATATATGTGAATAAGTAGCAAGTTAAAACAAATATACCTTGATAGAGTTAAACAAGATTACCGGTACAACGCATACTTTCCTTTAGTAAACCATTAAGAAACTCATTTATAATGATAAAAAAAAAATTAAAATTTAGTCATGATTATAACTAAAAGATCGGAGCATATACATTGCAGACAACCACCTACCGGTAACACACTGTATAGTATCGATTATGAATAAGTACACATTAAAACACCATGACATTATGTTACATTACTGGCATTGAAACAATTTAGACAATTTCAAGAAACTCGTTTATACTGTAAAATGGGTTTAAAATTAGCCAGTTAAAAAGTCTTGTCTTAAATTTCTTCAATGGTTTGCCTGTTAGCTCCAAAGGTAATTTATTGAAAAGTTTCATGCCAATTATTTCATAAGTAGGTACAAGTCTGGCTCTTGGGTCTATGTATATTGGATGACTCTCTGATATAGGCTATATTTTACCAACTATCAGTCAATGTTGTGATCTAGGCAGCAATGAACTAAACATCATAGCCAACCATACAGAATACATTACACTAGAAACGCATTCCCTAGCAAATAGGGGATAGGCCTAAGTTGTGTAATTATAGTAATAAATCACAATTTTAAAATGGGTCTGTGTGGGTCGTCCGCTGCAGCCTACTGTACATGATTCACAAGTCACAATGATGGCCGATCATACTTCCAACTTGGGCACTTGAGAGCAGAGTCCTTGTTTCAAAAATATATATAGGCTAATAAGCAAATAACCCCGTTTTTTACGGGGGTGACAGTTTAGAGGAAAAAATAGTTTTATGCCGCGCACTAGGCTCCTGTCTAATGGAATCCTCCTGGTAATGTGGGGTTTAGGGTTTCGTCACAGAAAAGATTCAATGTGAGGCATAATAAACCTCGCGCTATTCAGTATCAGGGCCGTAGCTGGGTGGTGGCGAGATGGGCCCCCGCCAAGAGCGGAGGCATAAAGAGGGCGCAAAATTAACCATGAAAAATACCCCTTTTTTAAGCAATTTATCAAACAATAAAAATTCTAGAGTTTATGAATTAATTATTTTTTAAGTAGTTCAATCGTCTGAAAATAAGTTTTTAGTACCTTGAAAGTCCAACACTTGGTTCATTTTCAAATTGAGGTTTAGGTTTTCCTTGATAATAACAGTGTTTTTTATATTAAAATAATAAACAATTTTACAGAAATTTAAAAAAAATTGTTCAGATCCCCCAGTATTGGAGGGCGCAGATTTGTCAGACTCGCCAAGGGCACAGAAGGACCTTCCTACGGCCCTGTTCAGTATATTGCTCTTAAACTAACATACCGTAGGCCTAAATGTTCCTAACCTAACAAAACGGCGGAGCTTGGCTGGTGCGTGGCATAAATCTATCTTTTACCAGTAAAATGACCCCGTTCTCCTCACGGGTGGCAGTTAGATAATCCCTTCCTACTCACGGGTGACAATTTTATTTGATATAGAGACTTGTAGAGAAAAGGTTATTATCAAAACTAGTGCAAAAACCTGTTCTACTCACAGGTGATGAATAAATAACCATGACCCTATGTAAAACAAAACTCACCCGTGAGTAGAATGGCTGAACGGGGTTATTAAACTCGCACCTTTGAGTAGAACTGGTAATTACCCTTGTAGCATATCAAAAATACAGTCACCAGAATCTCTTTAGCATTTTGCAAGACTTGCCAAGTGACAAAACAACCATTGCACCAAAAGGGCTATTTCTCATTTCATGTATTAAAGCGCTCTGAACTTAAATACATTAATTTTCACTTCACTGCTCAGCAATCCCTTGTGGCATAGTGGTTAAGACTGCTAATTACGATGCTAGTGGTCTCATGTTCGAATAACGGTTGATGACAAAAATGTACGGTTAGGAATACAGTAGGTCCCAAATAGATAGGTAACATGAAGAGGAAGTGAGAGAAGAAGAGGAAAAGGAAGACAAGAAGAATAGAAAGGAGAACAGCCTTTCCATGGAAAGTGCGCCTGAAGTGCCCAGACCATAACAACCTTTTAATATTAATTTAAAATGTATGTCATCACTGAAAAATTATAAAATTAATTTTGAGAATTAGTTCTTCAGTAGACTAGTACTGAAATCATACGGTTTCTTACTATAAAAAAGTTCCGCTGATTGAATTCACAGATGGTCGGTACAACGCCAAAGTGAACTAAGCGCCAAACTCCATATTTTGAGAAAACTGAAGTTGAAGTTTGAGTGTTGTAAAAAAATCTTGATCAAAACGAAATTTCCTTTTTTCTCAACTGATTTTACTATCGTAGTATCGCTTAGTTCGTTATTGCAGACCGTAGGATATCAAAATCTGCACCATGGACTACCAATAGTCTATATTTTGACAATTGGCGCTTAGTTCACTTTGGCGTTGTACCGACCAGATAGCTTTGCGAAGTTTATGGAGAGGGATGTATGGACATAAAAAATATGCGTAAATGGGTTCATGAGTTTAAACAGGGCCGAACAAATATTCATGATGAAGAGCGAAGTAGGAGACCAACAACAGCCATCACAGGTGAGATGGTGGCGAAAGTCGATGAATTGGTGCGACAAGATCGACGCGTCTCTACTCCTGAACTTTATTTATTGCTTCCTGACATTTCTAAACATTCCATATAGACCATTTTGAGTGACAAATTGATGTTCCATAAGGTTTGTGCAAGGTGGGTTCGTGGAGACCACACTTGGCGGGAACGGAAATCAGGAGATCCATTTAAAAAAGCTCTATCTTGGACACTACAAGGTTCAGTGGCTGCAGCAATGTCTCGTTTGAAAGAGGGGAGATAATGGGACATGGCAGTGGTGCCAACTCTCACGTCCGACGTTGTGAGCTTGGGCTAGAATGTTGGATACCTTGCTTATTGACTTGGCAGGGACAGAAATTGGGAGATCCATTTCAAACAGCTCTATCTCGGACACTAAAAGGTTCAGCGGTTGCAGCAATGGCTCCTTTGAAAGAAGGGAGATAACGGGACATGGCAGTGGCACCAAATCTCTCATCCAACGTTGTGAGCTTGGGCTAGAGTGTTGGAGACTTACTTATTGATCAGCCCTCATATATACAACCTATGTTGGTGGTAGGGTGCAGTTGTGATCATGGCTAGTTTGCATCTAGTCAATAAGACATTAGCTAAAATGAAACAATTATGGTGCTGTAAATTTCGTAGTGCTTCCCCATAAGGACAGGAACTTAGGAAATGTGCAAAAATTGTGATAAGCATATCAGACACTTTACCCTCTGACCTGTGTAGCCAAAAGAAGGAGCACAATCTGAAAGAGTCTGAAACTGATTAACGGTAATTTATTTGTTTTAGGATGAATCTGAGCAAGTCCTGGATGATGAAATAACTATTAAAGAAGAGGATGCTCTTGATACCAGTACAAGTTGTGTGAGTATATTCATTATAATGTAAATTGTAGCTTGCTTGTTCCTCCTATGTAGATGTATTGAAAAATTCTTTAATTTTGTCCATTCTGTAACGATATTTTAACCTAATACGAACTTAGTTAAACTTTTTTGCTGTCATTCATACAGCGCTTGCATTTGGATAGGCAATCATTATCTGCAGCTGACTCCATGTTGTCAATGTTGTGGTCAGGATGATGTTTTTTAATTTGTCATATAGTGTAAGAATTCCAGCTTGTTCATTTAAGATATATGTGTGTGCGTGTACCTAATGCTCTGGAGTTAACAACGAAGTAATTCTCCTTCTTGCTTCCCAATATTTAGAAGTCAGGTCTTGATAATCTTGAAGAGCTGCACAATGTTCTAGATGTAGTTTATCCATTTCAACTTCTTGACAACACAGTATACAATTTGGAGTAGTAAATATTCCAATTCTGTGTAGGTGCTTTCCTAGGCAATCATGTCCTGCAATAGGTCTCATACTAGCAACTGCAGATTTTTGTGCTAGGTCTGGCATTTCTAGGGGGTTTTCTAATAGTATTTTTATATTTCTGTTTCCCATTTTCTCAGTTAATTTAGCAGCTGGAGATGTCATTAATTTTCTTTTTGATGATTCTTTTAATTTATTCATAAGAAAAGGCGTTTGTTTCTTTCTACTTAATTCACAGGTGCACGGGCAAAGAGAGTTAAGTCCACCATCTTCAAAAATTGAGATATGTCAGTAGAGTTGTAGATAAAAATGTTCCCTGCATTTGTGTTAAGTCCAGTAAGTCATATTCAAAAACGTACGGTAGTTATGGATATGTGCATCATGGGTTTATCCATCTCTAAAGCGATGTTGGGCGGGTAAAGTGTATTAAGACACTCTAATTCTCAGTAACAAGAAAGTGGACTTAACTCTCTTTGCCCGCGCACCCTTTCTTTGCTAATATATCAGCTCTTCCGTTTCCCAGTATTCCACAATTTGCTGGAATCCATTGTATAACTATACGTTTACGAAGTTTTTGGATAGTATGGATCATGTTTTGTATTTCCATTATTTTTTCCATTTTGGGTAAGATGATAAATTACTACAGCTTGGATTGCTGCTTTAGAATCTGATAAGATAATTATATTTTTTCATTGCTGGAGCCAGTTGAAAATGTTCTGGAGCGACTTCATATAGCTAATAGCTAATACTTCATCAAAATTTAAGATGTAGCCTATGTGTTCGAGTGTATTTCATATTGTTGAAGCGTCTTGAGGGTGTGACCTTTGTGGTTAATGTGTTAACTTCCATGTCTGTATTGATGTCTGTCTGTGTCCTTTGTTTATTAAGCTGTTTGCATAGGCAGATTTTGTGTTTTGTTTGAAGGCTCTGATATGTTCTATGTATTGTGTTTTGGAATTTTTACCTGTTCGTCCAAAAATCTACACCCTACAACTGCTTCTGCAGTTGAAAGAACCCCAGCGAGGCAGTTATCTTGACCCAAAACATAGTTTAGTGATTGTCAGTATATATATATAAAGTTAAAAAAAGTTGAACCAAGTTTGTAATGTACTTTGAACTTTTCCTGGGTGCTGGTAATATAGAATATGTTCCTGGGTTTCCACCTGGTTAGAAGCCCAGGAAAATATTCTATATTGAACCAAGTTTGTATTGAGAAATCTTACAGGAGGATGATAGGTTAGATCGTCTGTGCTAGAAAAAGAGTCTGATTAAGGCTCACAAACTGAGATTAGAATGGTAGTCACTTTGCCCAACACTTTAATGAGTCTGAAAAAATTGTGGGAATTCATACATTGATATAGTACCAGTAAAGTGTATATTTCTTTAAATATAATATTGAAATTAAATTTAAAGAGAACATCCAAGTTATTCAAAACCATATGACGTCATAGTTTGATGGAAGAAACTTGTGAATATAATGAAGAGCCATAGAATGTCATAGTTTGATGGAAGAAATTTAGAATATAATGAAAAGTTCCTAACCCTAAATAAATTCAACCTATCATTTATTGCCACTGAAACTTTATAGAGAGCAACACTTTCAAGAATATAAGGCTCTAACAGTAAATCAGCAATTGCAAATACTTTATATTAGTTAGGCACTGTAACAAAGCATAGCTAATATAGCCTACATGGTAATTTAAGAGGAAAAATAATGTCAAGTAAGATAGAGCATGCCTTTATATTTGACTTTGACGAAATAGTATCCCATATGTAACTGTAATCTTCATCGTAAAAGTACTATGGGCCTACCTATTGTTACAGTATAATCATGGATTTCTCCAATTTTTTCTTCTTCAAAATTTTTGTTATAAAAACTGAGAAGGCTCCAATAATATTGTTTTATGGTTATCTGATCTTTCCTGGTCATTACATTTTCACACATTACAACCTATTCAGTGCAAAGGGGCCAGGAAATTCGTCAGAGATAGTTATTTTTGTTTATCCACCATGACTTTGAGTCACATGACACAGCTAACTGCTAAAAGAACGTAATGGGAAATTCAGAAGTGTTTATATCTGTTTATAAAACAAAATTTATATTCACACTGCTAACTGCTGACTCCTGTTAAATAACTGCTTAAAAAATTGGGGAATATTTTTTATGAAATGAGAGAAAACAGGGTCTTTGGTTTGTTTACCAGTACTAGTAAGTTATTCATGTAAACTGATGTTGAATTATAATTGGAATGTAATATTTTATGAAATAGTGAATGTGTCAATGTCTATAATAGTCCTATAACCTTTCCGAGTAAGAAACTATGTTCATGCAGAATTTCACCTCTATCAGGCTAGTAATTTAGTTTTTGTGACAAATTGGTCCAGAGAAAGATGAACCAATAGATTTGTGTGTATGTATATGCTTTATAATACCATAATCTTATGAATATTCTTTATTATCTGTTGAGATTCAATTTATTTATTAAGTCAGATGAAGAACTCAACATTATTTCTATCTGCGACTGTCCATTGTGTCACGCTGGGAATCACCAGGTGATCGCAAACAGATAGATACGGCGTGTCTTATTGGCTAATGCAAACTGATGCCTTACTATTTAAAAATCAAGTAATCTTTTACCACGATTAGATAGCGTCGCCTGGTAAAAGCGACCTCAGATTCGAGGTCCTTGGCCCAGAAAACCCCTGTATAGTGAGTTTCGTCCAAATCGAACAACGTTTGACCATATTTAGGGCTATATTGATTATCCCACTTATAATAATAATCCTCTTCGGTGTAGGTTGAAAATTTCATATGTCTGCGTGCCTTGACATTAAAAACAAATGAATCGACCAGCGTGAACTACAACATTCAAGCAATCGCGATGTTCATGTCCAAGGTATGACAAAAATACCCAAAGCCTACTGTAATTGATTTGACATTGAAATATATTGAAAACTGATGCTTCGAAAACGCAAAAACTACATGTTTCTGCCCGTTTTTCACTCATAAATCACGAACTAAAGCAAAAATTAAAATTCCGGCTTCAAGGTGCATTTCCCGACCCTTCAGTCCACCTATGTTTTAAAATTTCAGTTTTCTGCATTCAGTAGATTTCGCTGGGCATCGCGGACAGACAGACAGACGCTTCCTTTTATTAATATAGATTCCGTTTGTACATAATTATCCCTGCACAAACTGTCATGTACACATATCTTAAGGCTCGTGTGCACATGAGAGCTGAGAGTGCGAGAAACTCTCGAGAGTTGCATTTCGGTATCGTGGACACACGTCTGAGAGCACTATCTGAGAGGTAGTGGAGAGTAGCATTCAGAGAGTAAACTCGCAGGTGGACATGCCTTTGCAATCAATCTCCGAGAGCAGCTCGCATTATACGGAATATGTTTCGTATAGTTGAGAGTTCTCTGAGAGTGAATAATGTGTATATTATGCCCACCAAGCCATATGATAAAATTATTTAATTTGCTTTCAATATTTATTTATATTTTCTAAAAACGAAATCTAAATCAAAGAATACTCAATGATAATGGATTATAATCTCGTTTAATGTTCATATGTTCATCATGAAAAAATGTAGGCCTAGTAAGTTTATAAGGGAATAACTAAACAATAATAAAATTTTTACATTACATTCATTTATGAAACACTAACAATCTCCATGGTTCACTATGGGCGATCATCGATTCCTCCACAGAATATTCTGAGGCAAAGAAGGTTGTAATGGATGCAGTAACCCTCATGACTGTAGATTAGAGGCATGTAGGGAAATCCTGCGGGACAAAATTCCAGAACAGCGGTGACGGTCTTAGGCCTAAGTTGCAGTACAACCCGTCATTAAGTAATCATATAAACGAACATAATATTACATACAATTACACATATTCTGTCACGTTGGGTATTTCCAAATCAAAGATTAGAAACACGGCGCCTGTAGCCTAGTCAGTCTTGGTGATTGTCTTTGTACTCTTTGGAGGGGACCAAGATGACGTGCTTGAGTCTATTGCATATAAAAGTAGAGACCTGTAATGGCGAAGCACAATGCTTTTTCTCTTGTGGTAAAGTACCAATCAACAAGGAACTTTTCAACGCTCGTTGGTCCATATTTTCCACTGAAGTTGTATTATAAAATTCATAAAAAACAAACAAAATATAATTTACTTGTCAGTGGATAAATCACACACATTGACTATCATAACATTTCAGCCTGAACCCCCCAGGCCTTCATCAGACGACTGAAATATTAGAAGAAGGTTGTGGTATATTTAACACCTCCTCGTGCTCGTAGATGTCGTTGCAGTTAAA